>JANXHW010000001.1:117263359-117863359 GCA_026170595.1 Plestiodon gilberti rubricaudatus
CACGGGGGGGGGGACACACACAAGTCATGCACTGTTCTGTTCTAAAATCTGGATAATGGCAAGTCTGCAAAGAATAGGCCTATCAAATGTCAGAAATGAGAGTCTGGCAATACTGTTTTTATGATTTTCATGGTGAATGTTGACAATCAGCAGCTGAGGGATTGCCAGCATTCCCTGGTGAATATCAGCACTCCCTAATTTCTGAGATTCATGGTAATATATACACAGTCACAACATGCTTTTAACAACATGTGGATCAAGTCTCTGACTCCAAGTCTCAAGTCAAGTTCCAAGTCTTTGCCCCCAAGTCCCGAGTCTTTGGTTGTGAGTTGTGAGTCCCTATCTATTTAATGGGGGAAACAGGTTTAGACCTGAATAAAATTCGACTTGTTGCAAAAGGCTCCAAGTCTTGAGTCGAGTCTTTCGGGTCATCGCCGAGTCTAGTCCGAGTCATGTCATTGATGCGTCTTGAGTCCGACTTGAGTCCGAGTCAATAGACTCAAGTTTACATCACTGCTTTCTTCCATACTGGACCCCAAGGTGTTCTCAGGTGGTGTCCAGTCCAGCAAGGACCAGACTCAGACCCACTTAGCTGCCTCACTGCCAGCAGACCAGATCCGACACCCAGAAGTATTGAACTTACGAAATGCACCTGCACTGAACAAAATGGCTGACCTGCTTATAAAATTCAATAACTGCCTTACTGGCATAATTGGAAGCGCTTCCTGCAGTGCAAAACAGCAGCAGGTGAAAAAAAAATTGCACTGTGACTGGCGGGAATAGAAACTGAAATAAAGATACTGAGCATGTGTGCTAACAGCTGGAGATAAGAAGCATTATCAGGAAACAGGGGAAATAGAAGCAGGACAAACAGAAGCAGGCACACCATTACCACTTAACTGAGCTTGACAGTGGCAGAAAGAATGCGTTCTTAAAAGCTTTGTTGTAGCTTTTAAACAGGGAAGCAACCTTCAGTGCATCTGGCGGACAAAAGAAGAGATTTTTCACTCAAACAAATGCTGTTCAGCATGACAGCTTTGTGCCTAGATACACCCAACCTGGGGAACTCCTTCAGAACATCCACGTTGCACTGCTCCTTTCAAATGGAGAATACACATCAGCACTTTGGAGGAAATGAAAAAAATATATATATTTCTTTTCAACCCTATATAATACAACCCTAACCCAACACTAATGGAAGTAAGGCCCATTAATCTCAATGTGCTTTATTTCTAAGAACATGCACTTAGGCTGCAGAGCATCCTGGAAGCTTTGGAAATCAATAGCAAAACTGGCATTGACACTTCAAGTAGTTTCAGGGGTTTGGGAACTTTATTATGAACACCGAAACAGGGCCTCTCCATCTGGTTTCTATTCTGCCTGGACATAACTAGCAACTGCTATGTGGCATAACAGAATGAATAGCCAGGGTGATGTTCCTTCACCGTTAAGGACCATGGTTAGCGGTCATACTTCTGAGATTGACCAGTCAGGTCAAGGCACAGTTTTTATTAGGCACTCACAAGTTGTGTCACTTCTCATTTTAGAAAATGACTGAAAGAGATGCTAACTTTCAATGAGCCAACTTCGAAGAAGAAACAACTTTCTTTCAGACCTAAAGAAGAGTTATGTGAAAACAGAAAGTCCGCATACTTCGAAAGACAGCAAGTTGGGATTTCGTCTCACCTACAGTTTGTTTTTTACACCATCATGTTATTTTCCTCAGCATAACTGCAATCACTATGTGTCCAATATCACAAAGACTGGGGCCTCCTGTGGCATCAGTCCTGTAAGTTGTGCAAGAAGCTTGCACGCGTTGTTTATCACACCATAACGTTGCACGTGGTCATGTGAATAGTCTCAGATAAGGGCTTCATCACTTGAATAGGCTCACAGTCATGTGTGAATAGGCTGTCACAGAGACAGAACGTCCATATCGCCTCACAAACATTGCTTTGCGATACAGCTCACTCACACCTTCAGCTGCCAGTCACAAGTGTACAGTAATCAAGTGTAGACAAATTGCGTGATGTATAGTTATGTACAGTCCTACAGCATGTCACTCCCATTTTGTGATATGAGCTGTACAATCTGTTGTTTTACGAAACGGAACCCAAATAAGGCAAATGACGGATTAAGAACGTTCACTAGGAAGTAAGTTCAACTGTATTCAATGGGGCTTACTTTCGGGTAAACGTATTTAGGATTTGGAGCCCAATTGGTTTCTTTGTTCTCAGGTTTTACAGAAAAGAAGTCACTTCAGAACAGCTTGGATCCTACAAACCATCACTGTCTTCCAGTGATGTAGACTTGGGTCTATTGACATGGACTCGAGTCAGACTCAAGTCGCATCAATGACTTCACTTGGACTTGATTCGGCGATTGTAAAAGACTCAAAAGACTCGACTCGAGACTTGGAGCCTTTTATAACAAGTTGAATTTTATTCAGGCTTAAACCCGTTTCCCCCATTAAATAGATAGGAACTCACAACCAAAGACTCGGGACTTGGGGGCAAAGACTTGGGACTTGACTTGAGACTTGGACCCAGAGACTTGGGACTTGACTCGAGACTTGGAGTCAGCGACTTGATCCACATCCCTGCTGTGTTTCAACATGAATTCTTACAATGGAGAGCACCCACTTAACTATGCCACCCATGCACCAGCAAGAGTTTGTTGCAACCTGCTCCTGGTGGCTGCTCTACAACTGTGCAGTTTCTTTCCTCAGGAGGTGCTGGTTATTCAGGTTGACTTTTAGTGGCCAGGGCTATGAGGAAACATGTGAGGTGGCATGTATGAAGTAGCTTGTCTCCATTTCTGAATACAGTGTATGATAGTCTTATTTTATGGAAATTGACATGGCGAAGTCACAATAACTTCACAAAGTAATATTTATTTATTTAATTTTATTTAAAGAATTTATATCCCGCCTTTCTCCCAGCAAGGGCACTCAAGGCGGCTAAAATGGCAACATGTGCACAATTTTTTCTACGTTCAGGATGAGATTCTCCACCCTCACCCATTTTTTTCCTTTTTCTTAAGTGAATAACATAATCAGCCCTGATTATATGTGTTTTGGCATTCCATTCCTTAATTGGGGATTTGGTTTATATTACAGTGCAAATTATGGCAATGCATAAAATGGACACCAGCATTTTTTTTCCCACTGGCAAATTTTGTGGGCTCAGATTTATGTCTGACTGTGCATTGTGTATACATTTTATCGTTCTTTGTAGTGAAGAAGACCATATGTAGCGAGGTAAACAGATAGGACAATGAAACAATTAAAGCCGACCACAGGAATTGCCTAATATGAAACACAAATGCAGCTGAAATTCAGATGTTGTTATGATTCAGCTTGTCCCAAATAATATCACACACATTAACAAGGAACATTAAACAAAAAATAGTGTTCTGGGAGATTTTCATTTGAAGCAGAGAGTACAGAATATTTAAGCTCCCACAGGCACACGCCAGCAGATGAGATGACAGGCCATAGCATGAATTAGAAATCTCTTCCACACATTTGGAAGAGAGCATTAAGAGAATTAGGAGAATCGCTGGTGTTATAAGTCTGTTGCTCTTATATTAGAGAGCTTCTCAGTATGAGGGTGCCACTGGAAAGAGACATATTTAAGTTGTTGTTCCTATCAACGTATAGGAGGAGCTGCAAATTTGCATTGATAAAATACTTGTACTGTTTCATATCCACTCCAACCATGACTTATAAAACATATCGGCTACAAGCCAAAACTGAGTCACCCAAGGTGACTGGCGACTGGAATGAAGAACATTCTCCTAAGTAAGCGGGTTGCAGATTGTAGCAATAACCACAAAAAAGTCTTAATAGGGCTGGGCCAACTACATGCACTGTTTGAACATGAGCTCAAATATTTTAGTTCCTTAAAAAACATGTTTAATTCATAGGTACGTCAATAACACAAAACAATATGTGGCAACATTTGAGTAAATGGAAATACTGAAAAACATCAGTTGAAAAAGGTGAAGAACATGCACATTTACTATGCAATGCTTTCTGCTGGCTTGGTTTTCACTTTTTCTCAAGAGATTGCAGAAGCATGAAGAGTGGGAACCTCATACAATTTATTAGAGCCACTCTATTACAAACGTTGGACAATATGTTTTGATATAATAACCAGATCCCAAATTATGTGACTCCAAGCTCTCTTGTGTTCCCAGATTGATGGCATAGTTGTCTAATATTCTCGCCTTTATGATTATGGAGAAAAATGTTATAAGTTGTCAGTATCTGAAATTATTTAGAGTATGGAAAAAAAACTCCCAGTGGCCAAAGCAAGGGACTTCCTGGGCAGCGCAATCCCTGCACTGGGGGGCGGGGGGCACTAAGGCTGGCATTGCAATTCAAGCATGAGGGTTCACCAGCCAGTGCCCCAGCGCCGACAGGCCACCTGGAACTGGTTCTGGCCATCCCTCATAGCTCTTGCTTACTTAAGGACAGACACCATTAGATCCCTGTCTACCAACTCAGCCAGCACCATTCCACTGGGCATGGCTGACCTAGCACTGAATGAATGAATGAAACCTTTATTGGCATAAAGACAAACATACATAAAATGTTATATAAATAACAAGCAAGCAAACAATATCATAAAGCACAGACTAATCCAACACATAAAACAAATAACTAAGGCAGTCAAAATAGGTGGATACAACAACAACAACTGCAAAGGACCATCTAGATATTAAGATATAATAAGGATTCCAACCGCTATCTATAACCAAATGAATCTACGTCACATGAAGGAAAGATCACTTCGATGTTTTATTAATAAAGCCAGATAGTTTGCTATTTGACTCGTGCGTAATTCATCGTCACCAGCCAATAAGTAATACAAGACTTCCAAATCGGAAAATCCTGTAAATTTAATCAAAATCGGACCTAAATAGGATAAACGCAAATCTTGGTATAAATCACAATACAATAGCATGTGGGGCAAGGTTTCAATAGCCCTGTTATTACAAGGACATAGCCGTGCTTCACATGGCACAGATTTATATCTGCCAGTTGTAACATTAGACGGGAGCACATTGCATCTCGCTAATGTAAAGGCTAATGTAATGTAAAATTAAAGTTCCTGTGGACTTTTCAATATGGCAAGATATTTGGCCATTTTACATACAGGTGATGTTAGTTGAAAATGCAGCATATTTTCTGCACTGCTGCAGAAAGAACTTGTTGCTCAATGTCCAATAGCCTGCCCTTAAGAAGCTTGAAGGCTTGGGTCGGTGGGAGTGCTCCCAATGAATCTAATGCAACCCCCATTGTTTGGATCTTTTGCATGAAAAAATTGGATTCAGGGGGAGAGTGAAGAATTGGCTAACATACCTCTGAGTAGAACATCGTTATTAGCAGTGTAACATATCGGAATCCAAAACTTTAAAAAGTGTAGCCATACAGATGTTTCTAATCTAATCATTCCCATCTCCAAAGAAAGGGCAGCATAAGGGACACAATGTGGTACAGCCAGTATATTATAGAGAAAGGCTGCTTGCACCCTTTCCACCGTAGAATTTATTTTATTTTATTTTTATTTATTTTTCACATTTTTATACCACCCTTCCTCCAAGGAGCTCAGAATGGTGTACATATTTCCTCCCCTCCTTTTGTCCTCACAACAACCCTGTGAGGTAGGTGGGGCTGAGAGATGGTGACTCGCCCAGGAAGCTTCGTGGCTGAGTGGGGATTTGAACCTGGATCTTCCAGGTCTAAGTCCGACTCCCAAACCACTACACCATCCTGGCTCTTGAAAATTGAATTGAAAGCAGACATCCAAATGGGTGACCCAAACAGTAATTGGGGTATAACTTTAGCTTCAAAAATCCTCACCACAGTGGGGATAAAAGAGTTACCCCATGTGTGAAAAAACCGGTTGATTGCCTGGGATGTTAATTTCGCTGAATTAATTGCAGCTTGGCGGTGGCTTGCCCAGGATTGTCTATGATGAAAATAGATCCCCAAATATTTAAATTGCTTGACCTGTTGAATAATCTTACCCTTGAAAATCCAAGAGGCGGGCTTCCAATTCTTGCCAAACACTACAATTTTTTATTTATCATAATTGATGGATAATTTATTGGAAAAAAAGACCTAGCACTGCCTATGGCAGACACAGTCTGGGGTACACAAAAAAGCCACATTCAGAGCCAATTGAAATATAGTAAAAAAAAAATTCCTACGTGCCCTCCCTAAAGGGGGCGACCAGCCAAGTGTCAGACTACGTGGGTGTGGGCCTCCTGACTGCATCCCAAATGGCGCTGGCCTCTCTATAGGCCTTAGAGAAGTGGCTTGTCCCCTCATTCACAGCCAATCCTGGCTAAGCAAGGAGAGTCATGTGAGAGGGGGGAGCGTCGCAAGATGGCCCTGCCCACACATAGGTGTGAGCAGAATTTTTGTGGTTGATTTGTGGTAATTTCTGTGGCCCCTATGATGTTAAAGTGCTCTTCGAGGTGCTTTGGAATTGCACCAAGGGCGCCAATCACCACTGGGATTACTTTGGTCTTCTTCTGCCACATTATTATTGTTGTTTTTACACTTACATCCCACCTTCCTTCTGTCGCTGAAAACCAAGATACTGTACATAGAGTATCCATCCATATTAAAATGCTAGATTGGTGCCTATGTGCATGTGTGCGTGTGTGTGCAAGATTGCATTCATGCACTGACTCTCTGAGTGCTCTACAAATGCAATTTCCTCACAACAGAAGTGCAGTAGGCGGGACATAGGCAGGCGGACGCGTCTTCGCCCCGCTATCCGCCACCGGAATGGAAAATGTTCCATTCCAGGGGCGGGGCGAAGACGCGTTGTCCTGTCCAAGGCCCACTTGGAAAAACGCCAGCTACGCCACTGCAGAAGTGGTACCTTTGGTAGAGAGTCAGATCCACCTGCATAATTCTTGTGCTAAAAAGTCATTTTTATTTAATGTGTTAATTAAATCAATGAAATAATATTTATATCAGGTGTAGGGTTAGTGTAGTTTTTTTCTATTTTTCGTAAACTTGCAGAATTCATCCTTCAGTTGCATAATTTTACTTAGAACTTGCAATGAACTGGTGTTTGCAGCTGATTTCTTTCTTTCTTTCTTTCTTTCTTTCTTTCTTTCTTTCTTTCTTTCTTTCTTTCTTTCTTTCTTTCTTCAATAGAAGCCAAAGTTCTTTCAAAACTAGGAGCAGTTTTGCTATACTAAGGCCATAATAAGAGAATCCTGAAATGGATGGTGTGCCACAACAATCCCTGGCACTGTCCCCAGATAAGGACAGCAAATCTCCTCTGCTTCCATTCCAGTCAGGAAACTGTATATTTGGGTTCCATAGTAACCCAGGTGCAACCCTATTTTGCACTTCATATGCCAGTTAAACTAAGCAGAGCTTCTCCCACCACTGAAAAGCACTCTAAATAAAGTGAGAATATATCATATCATATCATATCATATAATTATTTACAAAAACTATTCCAAGCTGCTACTAGTTTTGAAACTAGTAGTAGGAAATTCTTTTTCTTTTTCAGAAAACTAACACTAACAATAACAACAAAAATCATATACTGTAAAAACAAGCATGCTTTTTGTTTGTTCATTTTATACACAGAGGTCATTTCCAGCACAAACTGTACTCCATAAAGTTGCCGGGGGGCGGGGCGGGGCGGGATCAGACTGACCTTTTCTTGTGCTTGAAACAGCAGCTTGGTTTGCAGAAATCAGCAGGTAGAGCTTATCACAAGGTAGAGCAACTCTCTCTAGCCCTTTTCAGATCTTATATGAACATGTAGACAGGGGGAGTAGGATAGTATATGTCTCTGACTCTCGCGCACTGACGTATAAGGCCCCACAGGCTCCTCATGCTGCTTCTGTTATTGCTATTTATCATCAACATTATTTTTCCTATGTACTTTTATTTTTAATAAAAATCAAGAAAAAAGAACACTGGAAAAACTATTTCAGCTGGAAGTAAAATTTGAAATCGATAGTGTGCCTTTTATGTGTACATTTTGTTATGGCACTAAAAGCTCAAATCATGCTCATTTTTCTTATGCTCATCTGTAGTTTTGGGAAACAAGTCACAGGGAATGAAATCAAACCCCATATTGCATGCATAAAGTACGACAAAAAGTTTTCTGATTAAAAAATGAGAAAAGAAACCATTGGATTGGTTTGAAAAACATACCATGAAACTAGAACGATCCCAGTATTTAAGGGTTTATTACTGCTGTGCTCAGGGAAATGGATAAGCATCAGTATACATTTTAATTAAAGCATAAAGTGTTAAAATGATATGTTACTGAGTTCTTACTCAGCATATTCAGTGGGTCTTTTCCTTTCAGAAACGTAATTTTATAGACCTAGACAATTTGCTTTGCTACAAACTGCAATACAGTCATTTGTCTAAAATCAGTTTTTACAAAAGAAACATTTTTGTCTATTTATAATCCTTCATAATAGTTGGCAAAGCTAAGCAACGATTTTGCTACGTACCATATTGGTTCTCCAATGTGTAGTTATCAAATTTCCCTATGTAGCCAGATGCTAATGCAACAACACTTCAGTTATTATATGAACTAACCTGAAGCCCTGAATATTCTCCATGCTAACTGGATAAATGAAATTGCATTTATATATATACTGCATTTATATATATATACATATATTATATATACAGTATTTATATATAAACTGCACCATTTTCAAGCCTCTACAGGGCTTTTGGAAGCTTAACATCCTGAGGCAAGGCTGGGGGGGGGGGAGGAAAGAGTCTTCGCGTGATCCAGAAGCCCCGCAGAGACTTGAAAACGGCACAGTTTACTTCTAAAAGGGTTTTAAAAAACCATGGTTTTTTACCTTTTTTTTCTTTTTTACTGAACCCTGCAGATCCGGGACCCTAAGTTAAATCTGCAGATCCTGAATCTGCGGATAGTATGGGTCCACTGTATATTGGTTGCCCATTAGGCAAATAAGGATTTTTAAAAAATTACAACCGAATTCCTGGTGTGCAAAGGAAAAATATTGTTTTAATATTTTGTACAACTTTTTTCAGTTAAAAACAACACAAGGCAGCCCATAATATATATGAGCACAATAAAATATGGCAATTAAAAAAGCAAAATAGAAAAACAAAATATAACCCACCACTTTAAAAGCATTTTTAATTCAATTTAAATAAATGAAACGTTTTCCTAATCCAGTAGAATTATAAATCCAAAACGTGACTAAAGTAAAAAGACTTCCAGCATCATTTGAAAGTTGTGACCCAGGGAGACTGATGTATTTCCCAGGTCAGAGAGTTTCACAGATATTTCACCATCTTCAAAAAGACCCTCTGCCTGGTACCTGCCAAACATTCCTAATGAAGGTGGGCCTGATAGCATGGCCGCTGAAGCCGATTCAAGGGCCTGGACAGGTTCATAAGGGTGTGGACAGTCCTTACTGTCACTGGGTCCCAGATGGGGCTTTAAAGGCCAAAGCCAGCACTTACAATGAGCCCAGAAGCTAATGGGCAACCAATACTGTTGGCACAGGATAGGTGGAATATGGGCCATTCGTCTGCCTCAGCCAGTCTCCTGGCAGGTACATTCTGCACTAACTGCAGCTTCTGAAATGTTTTCAAAGGTGGCTCTATCTTCAAAGAAACAGAATTTTCTTTTGTTTTCAAAAGAATAGAAACAGCACCAAGAGGTAAAGAAACAAGGAAAGTGCAGAAGGGAAAAAAGAAATTCACCTTAACGATAAAACACCTTAACAATAAAAATTCACCTCAGGAATTCACCTTAACAGAAGCCATTCAAGAAGAAAGAGCATCAACTCAAGCATAATGATGGGGTAAGATGTGGAACCAAGAAATATAACATATGGGAGTCTCATGGGCCAGCAGAGAAAGAACAGAAAGAAGGGGTCCTAATGTGGAAGAAAGGAGAAGGTAACCAAAAATAAGAATCGTGGAGAAAGAAAAATAATAAGATGGCCCAAATCTTCCTGGCACCTGAGGAAGTTTGCCAGATGTGTCCCCCCCCCACCTGGTGATGCACCATTACTACTAATCTCACTCCCTGGATTGGACAAGGAAGAGGGGAATAGAGCCAAAAGGAAACACGGAGGAGAGGAGAGTGGTGGGAAAGAGCATCAGAGGCACTCTAGCCCAGCATTCTCCTCTCCTCCACTCTACCTCTTTGTCCCTCTCTTCCTTGATCAATCCAGGGAGCAGGGAGGAGTAGCGAAGATGCATTGCTGGATGGAGGTGGCGGGTGTTCCCACCTAGCAATCTGCTGCTTGAGGTGTGGGTCAGCCTTATGGGTGGGCCAGCTCCGGATGAAGAAACAGAGGTTGGAACAGAATGCCACAATGCGAAACTCAAATCAGAGGAACCGCTGAAAGATGCCAAGTATGTACTCTGACAACTATAAGGGAAAGAAAAACAATTAGACATTGGCATTTTCATCAGAGAAAAAAAAATGAGTAAAACCTGTGGAGTCAAAGGAAAAAGAAAAGAAGGAACTGAAGGATCAAGCAGGGAATTAAACACACACTGACACCTAAATGTGGTGGGTGAGCGCATAGACATCAATTTTGAGAAATATGCCTGCTTCGCAGAAGTGAAGGCAGAAGCTATCCGTTGTCTACCCCGACAGCATAAATTTAAAGTGCATATCATCAAGGGAAGAATGAGATCTTTGCCATGAACAATCTGCAGACTGTGCACAAGAATTCAAATGGTGGAGAGGAGGCAAGTCAAAGTCGAGACTGACGGGGAAGGTTATCATGGACAAACAGGGAGGAGAAAAACCTCCAGGGAGAAAGAAAGTGCAGAGTTAAAATAAGAGTGCAAGCCTGTGTGGGTCAACTCAGCCGTAAGTCCCACTGATGGCAATGGAGCTTACGCCTAGGAAAGTGTGCGTAGGATTGCAGCCTCAGACTAGGATCAAAAGAAATCAGAAGAGGTCAATATAATACAGTAATAGGCTTATATCCAAAGTACCTAAGCGAATTCTGACTGAATCCCGCAGAAGTGAGTGGGATTTAATCACAACTAGTGGCGCAGTGGGTTAAAACACTGAACCATTAGCTGTCGATTGAAAGGTCAGCAGTTCGAATCCGTGCGACGGCTCCTGCCAACCTAGCAGTTCGAAAGCAAGAAATTGCAAGTAGATTAATAGGTACCGCGTCAGTGGGACGGTAACAGCGTTCCATGCGCCTCGGTGTTGAGTCATGCCGGCCACATGACCATGGAAACGTCTTCGGACAGCGCTGGCTCTTCGGCTTTGAAATGGAGATGAGCACCGCTCCCTAGAGTCGGACACGACTGGACTTAATTGTCAAGGGATACCTTTACCTTTACCTAGCCCATCTCCACTGATTTTAGTGGTGCTCAGTCAGGATTCCTTTTCTTTGGATACAACCCATAATGGAGACAAAAAAGAAGAAAAGGAAAGTGGATCAAGAGCTTGAAGATTCCGTAAAGGCTTTGAAACAGAAGGTAGAAGTGAAAAGAATGAACATCCGAATGTCATGGATTTCAGAGAAAACATGGCTCTAACGGCGATGAAACGAGTTGGAGTCAGGTATGTTTTTTTTAATTCAACTCCTGCCCCTTTGGGTTTGATTCACCTTTTCACTTTAAATGTCCTTCCCTTCCAAAGTAAAACAAATCCTAAAGTCGTTTGCTAGCAAAACAGGCTTAAGGGGTCCCCTGTGATTTGTTGTTTCTTACTGGGATTAAACAGGATTAAACAAGATTTGAAGTCAGAAAGAAGGTTAGTTAGCTATTGGAAACATTCTAGAGAAGGATAGTTCTGTTTCCAGATAATGGTTCAAATATGTGAGGACCAAGATTATCTAATAAACTAATAAAAGGAAGAGATACCAACATCACTTTTGGCTTTGGAAACTAAGGAAAGAATTTTGGATTGTTGCTGAGACACATTTTTAATTTTCCCTACTCTTGGAAAATATTGGTATAAAAATAAAATGCTGAGACCTTTGTGGACAGGTTTGGATTGTTAGAAGAGAGACAGCATGTGGGCAGAGCCACCCAGTATACTGTATAGTCAGTGGGTGTGAGTACAGTATATACAGTATGTTAATCCCCACCAGTAGGGGGTGCTGTAACCTATCTTGTTGCTTGTTTAAAGGCTTGTGGGATTCTTCCAGAATCAAGATAGGGAGAGAAGAATACAGGAAAACTGACAACCAAAGTACAAAATTAATGAGAAATGAGCGAAAGGACCAGAGGATGATAAATTACAGCTCCATATGTTTTCTGGAAGATAAAAATGAAGAACATGAAGTTCAAAGGACTACGAAGAATATGAGACAAAGAAAAAAGTCGATAATAACAATTAGCAGAGAGAAGAAAACCATCCCCCCCATCCCAACCCTAGTTGCAGGGAGGGGGAGGTGCAGGTGCCAGGTTTCTGGAGGCCATGGGGCAAAGTCCTCCCTGCCCATCTCCTGATGACACTTTGGAAGCTACCACTGCTGCCAGTATTAAGGTTTCAGTCTCGTCAGGTGGTCCCTCTGATGGACAGGGGCATCCGAACTGGCCAACCCCTTATGCCACCCCAAGGATGAAAAGGATCCCTATGCAAGAGTAGCTGGTGCCGCTGAAGCAGAAGGAGAAGTCCATGCTTCAGGGAAAGCAGAGCCAGAGAAACGAGAAGCCAGGAAGAGATCAGGAAGAACATCTGCTTTGTTAATATCACAGTGATGATTCAGCAAAGTCCAAGAAAAGAAAAGAAAATGGGAACACGATTCAATGAGCAGGGGGGATGAGAAGCAGGATCTCCATGGAAGGAAACATCCCCAACAAACAACCAAGAAGCCAGGTCAATCAACTAATAAAGAAAGGTGTGGTAGAGAACCATGGTGTGAAATAAACACAGAGATGAGTGATGCCAAACAAAAAGAGAGGTCCATCCTGAGGCAGCCCTCCTCTTTCCCTTTCGGTTCCCATGCAGCAGCAGCAGCAGCAGCAGCAGCAGCAGCAGCAGCAGCAGCAGCAGCAGCAGCATGGTGTAGAGCGGCTCCAGACCATGAGTGGAGCTGAAGCAGAAACAGTCACATGCTTCTTCCTTGTGGTCCTCTTCGTATAGATATGAAATAGCCTACCTTGAAGGTCCGCTGTGAAGACTCTGGAAAGGGTTGTATCCTGTTTCTTATACACCGTAATGCCTTTGTCTCCCGTAGCTGTTTGATACTTACAGTATGCTCATTGTGATTAAAGGTAAAGGTGACCCCTGACAATTAAGTCCAGTTGTGTCCGACTCTAGGGTGTGGTGCTCATCCCCATTTCAAAGCCGAAGAGCCAGCGTTGTCCGAAGACGCCTCCGTGGTCATGTGGCCGGCATGACTCTCCTTGCCGCAGCGCATAGTATGCAGCTGGAACACGGAGCGCTGTTTACCTTCCCGCAAGCGGTACCTATTTATCCATGCTTTGGAACTGCTTTGGAACTTGTGATTAGGCAAGCCCTATTCAGTCATGAACTCTCCTTTGGAAGTGCATGAGGAATGTCTCTAGGAACGCACGCACACTGTAGTCTCATCCCCTTACCAATGAGAATAACTGGCCCCATGTTCAGTGTTCTTCCTCTGGGGATAACTGCTGAACATGTGGAAGGCAGAGATGAGCGGTCACTGGCGATGGGTTCCCGAGAAGAATGCATTTGCTGTCCAAGTGCCCATGGGAGAGCAAGCTGCTGAGCAGGCTTGCATTCTTTTTATTACTTTCTTCCCAGTTCTCCAGTTTATTGAACAATCTATTAGGCTAGAAACTTCAGGTATACTTGGCATGTTCATGTGATAACTGGAATCACCATATTTGTGTGAAGGGCAGCATAATCCACCGTAACTTTTGAATGGTGTGCTCCGTCGTTCGAAACTGTTGTAAACGTGCCATAAAGCATGTTTACGATTACTTTAGAGTAAGTAATCGGTCCAGAGCAGGGATAGGATCCAGTGGGCGGCCGCCCACGGATCTTTACGGTGGATTGCTCTCTTAATCTACCGGTTGTCTGATGGGGAGCCATGCCTTGAGCTAATCTGTTTGGGGGAAGGGGGAACGTCATCGATCCCAATAATCATGAGAGCCTGTGGTGCTCATAGGGATATGTTTCAAACTTGGAATCTTACTCAGCCTGAGGACTGGCACTGATATGTGTGTACATCTCTAAAACTGATGTTTATCATGCATTTCCTGAGCAGGAGATTGGGAAGAAAAACACAGAGGCTTATAGCACAATCCTATGTATGTCTACTCAGAAGTAAGTCCCATTGTGTTCAATGGGACGTACTTGTGGAAAGTGTGTTTAGGCTTGTAGCCTTAAACACAGAATGTGTTTCTCTTCTTACAGTGTTTAAAAAAAATCATTGTTTTCATCCAACAAAGTCTGGTTTCTGTACCTGAGTGTCTCATCAATGACCTTGTCTATTGTATCAAGTCTTGCCAACCACGTCTCTCCTAATTTCAGATCTGAATGTCACTGAGGAAGGGAAAGCCAGCTGCATTTGTATGATCTTCTGCCATCGTTAATGTTTCAGGTACTTGTGGTGAATGTCTCTTAAAGCTTTAGAATGAAGTCGAATCCACAGCAATTTGTCATATATCTTAAGACAGGACTTATTGTCACTTTTGTTTGGTGATTGAATATGTGTGATCAATCAAGGACACATCTAAGATGCAGTTATGTAACTGACAGAAGATTCGTGATGCCAGGAACCAATCATCACATGTACATGCATACATGTATACTGTACATATATGTATGTATGTAAAAGGAATGGGGGAAAATGAAAGGGCCTTATAAATTGTCTGCTTTTCAAGTTTCAGTTCCCTTCACATGGGAAAATAGAATGGAGAAATGCAACAAAAGTTAAGAGGACATCTTAAGTGATGGCCAAATTCTCTTCAGCTTGATTTGGAGTTGGGTCAGCAATTAGAAGCATCTCCAGAGAACATTGGTGAGGGGGGAATGGCTCCCCCCCCTAGAATTCTTGCAGCACAATCCTGTGTAACTCTTGCACCGGTGTAACAGTAGATCCACAGGCGTAAGTGCACTTATGCCAGTGTAACTTGCCGTACGTCAACCGACGCGGGACAGATACTGTTGAAACCCCCCTCAAACGCCGCGCATGCGCAATTTGGATGCAGGATGGCTGCCAGCGCATGCCCAGGGGACATCTGAATGCCCCCTGTGCTGGCGGAGTTGCAGCGGTATCCGTTCTGCGTCCGAACTGCGCATGCACAGTGTCCGAGGGAGGTTACGCCGGTTTCCGTCCTGCATCCATTGAGGCACGGCAAGTGCACTTACACTGGTGGATCTACTGCTACACCGGTGCAAGAGTTACACCAGATTGTGCTGTAAATTGACATGTAAAACTGGCTGCAGTGTATTGTATTGCATTATCTACTTTTTATCCCAGTCCTGGACACACTGCTGTTGTGGGCAAAGCCCAGCACTTGCTCAGAACAGCGGAGAGATGGATGACGCAGCTCCTTTTCGTCCAAAGCTCTGAAGCTTCCTGGGCTCTCCCTCACAGTTCTCTGAAGCCTTCACCTTGTTTCTTTGGAGGTGTTCGCCTAGCTTTTTCTGAAGAACCATTAGTGCCAGGACTTGGACAACAAGCTTAAATTAAAAGCAAACTCTGCACATGTGCAGAATCTCATTTTACTTTCTGAACTCTAGTAGTACTGCACCATTTATTTTGTATCTGAGCATTACAACCTAGGCAAATTCGGATGCTTGGAGATGGCACTGTTCGTAGCACAGGATTGGGCACAGTAGTCATGGAATAAGAGCCGTCTGTTTTCTGTGTCGCTTTGAGCTATCAAGTCTGAGCAGAACAAATGTACAGTATTACTCATTTCTTCCCTTGTGCTCCTGCTCAGCTATTGCATCAGGCCTGGTCTTCTCAAGCAGCAGAGTGAAGCTCTGTATGACTTCACACTGGAGATGGCAGGTGCCAGTTTTTAATGTTCCCTCACGATAACAAAATACTCCCTGCATGAAGAAAATGAGCGATCAGGGATAAATTGGACCTGATCTATGTTGCTGTTTGGGCTTATCTGTGATCTGCACCTTCAGCTTGGATTGCACATGTGTATTCTAATTGGTCTGAATATGCTACAGTGCACAGAACTCCTGACATCTAATGCCACAGCAAATTCTCCTGACATATAGGTTATAATAGTGCTGGGCACTCTGGGGAGTGACAGGGTAGGAAGGAGATGGGAGGAGACAGGGCAGTCAGGGGGTGGATCGAGGCCGGAAAGGGGGAGGTATGGGTGGCTATACCACCTATCCCTCTTCCTGGCATTGATCCACCTTCCTGGGTCCACTTGGACTTGCGCAACAAAGCTGGCTGAAATCTGAGTAGACCCAACGGGACAGCGTGGGCTTACTCCCGAGCAAGGGAACAAATGTTCCCTTACCTGGAGGAGACCTCCAGTGCCTGAAACTCCCCCCCCCCCGGAATGCTGCACATGCCGCGTTGGCACAGCTGTGTCGGTGCAGGGGGAGTTAAGAAGGATTGGGCTATTTATACATCAGTTTGAATGAGCCAGTACCAGAATTTGCTTATTTCCCTCCTCTATCCCCTATTCCTTTTATTTTTCAGTATCATGCTGCTTATAGATTATACGTCGCTGTGGCAGAAAAGCAGCCTATATATAAAACCAGTCTCTCCTCTTGCTCTGTTTCTTTGCCATGCTAGATTGTGATAGCACTATACGATGTAACCTCCAGAACTGGCTTTTTCTGTTGGGGTGTGGTCCAATGCAGGGTGGACCATTCATTAGGTGAGGTGAGGTGGGTTGCACCAGTTTCAGATTGTGAGGGGGCAAGAGGACAGTGAGTTCAGGATGCCCTTCACCCTGAGTCTGCCACCACCACCAGCTCGCTCCATCCTGTCACGGATGCAAACCACACTGATCCACATTGCACCTGCTAAAAGCAAGCAGAAAGTGGATCACCTGCCTCCTTACCTTGCTCTAGGCGTGAGTTCTTCAACCATGGAAGTGCAGAACTTCTGGTTTGGTTTACAGGGACCGTGCAAATCATGGCGCTCCTTTATTCGTGCGGTCCCTTTAAATCAAACTAGAAGTCCTACAGTTCTGCAATTGAAGAAACTGCATGAGGACCATGGTAAGTGGCTGCTTTTCTTTTCTTTTTTGTCATTGTGCAGAGGCAGTAGACCCAAGGCAGCATCAGGCGGCCTTCCAGGTCGTGCTGCTGCCGAATGTGTGCGACCATAGCAGACCAAATGTTGGTGGAGCACTGTCAATTAATCCCCGCAAAGCCATTGCATTTCCATTCTGCTGGTTTTGAGCTGTGCCTTGAAAGGAGCACAGTTGCTTGGGAAGAGTCGCAACATAAGCTGGCATTTATTTTCTTTGTTTGTCTTTGGTGGACCATGTGTATTAATGCAAATGAATTGTATGTAAACACACTTGACTGCGTATTGATGCAGAGCCATTTTCAGTAGAGAGTTGGGGGGTGGGGAGAGGGATGAAAACGGTACAGTTCTGCCTGATCTTATTTAGGAATTGATAGCTTTATGTTTTATTGGTACAATGGGAACTGTCAGAATGGCCTGAGCAGAAAGCAGCTGTTCATTCTGCCTTTCTTGAGCAGATTCTTACATTGCCCTTCAGGCAACGCAGGTGGCTGCCGTTCTTCAGCACTGTCTTTGCTGGAACTATTTCGGCTTCGGTGTGGGCCAGTCTCACAGCACCTCTCCAGGGACGTATATGATTAGCTCCAATAAGCTCGCCAAAACAACAGTTGGGGGAAATAAAATTATGCCTGCCTTAAAGTGTTTGACGGGAAATAAAGAAAGAAATTGGAAACAAAAAGGAAAGTGGGGTGGCACACACAACAACAACAACAACACCCCACCCAGCAACCTTGCATCCAGCTACCTTCAAAAGAGAGCAAGCTGTTTGGAAAGGGGGGGGGAGGTCTTTGAGAAAGCTTGGCTGTAAAGTGCAGGTGCACAGCTTGGGTGGATGCCAGGTCATGCGGAGGCCGTAGGTTGTGCATTAACATTTGTCAGGCTTGAGAACATTTAAAAAAAAGAAGAAGAAAACACTTCAGCACCCGTCATCGAAGAGTGCATCTCGCAAGGACCGTTGTGCTCGGGTGGCATGAAGTCCTTCACAAGGCGAAGCTACCTTTAAAAAAAAAAACATCCGGTTTGGGCTTGGTATAAAGACATGCACAGGCTATCTGTATCAGGGGGCTCCTTTGTTACCCTTGGCACAATGCAGCAAATGTTAGTCCTCATGACTGAGACCAATTAAAACCAATGGACCTCATATGCATCGTTGACTGCTTCAGCCCCATGGATGCCAATGGGCTCTAGTTGCAGCCAAGGCCTCTCATCACGTACGTTTTTCCCACATGAGTGTGCTGCCTCTGCAATGGCTCCCACCAGGTCCAGCTTCATGAAAAGGCTTCCACCCTATTTATGTAAGATGCCAAAGAAAGGTTTTGGAATTGGAATTGGCTTCCACCCAAGTCTTTGTCCTGATGCAGTGTTTCTACACCATGGGAGCAACGTGCGTGCACCCCTTGAGAGGTGCATCGCTCATATGTTGCGTGAATAAACCACAAGATAAATCACATAGATTGAAGCTGAAACCTGGCCCGGAACTGGCACTGGAGCATCCTTTCAAAGAGTGGCACCCATGCAAATACAAGCGTGCGTCGAGAGGATTTAAGTGCTAAGTTCACACACAGTCTCAATCTGTAGGATGTTTACAAGGTGCCTTGTGTAAGTGCCAGTATGGAGTTGATAAAGGGACCATGGCACTCAAGTGTTTGGTTCATTTCCCATCATACAATTGTTTCTCAACAGATGTTAAGTAGTAGCAATAGCAGCAGTAAAGCAGCAGATCAGTAGAAGACTGACAAAGGTCATATAATCGGGTTAAGTTTCAGATGGTTCACACCATGTATGATGAGAACTGGAAAACAAGCAAGGATCTGTAGCTTTCATGGCCTGCTATGATATATGTCGATTTAAAATTTGCAGGATTAGAAGCCATATCAATTGAATTGTATTCCTGTTTAAAAACGTCCTACACGTAAAATTTGTGTAGGACGTTAACAGGAAATCAATTCAACTGACATGGCTTCTAATCCTGTAAGTTTTAAATTGACAATTGGAAAACAGTTATTGGCACATTCACATTCAAGACTTTTCTTTGCCACATGCTATCTCCTCCAATAGCCAGCCCTGAGTGGCTTGAGGTTGCATGGTAAGTGGTGCTGTGCTTTCATCAAAGGCCACCGTCCTGCTTATTGCAACCTTGTCAGTTTGGGGAATGATATATTGGTAAGCTCCTGTATCCCTTACACTGGTCACTATATCCCACAAATATGCCTTCGGTGGTTCTCTTCTCCGGTGTGGACTGTTTCTCAGTTGGAACATAGGCATAAGCTTTGCACCCAAACACTCTAATATGCTTCACACGTGGTCCAGATCTGTGCCCACAGTTCAAATGGAGTGCTGACAATTGCCTTCGAAGGCAAACTGTTCCATAGGTAGGTCACTGTCATTACTTCACCCCAGTACTTATGAGGTAGTCCAGCGTCCAGTAGCAGACATCTGGTCATCTTGACTAGAGTACGATTCTTTCTCTGTTCTACGTTCAGGCGATTACGGCATAGTTGTCTGGTGGTCAAAGCTTTGTTCCTTCAAATAGGCTTCTAATTCCTTCCCTTCCCTGCGTACTGTCCACCATTATCTGTCCAAAGTATTTGTGGCTTCCTCTGGAACTTGTTGCTGACTGCTGCCACGTACTCTCACAGTTTCCCAGGCATCTCACTTTTCTAGTTTCAGAAGGTAAATGACGAAGTATCTGGAGTAATCGCTGACAAAAACCAGCAGGTATCAGTTTCCACCTGTGGTCTTCATTGGTTCACATATGTCACTGTGTGTATGATCTCCAAAAGTCCAGTAGTCTTGTTCTGATGGTTCTGTGGAAGTGGTGCATGTGTGGCTTTCGCCTTCATGCAACATGTGCACTTCATGGTTGTGTGACATGGTGACATCTTCAGGTCTTCCGTCAGGTTCTGCTTTACAACCTCTTTTAAAGACTCTGGGTGCCTGCACCCTAGGCGTCTGTGCCACAGGTGAATGCACTTTTTGTGTGAAGCTCGAGTGCTGAGTCTAGTTTCTTCAGTTTGGTGTACGAGTTTATAGAGGTGATAATTGACTGGCTATAACCTCTGCTCTGTCCCCTTCTTAATCTCACTTTGGCTGCCTTGGAATTGCACTGTGAGGCACTGCACTGATAGAAGGCTTTCATCTAGGTCTTTGTATTGGGCAGCCCAGACTAGATGAAAGCCTTCTATCAGTGCAGTGCCTCACAGTGCAATTTGTGTCCTCCCTTTAGTCAAACTCTATAACCTAAGAATCCATAGCCAGTTCCCTCTGCGGTGATGCTCTTTCCATCTGTTAGGGAAATCTGCATCTTTACGTCAAGGTCAATAAAAAGACCAGGCTGCTGGTCATGTGGCTCGTTGCCCCTGAATCAATATACCATCCATGCACTGTGTTGACCTGGATGGCTTTCAAGCAACCATCCCGCGTGTCATTTGCAGATTGGCCTGCTGCTGCCTTAACTGTTCTCTTGCCACTACACGTTTGTTTCCTCTGTTCAGCTTGCCAGATTGAGCAGTCCTTTTCAGATGTCCAGCTTTCTTGCATTTAAAACATGTTCTGGTTTCCCTTTTCTGCCTTGTGACCTCATCTACCTTGAGGGCTGTCTCTGATTTTTCACTGTCTTCACTCCCTTGAATTTCCTTTCCATGCTTGAATTCATCCATCAGCTTCCCTTTAATGTACTCCACTGTCAGGTCTGACTCTGGTCTAGTTTCTAGGGCATTGACAAGGGTGCCATAGGACTCTGGTAGCCTGCACACTAATAGTGCCCCTACATGGTTGACTTTTGTTCCTTTTCCAAGCCCATGCAGTTGTTCCACAATTTCGAACATGGCATTTATGTGTTTGTGCATCTCCTGACCTTGGCAAAGTCTCATCCTATACAGATTTTGTAGCACAAATAGTTTGCCGTTAAAGCCGAAGCCTTCTTGCACTTTCTGGGGAGCATTTCACACACTTTTCACAGTTTCTTTCTTTCTTTCTTTCTTTCTTTCTTTCTTTCTTTCTTTCTTTCTTTCTTTCTTTCTTTCTTTCTTTCTCATATGAATGAGCTGTTGAACTTGCAGTAGCAAATCTTGCAGTAGCAAATTTTGTCATGGCTGTATACCCGTCTCCCATAGAAAATTCTTTGAAATCTATAGTTGTTTTTGTTTTTTGTTCCTAGTCTGATTTTATTCAACACACTCTGAACATCATCTTTGGAAAGTAGCACATCCATTCAAGGGCATTGCTAGGGTGTGGCAAGGGGGTGGGCTGCTGGGGGTGACATGGCGGGAGGGGTGACGCATCGGGAGGGTGACGTGCCAGGAGGGGGTGACGTGCCCGATGACTGCTTGCCGTGCACATCTTCTTCGGCGGCTCAGCCACTTCTAACTAGGCCAGGACAAGGCTGAAAGTGGCGTTCTTGGCATGCACAGAACGCTGTTTGAAGCCTTGCCCTCAGAAGGACCGAACGAAGAGCTAATCGCTACTTCGTTCTGCCCTTCTGAGGGCAAGGCTTCAAGTGGCGTTGTGTGCATGCCAAGAACACCGCTTTCAGCCTTGCCCTGGCCTACTTAGAAGTGGCTGAGCCGCCAAAGAAGATGTGAGCGGCGAGTGGTTTGTACTGGGCAGCGGGGGGGGGGGGAGGGGGTGATGCGGCAGCAGGCTCAAAGCAGCCTCTTCATCTTACCCAAGGGGTGGTCGTCTGGCCCTGAAAGATAGTTCAATTCCATCTTCCATAAAACAAAGTGATTGGGACCTGAACGTGAGGCTGAATTGGCCATGGCTGGTAGATGCTGATGGGACTGATCTTCTGGGATCTCATCCCCCTTTTCCTATCCTGATGTGTTCCCTGAGGCTCCTTGGACTTACACCAGCTAAATAGCTGGCATAGCTTTGAGGAGACCCGTTGGTAGCCATGTGGCTTACAAGGAAATAAGTAAAACATATTTTTACCTACCTCTCCCAGGCCGTCTGGTTGCCCTCCCCCCATAGGATGCAGTCAGTGCACACTCAGTGGGCGCCACTGCATCACATAGGCTGGTGGGGAATAGGCTTGGGCTGTCCATAGGCTGCTAGAGTGAAACTACTTCACAGAGGACTGTGTATGTACTATAGTAGTGTGCACTAGGCTGGCAAACAATCTCATACTTTGGATTTGAAATTGATTTATACTGCACTTGCCCAAAACGTTGGCCGCCCCGATGGCTATCGTGTAGGTTCAGCATCCTAGGCAAGTTTTCTTCTTTTCTCTAATGATGCCATGAAAAGAGCCATTAATTCTTTCTGTTTCTCAAAAACTATAATTAAGTCCTCTTTGGTCTGAGATTATTCTGACATTTATAAGGTATTAAGAGAAAAACAATCTTGTTCACACATTTTGAGAAGCGAGCAATTTATCATGGTTTATTCACCCCACCAAGAATTTCAACTGAAAGAACACCATTCAGAAGTTAGGGCAACTGCCAATTGTGAATTCATGCGGGAAGGTCACAAGTTTCAAATATTTTCAATCAATAGCGATAGATGATGGAATTTGTTGGATTCCTACCAGCTTCTGAACTGCTTCAAGTTCAGATTCTGACTCTTGTTATTAAAATTCCTAAATCTTTAACAGCATACCATAGGAGCTGCAGAGGAGAAAATATAGTAATTACCGCTGTATATAAGTTGCAATTATTTCCATAGTATTTGTGCAGTTATGCAACTATAATTTTGTATTACTGTATTTCTTCAATTCTAAGACGCATGTTTTTTCCCAATTAAGCATTTCAAAAAATGGGGTGCGTCTTAGAATCGAAGGTCTCCAAAAAGCACCCCAAAATGCTATCTTCTTACTTACTGGGGCTTGGGGGAGCTTCAGGGAGGCCTGCGCAATCCTCTGCAAGCCTCCCTGATCTTTCGAAAAAACCAGAAATGGCCAAAAATCGCTGTTTTTCGCCGAACTGAAGATCAGGGAGGCCTGTAGAGGGTTGCGCAGGCATCCCTGAAGCTCCCCCAAGCCCAGGTAACAAAGGAAATGGCACTTTCTGACGGGGCCAGAAATGCTATGCGAAGGCAGTGCACTCAGTCATCCTCAGCTGCAGGAGACATGCTGGGGAGAGTTGGTGCTGAGCGGGTAGATTCAATGAAGGGAGGTGAGTCTTATAATCAATGGATTTTTTTCCCCTGCTGGTGGTACTGAAAGTAAAGGTGCACCTTAGAATCGATGGCGCCTTAGACTCGAAGAAATACGGTATAATGTCTTGGGGAAATGGCATCACGTAGCTGATGTGGCTGAGGACTGTTCTCTACTACTTCATGCTCTAATCCATACTTAACAGCCAGAGATTCATTTGTAGTGGGAAAAGTGTGGATCATTTCTCCATAAAAACTCCATTTCAGATTGTACAAAAGCTGCTTTATTTTTCCTATCCATCTTCTTAGGAGGGAGAAGGAACTGCACTTGCATCTGGAGGGTATGTAGACAAGTTATAAATTTCCAAACTGATGGGCTGCTTCATCTAAAAAAGATGTGCAAATTGTAAGAGTCACACTGGCCTGTATTAAGTGCACGCCTTGCTGCTCGAACCAGCATTCTGGCGACGGAATGTGCGTTTTGGCCATCGTGTATGGCGATTCAAATGTGCACATAGTCGTGGGACTGCCGCCAGAGACAACATGGAGACCCTGCACATGGTGGTAAGTCAAAGAAGGCCTGCCGAAGATGGTGAGCCAGTGGGGTGGATGGAACAGGGTAGGTGGAAAGGGGTGGGGGAAGGGCAGAACAGGGAGAAAGCAGGAGGCATGCCGGAGGCTGGAGGGGTGGGGGAACTGGCACAGGCAACTTGCACAGGCTGCTATCCCCTCTGGAGAGAACCACCATGCCCCCTTTGTCTCCTTGGACTTGCACCAGTTAAAGAGAATTGATGGTCACGGGGCTTATGGAGGTGTAAGGGACAATAATTTCCCGTTCCCCTTCCAAGCAGAGGTGAAACTAGGGCAGAGCGGGCGGAGCACCGGCTCCGGGCGCCATCTCCCGAAGGGTGCCCCGCCCGCGAGTCGGACTCGGAGACTTGAGTCTCCGAGTCGGTCTCGGAGACTCAAGTCCGACCGGCCCCCTCAATCGGGAGAGCCGGCTCGGGGACGTCTTCCCCGGCTGGCTGCCCGGGGCCTTCTAAGGAAGGCCCGCTGCGAGAATGGTATTTATACCTTTCTTTTTGCGCATGCTCAGACTGTTACTGAGGGAAAAGGGCTGCCCTTTTCCCTCAGTAACAGTCTGAGCATGCGCAAAAAGAATGGTATAAATACCGTTCTCGCAGCGGGCCTTCCTTAGAAGGCCCCGGGCAGCCGGCCGGGGAAGACGTCCCCGAGCCGGCTCTCCCGATTGGGGGGGGTGTGCCCGCCGGAGGGTCCCGCCGGGTCGCCCCCCCGGAGCGCGCCCCCCCCTCCGGAGCGCGCCGCCCCCCTCCGGAGTGTGCCGCGGCCTGTCGGCAGCGGCAATATTTTATTGTAGGGGCGCCAGCCCCTTGCTCCGGGCGCCAACAGAGGCAGCTACGCCTCTGCTTCCAAGCCTCCTGATCACCCCTCCCCCCCATAGCAGGCAGTGCTGTCTGCTTTGGCACTGCTGCATGTTATGGCAGAGCAAGCCATAGGATTCGGCCAACAGTACGCTTTTAGTGCTCTGATCTAGCTAATGATTGTTCTGAGTAATTCTCGCCAAAAGCAGGGCTGCCAGTTTGCTCAAAAGGACTGTTTCTCCAGCTTTTTTTCCTCAAGTGGATGAATTTACAAAGCTTAATCTCAAACCTTTGGTTTCAGCTCTTTACTACTGGCCTTTGCAACAATACCAGACTTTCCCCTCCCCCCCATCTTCCGAGGGTTGACAATCTTCTGACATCACTTCGTGACATAAGCAGGTCCTGCCTCAAAAATCTTAGGTTTTGGGGTACATCTGACCTGGCAATTGAAAGTCATGACCAACGCGTTCCATTCGTTTCATTTGGATAGAGGCATGGTTCGTTTTAGCTGCATTAGGGCCAAGGGTCACATTCCAGAGTGCCCAGCAGTTAGAATTCTCTTTATTGGCCAGCGGTCCCTCCTTCCACTCCACTACCACATGACATATGGAGAAACATGTCAAAAACAATTTTGATGCGGTGGGGAGTGGTGGTGATTCTTCTGAGAAAAATGTCAAGTCACATCAGGCACATAAAGTCTTACTCATGTTTAAAGTACTTTTCTGGATTGTGGCAAACAACACACAAAGTGGTTATTTGACCGTTCATTCATTCATTCATTCATTCATTCATTCAAATCACTGATGTTCCACCTGTCTCTAACTGGCACCAAGAGCAGTATTATTATTAATTATTATTAACAGTATTTATATACCGCTTTTCAACAAAAAGTTCACAAAGCGGTTTACAGACAAAATCAAATGATGAAATGGCTCCCTGTCCCAAAAGGGCTCACAATATAAAATAGATGCAGAACACCACCAGCAAACAGCCACCAGAAAAGACACTGTGCTGGGGTGAAAGGCAGAGACGTTACAACGGTGGAGCGCGTGGTTCACTCGAACCAGGCGCTCAGCGGCGGAGCGCGTGGAGCAGAAGCTCCAGGTGCTCGGGCGGGGCAGTCACCGACGCGAAGTGCCGTGTTGTGTCAGCCTGCCCTCCCTCTCTCCCTGGAGCCCGTTATGTTCCAAAATGAGTGGAAAACGGGCGGGGGGCATCGTCGTGATGCGACGTAGGCCCCGCCCCCACGCGCCAGGCGCCGGGAGGGCGCCCGACATTTCTGGTGAAACGGGGGCAGTTACTCTCCCCCTGCTAAGTATAAGAGGAGCCCCAAAAAGTGCCTCTTGCTCAGTTAGCAGTAGCAAAATACAGTAAAGTCATAACAATGTATACAGCGGTAGCAATATAAAAAATGGGATATTCCATAATCAATACAAGTGCAATCAAATGCTATATGGCACTTGCACTCCCCCAGCGCAGTTTTTACACAGGATAGCACCGTAAATCCCATACCTGCAAAGTCCTTATTTTTATTTTGCTTTTTGTAAAGCCTTCCCCCCCCCTCCTTAAATGGGGCCATGCAAGAACTTACCCCAACACACTGAAATGAGATGACTAGATTCAGTGTTGGGTGGAAAGCATAATTTAAGATTTCCTTGGATTTATGTTACTCTGTTAATACTCTGTTAATCTAACAGACACTCTGTTAATAACCAACAAGTACTACAGAATAGCAAGTATTTAATTTTTTTCTTTTATGGAATTGTGGCTCTTTGTCCTTTGGTAAATATACCAAAGCCATAACATATAACATACAGACAATGAAAGAATCTTATTCTTTCTAGCTGTAATAAGAACATAAGAAGAGCCCTGCTGGATCAGGCCAAAGGCCCATCTAGTCCAGCTTCCTGTATCTCACAGTGGCCCCACCAGATGCTTCCGAGAGCACACAGCCAATTTGATAACCTGTTTCCTGTTGTCACTCCCTTGCACCTGGCACAGAGAAAACCTACTTCTAAAACCAGGATGTTGCTTATGGCTTGTAACCTGTGATGGTCTTTTCCTCCATGAATCTATCCAACTCCCTTTTAAAGGCATCAAGGCCAGGTGCCATCACCACATCCTGTGGCAAGGAGTTCCACAGATGATTCCAGAGTTAAGGGATTTACCCTACATCTGTCCAATACATTCAACACATTATACTTTCAGTAGTAGAGGAATCCTGAAGTGGGAATGGTACATCACCTGTGACGGAGAAAGGTTTTTACTTTTATTTTTTTTCAGTAGAACCTCATTTCCCTGGGCTTTCTATTTCACATCCTGATCGGTATTCAAAATCTCTGTTTGAAAGAGACTGAGAAGGTATTGCATACAGGGAAAGAAATGTGCGTTCTGAACACATTCTTTTCTTTTGACTTTTTTTAAAGACTCATGCCCCCCCCCCCCCGAACATAGAAATCTCACTGTCTTTTAATACCATTCCTGGCACAGCTTAGATTTCCATATTCAACACCTCACATTCTGTGGTGTAGAAGAAATTGCAGTAAACACAAGCTGCCCTTGTTACTGTTCTTGAAAATTGCATGCTGCCTCCTGCTCTCACACAAGCTGTTAGGCCACAACTGGCCATGAAAGGGAGGAGGAAAGCACTTTAAAAATCATGTTGCCCTTTAACATTTAAATTACTGCCGAAACATTCATAGCGAATGTTCAGTCCGGCTGGCGATGTTGTTTCAGAAGCATGAGCACAGCTGGTGCCAACATAAGAAAAAAAAGTAGCAATTTGTGAGGTTCGCGTCCTAATCCGCATATTCAGCTAGAACGTTCTAAAAAGGATTTAATCCCAGGAAACAGTGCAAACAAATGGTTGCAATTAGTTCACTATCTATGGTTTTAAAAGGGGTTAGGGATATCTGAAAATCTACTACTTGAGCACAAACTTGGACGTTGATTAAAACCCTTTTCAGATGCCCCCCCTTCCTGCTCTGTGGCATTTTTTTTTTTTACATGGCACTACCAAAACAGAAACATTCACCCAGCAAGCAAGGCTGTTGAGAAGGTCTGAAATGAGATTTCAGAGCCACAGAACAGTTACTGTTTACCAAGAACAAAATGACAGCAAGCTGCTGGTGCAAAGGTGACCCTGTCCACATGGCGGGTTGAGAGTGTGTGTGTGGTGGTGGTGGTGGTGGTAATTGGTCAACAAACATTGACAACAAAACTAGATGAATACTTGATGCAAAATGTGGCCAGACATGGTTCTCTTTGAGAATTTGCCAGGGGGGAGAGGGCTGGGGATAGCGACGAAGCTTGCCCCGCCCCCTGCTGGGTCAGCCAACGACCACCCTCCCACGCCACCTGGCCCACCCTCCCCCTGCACAGACTGGTGCAAATTGTACTTGCTCCAGTGGCTGCAGGGTTGGGTGGGAGGGGGAGAGAGGGCTGCCGGCCTCCGCACCAGTGCCCCTTACTCTTTGGGTGCCGTAAATGCACTTTATGGCATGTTTGCTATACCCTCCGACTGCGGAGCGCATGCTTCGCAGGCAGATTTTTACAGAAGATCACACCATAAGTGTGGTGCTCTCCACAGGTGTTCTCTGTTGAATACCATAAATCATTCAAAATACAAACTCATCAATGAGGTAAATTTGAGAATTAAATTCCCCCATGGAGTTCTCATCTCAACTGCAATCGTACAGTATTGGTTTGAACTCTGCAGCATTTGTAGACATATCTGGGTATTACAATCAGATTTCCACTGCAGGAGATTATTGAGAATGTCCAGTGTTTCTTTGAGGCTTTCTACACTCTGGTCCACATCAAGTGCAACTATCTGAAAAATATTTCCTGTGACTCATTTATAAGGGGGAAAAAAAGATTCTCTTTTAACTTGCTTCAGAGTTTCCACAATTCCAGTTCACTGAATAGTCCTTTCAGTCATTGACAGCTGAAACATGCAGATGTGCAGCCCCACCCCCTACATCCTAATAATTGTTCTACCCTCGCAAGTGTTTATTATTCATAAATTATACTTTCAAACTTTTGAAAACACTCAACCCAAAGAATAATCACAATTTATCATTGCTAGAAGTATAACTACATCCGTACTTTGGGGCAAAAGCAATTCAAGTAAAGCTGTGCCTATTGAGATGACGGTATACCCCTGATGCTGGATTTTCAATTTTTGACTAGGAAAGTGTGGAGGAGAGGGAGGGCATTTTTCATCAGTGCACATTCTGAAATGGAATTAGTTCAATTGTGCCACCGAGGCATCATCCTAGAGGCTTTCCAGACAAAAAGATCGGTGAAACCATTTGCAATTTTCCCATGTACAATCCAATGATACTCCTGAGAGTTCCCATTCCTCTAAGATGGTTTCTAAACCTCATTATCTTCCAGTTTAGCAGTGTTCTAGCCAACTGTCAGATGGCTGTAGATGCTGCTACTAATGAACTGTAAAATGTCCAGGGATTAACTGTTGTCCAAGGTTGCAATCCTAAACACGCTCACTTGGACGTATGCTTCACTGAAGTCAATGGAACTTCATTGTGTCGGTTAGGCATAGTTAATGGAAAGGAAAATATTGATACACACATGCGTGCGCACACACGCACACACCACTCGTAGAGAGGATAACTGGAAGCACACACGCACACACCATACGTAGAGAGGATAACTTAGTTTTAGCTTTTCAGTTCTAACAAACAGTGGTAAGATTCCCCCTGGTCCTTGATACAGAAAATACATAATATTGGTATCCTTTGCTTCTTTAATGCCAGGAGTCACCAAAGCTCAGCTTTGGTAGTATTTATTTATTAAGTCCTGGAACACATGAAATACTAATTTAAAGAAGTCTGTGCCTCTGATTTTGAGCAGTTACTCAGAAGTCAGTTTCATTGAAATTAATGGGACCTACTCCCAAGTATGTGTGTATAGCAGAGGTCCCCAATCCCCGGGCCGCGGCCCATTACCGGGCCATGGCCTGTTGCGAACTGGGATGCGGGGCCACGGTGCAACCCCCCTCCGGAGCTCAAAAGCAGCCGGGGGTGGTGGTGCACTCCGGGGGGGGGGGAGGAAGAATACCACGTGCGATTGAGCGAGTGAGTGTTTGTTCATTCGATCACAACCCCCAATCCCCCCCGGGCGGAGGCCGGCCAGACGTGTCCTTCCTGGCTGGCCGGCAGTAGGAAAGACGATACTGGAGAGTCTGTGCCTGCGCAAACCTGCTGCAGCCTCTCTAGCTAGCTCCTTTAGTCTTGCTGGCTAGCGAGTCAGCGAGACTAAAGGAGCTAGCTAGAGAGGCTGCAGCACATTTTTGCAGGCGCAGTCTCTCCAACATTGTCTTTCCTACTACCGGCCAGCCAGGAAGGACGCATCTGGCCGGCCTACGCCTGGGGGTGGGGTGTTTTTGTGATCGAATGAATGCTTGCTCACTCGATCACACGCGGTATTCTTCTTTCCCCCCCTGGAGCGCACCACTCCCCCCGGCTGCTTTCGAGCCAATGACCCCCGGACCGCCAACGATGCCTCTGCGTGGGTGTGAGTGTCATTTTGCGCTGCCCCCCTCTAACCCCCCAGTCCGTGGAAATTTTTTTTTAGTACTAACTGGTCCCTGGTACAAAAAAGGTTGGGGACCGCTGGTGTATAGGACTGCAGCCTTACAACCCCTTCGTATCCTTTCCCCTGCCATAGCATGCAGCTGCGACAAAACAATGTGCACTGCATGCTATGGTGGGGAGAGGGTTGATTGGGAGGCTTGGGAAAAGTAAGGGAAAATATCTTCCTTTACCCCTCAATCGTCAATGTGTCCCCTCAGACCTGCACCAGTTCTTTAGCTCATTAGCTGGCGCAGATCCAAGGAGGCAAAGGGGACATGTTGGGAGGCTCCGGAGCAGATAGCATCCAGCACAAGTCACTCACACTGGGATACACCCCCTCCCGCCACCAACACACCTCTCCCTCTGATCTGCCCTGATCCTCCCATCCCCCACCCCATTCTGCTCACCCTGCCGGCTTACGAACATTGGCGGGGCCTCTCCTTGCTGCCACCGTGCGTGGGGTCCTCTTCACCGACTATGACGGTGGACATGAAGTGTGCAACTATGCATGCTTCCATAATGGCGTTTGTGACACACCATAAAGCATGCTCTGCTGCCAGAACACTAGTTCCAGTGGTGGAACCACTTGATAAGGTTGGGCCATAAGTCATTTTCTCTCAGCCTCAGGCTCCCATTTTCAATATTGTCTAACAGGGTTGCTTTAAGGATCGCAGCAAGATAATGTATCTCTTGCTTTGAATACCCCAAAGTGCTATATAGATGCTGTTACTATTGTTATTATTTATTATTTTGATGTGAAAATACACTGGAAACTGTACTTTGGATTAAAAGAAAGTAAGGCCATGCCTTTGGCTATATATTATACTTGAGTATCACTTAAAGTTTCAAGGAACGGCAGTGTTGGCTCAGATTCATTTTTTGTGTCTTCTTCTCCTCCTTATTTTGGAGCCAGGAGAAAGGAGGCATGAGTTTGACAGACAACAAAATTTATTAAAGTGGTTCTCTCCCCCCCCCCCCATTTGTATAGTCATGTTGTGTCTGTTTACTACACGATAACAGGGAAGAGAGAAGAGGGACGAAGAGTAGCAAATAAAAGTGGGAGGTGTCGTGGGGGATTATTAAATTGCACTTGAACCTCCAGAGGCAAGATATTTCTATCACTACACTGGCACCAAAAGTTGTTGGCATGAGAACAACTGTCTCGTTTACTCTTTTTAGCAAAAGAAGAGAAAGTTACTGTCTGGTAAGATTTGTACTACCCAAATGCAATAAAAAAGGATTGTTTCACCAATTGTCATATCTGCACTACACAGGCTGCTTTCTTATGTGTTTTTCAAATGGGCAACATGGAGCATATTAAACTGATTAAGGATTGTGTGAATCCAGGATCAAGCTGCTTGACAACAATGGCTTGCATTAGTGCGGCTGAAGCCCTGGGACTGCAAGGAGAACAGGAAAGAGAAAACCCAACGGCATCTTTTGTGATGGACTGTCTCTAAGACATATTCCAAAGGGCACTGTACATTTTTAACAGGTGCTATTGAGAACAAGGAAAATGCATGCAAGGATCACAGGAGGAAGAAAGTTTTGAAGCACACTGGACTATGTAGGAAGGATTGCATTTATTTGGCATGCTTTTTACTGCCTTTCTGCTCAAACCATGTAAAAAACTAGAAAAGTACCAGTATTTCCATCTGTACCTAATTGCCATTGTCCTGGCACCCCCGACAAATGACACACTTTTGGGGTAAAAGTGCCATGTTCCTTGAATTACAACAAAAACAATAACATCGTTTTGCAGCACAAGTCTTTCCCCATTTTAGTGCAGGCACCTACTGTGTGTGTGTGTGGGGGGGTACCTCCCTCTCAGACTCTCCACTCTGGCCCCAAACCGATATCGCCTTATGACAACACCGGCTTTCCCCCTGGAAAGGGGGTGGAGGCAGCTGAATTGTTCCGCCTATAAAATTGTTCCGTCGTATAAAATAGTTTTTAAAACATTTTTTTTTCAGAAAACATCCTTTCCCTGCAAAGAAAGAAAGAAAGAAAGAAAGAAAGAAAGAAAGAAAGAAAGAAAGAAAGAAAGAAAGAAAGAAAGAAAGAAAGAAAGAGTGCTACTCTTGACCAGACCACTGAATGGGCAAACATTTGGTGTAGCCCTATGCAGAATGTATCTTACAGGTTTTCTAAATGAAGGGTCAACTTCAGACATCAGAGCCAACAATCGGAAAACATGGTGGGCAACGTTCCCATGACCTGCAGGCAGCCCAGCTGCAGCAACGGAGATGTGAATCCACCAGCCCAACGGATAAATCAAAAGCCAGCAGCCAAACCATCACCAGCAGGACACGGACAAGAAACGTTGAGGGCAGCCAAAAATGGAGCCATCACAACACTTCAGGGTGAGGAGGAGTTCAATTTTTGTGGTTGTAGACAACCAGTGCTTGGTCTTCTGAAGTAAACAAAATACTGAGGAATAATGAAATTGTTCTTGGTCTCCATGTTGCCATACATTAATTTGTAGCAAAGACTTCTACATTTCTGATCTGGATATGATGGGTTATCCAGGGGCAACCAGATGCAATTATTTTCCTATTTCTTACTGAATATCTTGCATTAGCCCTCTTGTGGCGCAATCCTATCTAACTTTGTGCCCTGCGATACAGCGACACAATGCAACCTGCACTACATCCAGGGCACAAAAAGGCTGCCAAGGAGGTCACCTCAGGGGAAAGAAACATTTGTTCCCTTCCCCCAGGTAAAACCTCAGCCACCTTGATGGGGCTACTCAAATTTGTACCAGCTATTTTGCTGGCTCAAGTCCAAAAGCCCAGTGTAGCAGTGGCCAGGCCTGGGAAGGGGGGTAGGATTTTGACATAGCCTTCGCTGATGATCCCTCCCCCTTCCCTTGCCCGGCCGATCAATCCCACCCACCATAACGCCCCATTCCACCCTCCTCCTGTCCCTCCGCCACCCAGCAGGGAACTCACCTTCCCTGATGGTTGCTCCAAAGGATCTGGGGTGGGGAAGCCAGCTCCAGTCTCTTCGCTGGTGCAGCTTCCTCGCTGGGTGATGCAAACGTGCCCGAGACCAGCGGAACACTGCTCCACTGGTCTAAAATGTAGAGAAGATTGTGCTGTTGATGGTGTTTTTCAAATGATGTTGTTTTTCAAATGTTCATCCCCTTCCCCCGGTGTAGGGCTGCCCAGCCCCAATGGGCCTCCTCAAATGTAGGCCAGATCTCGAGCTGACGTACATTCAGGGCAGTGGAGAGGGGCCGCCGAGCCCGGGATGGGGCCTGGGACATCCCCGCCCCCTCCCAGGCCAGCTCGGCCAATGGCCACCCTCTCTTGCCGCCCAGCCCGCACTCCCCCAGCCCATGCACCCACCAGTGCAACCCTTACCTTGCTCTAGTGGCTGCAGGTCGTGTCCACGGAGGAGTGTGTGCCAGCAAGCCTTACTCCAAGGGTGCCGAAAACGCACTTTATGGCGCATATGGTGCGCGTGCTCCACAGGTGGAAATCTACACTGGATTGGGCCGTCAGTCCCTTGTAAGTATGTTTAGGATTGCAATCTTAGTGAACCAACTTGTTGGTGGACATACCATAAGAAAACAAACTGTTGATCTTCACTTGGTTCTTCAAATAGCATATCAGAGAAAAAGACAGGCTTTGCTTACACAGAGTCACATAGGGCCTGTGAACTATTTAGAACATTTAAGAGCTGCTTAACACAGAAGTGCAGAAAGCAGAAGAGGGAATGACTCACACCTCCAATTTCCTCACTTCTGCTCGAACGTCAGAAGCAGCGACATGTACATCTCACCCTGAGACATGTACATGAGCGCCAGGTGATTCCTGGGGCACATGAACCTTTCATGAACAAGAACCAAGTTCTCCTTTATCATTGTATAGGAGAATCAAGGAAGGAAAGAGAGCAAAGTACACACCTTCACTGCTTGTTAAAAGCCAAGCACTGATTAATCACGCAATCCTGCGCAAGTATGTGTGGCAGGCCCGCCAATGGCCCCCTCCCTGTATAGCAACACTTTCTTACAAAGGGCAGGTTTAGATATCACATGAATCCAGGATTAAACAATGGATTTGCTTGACATCCCCCAGTCCTAGGCACCCATATTCTCCCCTCATTTCTACACATGAACAGATGAATACAGTCAGACCTCTGTACCCGCTAGGGTTCTGTTCCAGATTCCCCCCCCCCAGTGTGGATACCAAAAATCTGCGGACACTGGGTTCCACTTAAAAAATGTTGTAAAAGTGAAAAAAGACCCCCAAGTCGCCATTCCTACCTTTGTGCGGGCAAACCGCATGGTTTCCAAGGCTCTGAAGGACTTTTTCAAGCTGAAAGACCCACTTCTGGGTTATACGAAGGCTCCTCTCTGTTCCCAGCATTTCCCCAGAATGCATTCTGTTGGTAGTGATGGCTTGGGTGATGTCCTCCACCCCATTTTGGTTTCAACATGCCCCCCCCTTGCCTCTACCTGGACTTGTACCAGATAAAGAGCTGGTGCAGGTCCAAGTAGATCCATAGACCCATGCAGGAGAGCAGTCAGGAAAATAAAAGACACATTTACCCGTATTGTCCCGAGTATAAGACGCACCTGATTATAAGACGCACCCTTAAAGTTTGGTGCTATTAAAAAATTTTAATTAAATCACTGGCATTATTGCAACAGCCTGATTATAAGACGCACCCTTAGTTTAAAAACTTAAATTAGGAGAAAAAAGTGAGTCTTATACTCAGACCAATACGGTACTTACCTCTCCACCCCCGCATGGTCTCTGGCTGCTTGCAGGATACTGTGGCGTCTGTACCAGCATCACTGCGCCCTGCAGGCAGCCTTTAGTTAGGATTGGGCCCTTAGTATGACTGTCTCTTGGGGACTGCATGTTGTTACCCATGTGTGTGTCGTCAATACTTTTCATCACAGAGAAGTTGTTTGTGTCTGCCACACATTGTGTGAAATTTGTGACATGTTTATTCCAAATTACTTCCACCACGTGCAGTCTTACAATCAGAAGGCTTTGTTACAAATTAAACAACCTTCCTTCCCTGACAGCTCCTCTTCGGTACAGCTGTCAGTGTGTCCGGTAGACTTCTCCAAAGCCAGTTGCAAAAAATAAAGCAGGGCCTGTTTTGTCTGTGGCAAGCTGCCACCTTTCACCCACAATGATGCACAAAATGGAATTGGAGTACCATTTTCAGGATTATTATTATCCAGTATTTACAGCTAATGGATTTGTGTGTCAGCTTCATTTTACAAGGACTCTTCTCTTCTTTTAATTCACTCTTAGGTCTGTCACTTTATTTTTTTTCCCCATCATCCTTATAAGAGCCATTATCTTTCCATTAGCAAACCTGCTAGATAGCTCTTCCTATGCTCTTTGATCTGCCCAGCACCTGTCTCCGTTTTTTTTTTTTCTGGTGCACTTTTTTCCCAATTACTCTCAAGAATGTTAAAGAATTAGTTTGCAGAGAGCTACTTCACACACACAGTGGTGCATTAATTAATGAAAGATGTAGGAAGAATTGGTAGCTGCTTTCTGCTGCCATAACAACCCCCCTTTAACAAGTAAGACTCCAATATGAGTGTAAACCCCCTTGTCCCTACTATGATAAAAGGCAAAAGATTCAAACAGAATCCAAATGATGCTTATTTCTCCATCTGCTGGTTTGCAAAGGTTGTCAACCTCTCTAAACAGTGCTAAGCATTTTGTATTTGTAGACATGCTTGCACTTTGTCTGCCATACAGTCTTGCAAAAAACTTTTGTCCCATCATCAGCTGCTTCCGATATGGCTTTTTCTTCCAATAGATTAGATATATTGAACTGAAATCATCAGTCTAACAAACACAGCTGAAAGGTCTTGGGTTCTGTCTTGGATTCCTCTAGTTTAGTTAAAGGAGCCCAGAGATGGCCATTTTGGTGCAGCCAGGGGATCAGTGGCATAGCCTTTGCAGCAGCACTCTGGCGGTTTTCCACAATCTCCACGGGGTGTGTGCAGCACTTGTTGCTTGAAGTGGCAAGTGCTGCAAAATGGGCCCTCCTGCCCACCCTGCACCTCCGTTTGGCTCAAAATCGAAGCATTCCGGAAGTCGGGGGGGGGTGACGTGCAGGCACAGGGGGTGACATCGTCACACAGCGGGGATGACGTGAGGTATCACAGCATCGTCCCACCCTGGGCAGCAGCTGGACATGTGCTGCCACTGTGTAAAGACAGTAAATCCAAAGGGTAGTTCTTCATGGGGGTACAAACTCAACAACAAGCTAAATAAGTGACAGTTCACTGCCCTGTAACAGGATCCAAAATCTGGCAGCTGGATGAGGCTGCCTCTCTCTGTCTCCTGAAAGGGCCAACCCTCAGTTAGCGAGTCGCTGAAAGACCTCTGCTTAAAAGCACTGAAACGCTGTTGCCGAACGGGATAGACGATACGGGCTTTGGTGGACCTCTCAGGAAGGCAGCTCCTCACAACAGCCTCCTAAATTACTTTTGCCTAGCCTCCTCACTCAGGATCATTAAGTCATCATTAAATGATTTCTATTGAGGATCATTAAGTGGAGCTACCATTTATGGCAGAATTCTCAAACTGTGAACATGATAGATTCATTAAACCTAGGAAAGGGGAGGGAACCTGTTCTCCAAATGCAACGTAGTCATTATCCACTGTCTACCCTTGAGCCTCAAACTAGGACAGTCAGTGGGTTTGTGGAAGGCCATTGGATCTCTGGAGGAAGAACAGAGGCAGAAGTCTTTTTTTCCTGCCGGTCACCTGCCACAGAAAGCTGGCTATATTTGCTGGACGATCCAAAAAAAGAATATGATGTCATTAACCACATTGATTTCAATTGGCTGCAGTATGGTGTAGGATGGTGTAGTGGTTTGGGAGTCGGACATAGACCTAGAAGATCCAGGTTCAAATCCCCGCTCAGCCACGAAGCTTCCTGGGTGACCTTGGGCCAGTCACTATCTCTCGGCCCCACCTACCTCACAGGGTTGTTGTGAGGACAAAAAGGAGGGGAGGAAATATGTACACCACTCTGAGCTCCTTGGAGGAAGGGCGGTATAAAAATGTGAAAAATAAATAAATATACGTGAGGCTGCAATCATGTCCACACTTACCAGGAATAAATTCCTTTGAACTCCATGGGACTTACTTCTGAGTAAACATACATAGGAGTGTGCTATACATCTGGATCGGACTGTGGCCACTGACTAGTGAGGAGTAATGCGCAGTCATGCACTTCCCCCAAAATAACTGGCCAGTTCTGCCGCTTTCTAGGTTAATGAATTAGTATGCAGTGGATATATACTAAAGTGTCACACAGATCTAGAAAGAAGTGTTTTATGCATACACTTCTAGTGGTATTAAGTTCTGGGCAGCTTTTTAGCAGGCAACACGGGGTGCAGAAGCAAGCACACACCAGACAGTGCTAGCCTCAAGGTCACCTTGATACCCTGTAATCCTCAGAACTGCGTCATTATATAACCCCCTAGCCAAGCTGCCGAGTTCAAACTCAAGCTAGCTTTTTTTCTTGCATGCACACACTGCCAGGCACACTCATATTAACCCCTTCTGAGACACATAGTTGTGTCTTGAGTTCCATTCCAAGATGCCAGGCGACTGAAACTTGCTGCCCTCATTGCCCGTTATCTAGGAGGATCCATGATCGAACACCACCAGGCCTACTGAGAGAATTGCTTGTCATAATGATTTGACCTGGTAGTAGAAATTTTATATAAGTAGGAAGGCAAAAAACTGAACTGTTCATGAAAGAGTGGATTGTATTGATATTTAGTAGACAACAAAACACACTTCAACTAAGCAAGGCTACATCGATAGATACAATGAAGATATACATATGGCTTTTTGAGAATCTAGGAAAGGGGCAGGAGCATGTATACTTCAGAGTTATACAAGGCTTGCAGAGAAGTCTGGAAATGTTGATGGCTCACAAAACCATAAACTTGCTCGCCAGCCCAAATATACCAGTGGCCAGGGGTGTATTATCCATAAGGCTGACTAGTCTTCAGCCTAGGGGCCCACAGGGACAGGGGCCCTCGTCACCCATCAATGTCAGGGACTAACTTCTGCCTGTTAAGTCTCTATAGAGTGAGAGGAACTTGGGGTGATTCAGCTGATCCAGTTAATCCCCTTATCTTTCCAAACTCTTTGGTGAAAGATTGAATTGCTGGAGAGGGCGGGCCCGAAATAGGCTGAAAGCCTAGGGGCCAGCCCAGCCATGGGTTAATACACCCCTGCCAGTGGTAATAATACGTAGCACACAGACAATGTGGAACATAAACTTAGGACTAACTCCTTTTTAATTCTACAACCCCTTCCCTTCCTCCTTGGCTGCCTGCAGCTGATTCTGACTTTCCACAAGTGCTTGGAAAAAGAGCTACTGATAAACCTAACGGTGCAACGTCATGCACACTTACCTGGGCGTGAGGGTGCAATTCTGTATACTTACATGAGAGTAGCTCCTGAGAGTAGGTCCCATGTGGAACCCAGTGGGATTTACTTCTGAGGAGACATGCCTAGGATTACAGTGAAAATTAGATAAAAATCCCACATGAAGAGTTCACATAAAGAGCCTCAAAATTTGTTCCATTGTTTGAGTATCAGCATCTTCCAGACAAGAGAATAATCACTTTGCCTCCCTGATAAATGAGATGCTTTTGCCCACACAGTTCCCTCTTCGCATTGCTCCATTATACCCTTGATTATACGTCCTTGGTGACAATACATTTCTGGGTCCATGCACTTCAGTGCTTCCAAAAGAAACTCCTTTTTACAGCTGCCAAAGCAGCAGAAATCATGTCAGTCACATTCAGAGAACTAGTGAACCATATAATACCATTGACAGCTAACATACGTGTCTTGCAGCACTCTGGCTACAGCTAGACTGATATCCCTGCAATTGCTATTAGGGACGTGGTCCAGGAGAATGGGCTGGCATGACACGGCAGTAATATGCATTTTGAATGTTTCAGTGACCTTGTTGGCCGTAAGTGTGATTTCCCCCCCCCTGAGATTAAGACACACACACACACACACACACACACACACACACACACCAATGTTTATTACATGCAATTGCCCTCTCGTTCCATTTCACCATTAGCTCAGTTTGTCCCAAGAAATAGAAGTGCCATTATCTGATTCATAAGGAGACAACAGCTGACATAAATGTTCGGTATTTTGAGGGAGGATCAATCTACTGCCAAAAACCATCACAATTTCTGTTCAAGAACACCAAGTCTTTGGAATAGCTCCATTATCCTGCAGCCTTTCACTGTGGTTACCACTGTTTGGAGAAAATGTGCATAACTATTCTGCCTCTCCGAGCTGCAGCAAGGTTCTTTTGACGACTTCAAACTTTTAGCTGTCTTTCTAAGTGGCTACGTCACCCAGGCTCATGTAGAACTCCATCTTTTTGTCAGCTGGCACAACGTTCACAAAAGTAGACCTGTTGACTCTGAGTAAGGAACAGGAGTTGGATGCCTGATTCTAGAACTGATCTGAGCCAGGATGGTGTAGTGGTTTGGGAGTCGGACTTAGACCTGGAAGATCCAGGTTCAAATCCCTGCTCAGCCACGAAGCTTCCTGGGTGACCTTGGGCCAGTCACTATCTCTCAGCCCCACCTACCTCACAGGGTTGTTGTGAGGACAAAAAGGAGGGGTGGAAATATGTACACCACTCTGAGCTCCTTGGAGGAAGGGCGGTATAAAAATGTGAAAAATAATAAAATAATAATCTCACTCCATCCACCTTTAAAATGAGATCTCACAGTTTGACCAGTCACTTGCACTACAGTGAGGGCAGTCAAGGTAAAGAAGTCAAGGTACTAGAAGCTACTGCGGGGCCAGGTGAAGGGGAGCAAAGGAAGAAGTCATTTGCACTTCCTGTTCTACCCCTCTCTCTGCTGCTTCCTGATCCTCTTGCTCCCCTGATTCACCTTCCTTTTTCCTTTCTTTCTGTCCTTGGGCAGGAGGTGGAGGAATGACAAGGTGCCCAGCCATTGAAAGCCACTGCTCAATGTCGTGAAACCCAATGGGTATCCTTCAATGGTCCATTACTTCCTTCTCTCTCCCCCCCCCCCCCGAATCCAAGTGCAGGAAGAAAGATCATTGGTCAAGTCCATTCACCTGACTCTAGCCAAGGGGAGATTCAAGGGGTGGATCCAGGTTTTTCAGCCTTTGGATTGGTCAACCAGAAGGGTAAAATCTCGATCCCCCCAAACCCCACAGAAGGAGCTGGCTAATTTGAAACAGTGCGTATTTTGTCTCAGCACTTGCAGAGTTACCTGCCTATTTCTGACCACTGCTCTGGACACTAGATGTGAACAAGGGAACTGCAGCTACATGAATGGTGTAGTGGTACATTTTGAAGTACAGGAGTTCATCATGGCAGCAGCCACACTCCCCATAGCCACACCCATTCAGGCTATACAACAAAAAGTCAACTTTAAATGTCTTCATTACTGTATCTTCTCCTGCCACTTATTTTCTGCTTTGAAACTTATTATACTTTATTTAAAGATCTAGCTCATTTCATTCCAAAATCTTGGAATTGGTTGCAATAGTTTAAAATAAATGTATCAAATTGAGAAAATGAAAGAAAAAAGATAAATATATATTAGGCCGAATTCCTATCCACTCTTACCTGGGAGTAAATCTGGCTGAACACAGTGGAATTTACTTTGGAGTAAGTATGTAGAGGCTTGACCTGTATGGATGCTAGTCTGTGTATGCTTAGAAGGAAGCGTCAAAGTGTTCAATGGAGCTTACTCCCAGGTACATTTGCATAGTTTTGTAGCCTTAATATATCATGAGATACATACTGTTTCTCATGATAATGACCCCCTAGCAGAGGCGAAACAAGGGTGGAGCGAAAGCAAGTAGTTCTACAAGACTCCGTTACACTGGAGTCAGCGGCCCCTCCCCCTTGCTGTTGGAGCCATTCCAGCAGCAACAGGGGAGTGTCCTGCGTGTTGCCTTTGCTGCCAGAATGGCTCCAACAGCAAGGGGGAGGGGCCGCTGACTCCAGTGTAACAGAGTCTTGCAGAACTACTTGCCTTCGCTCCACCCTTGTTTCGCCTCTGCCCCAGACATTCACATGTGCCCCTAGGCAAATTTCTCAGTTTATCTCCTTATTAGCCAGATGTCTCTTCTTGCCTAAAGTCCTTTGAAGTGCTCCGGCTGCTGCTGTCATTGTTCCTGCAGTAGAAGAAGTCCCAGAGCTTTGCTTTCCCTGAGCTTTCACACGCACCTATGTGGAGTGGAATGGAATTGTAGCTGCACAGTTAGGATCTGCCACAATATTTCTGATTGGTTATTCATAAACTAGTGCCCTTTTCAACCAACATGCATTGCCTGGGGTCTTGACTGAGTATGGAGACAAATGCTTCAGTGCTCCAACCTACTGTCCCTTGAAGCAGCTATAACCATGCAATGCCACTGAGAGTTCTAGAAATAAGATAGTGGGAAAGCAAGATTTGCATTGCAGTCATGTATTAAGAAAGCAAATTGTTATAAAAAGATATCCCACATTATAAAACTGTTTTACTATCAAATATATGGTGACTGCACCAGATAAGCATCATGTAAAATATGACTTATGAACACAACCCTCTTCCTTGTCCTCCTCCTCCTCTCTCTGTCTCTGTCTCTGTCTCTTTCCTGACTAGGACTTTCTTCGTTTCCCAAAGAATCTTGTTTCTGCCTACCTAAACTTGTGTCTGCCTATCACAGCAGGGCGTTTGGACACACCACATTGTTCCTCTCCATGGAATGACACGTAATCGGTTAAAAAAAACCCTCCTTTTGTTTATACTGTTAATAACAGATGTTGCTCTGCGACATCACACATGCTGTTTAATATTATCAAAACAATTATTCATTTATTCATCTTTGCACAGTGTGTGCAAGCTGGCATTACAGATCTTGCAGCCATGGTCTTCATGAATGCGTAATCCCGAAATGCATGTCATAGATAATAAATCACCCTCTGCAGCCCCACTCCCATCACCCTTCCTCATCTTGGGTCTAAAATTTTCAGAACATTACTGCTGACAAACTGATAAGGAGGTGGCGGGCAAAACTTCTGGCACACGCTGAGAAACGCTGAGATGCTAAAGATTCACCCTGTTTTCATGGAAACTCAATAATGACCCTGTCACAGGCCACAGGAGGAAGCGGAATAAGGTTTCTTGCAGATTAGATGTAGGAAAGAGTTGAAGTGAACCAGGTACAAACTGTTCAGAAACAACAGTAGGAAACTGGAGCTTGGCATGAAAACCCTGTCCTTGTGTGTGGGTGCTCACTGGTTGTAATGGTGAAGAGAAATATACACTGCACTGTGACAACACTGGTACTCTTTCAGGGTTGTGCATCGGTTGTGCAGGGCTGTGAAGTGCTTTCAGGGCTGTGCATCAGTAACATACCGCATTTCCTGCCTCCTCATAAACTTACAGTGTCTCTTCTCAACTCTATGCCAAACGACAGCTCATTGTGCCTCATAATACCACAACCAGGCCCATAGCCAGAAACGTGAGTGTACACTGGGGCGGGGGCAGGGGGAAAGATACAGAACAGTCAAAACCTAAATATAAGCGGCTTAATATAAAGGCCCAATGCTATCCAACTTTCCAGCACTGGTGAAGTCACAAGGCAACTCTGAGGTAAGGGAACAAATGTTCTCTTATCTTGAGGAGGCCTCCAGGACTGTGCCCCACCTCAAGATGAAGTGCATGCTCTGTTGGCACGGCTGCATCAGTGCTGTAACATTGAATAGGATTGAGCCCTTCATGTTTTAAATTGTACAGTATTAAATAATAATAAAATAGCTTGTCAGTCATCCCAATGCCTTAGTATGTATTGGCCAGAACACTGGAAGGCAGGAACAGTTCTGCTTCATACGAATCAATCAAATAGTAGACTATTGCATGCAAGCTTTTCCATGTACTATACCTCCAGAAACCAGAAACACAAGCTAGACACTTTTCTTTGAAAAATTATGATTACTTTAGCCTGCCATTCCATATAGAATACCTAAGGAAACATCCAATAATAATGGAAATACTCGAGGTGGCTTACTCAAAAAGTTTCAAAACAATCAAGCTAAGAAAACTCAGGCCTGGCGTTGGAGCGTGGCTATATTGGACAATGACTGAGGATCCATCCCCATCTAAGAGCCCACCTGGCCAGTCTGAGCCTGAGTTTTCAGAATGTGGTGTCACTAGGGCGCGCGCCGCCCTAAAGCGAGGGCGCGCGCGCCGCCCTAAAGCAAGGGCGCGCGCGCCGCCCTAATGAACCCCTGACTCCCTGCACACACACCAACATTTTTTACCCTTTTACAACAAAAGGGTAAAAAAGTCTTACCCTACCCCGCTGCTACCGGCTCTGACGACATCCTCTCTGACTGGCTGTCCTGGGCCTTCTGACAAAGGCCCAATGCGTCAATACATGAACTTTTACCTTTTTCACGCCTGCGCAGAACATTTCTGAGGGTAAGGGCTGCCCTTTTGCCCTCAGAAACGTTCTGCGCAGGCGCGAAAGCCGCATTGGGCCTCGTCAGAAGGCCGTGGACCGCCGCCTGGGGCGGACGCTCTGAGGCCTTCTCCTGGAGTGGAGGTGATGTGCACGGGCGCGCGCGTCACCCGTTGCGCGCGTCAACCCCCCCGGCGGTCTGCCCCTCTGCCACGTTCCAGTGACGCGTATACCAGGGCCCAATAGTGCACTCTAAGGGGCTGCTGTGTGGGGGGCTCAGTGCAGGACTTTGTCCCAGGGCGCAACAGGGTGCAACATGGCACGTACATAAAAACCAAACTAGGAGTAGCAGATAAAAAGAATGTTCAGAAAAAGGTCCTCACAAATTTCAGGGAAGGCCAGACACTCACATGCCCCCTGGAGCTACACTCTCTGGACCACAACATGCAGTGGTAACTGGTGCTGGTATTGATAGCTCTGCCCATGTTGCATTTTCTTGGTGGTTGTGCTTTTTCAAATTCTACATGCCAGCACAACTTGTTATATTGCACGGATTTATCATTATCTGCTTCCAGGTGCTGAACACTAGTCATTAACTTCATTGATTTGAATGGGCAGTGGAAAATCAGATAACGCTGTGATAAACAGAAAGTCTTGGTCAGCTGAGTCTCAGGTCAAATATGTCACAGCCCTTGAAATAACCAGCCTACTTACCTGAAGGTCAGTTCAACCATTTGACCCCCATTGAGTGGCCAGTGCTAAAGCACATGAAGGCATCTCAAGCACAAGGCTGAGTACTTTATATTTAGGCTTACCATTTTTTCCTGGATCCAAACCGGGACCCCCCCCCTCAGAATAAATAAATAAAAAAAATGAAATACTAAATTTTTGGGGGGCGCTGAACATTTTTATTTATTTATTTATTTATGGCCACGAAAATGGCCATTTTTGCCACTGCTGCCACTTACCTTGCTGTCCCCGGTGCTGCTCCGCCGCCACCGCTGTCGCCTTCCACTGCTGATGCTCCGCTGCCATTCTGCTCCCGCCACCATTCTGCTCTGCTCCACCGCCATTCTTCATCATCTTCTTTCTTCTGCCGCTTCATCATCATCATCATCATCATCATCATCATCATCATCATCATCATCATCATCTTCTTCTTCTTCTTCTGCTGCCGCTGGTGCTGATGCTGCCGCCATTCCTTACAAGTCTTCCAGGGAGCCTGGCCAGCCGCGTCCAGGCCAGCCAGGACTCCCCCTGACGTCCCGACGTTCTGCTGCTGTCGCCGCTTGGAAAAACTTACCTTTTTTTGGGGGGGGGGCATCTTGGATCTCGCGAGATTTCACAAGATTCAATATGGTGGCACCCGAAAAAGGTAAGTTTTAACATTTTCCAAGTGGCGGTGGCGGAGGTTTCATCCAGATCCGGAAAGCCTGGGACTGACCCGGGACCGGAGCCCAGAAACTGGGATGGTCCCGGGTTTTCCGGGATGGATGGCAAGCCTAGTTATATTTGTTCCTCTTTCTAATTACATGCTATAGTGAGACTTTGTTAAATGATGCCCTCTGGCCTTGTTGGGATGGAAAAAACAACTGTTTGCCTAGTCCCAGTTGTTCATTTAGTTTTATGACATTATATAAGTTCTGTGTTCTGAGACACGGCAACAGAGAATTCAAGGTCAAACGGAATCAAAAACTGGTGGCTCGACTTCATTTTGTCTTGAGTTGTTGACAGCAGGGGCTGATAAGGATCTTTTGACAGAGCTGACCTTTGTTTGCTTCCTCGGCTGGGACATTTCATTTGCATGGGACTTTCTGAGGCTGGACCAAAGGTCAGAGTTGTTCAGTGTAGTGCATCCAGTTCCCATAATTAAAACATTCATTAAGCCTTTTGGGTTAATGTGCATGTGTTTTCATTTGAAAAATTCATTAACTCCTAGGCACATCAAAAGATGAGTTTTAGATCTGCTGGGAAACTGAATTTGTAAGCAGTTGTACAAGAAACTGTGAAATAAAATGAGTGATTGTTCTTTAGCTGTGAAACAGAAGTAATGCAAAGGACACAGCAATGACTGCAGATCCTATTCTTAGCTGCCAGGCACTGCTCTCCTGCAGATGTGTGCCCTGGGATTTCGAGGGGGCACTTTCTGTCATATTTTGCTTTTGCTTTTAATTACTATTGTTGCTGTTAACGTACACTTGACTTCATGCAGTTTTGTGAGCAGAAAAAGGCAAGGCCCAAGCTGCAGCAGCAATTTACAATCCAAATTTCAACAATCAGAAAAACAAGAAAGGAAGGGAAAGAAGGGGCAAAGGTGACAAATAAGACAGAACAGTGAGCAAAAGGGGTAATAAGGAGTGAACGTAACAAATGCAGTTATATGCAATTAAGCTCCAATTCATTTTGAAGTGATGATTGTCAGGGGGTTATGTCAAATGTTTAATGGAAAAGGGGGGCTTTGAGGAAGCTTTTGAAGGAAGAGAGTGAGATTTCACCTAGATGTTGAGAGATCATTCCAAGCATAAGGCTCAGCAAGGGAGAAAGGGTGGAGTCGTTTATCAGCCCGATGCAACCAAAGTCTCCTCCTGCTGATACCGTTGTGCCAATGGGGTGTGTGCTGCATCCAGCGGTGGAGTTTTGGGTCCCAGAGGTCTCCTCAAGGTAAAGGAACATTTGTTCCCTTGCTCCGAGGCAAGCCTCCACTGCCCCAATGGGTCTATTTGGTCTACTTGGATCTGCTACTTTGCTAGCACAAGTCCAAGTGGACCTGGGTAGATGATCGAGGCTGGAAAAGGGGGATAGGATATTGGCTGAGCCACTGCTGCTGACTGTCCCCTTACCGCCCTTGACACAACCCTCCCCACCGTCCCTCCCCCCTCCTCTCACCGTCCCTCCCACACCTCGCCCTTCTGCCCCCTCCTCTCACCGTCCCTCCCACACCTCGCCCACTGCTTGCCCCCCTGCACTGACCTACTGGCACCAGGGCTTCTCCGGGACCACTGGTGTACGGCCTCTCGCCACCTATGGTGGTGGCCCTGCAGGGCAGAATGGCAGAATTTGCGACTGCCATAAAACACTCTGCGCTGCCAGATGGATATTCCGGTGGGGGCCCAACAATAGGATTGGACCGTAAGACACATTACAGTAGTAGAAGAGGATGGTGGAGTTAGCTGAGTGAGATAGGCAGAGTTTATTTTTTATGAACATTACAAACTTCTCTATCTGATCCCAGTTATATTGAAAACTGTGCAGTAACAGTACCCTCCTTTATGGTGGAATCTATAAGCTGATTAAAACAGGCTGGTACAAGTCGAGACTTCTCTCTGATGTGTCAGCTTTTCAGATGCGCAACTTTTGTGACGAAGTGTTATTTCCAAACAAGCAATCTCACAGAACACAATCTGTGTACAGTCTCATGGGGAACTGGGCTATATGATTTCCCTGAATAACTGGATCTATTCCTATGTTTCTTAGTAGCCAGGTCAGATTTTCCTTTGCCATCATTCCTGTCATCTTTCTGGGACATGCCATGTGTCTTCCAAATGTCATGTTGGGAAAGGTGTCTGGCTACCACTTTTCTGAGACATTTCTGATACCAGAAATTGAAGCCCATAAAAGTGTTTACAGCACAATGTGAAAAGGCAACAAGGCACTGAAAGCTCCTGATCTTGCAGACACTTTGGTTCCTAAAGGCAAAAATAAAATGATGAAGTTCTGTTTAAATCATCCCCGCTCAGCCACGAAGCTTCCTGGGTGACCTTGGGCCAGTCACTATCTCTCAGCCCCACCTACCTCACAGGGTTGTTGTGAGGACAAAAAGGAGGGGAGGAAATATGTACACCACTCTGAGCTCCTTGGAGGAAGGGCGGTATAAAAATGTGAAAAATAAAAATAAAAATAAATAAAAATAAATAAAAAATGTAACAACAGTAAAACTTAAGGAACATTTCCACAGTATTACTGTATTTATTTAAAGAATTTATAACCCGCCTTTCCCATGCCGAAGCATATGCCCAAGGCCAGCAGTTGCTTTTAACTTTTAACTGTTTTAACTTTTCCTAGTTGTCCATTTTTCTTGATGTCCATTACCGGAGTATGTAAAATGTTGTGATTGCTAATAGAAATCTAGTCTCACAGCACCTTATGCAAAAAACAAACAAATAAAAAAACCCAAAACCCAAAGGTATTTTTGTATCACATTCTGGGTATCCATACAAGACATGGGTCAAAATGGTTCATATACTGAAGTCAGTACAATTCTTGGAAACGTATACTCCCTTCCCACTAGACTTGCCAAACCCCTCCAAATGCACAATTTACTGTACTTATTCTCTTTGTGCTTTCTTAGGGTTATCTTTTTGATAGTGAAGTGTAAAAATGATGTATTGGGGTGGAGTGATGGGGGATATGTAAGTTAATTGTGAAAAGTCAGTAGCGTCGGTAGGGTAGGGGTGGGTGGCCGTGGGCCCCAAGGGCGCATGTGGCAGTAGGGGGGTGTACTTGCCTCCTGGATGTGTCCCCTCTGCCACCGCTCCCATCGTCATATTCGTTGTCCCCTCGTTGGGCCCACCCGCCTGCCCTGGAGCCGTTTGGCTTGAAAAAGGTAAGCAAAACAGCTTGTGTGTGTGTGTGTGTGTGTGTGTGTGTGTGTGTGTGTGTGTGTGTGTGATTGAAGCCACACCGTCGCCGAAATTTGGTGGCGCGTGCGAAAATGACGTCACACCCCATGGGGCATGGCTTGTGGCATCACGCGGGGGTGTCACGTCGGCGGGCCCCCCCATGGGGGGGTGTACGAACACCACTATGAAAAGTACAGTGTTTTTTAGGCAATTTGAATTGTGTTGTGGTTAAGTCTTGGTATGTGGATCAGGGATTTGGTGGGGGGGAGTTGAAGGAAGGTGTCTGCGCACTGTTCTTTTTTAATGTGTTAGGCAGGAGGAGATGGTGGTGGGATTAGAACTGGCCATTCCAGGCTGGGCGCTTGCATTCTCTAAGCCAGCAATATCCTGGAAATTATTCTCTAGTTTGTAGTCTTCAGATGTTTCTCATTCAGAGCAAGTGAGGAGGCCAAATACATCTACTTAGAAAGGGAGTTCTAAAGGACCGACTACATGGTGCTGATGGTGGCAAAGGAATCTGACGGCCCAATTCTATCCTGGGCTGGCCTGCACGGCGCCATCTGCTGCATCAAGTGGGTCAGCTGGGGAAACCAGACCAGCTGGGAAAAGTAAGTAAAGAACATTTTTACTTACCTCCTTGGCTGCTCTCTGGTCCCTTATGGGACTCCTCCAAGCTACACCATCTGTTTTGCTGGTGTAGCCTTGAGGAGCCTTCTGCACTCATGTCTGGGCCAGGCAGGAGGTTCCAGATTTGGCATACACCGCTGCCACTGAGATCCGCTTCATCCCACCCTTGATCCTGGCCTTATCCCTGCCCTGATCTCCCCCGCCCCACACCTGTAGAACTCCCTCAGCAGCTGACCTGCAGGGTGCTGTCAGAGGCGCATAGCCTTATGGGCCTTGCTCCGGTGGCAGCGCTCTGCAGACAAGCAAGGTGGCTTCTGTGACAGTGCACTGCGCAATATGCTGGTGGACCTTGTGGTCCACCAGCATAATGTGTGAATAGAATCAGGCCATTATGCCCCTGCCACCATACAGTGTCAGCCACTGATGAGATCCCTGTTACACATTGGTGATCATCAAGGTGGAGATGAGCCCTTGAATATCGGCTGTGACTAATTTTTGCCAGACCCTTTGCAGATAAGGTTCCTTGCAACCATTTGAAGGCTGAAATGCCCCTCCATTTTTTCTGCCCCATTGACAGGGAGTAAAAATGGAATATCTATTTTAGCTGTTTCTCAGGGTGGGCTGAGAACGTTTGAGAATATTTTTGGGTTGCCACTGGTTGACAATAATAACCATGGCTGTTGTTCTATATTTCTTCCCGTCTACTGCTTTGAAGGCCGTGGAGGCAGCAGTATGGATCTTTTCTTGATGTCCAGCTTCTGCTGGTCACTATGGAATTTGCCCTGGAATGTTCTGTGAATGATGCTGCTATGCCATGATGTGGCATCACTCCAACTTCTGAGTTGAAATAAATAAATAAACGGCAGTCTCCTCTCATGTCTCCCTTCCATCCACAGAAAAAAGGAAACTTGTGGTTTTTCTTTTCATGAAAAAGGAGTGCGATCTTGCATAAGTTTCAGCTCCCACATTTCACTGCCCACACAAGTAGACCCTTGCATAGGCAAGGGTGGTTTATTTTAGTGCAGGTCAGGTCTAGAAAATCACTGGAATCAACTCCCAATTGATAGTGAAAGCGGATATTGGATGGACAAAAAAGGGAGAAAAATCTTGTTGCATAAGAATTCATTTGTCTGCAATGATACCTTCATTCACATCCCATAATTTGGCTGAGATTTTGCTAATTTTACATTATTATTTTTTTGTCTCAGGCTTCATGTCATCCCCAGTCCTTGTGTTCTACTGTACAATGCTACAGGATTCTATATTTTGACTTATGGTGGCGATTGACTGAGTAAAGTGAACTTTGGTTTCAGTCTGTGGATTGGCAGAAATATAACTTTCTTCAGTGTAGGCAGAAGCCTACTGAGAATTTAATTTGGTACAATGCGGATATGTAACAGTAAGCAATCTTTACAGTAGCTGAGGGTGAAAGAGCCTGGGCAGGAGGAAGGAGGTAGTCAGGAAGATAAATGAGCAAGTATGGTTTATTAATGAGACAACGTTCCTGCCAGAAATGGAAAGAGAAGAAGATGAGACAGCAGAAAAGAAGGACCAGGAGTGAAATTTTAAGGAATAATTCCTTGGGGTGGAGTAGTTGAAGAAAAATAAAATGGAGAAAGAAAGAAAGAAAGAAAGAAAGAAAGAAAGAAAGAAAGAAAGAAAGAAAGAAAGAAAGAAAAGGGCAGGTGGCACATGAAACACAGAAAAGCAAGGAAATGGCCAAATTGACAATACAGTGGACAGTACCACTTCAGCCTGCATATAGGGAATGCAAGTTTTGAATGAGCCCCAGATAATAAACTCTCTGTAAAAAACAATGTAGCATATCAGGGAGAAATGTTATAACCCTGCCCTCTTCCTGCCTTCCTAGTTTTCTATGTGCAAAGTTTTATTAGTGGAGAAAACATTATACAATGTGATTTCACTCTCAGTTGTCTGAAATGGTACTATTCATTGCACTTCCTGCTGCCTGGAGCAGGGTGAATGGGCATGAGGGTCAGAGTCCTGCCTAGAATGGGCTGTGACACTTCAGATGGCAGGTGAGGTTCATATCTGCCCCATGGTCAAAAGTAAATCTCTTTCAGCAAACGGAAAATTAGCACTGCAGGGAGTGGGCTGAACATTTATGCTTGCCATAAAAAAAATGGTTTTTTAAAAAGGTGTTTTTCTACATGGGAAAGCATTAAAACATGACATTCCTCACCAGCTCTCTGAAATGGTACAGCTAACTCCAGCCCTTCTGATTGTATCATCCCATTCTGCTGCATTTGGAGACCCAGACCTAAGCCTATGGCAGGGGTGGCCAACCTTCCACCATTAGGACCTCTGCGTTCTTGAGAGTTTCATAGAAGACAGAATCCTGGCAGCTGAAAGTGCTGATGGTGCTGCTAAAGCAGCAGCACCTGTTGAAATGTCTTCACCTATGCAGCCGTTAAAGGGCCAGGAGCATTCATGTTAAAAGGTTGGCCACCCCTGGCTTAAGGCATTCTCAGTCAAGGGGCAGCACTGTGACGCCTGGGAGGTGAATAATAGCTCTTAGGCACAGCTTTGCAGTGTTTCATCTCAGGTATTTTTCGGGGAGAAATTGATAGAAGCAGTCATGCTACTGTTATGGTCACCGCTCCATCAAAACAGAAGTCGGTGACTTGTACAGAGTTCGATACATTTGTACTGCACGCCGCATTGCTTGCTCCTACTGATTTCACAGCTTCCCCAGTGGGAGCTATCAGGCGATAAGCATAGGTTGCACATCGTTGTTATGTGGCTTGCATGACTCGGACCTACGGAATGGGCACTGATGCTTCACTGAATAAAAACACTGATGCTCCTACTAGTGTCAACGCCAAATACAGGATGGAATGTGGGAAGAACTGGCAAGCCAAGAAGAAAGGGGGTAAACCCAAAGTGCTGGAAAAAACTATTTTGAAATAGTTAACTATTTTAACTAAAAAAACTGTTTCTGAATAGTGCTGGTAAAAAGGTTAAAATGTAAAAATAAGATGATAAAAATGTTAACAGCTGATGTGTTTCAAGCTGATGGCCCTTCTTCATCATTTCTCTCTACCTTCTTTTCTTTTGCTGGTGAAATCTTCAAGGCTCACTTAGTGAATAATATGCTGACCTAAGACCATCCATTCTCTTCCTTATATCCATCACCTACTACTATGTCGATAATTATTGTCTACCCAACGCTTACCCATTAAGCCAGTATTTCCCAAATGTTTTCCACCTGTGGCTCACTTGACCATTGGCAACCTTTGGCCTTAGCTCCCCATTACATTATGTTGATGCCTGCCAGTTGGCATTGCACTGTTTTCCGAGAGGATTCCGTGGCACTCCGCAGCTCCCCTGGCTGGTTTCCGCGGCTCCCCTGGGAACCTCGCCTCCCAGTTTGTGAACCACTGCAGTAAGCATATTGCTCAAGGCTAGTCTATACATGTTGCAGAATGAGGGGGTATAATGCTGAGACAGTAGGGTGGACTGTACCACTTCAAGTTGTAGGTAGGGGATCTCTTTTTTTTTTAATGTGCCCCCATGTTTTTTTAAAAAAAATCCCTGCAAGTAAAATAATAAATGAAGTGGGTTTAGCACAGGCAGCTTCTTGCTGTGCTAGTTTTGTACTTGCAGGGGATGAGTCTTTCACATAAGAAGCATTCAGAATTCACAGCTCATGGTTCTGCTACCTCATTCTGCTGCATGTATAGATCAGGCTTCAGTCAGGTCCAAATCTTTGCCTGGGTTGGAATCCATCTGCAAAGCCCATCAGAGTCTTTACCTCTGGACACAGTCCTTGTCACTTATATGAGTTCATGCTCATTCTACAGAAATTGCCCATTCATCATTTGCTAAAACTAGGAATGTACAGTATAACAATGAACCCTTCCAAGACTGCCCGTGGCAACAGGCAGGAGCTGATCGGTGCTAGGCATTCAGGCATATCTCCATTCTGAGTGTGGCATTCTTGAAGCAGACTTTCATGTTTTAAAGACCCACTGGAGAATTTGAAGGTTAATTATTTCCCAGCCAGATTATAGTAAGAATTTAATTCCACAGAATTAATAATATAAAAAAAGAACTGAGCACTGTAGAACAGCCATCAACTCTTCACTCATCTTACCAAACATAATTGGATGGAGCAAAGTAACAGGGTAACACATTCTTTATTATCAGCACTTACAGTATCCTGATTTGATTTCTCTCTCACTTGACCCTGAAAATATATTCAAATTTCACTGCTGTGTTTGGGGGAAGGAGATGTTCACTACCCTCGTGAATATAGACAGCATGATTGATTGAGGCTGCAGTCCTAAACTCACCTACTGGAGAGTAAACCCCGTTGAATACAGTGGAACTTACTTCTGAGTAAATGTGCATAAAATTGTACTGTTACAAAGAAAAGTTTCTCCAGTGATTAGCAGTGGGCTTGGACAGTAAGAGACCTGTGCAAAAGTCCCCCCCCCCATCATGCAGATACTGAATGTGTGGGATGGGATAGGGAACCACACCTGTTGTCAATGTTGTGTGTGTGTGTGTGTTTGTGTGTGCGTGCGGACGTGCGTGCAATCCACCAGAGCGCAGCAACAGCAAAGCGAGCACTCCGCCGTTCCAAGAGTTTGCGACGCCTCGGGAGTAAGGGAGGCTGGCACAAGGCCAGCCTCCCTCACTCAGTTTCTGGACCGGGCAAGCAGTCGCCAGAGGAAGGAAAGCGCTCCCCCGGTGGTCGCGTGGGCAGTCTGGCGGGTGAGGGAGGGGGCCATTGGTCTAGCCGACCCGGGCGGGGGCGGGGATGGCGCACGCCATATCCCCGTCCCCGTCAAGCAGCTAGGTCATTACACGGCTTCCTCCGACTTCCAGCTATTTAGCTGGCAGAAATCTGAGGAGGCTTATCGGGCCAGCCAGCTAGATCCTTACACAAGATTGTGCAGTGTGTGTGTGTGTGTGTGTGTGTGTGTGTGTGTGCGTGCGTGTGTGCGTGCGCACGCATGCTCCAAGGCTTTAACATCATCATAACTCTGAGCTTACTAAATGGTCTTGAGAATGTAATTCTGTTGTTCTCATTTCTCCATCTCTAGAATGAGAATATCAGTGACAGGCCTGTGACAATGACAAACAGCCCAATGCTACCCCCCCCAATGTAGGCTGTTCAGCGTGGGCCACATAGTATTTAATATGGTGGTCCTGGCAATTTTGAATCTAGGTCTAAAGAAATCTTACTACCATCCTGAAATTTGTCATATTTTTGATGAATCATCTATATATTTATCTTGATCTGGGAATTTTGAGTGAACAGTATGTAGATTCATTCCCAGCCTGCATTCTTGTAATATTATAGCCCCTTTGTGCAAAATCATTTCTATTAATCTCACTCAAAACTGTTCCATGTGTGTCTGAGAGCAAAATATCTGTATGGGTTTGTTGTTGTTGTTCAGTCGTTAAGTCGTGTCCGACCCTTCGTGATCCCATGAACCATATCCCGCCAGACCTTCCTGTCCTCCACTATCTTCCTGAGTTCGCTCATTTTCATGTTCGTTGCATCAGTGATACTGTCTAACCATCTCCAATTTCTCTCACATTACCACCAGTAATACGTAACACAAGAAGTGTTCAAATGCATTCTTTGCAACTTGATTAAGAATATTTTCTTCATTTATTTTATCCCACTTTTTACTAAACAGTCCTAAGTCTGCTAACAAAAGTACAAGAACATAAAAAAATTACAACATAAAATTCAACATTTTAAAATAGTAATTAAAAAGACAAACACACAAAAATACTTCAGCAGTAGATGATACAGGAACACCTCATAACCCAGAACCTTGGAAAAACTGGTGGCCCTTACGTTTTTGTTGTTGTTCAGTCGTTAAGTCGTGTCCGACCCTTCGTGATCCCATGAACCATATCCCGCCAGGCTTTCCTGTCCTCCACTATCTTCCTTTCGCTCATTTTCATGTTCGTTGCATCGGTGATGCTGTCTAACCATCTCATCCTTTGCCTTCCCCTTCTCCTTTTGCCTTCAATTTTTCCCAGCATCAGAGTCTTCTCCAGAGAGTCCTCTCTTCGCATTAGGTGGCCAAAATATTTGAGCTTCAGCCTCAGTACCTGTCCTTCCAGGGAACAGTCAGGGTTGATTTCATTTAGGATTGACTGATTTGATCTCCTAGCAGTCCAAGAGACTCTCAGGAGTCTTCTCCAGCACCACAGTTCAAAAGCATCTATTCTTCGGCGCTCAGCCTTCCTTATGGTCCAACTCTCGCAACCATACATTGCTACTGGGAACACCATCGCCCTGACTATACGAACTTTTGTTGGCATGGTGATATCTCTGCTTTTTATTATGCTGTTTAAGTTTGCCATAGCTTTCCTTCCAAGGAGTAAGCGTCTTTTAATTTCATGGCTGCTGTCTCCGTCTGCAGTGATCTTGGAACCAAAAAAAGTAAAATCTGTTACTGCTTCCATTTCTGCCCCTTCTATTTGCCAGGAATTGATGGGACCAGATGCCATGATCCTAGTTTTATTAACATTGAGTTTCAAGCCAACTTTGGCACTCTCCTCTTTCACTCTCATCAAGAAGCTCTTTAGTTCTTCTTCACTTTCTGCCATTAGGGTGGTATCATCTGCATATCTGAGACTGTTGATATTTCTCCCGGCAATCTTGATTCCGGCTTGTGATTCATTCAGCCCTGCATTTCTCATAATGTTCTCTGCATATAAGTTAAATAAGCAGGGTGACAATATACAGCCTTGCCGTACTCCCTTCCCAATTTTGAACCAGTCACTTGTTCCATGGCCGGTTCGAACTGTTGCTTCTTGACCCGCATACAGGTTTCTCAGGAGACAGGTAAGGTGGTCTGGTACCCCCATCTCTTTAAGAATTTGCCACAGTTTGTTGTGATCCACACAATCAAAGGCTTTTGCGTAGTCAATGAAGCAGAAGTAGGTGTTTTTTTGGAACTCGTGCTTTCTCCATGATCCAGCGCATGTTGGCAATTTGATCTCTAGTTCCTTTGCCTCTTCGAAACCCAGCTTGTACTTCCGGTAGTTATCTGTTCACGTGCTGCTGAAGCCTAGCTTGTAGGATTTTGAGCATAACCTTGCTAGCATGTGAAATGAGTGCAATTGTGCGATAGTTTGAACACTCTTTGGTACTGCCCTTCTTTGGAATTGGAACATAAACTGACCTTTTCCAATCCTTTGGCCACTGCTGAGTTTTCCAAATTTGTTGGCATATTGAGTGCAACACTTTAACAACATCATCATTTAGGATTTTAAGTAGCTCAGCTGGGATATTATCGTCTCCGCTAGCTTTGTTGTTAGTAATGCTACCTAAGGCCCACTTGACTTCACTCTCTAGGATGTCCGGCTCTGGGTCAGTGAGTGAGAACACCAGCATGGTCATCAGGAACATTAAGATCTTGTATAGTTCTTCTGTGTATTCTTGGCATATCTTCTTAATCTCTTCTGCTTCTGTCGGGTCCCTGCCTTTTTTGTCCTTTATCATGCCCATCTTTGCACAAAACGTTCCCTTGATATCTCCAATTTTCTTGAAGAGATCTCTACTCCCCCCCCCCCCCGTATGGGTTTACTCAGTTCTAAAACTACACCAGTATTTTAAAAAGGTTTTAAACTTGCTTCCCCACCCCCTTTTCCAGCTTCTTCTGCCTCGTGGATCCCTCAGCACCAACCATCTGTTCCTCAGCAAAGCATGCAGAGCTCTTTTCTTGCAGTCATACGCAAGCCGCCTGCTGCTATGTGCAATGTTTTGTGTATCAGGACACTAATTCCAACACTGGCATTAGGAAGAGGAATAGAACAAGACATTTGTAACCTCTCTCAAACCCACAGACAGGGAAACGCCATTAAAATAAAGCTTCAGCTGTTGTTAAAATATGAAGGATGATGGGGTAAGTGTGAGAAGAGTCTCCTCCCCAATCTGTAGATTCGAGCCCGGGGTAGAAGGCTGCACTGGACCAGGAAAGGGCTTGGGATATCGGCGGAGCTCGCCGCTGATATCCATGCCCTCTCCCTGCTCAGTTCGGCCAATGGCTGCCCTCCCTCTCCACCCGGTCTGCCCTCCCCCTGCCCTGGCACCGGCCTGTGCAGGGCTTACCTTGCCTGGCTGGCGCAGGGACGGTCCACCAGGGGAGGGAGGACCTCCAGTCTCTGCGCCGGTGACCCTCTCCAGGTGATGTAAATGCGCTTTATGACACATTTACGACACCCAGCGCCGGGGGGAGCACGCTCTCCCCCAGCACCTTTCTACACAGGATTGCGCCAATAACATAATAGCTTCTACAATACTAACAGTACAGTCCTATGCACATTTACTTGGAAGTCCCAGGGTCTTGCATGAAGGCACATGATTTAGCCCCCTTGCTGAAGCTGGTCTAGGTCTGGTCAATGCCTGGAAGTCACCCATCCCATGTTTACCATCTTGGGTTTCCTGAGGAAGAAAGGTATGATATGAAATAATTGTAATAAAATAAAAAGGAAGCATCACTATTTTCAGTTGAACTTACTCCCTGTTAAGTGTGTTTAGAGTTAGCCTGAACTATTTACGACATCTCGAGATGGCAGATCTCATGAGGCATTGTGCCTCCATGTGAAAATACATGTACAAGCACATGCAGGACCTTGGATACAAGTCAATTATTGAGAAAGCATTGAAACAATATAAGCGCAAGGGGAATTAGCTGACGTTCAAATTGATCAACAGATTTTCCACAGATGTCCACTGCTTGAGACCCAGAAATCAGAACCAGGAATTAAATTCTTCTTGCCAGTTTCACAGATGACTGCATCAGTGTAAATAACATTTCTCATACTTGTTAAACTCATAACAATAATATCATACAGAACCGGTCTCCCTAAAATACTCAGGACATTCATTAAATGACAGAATCCTAGGCTGTTTACATTTTTAATTGTGTTCAGATATTGTTTGCTTTGAGGAGAACACTTTACTTTTATGTACGAACAGTTTAATCAGAGCCCCTGCTTCATGTCCCACTAACTGCTTCAATTCCCTCCTGAACCTCCTTTCACTTGAATTCGTACTTTTGGTTGTTGTTGTTGTTGTTGCTGTGGTGGTTTGAAATTCTGACCAGATGGTCTGGAAGTTGGCAGTTTGAATGCTGGTAGCCATCATGGGAGCTCTGCTTTCCTTACCCATCTGTCTCTCAATTCTTAGCTTAAACAGTGGTTCTGGGTCACTCCAGACACGTTTCAGGCATCCTGTTGGACTTCTGTTGTTCAGAACAGTGAGAGACCATTGGTGGAAACCAGGAACGCCAGGCAGCCTAAAATAAAAGCCACAATACGTTGAAAAGAGAGGGGATAATACCACTCTGAAGAACGGTATCCACGAGGGTTCTTGGGCTGCTGGTCCCAAGAAGGGTATTTTACAGTTTTGAGTATCCCTTATCCGGACTGCTTGAGATGGGAAGTTGTCTGGATTTCAGATTTGTCTGGATTTTGGAATATTTGCATAAATATAATGAGATCTCTTGGGGATGTGACCCAAGTCTACACACAAGATTCAGTTATGTCTCATATGGACCTTATACAAATAGTCTGGGGGTAATTTTATACAACATTTTTAAATAATGTTGTGCCCCAGCATGCCTTGTGCTATGCCAGCCTGGTGCTGGATTTTTTTTTAAGTCATAGCCCCCCCCCCCCCCATGTCTGGATTTCAGAATAGTTTGGATTTCAGATGTCTAGATAAGGGATAATCAACCTGTATTAACATTAAAACTGTGATGATCTTCAGAAGAGGAGGAATATGTCGTTGTTGAGCCTTATGCAACTCCAGCCTGTCCACTTTCAGTGTACATTTCCCAAGGATATTTACTTCTGCTGTTGGCTTCCCTCCTATCTCACTCATGCTACTGAGGCTTCATATGCCAAGGAGGCTGTTGGTTATTTTTATCCTTCCTTCAGCAAGACTGAACCTTTATAGGATGTGCCATTTGGTCTGACTTTTGATACACAGCATAATTGTTCCCCAGTCTGCTACACGCACATATTAAAAATATTGCCTCTTCAGCTGCTATCTGTGCGCCTGATTTCATTTTTCCTGTCACCACTATTTAAAGACTGTCAATCTGGTATACATGCTGGTGTTGCTGAGGTACATCTGTAGGCAGTACATGGCAAGAGTGAGCGTGTTTGTGATCTCAAAGCTTTAAAATGTCTTTAGATCTCTCCTCCGCCTACAACACGAAAGCAAAGTACGTTAAAGTGAATTAGGCTACAATCCTAGATGCACTTTCCCGGGAGCAAGTCCTATTGTTCATAATGGGATTTACTTCTGAGAAGACATCCATAGGACTGTTCTGTTAACATCGTGACATGTAGCATTTCACCTCATCGGAGCACTGGGGCCCACACGCTATATACAGTATATAAGAGTGTAAGGAACTGCCTTACACAGAGGCTAATAAGGCATGTCCAGTAACAGGCTTAAAGGCCACCAGGGTAGCAATCTAGGGTGGGGTGAGTTCTAGCATGTTTTGTAACATGCATCAGCCACTTTAACAGTGCAATCCTGCGCAAATATGCGTGGCCGGCCTAAAGGGCTGCTGCATCTAAGGATATTTGCGGCTGACCCGCACAGCACGGGCTCACCTCGTGGGAAGGGGACATTCGTCCCCTTCCTCCAATGTAAACAGCACAGGCCACAATGGGCCTCCTTTGATGTGCACTAGCTCTGGAGCTGGCGCACAACCAGGAAGGCCATGTAAGGCCAGTCTGGCCTGGGAAGGGGCTCAGGATATTGGCACACTGATATCCCCACCCCTCCCAGCTCAGGCCGGCCAATGGCCCCCCTCCCTCGCCACCCGAGCCCGTCAGTCCCTGCCCCTGCACTGAGGTCTTACCTGGGTCATCCGGTGCAGGTCCGGGCTGCTTGGGGAGTGAGAGGTGCCGGCCTCCACACCGGTGCCGCTTACTCTCGAGGCGTCGAAAAAGTGCCGTATGGCACTGTTGCGATGCCTGAGGCCAGCATACAAAACTTGTCCTGCGTTACAGCAGCCCCTCCTACCTTTGACCCATATTGGAGTTCCCAGATATCTCTGACTCCTGATCTGCAATGCCGTATCTATCAGCCAGACTCCCTTTGTCCTGCTGTTTGCCATAGTTAAAAGATTAGATTATTCTGCTTCTCATTTCAGACTACTGTTGTTTCAACATTCGTATTTTATTTATGAAATTTGTATCATGCTCACGAGTTCCAAACACAAAATAAGTGAGAATATTCTTCCCTGTCAAATGTTGACAGAGCAACCAGCATGTCCTGAGTGAGAAACAGTAGAGAAACTCACTTTCTCCACCATAAAGAGAATTGTGACATATCCAGGGGTAGTTAACTTGCTGCATTTAGCTTGATGGTTAAATTCGTTGCTGTTTTCAGCAGCACATTGAGAATTCTGGCCATCATAATCTCTGTCTTATAAAGGCAGATAAAGAAAAGAGCTGATGTCTGCAATGGGGAGAGCAGGTCTGAGACACAGACAAGTGGGTGTGAGAGGGAAAATGTATTTTTTCAAAAAAATTGCACTGCACTTAAGGAAGTGGATCAGCTGGACTATGATTATCGTGAAGGCCCATGCTGCTTTAAAATCTCTAGGGCTAGGGAAGTCAGCAGCGCAGTACATCCAATATCTCCATATCCCATTATAAAGAGCAGCCTATGCGAGGTCTGGGAAACGAAGATCTTGTTGCCCTCACTGTTTCTTTGATGCAGTAGCAAGTAGGCCAAGTGAGATTATGCTTTATATCACCTCCTTTCAGAGGAAGGAACTGTGCCACATACATTTTACTCATTTTTTTTCATTTGATAACGGGAGCAAAATAGGTATGTTTCACTTGAATCTTGCTGCCCTTGACTATTTCAGTCTTTTGATGTGTCCAGTCCACTGCACTTGGAGGGCAAACTGGGATGAATTTATGTCTTCCCTGTTACCTTTCACTTATATGGCAGCAAAGAGTGACAATCTGCTCAATCCCTCCTCGTTATTTTTAAAAAACTTCCCTTCATTCCTCCTATCTGCTCATTCAGTTAGAAAGTTCTCACCATTTCCATCGGCATGTTTATAGCACAAACGGAATACTTGGCACTATCCACCCCCTCCCACTTCTTTCCCGTTCCCTCCCCATTCCTCTTACTCTTGTCTCCTTGATCAAGCACAGTATGGAGAACAGATGTGGTATGAAGGGTTTGACAAAATTTGAAGTGAGTTGCCTGCCCCGAGTAAAGGGTGGAAGAATCAGTGAAAGGTAACACAACCTGACAGGAAGTCTGCTACCCTGAACCATGCAAGTTTGTAAAAGTTCTGGGATAGCAAAACCTAACAGTGTCCAAATGGCTGCGCCAGAAATGGTGACCTTAGATCTTGGGTGGGAAAAGAAATGAATGGTAACATTAACATAACATTTTTCTCTCCCATATGGCTTTAGTTCCATACAGAAGACAATATTCAGTACCGTGTATTAAATTTCACCTTTCACCTTCATATCACAGAACAGAGATGTATGGTTGCAATCTATTGAAAGCTGGATACACCTTTAAATCCCATCAAAATAAATGACATTTAAGTGTTCAAATATGTGTAATGAACTCAGGTCTGTTAAATAAATAAACCTATTCCATGGTGTTGGGGTTTTTTGCATGCCGCTAACGTTCATTGTTTGGATAAAACAAAATTTGCTGCTTTTGGTTGTGTCTGTGCACCCTTGTTTAATTAAAACAGAAACTTCATCTTTTTCAGAAATCCGAAAATTGCATTGTTCTGATATGATTTTATTTCAGTGTGTGTATAATTAGTTTAAAAAAGTCACTCTCGGATCAAAGAACCTTGTGTAAGTGTTCAAGGAGGAGAAAGTTCACACGTACTTCTAATTTTTTTCCAAATATCTGAGCTGGTTGCCATAGAAATCACAGCCGTGTGATATTGATTCACAGCTGCTTGAGTCTCTAGGTTGAAAGTTTTTTTTTTTTTACCCGACTATAATAAAAATACACAGACTATAAGTGTCCTGCTTGAGGCATACGCAGCAGCTTGATAAAGAAAACGGGCCTGCTGTTTGTGCAGTATATTTTAGTTTTAGGGTGCATTTTTAAGGGGAGGGAGCTAAAAGACAGCTTGCTTTCTTATAGATGTTCAACTTAAATTACCAAATAAAACCATTATGCAAAAAGGAGCTTGAGAAGCTGCAGTAAAAAAATGGATTTGCTGCCAAAAAATGGAGTTCTCCTCCTTGTGCTTTGAGTGTGCTCAAACAAATATTACTGATAAGCCTGATGGCCCATCTTTGGCTTCACCACATCTTTTGGTAGAGTTCCATTATGAGGAACTATGAACTGTGGGTCGACAAGAATCTGTAACAGTTCTTGTAAAGTTTTGGGTGTGTGTGTGTGTGTGTGTACAGATGCTGTAAAAAGTCTCTCACCATTCCGGCAAAGTTATGGTTCTATTGGCCCAATCCTAATGAAGACCTACGCCGGCAGAACAAATGTTCTGCCAACGTGCGCTGTTGCAAAAGCACTGTAAAGTGCTTTGTGAGGTGTGCGCTGTTGTAAAAGCACCCTAAAACACTTTACGACAGCGCAAGGCCCAGGCATGTTGGTGGGAAGGCCAGAGCTTTCCCACTGGTGTTGGTGGTCGTCGGGAGGCTTGCCGGAGCAGGTACATTCAGTGCAGGGGCGGAGGGAGGGTGGGGGGAGGGCATGGAGGGATTTGAAAGGGGGAGGGTGGAACAGGGCAGTGATGGGGGCAGGGGCTGGGCAGATCAGGCCCAGGAGGGAGGCAGGATCTGCGGCGCTGGCATGCACCATATCCAAACTCTCTTCCCAGGCCTGATCGGCCTGAACAGATCAATGTGGACTTGCATCAGTGATATCGCTGGCACAGGTCCGAGTTGACCTATTGTGGCTGCTGGGGCTTACCCAGGGGCAAGGGGACAAATGTCCCCTTACCTTGAGGAGACTTCCAGCAGACTTTTTCCACTGGAGGAATACCATCTGTACTGCTCTGAGGGGACTCTGTGTGTGTGTCTGTGTGTGGGTGTGTGTGTGTGCGGTCGCGCACACGCGCATGCGTGTTTATATACATAAGCATGTGCGCAGAAGAAACATGCGGGCATTGGGAGTGGTTTTATTTATGTAAATGTCTGGACTGGAGCATCACAGGACATAGGTTTTCTCTGAATTTTTTTAAAAAATCAAAAATAAATTATGACATTTGGGGTGTCCTATTTCACACTTCATCACAACAAACTGTGGCAAACTCTTAAAGAGATGGGGGTACCAGACCACCTTACCTGTCTCCTGAGAAACCTGTATGCGGGTCAAGAAGCAACAGTTCGAACCGGCCATGGAACAACTGATTGGTTCAAAATTGGGAAGGGAGTACGGCAAGGCTGTATATTGTCACCCTGCTTATTTAACTTATATGCAGAGTACATTATGAGAAATGCAGGGCTGAATGAATCGCAAGCCGGAATCAAGATTGCCGGGAGAAATATCAACAACCTCAGATATGCAGACGATACCACCCTAATGGCAGAAAGTGAAGAAGAACTAAAGAGCCTCTTGATGAGGGTGAAAGAGGAGAGTGCAAAAGTTGGCTTGAAACGCAACATTAATAAAACTAAGATCATGGCATCGGGTCCCATCAATTCCTGGCAAATAGAAGGGGCAGAAATGGAAGCAGTAACAGATTTTACTTTTTTGGGTTCCAAGATCACTGCAGACGGAGACAGCAGCCATGAAATTAAAAGACGCTTACTCCTTGGAAGGAAAGCTATGGCAAACTTAAACAGCATAATAAAACACAGAGATATCACCATGCCAACAAAAGTTCGTATAGTCAGGGCAATGGTGTTCCCAGTAGCAATGTATGGTTGCGAGAGTTGGACCATAAGGAAGGCTAAGCGCCGAAGAATAGATGCTTTTGAACTGTGGTGCTGGAGAAGACTCCTGAGAGTCTCTTGGACTGCTAGGAGATCAAATCAGTCAATCCTAAATGAAATCAACCCTGACTGTTCCCTGGAAGGACAGGTACCGAGGCTGAAACTCAAATATTTTGGCCACCTAATGCAAAGAGAGGACTCTCTGGAGAAGACTCTGATGCTGGGAAAGATTGAAGGCAAAAGGAGAAGGGGAAGGCAAAGGATGAGATGGTTAGACAGCATCACCAATGCGACGAACATGAAAATGAGCGAACTCAGGAAGATAGTGGAGGACAGGAAGGCCTGGCGGGATATGGTTCATGGGATCACGAAGGGTCAGACACGACTTAATGACTGAACAACAACAACAACAATTTCACACCTCCACCCACCTCAAAATTTCAAGGGTGATCCTCTTTGTCTGCTCAATTGGCCATGGTGGGGGGGAAATCTGAACTGTACTTGTGAAAAGATAGAAATGAAAATATTCCAATCCTGGACCTGCTACTGCAGTGTTTGCAAAGGGGGGCCTTCTCAGGGTAGCACACCTAAGCCTTAGGTGTGCTACCCTGAGAAGGGCAAACAATCCTGCACGCCAGCACAGGCATGCCCAATATGCAGAATAGGCATGCCCTGGACAATTGTGGAACCTGTTTTTTTTTTTTTCTCCACACACAATAAAATCCTATGTAATCAGTGCATGTGGAATGTGCAGATTTTGTGATACTTTCCTTCCTTCTACCATATTCCCTGTTGAGAAGGTCCCCGTCCTCTCTCTTGTTGAAGCCCCCAGAATTTGAAGTGAGTGATTTGAAGTGAGGCAGAGGTGGGCTTGACTTGCCTCCACTGGGCATGAATGAGTTGTGCTGGGGTGATCTGTTCCCTGGTTCTGAACGGGAAAGTTGCCCTGGGAAATCAGCCCCAAAACAAAATGAACTGTGACTGATTCTGGGAAATCCTTCCTTTTTGGAAGCAAAGAGCTGACCTCATTTCTTCAAAAGGGTGCACCCTTCAGGGGAACTCTGCTTCCTTGGTTGAACAGAGCTGCAGAACATGTGTGTGTGTGTGTGGGGGGGGGGAAGCATGGGAAAAAGTCCCCTGTGTGAAAGTCAGGGCACGGAATCACAGTACAGTAGATGCCCAAACCAGGAAATTTTCTGCTCTGAGAAGGGCAAAGCCTCAGAGAGGGAAACTCGTGCCCCTTTTCAGCAGACTAGTGCTGCTGGGATTTCTGAAGACCCAGAAAGTCTGCTGACAGATGGTTGGCAGAGCAAGATGAGGGACTGACACAGCTTGTGCCATGAAGAAAGCCCTGGATGTGGTGAATGTGTGTTCGCAAATCCCATGTGACTTGAAACTCATGAATGTGGTGCATGGATGTATTTTCCCAAAGGGGAAGTGCACGTTTGGTTTGGGCCTAAGAAATTTTGCTTTAGGAGCAGATACAAAACCTATCGTTGGGACTATCTTTTTTCACCCTTTCAGACTTTGCATCACATTCACTGAGGAAGTACAGCATGGGCAGTGATGACTGTTGCCTCACTTTCAGCTGTTCAAAACTACTCTCAGGGCACAATCTTGCGCAAAAATAGGCTGGCGGTGTGACTACTCCACCGGCCTAAGGAGTTGCAAATGTGCCGTAAAGCACGTTTGCGGCTCCTTTAGATTAAATGGAGCTAGCGTGGAGGCCAGCGCCATTCACTCAGCCGCTGACCCGAACCTGCACCGGTAAGTCCCGCGCCAGTTTGCACAGGGGAGGGTGGGCAGGGGCAGCGAGAGAGGGAGCCATTAGCCAACACAGGCTGGGAGGGGGGCAGGAATATTGGTCATCTTGGTCTTCTGCCTTGTAATAGCTGCTTCATTCAGCCTCCGTATTCTGAGATTAGAAGGGTAGTGACTTCTATTCGCGGTGCAGTGGCCAGTGCTATGAGAATTTTTAAAAATGCAAGGTCTCATGATAATACTGTGGAGCACAGGGAAAGGCAAAGCTGTGTTTTGCCAACAGCCATTCTGAACTGAAAGCTCACTCATAACTTGTCCAAGATTGAGACATTTGCATCAACCCCCCCCCCATGACAGATGCAAAGGATGAAAGGTTACCATCGCTGTGCCACACGACTGTTCTCTTTCTGTGTGTTCTTGTACTGTTATAACTGTGCCATGCAGTCTGAGGTCTTAAGATTCCCTTTCTTCTGTACCCACTCAAGTGCAGTTAATCTATAGGCAGCAACACAAAGATGCACACAAGAGCTTGCTGGCATGTGGAATACGACTAGGAGGCCAAAAGAATATTTCACACATCGAACACTGCAGAGACATACAATGCAACCGCAGAGCATAGCGAGAGCATTTCTTATCTCAATGCAGCGGCTGCTTGTTCCAGTTTGAATTCCGGCAGCAAAACCAATTCCCCATTGAGTTGGTACCTCATGATATCCCAACCCTGAGAGGACCGGCTAGGCTGCAAGCTCTGTTTGTTTGGCAACGAAATAATGTATCCCTGACAAAAGCCAGTTGTCTGCAGAGATGTGAGTGGAATAATTTCCTCATTCTTATTTATTCATGTAGTGGATTTATATGCTGCCTTTCCACCATTTAGATCTTCAAGGCGGCCTAATATTTGGATTCAGTGGTTTTTGGCAGGGAGTGAGCGAACTTTCATATGTAGATCTTCTGCTGTAGAATTGTTGGGAAAAGGGCAGAGTCATATAGTGGAAGATCCTTTTTCCAATTGCTCCCCTCAAGTCCCCACTAATTTGCTGCTACCAATAAAACAGGGACAAAGGCATTAAAAGGGTTAAAAGAAAACACTTTACTTATAGCTTAACACATGTACTGTACATCTCTGTTGGTAGTACAGATCCTAGACTGTGGGACAAGGAATCCTAAAGATATCCCCTTTGCATGGGTGTGTGAAAGCTAGAGGTAGGGGTTTTTGGGTGTTTTTTTCCAAAATTTCTTGATTAAAAATGCAAATAGTGGTGTTATATGTTTTATTTGAAAAAAAAAGCATAGTATATGTAAAAAAAAAAGTTTTCCAACAGGAACAGTCATTCCACAGAGACCTTAAATGTCGGAACTTGGTTAAACTTGGTTTAAATTATTTTAAAAACCAGAGCACCTCAGTTTAACATCCCAAAATATTGTCTATTTTCAAATATTTTTTACAGAAAATATTTTTTCATAATTTTCTTTCTGCAGCAATTGAAGGGCAATATATTAAAGATAAGTACTAATTAGGAAGCATTTAAAAAAACCAGAGCACCCCAGTATAACAACTCAAAATATTTTTTCTATTTTTATTATTACTTTCTTACTGTAGCAAATAAAATGCAATATATTAAGTAGTATTTAAGATAACTACTAACTAGAAAGTATTAAAAAAAACAAAAACCAGAGCACCCCAGGTTACCATCCCAAAATGTTTTCTATTTTAAATTTGTTAGCAGCAATTGAACTACACTAAGAAACCCCAGAATGCACTGCACAGCACTAGTCTGTATGTTTTTATCATGTTTAAAGCAAGATCCCTCATTGAAAATGTTTGACGGATGGCTCAAAAGTCAGGACGTTGGTGTTATTTCTTGATATGGAAGGTTTTTCAATCGTTTAATATAGCATTTTGAGTAGAAATTAGCTTTATTTCACGTTCTGTGTTGGTCAGCCCCCCCCCCCACCCTCTAGTGAAAGCTCATGGCATAGTCGACCTCATGCGGTTGGCAGAGCTCATGGAGGGAGCTCCTGTGCATTGGGAGGTTAGAAGAGAGAGGGGGGGTGGGAGGGGGAGGGAGGAAACAAGGGTAGGGGCACTGTCCGGGACTCGGGGCGAGCCCCGTACTTACCCGGGACACTGCACGGGAGCCAGGTAACAGCAGCAACCGCGGCGTCTTGCCGTGGTCAACAGGATGTCCCACAAGCAGCACGATGCCCTCCAAGGCAGAGACAGCGGGGAAGAGGCCAGACTTGCAGGCACCGACCCCACTCCTGGACGGGGGCCGTCGCCACCTCGCGGACCAGGGCACCCTCGACCCAGCCGAGGCACCCTTGCCCCCAGGAACTGGCAGTGAACCACCGAGTGACAGCAGACACGCAGCCCAGCTGGCCAAGGCAGGCCCTGGTTGTGGCTCCCTGCAGATGCCGGCATCAGGGAAGGAATCCAGGATGGTACCGATCCTGAAGGGAGACTCACCCCTGCCTGTCAGGCAGACCTGGTGGGATTGGGTCAGAGCCTGGGGAGGTGGGACCAGGGAGCTGGGAGGGGTATATAAGGGATGCCTGGCCAAGAATGAGTCAGTTGCGAGCAGGCTGGCTGGAGAATAGGAGCGACAGCCAGGCAAGCCTCCTGCAACCGGCTCCAGAAGGAGGAATCGGGTGTGGTAACCCCCTCCCCTGGGGTCCCTCTGAGGCCTCTTCTAAGGCATCCTGATACGCCCCTGCGGGCTCGGCCTGGAGGTCTCCCTGGAGTCTGATGCCCCCCAAGACTTGGGGTTGGACCTTGACACCCCGCTGCCGGGGTCCCCGATTCGGACCCTCTTACAGGTACACTTCTACAGATCATAGAGGACAGAAGTAAAGGTCTGAGACAGGCAATTTCTGAGCCGTCTGCCAGAAATGTTGACGCGCCCCACCCGTTTTCTGCTCATTTCGGAGCGTAACAGGCTCCAGGGAGGGCGGGAGGGCTGACACAACGCGGTGCTTCGCGTCAGTGACTGCCCGCCCGCCCGCCGCCCGAGCACCTGGAGCTTCTGCTCCATGCGCTCTGCCGCTGAGCGCCTGGTTGGAGTGAACCACGCGCTCCACTGTTGTTACGTCTCTGCCGTCTGCCTCCTGGACAATACACTGGCCCCAGTGTTCTGCAGATGCCATTGTACCCATTTCGCAACAAGAATAAACCAGCAGACTCCCTCATTCTAAATTGGATCCTTTGTCACCACCATCTAGCAATGCCTCAACACTGGCAGCGAGGTGAGGAGCAAGCAGCCTTCCCCAGAAGCACTTGCCCTGGCCCAATCATGGAATTGCCCTTGTCCCTATCCAATTTTAGTGGCAATTCTGACCATCTCAGTGGTGGGGTAAAGAGCAAGTGCCCACTCTCCAGACCCATTTGTGAGTGGAACAGATAACCACCTCTCAGGGTAGCTCCTGACCTTCAATGTTTTCCTTCAGGGGTCTGGCAAGATGGCCGTTGAGAGTCTTGCTCACTTAAGTGCTACAAATAACTGGCAAAATTATTTCCTGCTCTTGTTCTAAGGTTGACTTGATTTCACTTGTAACTTTTCTTGGCATCATTTTCAGTCTTGCCCAGTTTGGATACTCACGTTTTCTAGACGCTTGTAGAGAACCGTTTGGAAACAGTGTTAAAGAGTTTATTTATTTACCTTATTTGACCCAATAATGTTCAGTTATGTATTCGAGGTTTGACCTGTCAGGGAAGCACCAGAACTGGGAGCCTAACAGCTGGAAACATTTAGGTAACACAAGCAACCCACCTGCCTATGCCCTCTTCTTTTGACGTACAGTGGGCAGGGGAATATACGAGGCAACCAGGAAGAAAATCATTGAAAATACCCGATTTGTTCAAGCTTGGCTGATGCAATTCCTCATGCAACCCAATGGTGTGAGATCAGACCCAAAGCTCACTTAGCTGAACACTCTAACTTCAATGCATGAACAGAGCCAGGTGGGGATAGTTCTGCACTTGTAATCAGAAGTATGCTGATTCTGCAATGCTTGCCTTTCCCACTCTATAAAACATGACAGTCGTGCAAGTTGCAGCATTCCAGGCCCAGAGTTGATGTAGAAACAGTAATAGTCTCCTGGGCCCATGCGCTCAACATCGGCCATGTATGCTTCTGCCCATGCGGCCAATGGACATTAGGAGTGAAGGCTCAGTCCTGATAGGGTTTCATTGATTGTATTACTGTTACTATTTATTTGATATATTTCTACCCCACCTTTCTTCCACTTATGTGGACGCCCAAGGTGGCTTGCATTGTATTAGCATGAAAGGTCGAGAGGCATAATTGTGTGAAAGGACTAAATAGTGGCAAAGTCACTGATAGCAGAGACAGAAAGAGTCCCATAGCAATGTGGGATTCCTATGGGAACTGCAAGAAATGAAGCCTTTGTACGTGTGTGTGGTAGGGTCACCATGCACACACACACACACACACACACACACAAAGTGTCAAAGTGTGTGTAAATGAATTAGTAAATTAATGATAAAATCTATCCCTAAGTAAACTACTAAAAGAAAAGACATGGTGCATGAACCACTTGATGTGCTTTGTGCGCTGGGCCTGCCAAGGCATGCGCATAGTTTTTGTACAAGCACAGCTCTCTGCTCATGAGAGAAAAGGGCTAGTGGCAGGGGAATTTCACATGTAGAACAGCATACTTGGAGAGGGGGGAAGGATACAGAGAGAGATTGAACGAGCTCCCAGATTACCATAAGCCTTTTGAACTTTATATATATGTACAATCTTATTTAGAACGTAGCCTAGAAGTAGCAGCCCATGTGCATTACATTACAGGAATTACTCATCAAAGTACGTTTCCCCCCGAAATATGAAATAATGTACTGTAATTTTGAGCCAAGCATCATGCTTTAGGGCTGTGTATTTTCTTTAATACTTTTTTTTTCCAGTTCAAAATCTGTTTCATCCGCCTGATAAATTGTTTCGCCAAGCAGAGGGCTGATAAACATAGGAATTACATTAGAAAACAAAAGTGAATTTCAGCATCATCAACAACAAAACCTCTGCAATTTCTCAAGGCTGGTGAATTTTATACAATAATTTTTTCCCCCCAAGTCATGCATATTTTATGAGGCTGAGACACACACTGATTTCCGTAGAAAAGAAACAGGATGTAATGTAGCATAGCGTAATATATGAAGTAATCATTCAAATGTAGCTTGCAGTAAATCAGTACACCTCTGCTGCAGCAAAGCTGGTGAAGTGGAGGAGAGATTCAATAGGACTGTGCCGGATGGTTGCCTGCAACCATGTGTGTGTGTGTGTGTGTGTGTGTGTGTGTGTGTGCTGCACTTTCAAGGAGGCTGAAATGCCCCCCCCCCCAGATATATTTTGGTGTGGTGTGTAGTCACAGTTAACTTTATGTGTGTATTTGCAAGCATTTTTCCCAGGCTGCTGCTCCTTTGGCCCCTATATTCCCCTCTGATTTTTCCTTCCTAGGGTGATCCCAGACAATCAGGGATCATCTAGTGGGGGATGATGACATCATTGAGTACTAGGTTAGAGTGAGCACAGCACTTCCTGGACTGGATACACAGGCGATCCTAACCAAGAAAGAGTGTGTTGTTTCTCCTCTAAACTAGTACAGAACAGTGTACTTGAAATTGACAAGATGGGTGAGGGAGGATTAACCTCCCTGAAAGCTACTGATTGGTAACAGCACTAGCCATCTTTTGGCAGTAGGTGTGCACAAGTGTGCACAGTCCACTGCTTTGTGCAGAGTTTCACTAGACTAGAGACAGAGTTTTTTCCTAACTTGGGAAGCACTGCTTCGGTTTGCCTGACATCCTGCAAGCCACCCAGGATGCGTAGTAACAATTTTGATTCTTCCTGGTTGAAATGTCTGAGAGGTCAGCATGGGTTCGCCGCGTTGGACAAGGGCGCTTTTCACAGCTTGAGTTACACCGTTTTGAAGGTGCACCTTCAGAGTAGCACAGAACATGGGCAGCCTTCCCATCGCACTGTCATCAGCTATCGAACAGTTCCTATAACCTCTCCTTTAGTGAAAGGACAGGATACCCAGCCTGGAAAACAAAAAAGCATAAGGGCCAAACTAGATGTGCACCTAATTATGCAATGTTGCTGGAGGGTGTGTGTGTGTGTGTGTGTGTGTGTGTGTGAGTCTTCTTTCCAAACTGCAAAGTGGGCCTGGCTGCTTTCTCCGCACGGGATGGCTCTGACAGTGAGGGGGCGGGGCCGTCTCCTGCTCGCTCGGTAAAGGGTCTAGGACGGAGCGATACTTACGGCCCCGCCCCTACCGGAGCGACGCCTCTGAGAAAACATGACAAACTGTGCATGGGGGGGGGTGAGTGTTAGTACTTCACCTTTGCCGTGGTTTTGGTGCTATTTTTAGGTTTTTAAAACACTTATGTTGAAAGCCAATGAAAGTTTTTTAACCTTAAAATAGCATGCTGAGGAGGGGGACTGAGATTAAAATGGTGGTGGGGCAAAGTGTTGCTATCCCCTACCTGTGATTTTCCTATGTTTTATGTCCCCCTTCTTACTATTTAGATACAAAACTAACCCTTCTGCCATTCAGTGTCATTTCACAATTAGGCAGACATATAGTTTGGCCCGAATTTCATCAAGGGCTCGCTGCTTGCCCTGTCATCAAGTACCGTCTTCTTGCGTCTCAGTATTGCCAATGCCAACCTTGGAAAAAAAAATTCAAATGCAAACTTTTCAAAGGCACTCGCTCTATTTGGGTGAAACTTTGAAAGGAGAGCAGACTTTGAATATAAGGGTAACTTCCTTTCCTCTTTGAAAAGCCCCTAGGTAACAGTTCTGTTTACCTCTCTCTCTCTCTCTCTCTCAAACTTGCATTCCCCCCCCTTTTGTTTGAAAATCAGCAAAGTTTCTTATTTTATTTTTAGATGAGTCGTCGCAGAGCACTGGATGCTGGGGACAGCTGGTGTGTGTGGGATGTGGCATGCTATTTATTCTCCTCCACTCTGGAAAGGCAGCAGATGGGTGGCTACTCTGTTATATCACAGCTCAGCTACAGTAACCTCCAGCTGTTGGACATGTAACCAGTTCTACTGTTGACATAAAAGAGCACTGTAGATCCCTCTATGTCCACTTTCAAAAACAGAGCATCCGAAGTATATTCCCACTCCCCCACCAGAAATGCTGCCTTAAGCTTCTGATTTCACATCTGCCTGGGGATTTTTTAAAAAAATGATTTTTGGTTGGAATAGGCCCATGTGCTTAAACAAGAAAAACAAAAGCTTTCCAAGTAATTTCTAAGTGCATTTTGCATAGTTTTTTTGCATATTTATATAGTTACTATTACTGTCATTCACTTAAACTCAAATAGCATTGAGTATAAGTGTATACTTACAAGTACAAGTGATGACCTTAAAGTCATCAAGTGTTTCAACGATCTTGTCATTTTGGCAGAATTTAAATGACTATAATTCAAGAAAGGGTTCATTAGATTTTGCTCCGTGTGCGTGTATGCATGTGTATGCATATAAGCATGTGTATATATGTACAGTAGGACCTCGCTATCTGCAGGGGATACTGGGATACCGTGGATACTGAGGTCCGCGTTAAAAACCCTTTAAAAAGAAAAAAAGCACCCAAAGCACCGTTTTACCTTTTCAAAGCCAACTACTGCATTTTAAAGCCTCTTGAAGCTTCACGACCCACTTCCGGGTCGCACAAAGGCTCTTCCCCCCCTCCCAGTCTTGTCCCAGAATGCACCCTGGAACAAGGCTGGGAGGGGGGAAGAGCCTTCCAGTGGCATTCCTATGTCCGCCCCCCCCCCCCCCCGTGCCGGAAGTGACATAATGGCAGCAGCCATTATCGCTTACTCAGAGGCTCAGGGTGGGCCAAACACACCGACGGCTCTCCTTGCTTGTCCCAGTGAATGGGATGATCCGCACTGCCGCTGGCCGCCGTTGCACTCCCCCGCCCGCCTGCTGCCTGGGGCCCGATCCCGACGCCCGGGGGCCCACCACCCCAAGGCCTCCAGTGCTGACGACGCCACTGGCGCCTTCGTGTGACACGGAAGTGGGTCATGAAGCTTCAAGAAGCCTCGTGGAGGCTTGAAAACGCAGCAGTTTGGCTTTTAAAGGGTAAAACGGCGCTTCGGGTTTTGTTTTTTTAAAGAGTTTTTAGTGCATATATTCACGGGTCCAGGACCCACGGTGTAACATATCCGCAGGTCCCAAACTGACGAATAAAAAGGGCCCACTGTCTGTCTTTGAGTAGAAAAATCTAATTCATGTGAAAAATAAAGGCACAGAATCTATTGAAAACCTCAATAGTACTTTCACTGTCCACACTGGAAAAAAACTGGTGCTGCAGTTGAATTTTATTCCAGGGGGTGGTGGACACAGGTAGAAAAAAGGTCTGAAAAAATACAGGAGCACAGCACAGAAATCAATGGGGTTTCACATAAAAAGTGAGTGAACAAAGGATGGCAGTTCTAAAGAAAAGGGAGAATGTGGAAGCAACTTATATATGTCCAGTAGTTCGAAAGCAAGAAATTGCAAGTAGATTAATAGGTACCGCGTCAGCGGGACGGTAACAGCGTTCCATGCGCCTCGGTGTTGAGTCATGCCGGCCACATGACCATGGAAAGGTCTTCGGACAGCGCTGGCTCTTCGGCTTTGAAACGGAGATGAGCACCGCTCCCTAGAGTCGGACACGACTGGACTTGTCAAGGGATACCTTTACCTTTACCTTTATTGTTTATGCTGCCCTTCTGCCACTGCACACAAGGTGCTTTACAATTTCAAATAATTTCTTACACTCTAATCAGTGCAAGACAAAATGAAACTTTCATTTTGTCTTGCACTGATTATGCAAGACTATTTAATGATTATATTTCATTATGAAAGGACGTTGGGAAGGGAAGAGGAAAACAAGCCAATTCACGTACCGGCTCTTACGTAGCGATACAGAATGACCCTGTGGCATGGACTGCAGAAGAGGGCAATAATCCGAGCAAAGCTGACAACGCAAGGAGGGGCCGCATGGCCACACGTCTCTTTCTGCTGCAGCCAGCCAGGTGGAGAGCTGTAAGTCAGCCACAGCACTCCACCAGCTCTTAATAGCAGCCTAGACGAAAATTGCCAAAAATGCTAAATTGCCAAATGTTACGTTCAAGATACTTGCTTCTGCTTGCACCAGTATTCTGGGACTTGCTCCAAAGCCCGCTGAAACTAATGGAATTCCTTCAGCTTCTGATTGAATCCGATATGGTTCCATCAGCTTACCAGATGCTGTTATATGATACGACTTGCCTTGTGCTCACTTTCGTTCCCTAGCACCTCTTCGGCGCTATCTTGGGATGTACTCAATACATCACTTCTTCCTTAAAGGGTGTTTGGGGGAGTTGGATCGTCACTGCTTCTGACACAATGTGGAGGACAGCCAGGCTTGAAATCTGATAAAAGTTAGACGGCTTTTACGCGAAGAAGCAGGTACCCAAGGGTGGATGCAGACTTGATTTTATAAGTACATCTGTTCTGTTTATTTTTGCTTCTTTGCGGCGTTATCAACTTCTGCTCCATATGGATGATCCATATTGTGCCTTGGTGAAATGATACCACATTATGCTTTTATGCTTTTATCATCAAACACTACTCATGGAAAGAAAAAAAAAACCTCGCCAGGTTTTACCTACATTCATCTGTTCAATTTAATTTTCCCCAAACTTTATTTTGAATAAAACACCTAAAATAAATGTAATATATGTAAATGAATGAAACCAAACTTCAGAGATTTTTTTTTAAAAGCCACAGTTTCTGTCAAACATGAACCGATAACGATATATGTAATTGTCCAGAAGTTAATGCTGACAACTATCTTGTCCCATAGCCAAACTTGAGATACAGAGAAGCTTTAGAATTTCAAGGAGCTATTTGTATTTTCACAAGTCCTTCTACTTTCTAGTTTCTTCATTTTAGCGACACTTCCTACCGACATATGCCCATTGTCTACGAGGAAAAATAAAATAAAAGGTTGTTTCTGGGTATTCCCATCCCCCATTTGACAGGACATCTTGACCACAGAATGCAATGCTCACAAAATCTCTGAAACACCAACAATACCACTGTGCAATATGCCTATGGAGAGTGGAGATGTCACTTGTGACATCAGAACATAAGAAGAGCCCTGCTGGATCAGGCCAAAGGCCCGTCTAGTCCAGCTTCCTGTATCACACAGTGGCCCCACCAGATGCCTCAGGGAGCACACAGACAACAAGATACCTGTTTCCTGTTGTCACTCCCTTGCACCTGACACAGAGAAACCCTACTTCTATAACCAGGAGGTTGCTTATGGCTTGTAAATTGTAACTTGTGATGGACTTTTTCTCCATGAATCTATCCAATCCTACTTTAAAGGCATCTATGCAGGTGTCATCACCACATCCTGTTGCAAAGAGTTCCACAGATTAATTACACGCTGGGTGAAGAAATATTTTCTTTTACCTGGTCTCCCTCCACTTAATTTTAGTGCATGTGACCTTGGTCTTGGTACAGATCGATGAAGAAATGTTGGGATGGATGTCAGCAGGAAAGGGCAGGGTCCCTATTGTTGTTTGGCTGAGAATTGGCAACCTCGTTGTGAGCTGCTTCCACTCAGGTGCTCTACAGAAGGACTTGGAGGACACAGGTCAGGAAAGGGGAAGGTGAAAAGGAAAAGGAGAGCTTCCTCCTCTCTATGTTCCACACTTTACTCCTAATGGGTTTCCAGTTGTAAAAGACTTCCCACACACACCCTCAAAGTATAATGGAGAATCCTCACCAATTGTGATTCACTGCCTTCTTTCGTCCCAATCCAAGTCTGTTGTTGTTGTTGTTGTTGTTGTTGTTGTTGTTGTTGTTGTTGTTGTTGTCGTCGTCGTCGTCGTCGTCGACGTCATCATCAGTATTTATATACTGTACCGCTTTTCAACAAAAGTTCACAAAGCGGTTTACAGCCAAAATCAAATGATTAAATGATTCCCTGTCCCCAAAGGGCGCACAATCTAAAAAAAAAAAAAAGATGCAGAACACCACCAGCAAACAGTCACCAGAGAAGACACTTTGCTGGGGTGAAAGGGGAGCAGTTACTCTCCCCCTGCTAAATATAAGAGGAGCACCAATTGAAAAAAGTGCCTCTTGTCCAGTTAGCAGGGGTAATGAGGGCTGGCCTGGCAATGAGGTGTGTACACACATACGCATATGTCTGTGATTAAGGACTTAAATGTTAGCATTTTTAAAGAACTGTGAGTCCAATCCTATGCCGGCCTCTGCTGGTGGGACTGGGCTCTGTGCTGTCGCAAACGTGCTGTAAAGCATGTTGTGACAGCACAGAGGCCTGTCTCACCAGCATGGAGGCCAGTTGCCAGGGATGGAGCTGCACCCACCGGCCAGTGGGGAAGCGGGGGGAGGGCGGCAGGAAGGAGGAGTTCTGGAGCAGGGAGGAGGGCGATTCATGCCCAGGAGGGGGGCGGGCTCAGTGGAGGCCTTCACCAAATCCTAAGCCCCGTCCCAGTGGCGTCGCTTCAATAGGGGCGGGGCTGTAAGTATTGCTCCGTTGTAGTCTCTTTACCGAGCGTGCAGGAGGCGGCCCCGCCCCCTCACTGTCGGAGCCTTTCCCGTGCAGAGAAAGCAGCAGGCAAGAGACCCTGCCTGCTGCTTTCTCCGCAGGGGAATGGCTCTGACAGTGAGGAGGCGGGGCTGCCTCCTGCTCGCTCGGTAAACGGGACTAGGACGGAGCGATACTTACAGTCCCGCCCCTACCGGAGCGATGCCACTGCCCCGTCCCAGGCTTGAAAGTCTGACACGGGGCTTCTCGGAGCTGCACCAGTCATTTAGCTGGTGCACCTCCGAATAGCCTCATGTGGTTGCTGGGCAGGGCCTCTGAGACGGGGGTTAAGGGGGTAATTTGTGCCCAGGCTGAAAATGGGTCAAAGGGGGCTCTGGAGCAAAAAAGGGGGGCCCAGGAGCCAAATTCATATGTAGGGAAGGGGCCCAAAAGAAACTTTATACCCCCTGATAAAATTCCTCTGAATGGCCCTGCTGCTTGGGCTCAACATGGGAGAAGAGTGCGATCGTCCGAGCAGACCTCCGGTCCTGTGCAGTGGAGCCTGCCCCAGTATGGGGAAAAGGGAAAAAAATCAGTGTGAAAAAGTCCTATTTTTATGATTATTTAAATATTCTTTAAAAATTGCCACTGCATCCGAGCACGGGGCTTTTAATAGGATTGGGCTGTTAGGATATCCTGTTAGGATAGGATATTTGTTCCCTTGCCCTGGGGTAAGGCCCTGCCAGCCCGGTGGGTGTACTCAGACCTGTGCCAAGTGATATTGCTGGTGCAAGTCTGTGTGGACCTGGGAAAACGGATCGAGCCCGGGAAGGGGGATTGGACTCAGCAGATGCTGCTGCCGCTGAATCTGCCCCTTCCTGGTACTGATTGACTCCATGTATACCTAACTGAAATCAACCCTGAATGTTCCCTGGAAGGACAGGTACTGAGGCTGAAACTCAAATATTTTGGCCACCTAATGCGAAGAGAGGACTCTCTGGAGAAGACTCTGATGCTGGGAAAGATTGAAGGCAAAAGGAGAAGGGGAAGGCAAAGGATGAGATGGTTAGACAGCATCACCGATGCAACAAACGTGAAAATGAGCGAACTCAGGAAGATAGTGGAGGACAGGAAGGCTTGGCGGGATATGGTTCATGGGATCACGAAGGGTCAGACACGACTTAATGACTGAACAACAACAATACCTAACTGTAGTCAAAGTAAGGATTTGATCTACCCCTGGGTGTCAGAATTGTTCCATGAAAGGGGAGGAAGTGTCATATTTTGTCTGGCTCTAGTAAAAAGTTCAGTAGAGTGGTTTAGGTCAGTGCTACTCAAGGTGGTGATAGGTGCCAGCCTGCAAGCCATTGGCTGCTGGTCCACAAATTTCCAGGAAAGAGTGAAGCAGTAGCAATAATATGACACAGATACAGTACTGGTTCCTGGCACGTTGTGGGGGGGGGGAATTGCCAGTCCGCCACATCAGACAGGTTTCAATCATCACTGAGTATTTTCACTTTCCATTATTTATGCAAAGTATCCACATGGAGGCATCTTGCAAATTCTCTAGCCAGGCAGATATAATTTTTTCCCTGCTAACCCTTTGTGTTTTCCATTACATCCATTGACCAGTTTATGGACTTTCTTCTTTCAAATTGCTGCCATCATGTGTTTTATGGCAAATATGCGGATTCAGCATCCCATCCTCTCAAACTGATTTATACACCCCCTCGATAAATGGACATGCTGAAAAGTGGAAGAGGAGGAGGAAACCAGATTGGAGCGGCTCGGGCTGCAGGCTGCAATTCTTACTCTCCCTGAAACATTCATCTTTCTGATCAATATCTCTGGACTACAACCTGAGCACAGGTCAACCGCTTTTTAAGAGCTCTGCAATTCTTTGGAGTTGCTCTGCGATGAATAAGATGGAGCCAGCCGGAGAGCATTTTCCCAGAGCACAGAAAAGTGCTTGATATCACCACTTACTGAAAGACTTATTGATTTCTAAAAGTGAACTCATCAGCCCACAATATCCTCATTTCCCAAAGGAGCTTTAATTTCCTGTGGCATGGCCCCTGCATTCTCCCCATTGTGAGTGCTGGGGAGTTTGTGTGTGTGTGTGTGTGCTCTTTAAACGTTTCAGCTACTTGACAGCTGGTGAAGTTTCCCTTCCGCCCTGAAAAGGACTTTTCAGCTTCCATAATGGAACGCCAATGCTGCCAGGGCTATTTTCTCTCCAGCTGTGAGAGTGGCTTTTTCTAATGACTCACAAAAAGCTGCTGGCCAGCTGCTTCACCTCAGCCTTCACAAGGGCTCGGCATTGTACAGCAGTGGTGGTGATGACTTGCTTGAGAAGGGGCTCCTTTATTAAGCCCTTGTAAGGCCTATTACACACACACACACACACACACACACACACACACACACACACACACACACACACACACAAGCTTGGTCCCAAAGAGGCCTTTGGCCAGGCAGGTGAGTCATGAGCTGACGTCACTGCAGGTGCTCACTTTGGCCCTTCTATTCTGGGAAGGAAGCATCCTCTGCGATCGTCAATCCTACATGGAACTATTCCAGGAAGTCACAAAGTCATGTATCTTTAGTATAGACAGCTCCTTGACAGCCACTTTAACTGTCCAATCCTATCCCCCCCGCTGACAAAGTGCGCACTGCATCCAATGGTGGGGTGGGGGACTATGATCAGACAGCCAGCAGGAGATAAGTACAAATATTTTTACTTACCCCCAGTAGGCTGCCTGATTTCCTATGGGTCTCCTTGGACCTATGCCAGTCATTTTGCTGGCATACGTCTTCCTCTGCCCTCCCCCTCCCTGCCTATGACACTCCTCTGCTGCCAACTTACCGGTGCCAACAGAGCCTTCGAGAGTCACTGCGCTGCAACCCATCTGTGGCAGCAGCCCGGCAGTGCACAACAGCAGCCCAGCTTTTGCACCACTGGAAAGTGCCCTGTACTGCCAGAATGAATGTGAGTTGCTGGCAGCACCTGTAGGATTGGGTCCTTAATGAATCTAATTGATGTATAGACCATTTTGTTTGTTTGTTTTTCTGCCAAGTAATACAAAGCTGAGAAACCCCTGACTCAGAGGTGTGAAAGATTTGGCCCATAGGCCAGACCAGGCCATTTAAGGAATCTTAGGCCAGCCCTCAACAGTCTTCCATGTTAAATTGTTGTTGTTGTTGTTGTTGTTGTTGTTGTTGTTATAACAGTATTTATATACCACTTTTCAACAAAAAGTTCACAAAGCGGTTTACAGACAAAATCAATTAATTAAATAGCTTAAATTGTACCCAGAAACTTCTGTCTACCTGGGAACAACCATTTTTTTGCCAGTACCTGGATACAGTTATTCACATGTCACATTCCATCAGTGGTGTTCCAAGGCTGGTGCGGAAGCGTACGTGTAGCAGGATGCCGCTTCGCACGTGAAAGCGCCCCTCTCCCTCGACGCATGGGCAGCCGTTGCCCGCTGGGAATGATTCCGAACGGCGAGGGGGAGGGGCGCTTTCACACGCGAAGCGGCATCCTGCTACACGTACGCTTCCACTCCAGCCTTGGAACACCACTGCATTCCATGTAGGTACTGCATACAGCAGTCATGCCTGGTGAGCTGGAAAAATGAGCCCAGGTACAGTCATTCCAACAGAAATGTATGCCTCCATACCGAAAGTTGTACCCACGTGCAAGTATTCTTTTTACCTGCTACAACATATTGTGTGACAAAGCCCTTCCACTCTTGAAATCTTCCTCCATAATGCTGTCGGTGCAGGTTGTTTATCTAGGGGCAAGGGGAAGCATTCTGTTTATGCTCAGAAGATGTTGTGTGTTATCTCATTGTTCAGTGCTCATCTGTGCAATTCTGGGTGTTGGTTTGAACTATGGTGAGAGTGCTTGTTGTCTGTGCATCTATGGAAGGAATGGAGAAGAGGGTTATTTGTTGTGGCATCATAGAATTGTAGAATGTTAGAGCTGGATGGGTCTTTGAGGTCATCTAGTCCAACCCCCTGCTCAGTGCAGTCAGCTGCTACCACATTCTTGACAGGTGGCGGTACAGCCTCTGCACCTGTTCCACCTGGTGCATTCAGATGGAACCAGGTTTTTCCTGGGAAAATTATGAATGAAACCCCTTACCATTGCTGCTGAGTACAGCAATCTGACCATTCCACCTAACAGAATTTGACCGTTTTCCTATCCTTTTGCTTGCTATAACATGTATATGCTATGCTCAGCTACTAGTCAGCTTCAGCAGAGGAGTTTGCAGAGCAACAAGACAACACTATTGTGAATGTGATATATTACTGTGGATTTATTTTTATTATTATTGATATCTTGTCATTCTCTAATGTAAACTGCTTTGAACATTATCTGTATGGAAAGGCAGTGTATAAATAATATGATAATGGCAAGACATTCCTGCCAATGAAGCTATAAATTACATTGTACACTGTGTGCTAGCCCACAATAGTTAGGTGTGCCTGGACCCATCTGTGGGCATCATGAGTATGAGCCCTTGTAATTGAATTTTGCCTATTTTCAGTCATTGACCCATACAGGGGATCTCTGGTTTCTTTGTATGCTCAGAGAGCATAAAGGTCATTTTGCAAAACAGAGTCCACGTCATGCATCTGATTAAGCTTTTGCCTGTGCAAGCTTTTCTCACAACCAGTGCATTACCTATGTCCACATCTTCTTGAACCTTCAATAGGAAATCTTCACTGTCAGTGATAGATGATATTTCAAATTCTGCTGTCACTAAAATTGACCCGGGAGAATCGGGTTCAAATTACACATTGGATTAAGCATTTGATTAACACTAATCTGTGTGTGTGTGGTTTTTTTTCCTTCAAGTAAGTTAAAAGTATGAATTGAGACTGTGGTATGGGGAAGTGGGCTTCAAGACTTTCCCATGCCATGGTCCCAATCCAATGAAAACTTCCACAGTCTGCTTCAGATGGAAGTTCTCATTGGTGCCAATAGGAATTTCCCTCTAAATCTAAGGCAAATAGCAGCTGTGATGGAGGTGAGAATCCTGATCAGAAAATGGCAGGGGAATGAATTGAGCCCCTGCTTCCAGGTGCCAAATCCAGCTACTTTAAGAAAAACAGGCTTGACAGCATTAAACATATGCTTAATGTAATGTGGAATTTGATCTCCAGAGACACAAAAAGACTACCTACTATAATCCAGATTATAATCTGTGCTACAACTAGAAAACAGGGAGGTTATGAGCCTTATATTTAGGACAAGGAATAGATTCAGCACCTTTACACTAATCTGTCCTAGCCAATTCTTCAAACAAAGTTGTGACTGCTCCTGGTGCCTGATGTGTAGGGAAAAAAGTTTTTTTTTTTTTAAACCACTGCAAGATCCACCACTGAAGCATCGGAATGAAAACAATTCCAGATCCCTTTTGAATTAATGCAGTTTGTTGCCGCTTTGCAGTTAATAAGGTTCTTCCTTGATCTCAGTCTGCTCTTTCTGGCCAGTGCCACTGCCCCAAGGACCATGTCTGGCTGTTGCTTTGAAAGCGCTCTCTGCCTCCTGAAGTGAAGGCAGCAGAACACAGTTGACCTTCAGAACTGACGTTCCACCAATATCTTGATCACAGAATTGCATCCGGTAGTTGCCTAGCAACTGTGAAGGACTTCCTTTTAGATACAGGAAACTGTGCCTTGGGGCTTTACTTAGCTTTTTGTAGGAATTGCAGCCCTTCAGGGGATCAAACACAGTGAGTGTGTAGATGAATATGTCAACCATGAGTAGATGTTACATGCATGGAAGTGTGAAGACAGTGAGATCCTGAAGCAAAAAGATCTCAAGATTCTATGCTGCTTTGCACTCTGTTTATCATGATCTTACATACATTGAATCATTTGCTCATTAATATTGGTTCAACTACCTCCAGCACCAATGCACTTAAAGTACCAGACTTGAACCTGATTTCACTTGTTCTTCCAATTTGAAATGTAGGTGCAATTTTAGCAGTGCATCCGCGGAAGATGTGGTAGGTTGTGTGAACACCATTTTGAGTACTCTGGTTTGAGGGAGACATGTACAAATGTCACACTGTCAAACTTCTCTGAGAATCATAATGCCTTAGCCTATGTACTCAAAGCACAATTTGAAACTAACAGTACAATCATATGCTTGTCTACTAAGAAGTATGCCCCATTAAGTTCAATAGAATTTACTCCCAGGAAAGTGTGTATAGGATAATAGCCTTATGACCCAATCCTAACAACGATTGGGTTTATGACCCAATCCTAACAACGGACCAAATCCTAACAGCGGAACACACATTCCACCAGCATAAACTCCTTTACGGCTATCGCAAATGCAACTAGGCTGGTGCGTGGGGCCTGGCCACCGCCACAAGTGGTGAGTGGCAAGATCCATGCTCTGATGGACCGAGGACACCTGCCAGAGGAGGTAGAAGCTGCAGTAGTGCCACTGCATCGCCACGAGGGAATTTACTTAGGATTGGGCTGTCAAGTTGTAATCCTATACACACCTACCTGAGAGTATGCCCCATTGAACACAATGGGACATACTTCTGAGTAAAGATGCATAGTATTGTGCTGTAAGAATTGGAACACTTAACGGACATTCATTGGAAGTTAGTTTTTCTTCATGTGCATGTTTGCCTAGTAAGTGCACGCACACAAAATAGAGGTAGGCCTGTGAAGGTTGCTTCCCATGGACACTTCCTTTCTTAGAGTAAAAAAGTATTTTTTTTTCCTCCCTGGGGGAAGAGGTGTTCTTATACTAAAATTGTTTCAGTGCAACATACTGTTAAAATTAGAGCCAAATGTGTGATAAGTCAAATGCTCTCATTCCACTACCATGCCAGAACTTTCTTACTTGAACATTCTGTGGCTCACATTGAGTGCAACAAGATAAATGTGTAAATGTTACTTCTGTGCTGACTCTTTTTGCCCATGAACTATTCAAAGTGAAATGGGGTTTTTTTCCGAGGTGCGCCAAATGCCCCCTCCCACCATCCTTTTCTTTTTCAGATTGTTTTAGCAGGTTTTGGCACTACTCCTATGAGACCATTTTCTCCTTCTTTCAGTTAATGATCCCAGCCAATCAGGGAACATGTACAGATCAAAATGATGACAAGCCACTACATATCCAAACATATCTGGTTATATGGTGATGTGACTGAAGACAAATGAAGCTCGGTGGTGGGGGTGGGTGGGGGTGGGTAGGAGGATGAACTGGTTGTTTCAGCAATTTGAACACTTCCCATTCTGTCAGGCAGCAGGACAGAAGTTTCAATGCTGTACACACTACAGCATGCCAGGACATGGAGAGTCAACCTGGTTGCCTTGGAAATGGGGGTACACTTCTGACCCCAGGGAACAGTTTCATAACCTTGCAAGGGCTTCCCTAAAAATTGCTAACAACGGCACGTGTTTTTTAGGGACACAACGTATTTATGAAATGTATTTCTCTTCCTCCCTCCCCTATTTCAGTTCAGCACTAATTGTATGTAGCTCACTCATGCAAGTGTGGGACATTTACATAGTGGAGCAGATTAATTCCTCATCTGCATACAGCAACATTTCACATATAGCTTAGGGTAATTAATGTTCTTGCAAGTTAAAGTGCTACCTAATTATTTTTCTTTTCTTGTCCTGGAGGGAAAGAAGTGGAAATTGTTTAATTTATGAAGACATTTTTGTATCAGGTTAATGCCAAACAATATTATGTTCAGTTAGTTTCTTGGCATTACACTTTTTTTTAGTGTTTGTAACTAAAGACTTGCTTTCTGTCAATCTGCACTCTACAGTGTCTTCTCTGTCAACATGCTCCTGAAACACACCCTAGAGGGACCTTTTTTAATATTCACAGCTTTTTCACATTAAGTCATTATCATACTCAAATTCTGTATCTTTGAAAGTGAAACTTCAGTAAATGAATGTTAATAGAAAATTTGCAAACTCCACAGGATGAAAATTAGTGCCATTTTCTTCAGGGATTTGTAAATTCCAGAATTGATTGCTGAGTGTAAAAAGTATAAAGAGAACCTTGATAAAAATGGTTAAGACCATTCTGGATAACATTAGTTAGCACTTTATCTAGAAGACAGTAGTCAGGAGACCTCGATCAATGTGTTTGTTCAGGAGTCCATCCAGCCATTAGCTGAACTGCTGTTTTTAAATGGAATGTTTGTGAACACTCTTTAACTGTTCAAAGTGGGATGTTTCTCACCATGAGCACCAAATGGACAGTTCCAGGGTGGTGCTCACCAGTTCTAGGGTGGTGCTCGCAGGGAGAAAAGCTCCAAGCGATAGTGATAGGTCCATGTCTGGTGTATATTTAAACAAAAGATTCTTGAGAAGATCCTAATTTCTGAGAAGAAAACTTAGCATTGAGATAGATTCGTCAGAGTTGATGTAGGATTGGGTCAATATGGTATTTCAGGCCAGCTGGCTTTCATGAAATAGCATCTTTCATGTCATGGTGGATCTTTTTTGCTTTGAATCAGGAAGAATTATTGTAGGATTTTCCCCAAAAGCAGGGGTAGAAAGTTATAGCCTACAATAGTCATGCAGATTTTTATTTCTAAATAGTAAAATGTCTCTCTACATGTTCAGCATTTTATACCCTGTTATTTACCAAGTACATCTCCCCTTTTTTGGTTTGTAGCTATTGGGGTATAGACAATACCCACCTGTGGAAAAACAGTTGGCAGTTTATGACCCATTTGAATGGTTGAAGTGATTTAAAATCAGTGACCACAATGAAGCACCAAATTATGTCCTTTAAGCCCATTGAAATCAATGAATTTAAGCACATTTAATTCTCCGTTGGGTTGTAACTACTGATTATAATACAGAATGTTTTGTAAGCCAAAGCCAAACACTGGTAGGGCTTACTGACTGGTGCCTGTAATTCCTTGGTGCTTATTACATACAAGACTGCAGTGTTTAATACCTTGTTTTATGTTTAATACCTTGAACTCCTTGAATGGATGGCAAAGATCTTGCCTGGGGGTATAAAAATGTACAGTTCAGAACACCCAAAATGGATTACTTTTGATTATTGTTTCTATAACTTTAATAAATCAATACTGCCTTGATTTTCAAGTCAGTTTTACAAGACAAAAAGATATGTTTTCAGCAGTTAGTTATTTCCAGGCTGTCTAGTTTCATCAGTTTCTCCTTTGGCCATACCACTGCCTTTTCTGAAAGATTTAATAGCCACCTACTCATGTTACAATATATGATATATTAACCAAAAATAAGTCATTTTAATTGGCTATGTTTACCTCTCGGTTGGTATGACATATGGTTCTTATTTTCTGGATCTCCATAATTTGCTAAAAGAATATATTTAAAATGAAAAATAATCCGAGTCCAGTAGGTTAAAATAAAAAAAAAATGAAAATCTCTGCTGTGCCCCCATGTCACTTATAGTTGTCCAAACTAAAAAGTTTGAGGCTTATTATGGACATTAGCCATATTAAATAAATGCTTCTCTGGTTGAAACCGAGATGGGGAGCCCTGAGATTTGTGATGTTCTGCCTGAAGAATTTAGCATTCCTCCCATTCTCATCATGGGAGGCTACACTGCCAGGACCATCCTGCTCATGATAAGGCAAGGGGAAGCAGCTGCTTCAAGTGGCGGAATGAGGAGGCAGCAAACTGGCAGGGGATGATGCCCCATATACCTTGTGCCTGCTGTCTGCCATCTCCCCAGGCCCTCTGCCTACCCGGCTGTTCAACTCGCTTGCTGCCCTACAGTGTCTCCACAGGATGAAAATTACACAGGATGAAAATTACACAGGATTACATTCTTGTTCACTTTCCTTGGAGAGCCTCATCTTTCAGTAACATTGGCCAAAATTGCAGTGTTTGAAGCTGGAGGAGGAGATAGGGGCCACTGTAACCATGTTCCCAATAGCTATCTTGGAAGGAAAGAATCCTGTTCTTCAAAACAGGATGTGTGTGGAGGGCTCCCCATCCAGCCCGTTATGAGGAAGTGCTGGGTGGAGGAGGGAAAGAGGCAGTGGTGTGTGTGCGTGCGTGCGTGCGTGCGTGCGTGTGCGTGCGCGCGCGCGCGCACGCATTGCCACCTGACACTTCTTCCAAACTGGGTGGGGAGGATCCTGAAAGTGGAAGAAGTTCCTCTTCTGCTCCCAAGAACCTCAGCATCCACCTGTTTTGAAGAGTGCCAGGTGGCAGAGGAGGTAGACAGGTGGAGGTGGTGGCAGTGAGGACAGTGCAAAAGGGAGGAGAGAGGAATTTGGGCACAGCTTTAGGCTCTGGTCCAGCTTTGACCTGGCCTCTTCTCTTGGGAAAATAATGTCTCCTGTAAAGGTGGCATCGTTCTAGCTGTGCTTCTTCATTGTTGTCTTGCTATGCTGGTGGAATGAAAGGAAATGTCTGAGGTCAGGCATTGCTGTGGTGACACAGGGCTGTTCAGCTGAATTTGTTTTGGAATTCAGTAAAGGCTCATTTCACAGCATACAAGGTCACTTTAAACTACAGTGACCTTTAAACTACAGTGCAGAGTGGATCTCATTTCCAAGATAATGTTGTGACTTCCACAGAATCACCACAAACTCTCTGTCCCACGTCAAGGGTTCTTCAAAAGGTAAACACACCAGCTGGGACACAGTGGAGTCTTCAGCTGACAGAATGTACAGTCCTGCTTCAGACTGCTGCTGGGGACATCACATGTTGGATATGCAGGTCGTCTCCAAGTTAAGGACATCCAATTTACAGACATCCCAACTGAAGGACAGCCACATCATGCTTTTGCACAGGCGGCGTAGTCTTCCGCTCCAACATTTTCGCACCGGCACAATTACACTGGTTTTTGGAGATAAGGGAGAAGCTGGTTTGTGAAGGGGAGAGATGATGCTGGTTTTTGAGAAACAGACGTGGTTGGTAAAGGAGATCCAATACAGTACTTAATAGAACTGTACTCGTGTTCGGTATTGCAACTAATACAAAGGCAAATTGTAACTTGTAGTAAAATGTAAAATGCATGTTGTAAAATGCAACCAATACAAACTGAGCCCCCAAATTGGGCCCATTTTATACACTACACAACAAAAAAAGCAGGGTTACCACAGAGTGTAGGGAGTGAATTATTATCTATTTTATTATAGAAAGAAATATTTCTAAACTGTTTTACAACCACTACAGAAAGTTGTTCACACTTTTGTTTTTATTGCAGAAATAAATATTGTTTCAGTTCACTTTTTTCAACTTAAATGTAGACCTCCGGAACCTAACCAATACAGTAAGAAACTACCTGCATATTAAAGTAGAAAACCAGCACAGCAGAGAGAGGGCTGAGTTAGAAGCATTCTCCCTGCTGTGCTAGCTTTATATTTGTAGGGAGACTGGCCTTGTGCTGCTGGAATTAGTGTTCTGGCAGTGCAAGGCAGTGTGAAAGCCAGGCGCCACTGTTGCGCACTTCCAGGCCCCTGTCGCAAATGGGCAGTGGCACATCCAGCAGCAACTCCGGAGTCCTACAGACAGGTTTCAGACCAACAACGTTCTTTATTTCTTCAGTTAAAGCGGGAGATTCAAAGTTTATTGCCTGCCTGCTTTGGATAATCTTTTTCGGGACGCCTGCATACTCCGTGGCAGAGACGTTTGAAGAAGAATTTCTACAGGCAAGTTTTAGATCAACAATTTGCTTTATTTCTTCTGTTAAAATTGTACATGGCTGGAAATCCCATAAGTATTGTCTCTTTGTCCAACTCCGGAGTCCTCCATCAGCACCGGCAGGTCGCTGGCAGGGCCGTGTCATGGGCAGGGAGAGGGAGTTTTAGGAAAGATTAGGGGAGGGCGGGGAGGGGGAGAGAGGGGTGGATCTTGATTGCACTGGCATGCGCTAGATCAGGGGTTCTCAACCTGTGGTACGCGTACCCCCAGGGGTACGTGGACCACAGGTTGGGGGGTATGCGAGCCGCTGCCCGTTACCAGCTGCTGCAATCAGCAACTGATATCAGGCAGCGTAACAGTTTTTCCCAGGTCACGGTGCGGGAGGGAAGACTCGTCCGCCCGCGCCGCAATCCAAGATGGTGGCACCCAAATCTCGTGAGGGCTTCAAGATGGCGTCGGCTGGGAGAACAAGTAAGGGGAAGCTTCTGGGAACATCGGGAGGCCTGTAGACGTTTGTACCGAGTTGCGGTGTGGGTGGACGGGTGCTCCCGCCCGCACTGCAACCCAGAGGGATAGGCTACAGCCCTGCCGAATTGGTTGCGGCTACAGCCCTGCCGAATTGGTTTACCTCGGGGTTGCGGCACAGGCGGGAGGACCCGATCGCCCATGCCACAACCTGGGAAAAATACATTTTAAGGGGCGGTACTTGGGGGGTATGCGGGAATACACGGGGCAGACATCTGGGGTTATGCGGGGCAACGGAGGCCCGTGTAGGGGTACGCGGGCCTCCAAAGGTTGAGAACCCCTGCGCTAGAACTTATCCCCTCTTTATGAAACCTCCCTGCTCCTTTTCTCTCCTTGGACATATGCCAGCAAAATGGCTGGTTTTTGTCTGAGGAGACCCATAGGCAATTGGGCAACTTACTGGGGGGGGGAGGGTCATGAAATCAAACAGGCAAACCCTCTGTCATGAAATCACTATATTGTCATGAAATCACTATATTTCATGTGTGCTATTTCTCTTTCTGTGAGATTTGCCTGTCTCTCTGTGGGTATTTTCACTCTCTCTCTCCCCCCCCCACTTGCTAGCAAAGTTTTTCAGAGATCCCTTGTGTGCTGAAACCTGATTTGCATCTCACTTCGTACTGAAAACCTGTCTCAGGCAGAGATCAGGTAACTGATGACATCACTTCAGCCGAGGAGGTAAAGCCCCAACCAACCGGAAACTCTCTCTCTCTCTCTCTCTCTCTCTCTCTCTCTCTCTCTCTCTCTCTCTCTCTCTCTCTCTCTCTCTCTTGTATTTTTCCCTCATCCCAGCCAGGGGAGATCCCAGCAAGTCCACTCACTGGGATTTTGAGTGAGATGAGCTTGTGGTTTCATTACTCAGGTGTGATCAGATAGGAACAGTATTTAGCCAGAAACCATGAGATTTTGTTTATTTTAGATCTGGCTTCTCTCTGCGCTTTAAAAGCATGTTACAAGCTCTTTCAAAGTTCCCGGTAATGCTGAGTTAACACATGCGTGAGATTCTATATTGACTCATCGCCATCTACTGGCAATCTTTATGATTGCAGAAGTAACCCTTTTCGCCAAATTTCATTCTTTTTTACTTTTCCCTCTTGCTCATTGATTTGGTTATTTTCTTGTTTCCTTTTATTAGCATTTTAATAAAACTTTTTGCATATTATTCTGAGTTTTGCTTTGTTATGGGAAATTAGTGGGGCTCAGAGGCGTCGCTCCGGTAGGGGCGGGGCTGTAAGTATCGCTGCGGTCATAGTCTCTTTACCGAGCGAGGAGGAGGCAGCCCCGCCCCCTCACTGTCCGAGCCATTTCCGTGCGGAGAAAATAGCAGGCAAGCTACTTTCTCCGCACGGGACTGGCTCGGACAGTGAGGGGGCGGGGCTGCCTCCTCCTCGCTCGGTAAAGAGACTATGACCGCAGCGATACTTACAGCCCCGCCCCTACCGGAGCGACGCTTCTGGTGGGGCTATCACATCTCCTTGCTCTGCAGGTGCTATTGTGAGAGCGATTTTGATAGAGACCCCTGAGGTTCAGTATTGTTCTAGGAGGGGGGGTTCTGCCCAGGGAGCCCCTCTAGCTAGTCTAATCTCCTGGGCTGGTGGCAGCAGATTCAAACTATCACCTTTCCCGGTAAGTTCCATGTCCAAATGAAGGGGAAGAGAGGGGAACGGGAAGAGAGTGAGTCCTAAGCACTAGGCCCTACTGCCCTGGATCAGGTGTGGTTGCTGGAGGCCCCTCTCTGGAACCAGACACCCTCTTTTTTAAATTCTGAAAACTACTTTGAGATGGTGGTTGTGGTGGTTTCATTATACTCACAAGGGCTGACCAATTGGTACAAAGCCCTGCTCTGAAAAGGGGTGAGGTAGCTTTGTGACCCCTTCATGGATCATTGCCTTGTCGTGGCGAAGGGGCTTGCGTAACTCAATGAAGCCATGAGCTATGCCGTGCAGGGACACCCAAGACGGACAGGTCGTAGCAGAGAGTTCTGACTAAAAGTGATCCACTGGAGAAGGAAATGGCAACCCACTCCAGTAACCTTGCCAAGAAAATCCCATGAACAGTTCCAAAAGGCTACAAGATATGACGCCGGAAGATGAGCCCCTCAGGTCGGAAGGTGTCCAATATGCTACTGAGGAAGAGCGGAGGACTATTCCAAGTAGACCCAGAAAGAGTGAAGCGGCTGGGCCAAAGCCAATAGGACGTCCAGCTGTGGATGTGTCTGAGGTTGAAAGGAAAATCCAATGCTGCAAGGAGCAATATTGCTTAGGAACATGGAATGTGAGGTCTATGAATCAAGGCAAGCTGGATGTGGTCAAAGATGAGATGATAAGATTGAACATTGACATCTTGGGAATCAGCGAACTAAAATGGACGGGCATGGGCGAATTTAAGTCAGGTGACCATCATATCTACTACTGTGGGCATGAATCCCTTAGAAGAAATGGAGTAGCCCTCATAGTCAATAAAAGAGTGGGAAAGGCAGTACTGGGGTGCAACCTCAAAAACAACAGAATGATTTCAGTTCGAATCCAAGGCAAACCATTCAACATTACAGTAATCCAAGTGTATGCCCCAACCACTGATGCCGAAGAAGATGAAGTTAACCGGTTCTATGAAGACCTACAACACCTTCTAGAACTAGCACCCAAAAAAGATGTCCTTTACATCATAGGAGACTGGAATGCTAAAGTAGGAAATCAAGAAATAAACGGAACAACAGGCAAGTTTGGCCTTGGAGCGCAAAATGAAGCAGGGCAAAGGCTAACGGAGTTCTGTCAAGAGAACACGCTGGTCATAGCAAACACTCTTTTCCAACAACACAAGAGGTGACTCTACACCTGGACATCACCAGATGGTCAATACCGAAACCAGATAGATTATGTGCTTTGCAGCCAAAGATGGAGAAGCTCTATACAATCAGTAAAAACAAGACCTGGAGCTGACTGTGGCTCAGATCATGAGCTTCTTATTGCAAAATTCAGGCTTAAATTGAAGAATGTAGGGAACACCACTAGACCAGTCAGATATGACCTAAACCATATCCCTTATGAGTATACAGTGGAGGTGAAGAATAGGTTTAGGGCACTAGACCTGGTAGACAGAGTGCCTGAAGAACTATGGACGGAAGTTCGTAACATTGTACAGGAGGCAGCAACTAAAACCATCCCAAAGAAAAAGAAATGCAAGAAAGCAAAGTGGCTGTCAGATGAGGCTTTACAAATAGCTGTGGAAAGAAGGAATGCGAAAAGCAAAGGTGAAAGGGAAAGATATAAACAACTGAATGCAGATTTCCAGAGAATAGCAAGGAGAGATAAGAAGGCCTTCTTAAATGAACAATGCAAGGAAATCGAGGAAAACAACAGAATGGGGAGGACTAGAGATCTCTTCAAGAAAATTGGAGATATCAAGGGAACATTTTGTGCAAAGATGGGCATGATAAAGGACAAAAAAGGCAGAGACCTGACAGAAGCAGAAGAGATTAAGAAGAGATGGCAAGAATACACAGAAGAACTATACAAGAAAGATCTTAATGTTCCTGATGACCACGCTGGTGTGGTCACTGACCCAGAGCCAGACATCCTAGAGAGCGAAGTCAAGTGGGCCTTAGATAGCATTACTAACAACAAAGCTAGCGGAGATGATAATATCCCAGCTGAGCTACTTAAAATCCTAAATGATGATGCTGTGAAAGTGCTGCACACAAATTTGGAAAACTCAGCAGTGGCCAAAGGATTGGAAAAGGTCAGTTTACGTTCCAATTCCAAAGAAGGGCAGTGCCAAAGAGTGTTCAAACTATCGCACAATTGCACTCATTTCACATGCTAGCAAGGTTATGCTCAAAATCCTACAAGCTAGGCTTCAGCAGCACGTGGACCGAGAACTACCGGATGTACAAGCTGGGTTTCGAAGAGGCAGAGGAACTAGAGATCAAATTGCCAACATGCGCTGGATCATGGAGAAAGCACGAGAGTTCCAAAAAAACACCTACTTCTGCTTCATTGACTACGCAAAAGCCTTTGATTGTGTGGATCACAACAAGCTGTGGCAAGTTCTTAAAGAGATGGGGATACCAGACCACCTTACCTGTCTCCTGAGAAACCTGTATGCGGGTCAAGAAGCAACAGTTCGAACCCGCCATGGAACAACTGATTGGTTCAAAATTGGGAAGGGAGTACGGCAAGGCTGTATATTGTCACCCTGCCTATTTAACTTATATGCAGAGTACATTATGAGAAATGCAGGGCTGAATGAATCACAAGCCGGAATCAAGATTGCCGGGAGAAACATCAACAACCTCAGATATGCAGACGATACCACTCTAATGGCAGAAAGTGAAGAAGAACTAAAGAGCCTCTTGATGAGAGTGAAAGAGGAGAGTGCAAAAGTTGGCTTAAAACTCAACGTTAATAAAACTAAGATCATGGCATCTGGTCCCATCAATTCCTGGCAAATAGAAGGGGCAGAAATGGAAGCAGTAACAGATTTTACTTTTTTGGGTTCCAAGATCACTGCAGACGGAGACAGCAGCCATGAAATTAAAAGACGCTTACTCCTTGGAAGGAAAGCTATGGCAAATTTAGATAGCATAATAAAAAGCAGAGATATCACCATACCAACAAAAGTTTGTATAGTCAGGGCGATGGTGTTCCCAGTAGCAATGTATGGTTGCGAGAGTTGGACCATAAGGAAGGCTGAGCGCCGAAGAATAGATGCTTTTGAACTGTGGTGCTGGAGAAGACTCCTGAGAGTCCCTTGGACTGCTAGGAGATCAAATCAGTCAATCCTAAATGAAATCAAGCCTGACTGTTCCCTGGAAGGACAGGTACTAAGGCTGAAACTCAAATATTTTGGCCACCTAATGCGAAGAGAGGAGTCTCTGGAGAAGACTCTGATGCTGGGAAAGACTGAAGGCAAAAGGAGAAGGGGAAGGCCAAGGATGAGATGGTTAGACAGCATCACCGATGCAACGAACATGAAAATGAGCGAACTCAGGAAGATAGTGGAGGATAGGAAGGCCTGGCGGGATATGGTTCATGGGATCACGAAGGGTCGGACACGACTTAACGACTGAACAACAACAACAAGCTTTGTGACTTAACACAAGGGCTGGCCAATCAGCACTTTGCAAGCTCAGCTTCTGCTCAAACAGTTTTCTCCTAAATTTGATCTAGAAGAAGAGATGATACGTGCCATAAGCATGGTGAACTACAATGAGTTCACCATACAATTTATCTACATTCGGATGCACCCCTAACTGCCCACACCTGATCTTCGTTCTGCAATGGGCAGTTGCAGGAAATTGTTAGATATGTTTTGGGCTACCAATCTCATGGCCCAATCCTATCCTCAGCCAGCCTGCAGGATACAGCTGAGCTGACACAGCCTCCAATGCATCTTGTGGGCTGGCAGGGGACCATATCATAACAGAGAGGTAAGTAAACAAAATTCTTACCTACCTACTCAGTCAGGTCATGGTTCCCAATGGATCTATCTGGATCTGCCCCAGTTCTTTGGCTGGCGCAGGACCAAGTGGACCCAAAAGGTCATGGCAAGGCCAGGTGGGGGGCATAGGATATTGGTGGCATTGGCTCCCCCTATTCTCCCCTAACTTGCTTCCTAGCAGCCTCGATCCCTGCCCTAATACTCCCCACCCACAGCCCACCCCTGCGCCAGCTCATCTCCTCTGTTGCACGCATGTTTGCCAGTCTTTTGCCTTTTGCCTTATGCATGTGTTGTCACTGCAGCCACAGTGCTGACGGAGTGGACCTTCTGCTCATGGTACGCTCATTTTGTCAGTGGAAGGTGCCCATAGGATTGGCCTTTCAACGAACACAAGATAACAACGCCTAACAGATCTATCAGTACTCCATGTGACTTCCGTGTGCGTCCACAAATATGACACAGAATCCCCTGCAACTTGCAAGAGGTGTGTGACAAATGTTCAAGCAGACAAATCAATGAGGAAATTATTCCGTGAAGGTAAGATATTTTTGAAAACTACTCCCCCTAGCTATTTGGTTGAAACTATCCAGGTCAACTTGAAAAGCCCCAATGATTAACACAGGGTTAAGGCTTCACTGTGACTGACTTTCCTGTCTGGAAAAATCAAAGTGATAATGCTTAACCTACCTCATAATGAGTGTTTGGAGACTCGGTCAATTAGTGTGTACTTAAACCCGGCAATAGGCATTGCTATATACATGCCAAGATCCCTTTTTCGTCACCAGTTTCACTGGGTACTCGGTGCATTAACGTCACCGGCTCTGGAAAGGCAGAATACTCTGCTTGAGCAGAATATGCTTAATTGGAACTGCTGATTTATTGGCATGTTTCCAAGGGAACTAATTTGGCTTAATGAAGGTGAACGTCAATAAATGGTGTTTAATTAGAACAATATTATCAAACTTTCTACATAGTGGACGGATGGTTAAACACTGCAGTAAGCACTGGTTTTATTTTTGAAGAGTCCTGAACTCCAATTGGCTTACGTGATATGTCAGAGGCTGGGAGGAAAAAAGGCATTCATATGTTACAGGAAGAAGGTTGTATGGGTAAAGGCATTCATATGTTTATTATGTGAAAAACATCTGAACTCTGCTATAATAGGATCAAGTTCTGCTCCAATGCAAGTAAGCTCTGTTTTTTGTAATAAACCCATGAAGCCAACAATAGTTTCTTCTACCTGATAGACCAGGCAGTTCCCAATTAAAAACTAAAATAAAATAGCAGGTCAACTTAATAATTATTACAATGTCTAAACAATGACTCTGTATCTACTCTATAACTACTTAATATCTATTAAGCATGTGCATTATGATAGCTATGGATGTAACCTGAAAGGAACTGTATTTCAGTATAGATTGTGTGGATTTGATCATAGCGAACATCTTCCAAAGCTATGGGTTACTTTCAAAAAATGCTTGGTTTCATTCCTGATTTGATTTTGACATTGCACATGCAAATTTAATACTCTTACCAAAGAAACAGAAAGGTGCCTTCTGCACTCACAGAGCAAGTACAATTTGTAGTCATTGTGTGTGATCCGTTCAGCAATTTTTATCCCTTTCAAGCTACACACCCTCATTTTAATCTCATCAAAGCAGGTGAAAAGACTTTGCCAGCATGAAGGAACAAATTCACCTTTCCCATACAGTTTCTCTGACTGTACCTTTACCCATACAGTGCCTGGTGATTTTACAGATAATAATAATGGTAACACCCACGGGCGTCACTGGAGCGTGGCGGGGGGGGCGGGCCGCCAGGGGGTGACGCGCGTCATGGGGTGACGCGCGCGCACCCCCTCGCGCGTCACCTCTGTGACGCACGTCGCCCTCCGGACGCTCCGAGGCCGCTCCAGACGCTCCCTCTGGACGCTTTGAGGCTTTTTGCCCTCAAAACGGGTCTGCGCATGCGCGAAAATCCGGAAAATACCCGGATTGACGCGCTGCCTGGGCCTTCTTTCAGAAGGCCCTGGAGCGCCGACGGGGTCGGACGCTCCGAGGCAGGCTCCCGGGCCGGCCTCGGAGCGTCCGGAGGTGGGCGCCGCGCCGCGGGGGGGGGGAGCCGGGTTGCCCCCTCCCCCCGCGCCTATAACGTCATGCCACGAGGGGGGGTGACGCGCGTCACCGCACCAGGGTGACGCGCGTCTAGTGACGCCAGTGGTAACACCTGTCAGTGGCGTCACTCATGGCGCGTCACCCCCTCCCGCTGCGTCACCCCCAGGAGAGGGTGACGCACTGGCAGGCTGAGCCGTGTCTTCCTCGGTGGCTCGGCCGCTTCTAAGAAGGGCCGAATGAAGACATTGGCTGAAGGCTTCGAGTGGCGTTGTGCGCATGCGCCACTCGAAGCCTTGCCCAGCCTACTTAGAAGCGACTGAGCTGCTGGAGAAGCTGCAGCTCGGCGTGTCACCCTCCCCATGCGCGTGGGGTGAGTACCGGGGGGGTGACGCGGAATTGGGGGTGGGGGTGATGTGGCAGTGGGGTGGGGGGTGATGTGGCAGTGGGGGGTGGGGGTGAAGCGCTGAGTCGGCCGAGCCCTCGCCCGGGGTAATGCGCCGGCTCGTGACGCCACTGACACTTGTATAAACACATTATGATTCTAGCAAACAGCCTTGGTGCTAGGGAGGATCTGAACATTAACAGGAAGCAGTTTCGGCTTCTTGTTAATGTTTGGAGCCTCTCTAGCACCGAGACTGCTTGCTAGAATCATTCAGGCTCTGTGCTATAAGCAGCACGCTGCTGCTTATAGCATTCTGTTTAAGCAAGAACTGTTTAAGCAAGACATTTAAGCAAGAAATAAAGGTAAGGGGAGCGGGAGGACCATGGGAGCCACAGGGATAGCATTTCCCCTACCTGCGGGTTCCTGGTATCGGTGGGGAGGCAGGAACCTATCCCCCACAGATTCCGGAGCTTCACTGTATTTCCAATTTTTGAAAAAATTATCTCCGGGAAACAACATTGCTTGGAACAGGAAGAATCCTACGAAGATATCTCTACAATTCCCAGGATCTCGAATTGCAGAATATAACCATCCCAGCATAGGCTGTGATGAAGTATATTATATTATCATCCAACAGCAGCAGCAATTTGTATGAATGCCAGAGTGCATCCATACTACTATTTCTGAAAAAGAATGGTGAATCAACTGTGTTAATTCAAATTCTGCTTTTATTAAGTTGCTTAGTATTGCTTATTAACAGCACAATCCTGCACAACTATAGATTGGCGGAGCGAGCATTCCGCTGGCCTAGGGTGTTTTAAATGTTCTGTAAGACACGTTTGGAGTAAGTGGCACCGGCGCGGAGGCCAGCACTGCTCAATCTGCCACCCTCTAGACCCTGTGCCGCCAGAGGCAGGTAAGTGCTGTGCTGGGTGGAGGGAGGGCATGGGGAGGGTGAACCGGGGTGGCGGGAGAGGGGGTGATCGGCTGGTCAAGCCGGGCAGGGAGCGGGTATATTGGCGGCGTGCTCCACCATATCTCAGTCCCCTTCCCGGGCCAGGCCAGCCTTACATGGCCTCTCTGGACATGCACCAGCTCCAGAGCTGGCACGCCTCCAAGGAGGTGCATTGGGGCCTCCAGGGCTTACACCAGGGGAATGGAACAAATGTCTCCTTCCCCCGAGGTGACCCTGGGCTGTGCCAGCGCAGCCCACATCCTGCGCAGGATGCAGTGGCCGGCCCTTTAGGCCGGATGCCGCAATTTGCACAGGATCGGGCTGTTAGTTGCTTCATTGGGCAAAGAGGCACCTTTTAAAGTGGTGTCCTCTTCTACTTAGCAGGGAGATAGCAACTGTCCCTCTTCACCCCAGCATGGCGAGTCAAATGCATAGCAGAACTGTAGCAAATGGAAATAGGAACAAGTGGCAGGCAGGGCCCTACCGTAATAGTGAAATGTTCTTCATTAATATATTAACCATTAGTGTGTGTTTTTAAGTTGTCTATGGAAATTATTTTGTGTTTGAACTTTCTCTTTGATGCAGTATGAGGAACAGGGAAAGAGAAAGTAAATTAAAAAAAGAAAGAAAAACTTTCCACCAGTCTGAATTCATTGGGGACAAATAAAAAAGTGAAGCAGAGGCAATAACAGCTTTTCTGTCCTTCAGCAATGGGCTATAATCAAAGTGGAGAACTTTGGAGTGGAGACTAATTAGTTGAGCCTAATCACCTTGACAAAACAATGGGATTGGGAATAAAAATTAAAGCTCCCAATTACATAAGTGCCTTTTTGAAAAAGGCCACAGTATTTACTTCACCTTGGCTGTGCGAAGTAGGCAGGGACTTGCTGTGGCAGCAGTAAAGCTGTGACATCCATTTCTGTGTAAATGCCTTCCTCCTCCCATTTTGGAGCAGATCTTTCTGGGGGGAAAAATAAATAAATAAAATATATATGGAGAGGAGAAAAGTGTGTGTGTGTGTGTGTGTGTGTGTGTGTGTGTGTGTGTGTGTGTGTGTGTGTGTGTGTGTGTGTGTGTGTGTGTGTATACTTTTCTCCTCTCCAAATTAAATTTCTTTAAGCGAAATAAAACAGAAGTGAAAATAAATGAAACAGCACCATTATTTGGATTACATTTATCTTTAATCCACTTTGTCCTCTGTATAAAATAACAGTATAAAGACATCTGCCAATATTTTAAAGGCTTCTGTTCGGGTATGAATTATATTTTTAAATTAGACCCTAAAGCTGCATTCTAATGCACTACTTTCATTTACCAAAGTATGCAAGTGTTCTATTCCCAGGGCACCATTTATTTAATCAGGCTGAGAGCTGTACAGACCTGTATCCATTTCCACATAAATCTCTGCCAAATACTGCTGACTTTTACATTTAACCTTACTGGCAATGTCTGACCTCCTTGGGAAACAAGACAAATCGATATATATATATATATATATATATATATATGAGAGAGAGAGAGAGAGAGAGAGAGAGAGAGAGAGAGAGAGAGAGAGAGAGAGAGAGAGAGAGAGAGAGACACACACACACACGTATTTATAATCACACACACATGCACACACAATGCATACTCACTCCTTTAGGTTTACGGCCAAAATATATTTTGATGGAGGCAAAATGTATAGAAATAGGAATGGCTTGGAAAGGAAGCAATATCTTTGTATCTTCATGAACTGCTGCAGAAAACAACTCTAGCCTTTCTCATTAAAGGTTAGGGAGAAGTGATTGATATGTTTGACAAAGAAATGTAAGGTCAGGAGTAATAGAGGCAATCTGTTATTTAGCCCCCAAAGTGCTTGACGAGCCATAAGTATGTTGGGTGTCGTGCGGTTCATTTTTCAAGCGCTTGCTTGTTCAGAGTCACTGTGATTGGGGTTGAGCAGCATTGCTGCAGCTTATGGGACTCTCCATCTGCACACATTGCATTCTGGGAATGAACTTACCCAAAATTACCAGCACGAAAATGCTTTGGTCCCTCTGAGTTTCATGACACCAAGTTAACTCAAATCCTGGTGCTCTTCTTAAGTGATATTTAGGTGGGCTGTTAAACTGCAAAAGGGGTTTCTTGATGATGATTCATAAACTGTGGGGTGGGACCCCTTGGGGTTGTGGGGCACTGGAAGAAGTCCAGGATGGGCTAGGATCCTGAAACAGGTGATGCATTCGTCCCCCACCAGCCAAGACATTCAAGTAGGTTGAATGGTTTCCTAGAGTGAACTCTCACTGATCCATAATTCCTTTGTCTTCAACCTTATCTGCTCTGTTACCCTAATAGGATTCAGGAAGAAAAGAGTTCAGAATGTACATTTGTATATTTTCATGGCTCGTGCATATCAACACATTAAAAATCAAATGATCTGGGTTGTCTGGCCATTTAATAAAAATATTAAAATAAGACACTTTCTTCTTCTCTAGTTCCTTAGTTCTGATGCCAATATCTTTACTGGAGGTAATAATGGTCCAGTAATACGGAGAATCAAACTTTTCAATACTCTTGGCACTGATTTTTTTTCCTAATATAGTTTAAAATCTAAATCTGAAAACAAAATGAACAGATAAATGTATGGCAGGAAAATTTATAAAATATTCAATGATGCTTATTTATTGAATGCAGATACATGTATAGTCTTAGACATTTTTAAAAAATAACTCTCCACTTGAATGATTGCTTTTCATTTTTCTTTCCCTCAGTATTCCCCCCCCCCTTTCTCTTCCCTGCCACTTGGTCTCTACTTTATCTTCCTTTCCAAAGATACTTATGCACAGAAGGCAAAGCCACCCAAAAGACTCCCTTAAAGTCCAGCTTCTTCCCATTCCTGGAGATCAACTGTGCTGGGGAATCAGAAACTTGACCAGTTCTGGGCAGCTTTTTCTTTTCAAATGGAGATTTTCAAGTTCAGACTCAGCTGTCAGGAGAGGTTGTGGCTTGAACTATAATACATAACATCAAGGCAGTGAAGCACCAGGTGCCAGAAAATTGCAGGCCAATTGGAAAATTCTGTAATCTGCGATTCCATCTGGCCGGTGCGTTTCCAGTGGCCAGACTCGTAGATTGTCAGAACTATTCATTAACTTTGTTGTGAAACCAAGTGCTTAATATCAGTAATTTAGAAGGTTCAATGGGAAGTTAAATTGCGTGAAACTATTTTTGAACGATTGGGTGCAGTGTCAGACAAATAGCAATAGAGTGTATCTGGAAGGAGCTGTGTTTCCATGCCATAATGAAACTTTGAAAAGCTTTCAAAGCCCTCTTCAAAACCCACCTTTTTTCCATGAAGCCCTTGGATTAACCTTTTAGTTCCCACCCCCATCTAAACACCACTTGTGGAATTTCACCCCCTGCTATTCTTGGTTTCCTCCTTTTCCTTCTCTCTCTTCCCTTGGTATCTCCCGCACATCAACTTCAAGAGCAATTGCAAGTTCCTAAGGGCAGGGACTTGTTTTATTTAGCTTATGTTATTTTGTAAAGTGCTACGTACATGGATGGTCCTACATAAGTAATAACCACCATAACATTTTCCAGTACTTCTGTATGAAGAAATTAACTAGGTGATGTAAAGGTGAGTGGAGGATAAGTCTTTCAATGGCTACTAGTCATGATGGTTATATTTATTGATTTATTTCTGTATTTATATACCACCTTTCTTATCCTCAGATTGCTCTTCAGATGTTATTCAAGGCGGTTTACATAGGCAGGCTTATCTAGATCCGATAAGGATCTTTACAATATTGTTCTGAATAGAACCCTATATATTCCAGCTGGTTTCCTCCACGGTGTAGTCATCTTCACTAGCTGCTGAACACAAGCCTAAAGCTCTCCGCAGGACACCACAGATCATGCTGAACAGGGAATAATCTGGAAGACATTCTCAGCATTCCAGTCCGTTCTCTCACCACGGCACGCAACAGCGACCCCTCTCTGCCACTGAGGGTCATGACAGCTTATCAGTGACTTTCTGGTCTCCCTTCCAGCATTAAAACTGAGTGTTCCTGCTTAACTTCCAGCAGTCTTCAGGCAGTTCAACCTCCGGACCACACCTCCTGGTTCAGGTTCAGAGCAGAATTCCTCTGAATGCCAGTTACTGAGGAGCAATAGCCAGAGAGGGATATTGTCTTTTTGTCCTTCCTGAAGGCACTTGAGATGCTCCTGATCCCTCCAGGCGATGCTACTGAACCCACCTTTGCTCCTGGATACCCAGGTGGTAGCTGTGACGAGAGAGTGTCTTTGCCCACCTTTGGCTGGTGAATCAACTTTGCCCATTCCTGGATCAGGTTGACCTAGGCATGGGGTCATGCATGGAAACTGGAAGGGGCTGGAGCAAAGAGAAAAGAGGGAAGGAGTGCTAGAGCAATATGTATGGAAGGGGGAAGTCTCAGTGTTCATCACCATACTGGTTCATGTGGCTCTGTGATGCTCTGTTCACTCTGTAATGACAATGTGTAATGTGGCTTTCCTATTGTGGGGAAAGAATCATTGTGAAAAAGATGAGGAAGAACAATAAAAAAGAAGCCATCAGTAATGTCAGACTGGAGTGAAATGTGACATTCTTTTCATTTTGTTTTTAAGTGATCACCAAAATGACAGTGTTAAAAAAGAAACACCCAAATGTACACTTTTGTAATGCATTTTTTCCTTTGCTTTATGATGGCCCATGCCTCTATACTTATTTCATCTATTCAAGCTACAATACAATCAAATGTACATTTACCGAATAAAAATAAATGAAGTATGGCTTTTTGTGTCACCTTCATCCCTGATGGTTCATATGAAGAAAAGTCAGATAAACAACTTTCTGATGGACTATACAATCTATTGTAGAGAGCAACAGCAGGGAGTTTTGAAATATATTTTCTGCTGATTGCTTTGTCCTACATTTTGTTGAGAGATAGTGGTAAATGCAATAAATGTTGATTGTGACTACAGTTTTCTAGGGCAGTCTTGTCTGCAAATGCAATCCAGTGAGCAAAATAAGACTCTCAATCTTTGGGCAGAGTCAGCCTACACATCCATTTACTATCCAGGTTGGTTCCACTGAATGGCAGATTTAAACGTTGTTCTCCAACGTCGCAACCCTAAGTGCATTAGCTTCACTCGGACGTATGTGTCAATGTAGTCAGTGGGTTTTTACGTCTAGGTAAATGAACTGAAATTGGAATGAAAGATGTCTCCATTATTTCCAACACCAATGGCAATGAGTCAGAGTTGGAGAAAATTGCAGGCGTCCCCCCGTATCCACGGGGGATAGGTTCCTGCTGCTACTGTAGATACCTGAAAACCATGGATAGCAGCAAACCCTATACATACTGTTATGCAGGAAGCAGACAGTGAGACTTCTATGTTGTTCCCCCCTAAGAGTTTCCCCTAACTCTATGTTGTTACCGAGAATTTAGCAGGAACCTGTTAATGGTTGTGGCTCTGCAAAGCATTCTGGGCTGATACCTTGGCTGCTGCAAGGCATTCTGGGGGCTGCCGGTACTTCACTGGCTGCAGAATAGATTCAGAATGACTGCAGATAGCTTCAGGGTGGCTTCAAAATGGCTGCTGCAAATTAAAAATGGCCTCTGTAAATGCAGAGTATAGCTTTCTCTCAGCTGCTCCCAGCAAATGGGTACACAGGCCAGCTTCAGTTGTCATAAGAACATTTTGCCAGTTGAATGTACAGCCCAGTGACAGGAGGGCTGGAAACAAAGACAAATAAGTCATTTGCGCAATGGGTGTGTGTGTGAACCATGGATAAGTGAAACCATGGATAAGGGACCTGCAGATACGGGGGGACGCCTGTAGTAGCAACTGCACCCTAACTTTGTTTTACCCTTACCCCTTCATCAGCATTAGGCCTTCTGTAGAGCTGGGTAATCCATGATATACATAGTGGAATAAGCATTTGGAATAGTAATATGGGGCAGATTTCTTTCCAAAATGTATCCAGGGTATCAACACATCAGACGTCAGATTCCTTGGGAGGTATAACACATGGTTTGTATACAGAAGTTCCCAGTTTGAATACCTAACAGCTAGCATTGGCAGTTAGAAAGCTCAAGACACAGGGCTACTGTTAAAGGCACAGAAGGCCTGCTAGAGAGAGTTGGTATTCCACACACAAATCTAGATCTCTAGGCACAGTGCCACATTGGCTCTGTGGTTCTGGTGGCTGTAATTGTGAGTGCTGTGACACTAGATTCCTCTGAACATGTTCAGATACATCCAGAAAGGTAATAACCCCAGGGGAACCTCTTTCTGTCTGGTTTCTCTTGGCCTTGGGTGGTGGTAGCATGAACTACTGTCCCAGTTTAAACCCAGTTGTAGTACAAGGCAGGCTGGGAGTGGGTACTGGCTGCAACCTAACTACCACAACATCCAGGTCCTTCAAATAAAGACTTCATAGTGAAGTATTTCAGGTCCGTCAAATAAGGACTCCATAGTGAACTTTGAAGTATTTCAGGGCCAAACTACTGTTGTTGTTACAGCACTTGGCCCAGCATGCATTTTTGTGTAGAACAGCAGGTGTGGAGGGACCCTACTCCAAACTGAGACCACCGTATGATTCTAACCTTTCAGGAGGGGCTTTGACCTTTGACCTTGCTACAGTCTTGATCCAGATTGCATCCTCCCAGCAGTTGCTGTTATCTCTGGGAGAGATAAAAAACATTTATTTTCCCTCCTGGGGATAATAGCCACTAGGGGGAAGGAGTATGTGTGATTCAGATTAAGCCTGTGGCATTAAAGCCTTCCCTCCCCCATGGTCTCAATCTGAATCAGCACCTTCTACACCTGCTATCTATATTTTAAAAAATACCAAGGCCAAGTGTTGTAATCAATGTCATGTCTACTTTAGCCCACAGGTAGCAACAATGCACATTCTACATCTAATGACTGACACAGGTCACTAAAGGTTTCCTAAGTGACTAGTTTTGTACAAAGTACTAAAAAATATGTGACTGACTTTGATCTCACCTTGTGTGTTTCAGCACAAATGTTTCACCCAATATTGGTCACATCCACAGAGGCAAAGGGCTGTGTCATCTGCTAGATAATTAATTCAGGGTTTCATCAGATCAAAGGTCAAGCTCACAACAAAATTAGCTGCTTCCTTTATGCCAGGACTCAATGCAGAAGGGGGGGGGGAATCTGCATTGTGTGAGCACTCTCTAGTTAAACTGTTGTGCTAGCACAAACCATTACTGCATTAGTCTGCAGCCTTTAATCAACCCCAGCTGGAAACTCCTATCAACATTACTGTGCTTTTTACCAGTTCCCTGTTAATCCTATAAAAAGGATAGGTAAGAACAGGACTCGTTTCTTATATTACATAGGTGGGTTTATGGATTCCAGCTATTCAAACAACTCCATCCACATAGTTTACAGGCCAAACAATGATATTTCTGAAATGTTTAATTGGTTAATTTAGGCCAGACAAAAAATAAATGAGTAAAGGCTCCAGAGAAATGTTGTGCCATTTGGGATTATTTTTAAGGTTTTTTTCACATCCAGTTTCCATGTTTTCACTGAAGACATGGCTTGCTTTGGACTGAAAGAAGGGGATTGTGTTTTTAAAAGAGTTTCATTTGGAAGTTCTGTTAAGCACATTCTTACAGCATTTCTCTCCCCAGCCTTTTCTTTTCCTAATCTGACTTCAAATGATTAGAAGGGGCTCCCCCCTCCATTTTCTCCCATTAAACTTCTTTCCTATGAGAAATCAGTAGCAAGTCATGTTGTTCTACTGTCTTTTCACTATCCACACTATGGCAGGAGCATTGCATTAAACCAGCAAACTTATTTGCCTACCAACCCTAATCATATGCTTAAGAGCAGTGGCGTGGCTGGAGGTGGGGCGGAACGCTAAGTTCTACATCGCGCTGACCTCCATTACTCACCTGCATGAGGCAGCCACGCCCCCTCGCCGTCAGAGCCATTCAGTGGGGCAAAGACAACGCACAGGAGACTCCCTGCACGTTGCCTTCACTCCACTGAATGGCTCCGAAGGTGAGGGGGCAGGGCCGCCTGGTGGCAGTGATTAACAGAGGTCAGTGCAGTGCGGAACTTAGCATTCTGCCCCACCTCCAGCGACGCCACTGCTTAAGAGAAAAAAAATAATGAAAAGGTTTTCTTTAACACAGAATATATCTGAAATAATGTTTCAGATATATTTGGCATAGCAAGAATAGACTGTGCATAGCTAGTTTAATTGAAAAGTGAAACCAAGCACCCAATGAGATATGTTTCTATGCTAAGAGGGGAGGGGTTTGTATCCAAAGGCACCCTATGCAGAAGCTTGCCACTCATGGAAAAGCTGCTTTTCACTTTGTGCTATAACATTGCGCTAGAAAAGTGAAATTACATTCAAAGATGCTCTTCTACTTGCACAAGAAGTTGTGCAAGCATGTGTGAAACTTCAGGAAAGGAGAGCAGAATCTTGAAAACTTCTATGGAACGTGTCTATAATAGTGCTGTGTGAACTCTTGTGCAATCTCTTGTGGAAGCATTTGCAGAAGAGTACTAGGCACTATTTTCCTTCCACTAACATTTCTTCAGATCCAACCCATTATATCCTGTTCCTACATGTGGAAGAAGACCCGATTAAAGATTCAGTTCATAAAGACTTAGAAACTTTATAAAGTGTTTCAATTCTAAAGCCAGGAAATGAAATAGTCGTCCCCCCCCCCCCATACTTGTTATAGCTATGTATACCGTAGTGTTTTTGATGTTGGAAAACAAGGAAGAGAATGTGAGGTGCTTATGATAAAGATCTCCACCATGATTCCCTAGTGGAATGAAACTAACAGCATTAGAATAAAATGAGATATACTTTGTGTATACTTCCAATTTCTTTTCAGACTGCGTATCACAATAGAATCGAATAACAATTTTGTAAACAGGCATGCCTTATTATATACAGACTGGCAGAACAAAAAAAATATTCCTTATTTTCTGCTTCAATGTATTCCGATATGATCTCTTAAAGCTTTTACATATTACTTTTTGAATTACTAATTTACCTTCAGAGCTGCAACGAATTGTGTTTGCCAGCCAAACTGGAATACTCATTTTATGTTTGAATGCTTGAATTTATACCGTGCAAAACCATGAAATTCATCACAAGTGAAGTTGTCTGAGAGCATTGGAGAACTTAAACGGGGATTTGTTAAGAACCGCATCTCTCAAACAAGCCAAGTTGTGCTCTTTCATTCCATTCTATCCTGGGCAAACTCCACTTCTGATGGCCTCATATCTCTCCTTAGAGAAGCACCAAAAATAGGGACTCAGGAAGGATTTTCTCCTAGGCCTATCATCAGTCTAGGATGGGGAGAGATTGAGCATTTTTTATATATGAAGCTTGGTTTTACCGTCTGGTATTACCAGCCCGATTGAAGCAAGAGATGGCTGAGGTTAACTTACAAAACGTAGCACTGACCTGAAGATTGCACTCCGCTTTAAGCCTCATGCATTCAAATACATTAGATTCCAGTGCCGTAAATTGTTCTTAGACCCTCCCTCCCCTTTATACATATCCCAATTAAAGTGGTTGGCGTCACTGCCATGGTTGCTCTCTCATTACAGTTGGGATCTGTGCAAAGCACTGGCGTCACTGCAGGGGGGGGTGGAGCTCCAAGTTCCGCCAGGCTCTGACCCTCCGTTACATGACGGGAGAAGGCGGCCCCGCCCCCTCGCCTTTGGAGCCATTCCGGCCGACGAAAGCACTTGCTTTCGTTGGCCGGAATGGCTCCAAAGGCGAGGGGGCGGGGCCGCCTTCTCCCGTCATGTAACGGAGGGTCAGAGCCCGGCGGAACTTGGAGCTCCGCCCCCCTGCAGTGATGCTAGTGGTGCAAAGCCTTACACCCACATGGTCTCACTAATGGTACGTTTTGCATACCACACAAAGTGACATTTACATACTAGTTGAGTCCTCCACTCAATAATTGGTTTAAAAGGATCAGGTTCATTGAGGGAAAGTGACACTGGCTTTGATTGTTACACTTTTCTGATTCTAATTCTGTCTCATCAAAACTTAAGGAGAGAGGGAAGAAGGGTGAATTTGTGCTAAAAAAATGTTCCAGCCAGAAGGTGAGAACATTTTGAACTCCTCTCTCAGTGTTCTGCTCAGCAGTGTCATGAGAAGGGTCCCAGCATGCATCACAGTCAGAAGCCATCATGAGTTTAGCGAGTCTAATGGTCTGGAATCCCTGGTGATGGACCAAACACATTTTGACCCCTGAATCCAATGCACACTGCATCTTCCTGATGACCCTGCCCCACAAATATATCCTGACCACAAGGCAAGTGTAAAAAACTACCTGGGAGTTTTTTACTCCCAGGAAGCAATGATCACATCTGTCGGGCAAGGGTTATAATCTATTAAATAGGTACTGCTGCGGCGGGAAGGTAACAGCGTTCCATTAGTCATGCCGGCCATATGAACACGGAAGCGTCTTCGGACAGCGCTGGCTCTGCGTCCTTAGAAATGGAGATGAGCACCCGCACCCTAGAGTCGGACATGACAGGCTTTCGAGCAGGGGGTACCTTTACCTTTACCTAATGTTTTTTAAGAAAAAAAATATTATTTACTTGTACCTTGATATTTAATTTCATGGTAACTTTCATTTCCTATGAGTGTGCTATATTTTTCTCTCTAAAAACTAGGCATCGTCTCTTTTTAAACTTATACAATCATTTTACTTTTGAATCACAGAAATTTTCAATGAATGTCAATAAAAAAGAATTAAAAATAAATCATAGTGCATTTTTAGCACAATGCCACCATAGGCTTTTGTGGTTTGTATTTTGTACTGTTTTTACTGTAATTTTGTGTTTTTAATATTTGTAAGCTGCTTTAGGTGTCGTTTTTGCAGGAAAATGTGGTGGTTAATGAAGATGATGATGGGTTGTATCCAAAGAAACTTTGTTGTTACTAAGCACCACTGAAATCAGTGAAACATTGAAATCAATTAGCTAAGTTACAGCACAATCCTGTGTAACCTTGCACCGGTGTAAGTGCAATTACACTGGCATAAATGCAATTACACCGGTACATCTACTGTTACACCGGTGCAAGGTTACACAGGATTGCACTGACAGTCACTTAAGTCCCCTTAGTATTGGAACTTAATGTTAACTGTCTTTGGATATAAAACAACAATATTTTGGCCTGGGGTAATGAAGATCATGAGGAATTGTCTAATGAGGATCAGTTAGGCTGGACATGTATATGAAAAAAGGCTTGTTTTCAATTGTTAATTCTATTCCACCTTCCCTAAATAAAGTCCTGATGGCTTGTCCCAACTTCAATTACACGTTAAACAATCCGAACGTATATCATCTCATCTCATGCTGGACTAAAAATAAGCATGACAAATAAGAATAGCTGAAACCCTGCCACTTTGGGGCTCATCTACTTTCTGGCAAGCCTCCAGTCATAACGCAGTGTAATGACGCTGAACCCTATTGCTTGCTGAGATCATGTAATCGAACTGAAAGGGGATACGCAGCATGAAGCTGAGAAGGCAGCAGGCCAGGGGTGAGCCCATTTAGGACGCCGGGTCACAAGTCCTGAGTGGCAGCAAAAGCTACAACTGGCAGAATCCCCCTTCTGACCTTTGAAGGAACAGCCCTGGCTGTCAGAGTATAAACTCTGGATCAAACAGCTCTGTGGCTGCAATCCTATATGCATTTTCCTAGGAGTAAGCAGCCCCATTCAACACAATGGGGCTTTTGAATAGACATATACAGGACATAGGATTGTGTTATATGTCTCTTCGGGTGCCTGAACCATTGTCCCAAGTACTCCAGCCCTCTCGTATCTGTCCACTTCTTTCCTGCCCCATGCCAAAGTGAAATTGTATCCCAGCCCTACTTTATTGTAATGCTTCCCTTTCTTCACGCCTCTATTACCTCGTTTTATATTTATTTATTTTCTGTATTTATATACCGCCTTTCCCATCATCAGATTTCTCATCAGATTTTTACACAGGCAGGCTATTCTAGACCCAATAAGGGTCTTTACAATATTGTTCTATTCATATACCGGTATATAGAACCTTCCATATTCGAGATGTTTTCCCTTCTAAGTGCAGCCCTCCTTTATACTGAATCTCCTGATACTTTATACCAATTTATAACTGAATGTTGACTCTTTAAACCTCTTTGTTCCTCTTTACCTACTCTCTTTGACTAACTTCCCTCGTACTCCTATCTGCCTCCTCCGCACACAAGCCCTTCTGGCCTTTAGTGCTTTCACTTCGTCTTTCCTCAAGTTCCCTTTTTCAAGTTCATTTTTAGTTTATTGCTCAGTCTGCACCCTTTAGCCACATAGTCCACTTCCTGGGGCTTCTTCCCACTGAAGAGCAGTTCCCATGTGTTTCAAGCCAAAGAGCACTGCCTAAACCAGCAACCCCTCCCCCCCCAAAAAAAAAGATGGCAGCATGACTCTACAAGTCCATTTGGGATTCATTCTCTCACTCACTCACTCACACGCACGCACGCACGCATGCACACACGCACACACACACACACACACACACACACAATGTACTATTCTTCCAACAGTACATTGCAATCTGTTTTCAAAACATAGGAAAGCTGCTGTTACAGGAAAATAAAAATAAGTCTCTGGATACTCTCGGAATCAAGGTACTTCCTGAAATCTAGAGCAATTTCACTCTCATCTATCAACTTGTATGTTTCTTCGATATTTGATGGTACACATGGAAAACACTTTTAAAAGCCCGTGAAAGTGCACTTTGAATCTTGCAAGATTATTCAGAAAAGGTGACTTCTTTTCTTTCTTTTTTTAAGCCTGAATGACTTATAGGTCAGTTTTGAGTGAGGTCTCCATTGCATTAAGTTGTCAATGTAATTTATTGACCATCTTATCACATGGTTTTCAGATAGCCGGCTTAATGCAAGTTAATTTTTGTTTCCAATGGATAGTTTTCTGACAATATGAATGCAGAGTGGATTTAGCCCCTGGCATTTTGCAGTTACTGAATAAATAAACTTTTGATGTGTTTGCATTGTAAATTATTCAATTAAAGTGATAACTGTGAAAAATTCAAAGGGCTTGCCGAAAAGACAACCCTCAAAGCATGAAGATGGAAAGAGGAAAAACCCAAACAACTTTCAAATTATTGGCACACAAAAATGTCCTAATGAATGTAATTGAAAAATGATAATCCAGTGTGGTTTGAGATCCCTATAGAATACTAATCTATCATGGTTTTGGCTTGTTTTACAATGAGTCTGTGCAGTATTATATTTTCCCAGCAGGGAAATCACAGATGCTGAGAATGAGTGTGTTTGGGTTTTTTTCCTGGGACCTTTCATATAAGGCCCTGCAATCTTATCTTACTCTATTGTTCAATATGTGAGATGAAGTTGGGTGAAATCATATAGAGATGTGAGGTTTGATGTATTAAAAGTATTAGTGATGGGTAAATTCCTTTCGTCCAGTCCAAATCAATTCAGTGTTTATGAGCTTTCTCAGATAACTCAAAAACATGTGTCTGTTCGCTAAGAACCAAAGCACATACTATTTTAAATGTATGTGCTGGCCTGGCTTTTTCTTTCTTTTTCTTCTTCTTTTTAAATAGCTCTGTGTGAGCACGCATGCGCATACACAAGAGGTAGGGGTGGGGAAGAGGGCTTTGTAATTCTGATCTAGACTGAACCCCACCTCCACCCCCAGGTGCTATTTACAATAGGGAGGAAAAAAAGCTTGAATTGGCTTTCAACGCTGTCTCTAAAAGTTCTGTCCCAGTTGGTGATGCTGGAACCATCTTTTTGTTTTTGTTTTTGTTATTGTTGTCAAAATGCACCTCAGTTTTTGGCTGAGATTTTCAACTTCCCCTCAAAAGGTCAATGCATTTTCACCCAAGTTCTTGCCACAAATCACAGCTGCTATGCTGGGCAAAAGACCCCAAAGAAAGGTTTTCTTCAGGGTTCATGGATCGGTGCAGACCTGTATTAGCCCACAAGACACAGCTCAGGGACATTCCCACAATATGGAAGCCCTCTGGAAGCAAAGGAGCTGTGCAATCCCTGACCAAGCTTCAGGAAAGCCCCTGACCTCAACCAGCTGCAGCTTGAACTGTCACACTTTAGGGATGATGCAAAAATGATCAAAGAAGAATTGTCAATATCGAGGTTGGGGGTGGTGTTATCTGAATTCAAGGGGTGTAGAGGTGGAAGTGATTTCAGGGGGGGCATGAAACATTCTGCAAACGATTCCTGGGCAGCTTACTGCACCTTGGTGGGAGCTGTCATTTCTTCTGCGCCATCTTTCACAGCAGCGGAGGAGGCAGCTGTTGATCTCTTCTCAATAGCTGGCGAAATCCACAGCGCAATCCTGCGCAGTGAAAGACCGGCGGAGTGAGCACTCCACTGGTCTATGGTGTCACGAAAGTTCTCACTCCGCTGTCGTCCCAAGACCAGGTTGCCAGATGCAGGTAGTTGCTGCGCTGGGTGGTGGGACGGGAGGGCATGGGGAAGGAGGGTCAGGGTGGCAGGGGAGGGGGTGATTGGCTGGTCAGGCCAGGGAGGGGGTGGGGATATCGGTGGTACACTCCACCAATATTCTAACTCCCTTCCCGGGCCTGGTCATACGCAGCCTCCTCAGTTTTGTGCCAGCAAAATAGCTGGCACATATCCGAGGAGGCCCATTGAGGCTGCCAGGGCTTACTCCAGGGGAAGGGAATGAATGTCCCTGTCTCCCGAGGTGAGCCCTGGACAGCTGGTGCTGGCCACATGCTGCATAGGATGCAGCGGCTGGCCATTTAGGCTTGGACGGTGCATCTTATGCAGGATTGGGCTGCCAGCCACCACGATCCCCCCACATGGGGAAATCAGCACTGCCAAAGGGTTGGGATGGGCAAAGATTCAATTGAATAAGGACAGGCCAGCTGCTGTCAACCAGCCGTGAGGTGCATTTGAAGCTTTTGCTACTGGACAGAAATACATAGAGAGAACTTTGGAAGTATCTTTTAATTTGTCTATGCTTGTATATGTTACATGTTTTTTACTGTTCTGTCACTGTTTGGTTCTCAGTGGAGCTTGTCATACCAAGGCATACCAGTTGTTATAGATCTAAGTAAGAAGCCTTTCTTTAGGAAGCCATCTAGTCGATCGGTTAGTAGAGGTGGATGGACCGGACAGATGGGTGGAAAGGTCCTGATTTCTAATTAATGTTCCCACAAACAGCATAACATTTTGCTCTACATAATAAGCACATAGCCAAGAAAGTAGCACTGCCTAAACATTCAAACATGGATGTTAACTGTATGCATTTTTGTTGCAAGTCATCATACAAGAGAAATGTCATCCTATATGGAATTCTGCCCTCTTCCATCTAGGCTCGAATCTATAGGGTTGGTTCTATTGTCAGCGCATAAGAACAATTAGGCTTTATGAAGACACAAAGAAAGAAATAATACCAATGTGGCTGCCACTTACAGGGAAGCAGGCTTGTCATTTACTGGCAAAAACCAATGATTAGACCACAATAGCAGCAGTAGCTTAGTGATTCGCTTTATCTTGCTTCTTGCTTGCTTTTCTTTATATAAAAAAGGGAGAAAAAAACAAGCAGAATCCAACACCTGGACAATGCATTTTCCACCTAATCATCATCACAGAAAGGATATTCTATTTGACAGGTCAAAGATACCTTCACAAAGAATTACGGGTTTTCATCTTACGAATGCATAATGGGTGCTAATTTACTAGTTAGGCTGTTCTGTCACTGAGTTTCAAAGCATAAAAGCTGCATCTTAAGAATTCATTTGCGGCACCGTAAATTAATCAGAAAGCTGTTTTGCACTTTAAAAAGAGACAACACGTATTCATGGGCAAGGTGTGTGCAGCTGAAATGGTTTGTTTGCTGCCTGCCTTGACAACTAGCTTCTTTGCAAATCCTACAGTTCAATGAAACTGTCCTGTATAGACAGTTTGATGTGACTTTAACTCGAAGCTTTGCTTAAGAAAATCATGCCGTTTCTTCAATAACAGGTGGAGTGGGGTTTCTAGTCCCTCTGAACAGAGGCGTCGCTGGAGCGCGGCGGGAAGGGCAGACTGCCTGGGGGCGACGCGCGCAATGGGTGACGCGCGGTCATGCGCGTGCACCCACGCATCGCGCGCAGGCAGTTCTCCCTTCCCGCCATGCTCCAGCGATGCCTCGGAGGAGGCCTCGGAGCGTCCGCCCTCGGCGGAGCTCCAAGGCCTTCTGAGGGAACCCCGATGCGCGATGTCATATTTACAAGGTTTAGTGCATGCGCAGAACGTTTGAGGGCAAATTTGCCCTCAGAAACGTACTGCGCATGCGCGAAACCTTATAAATATGACGTCACGCATCGGGCCTCCTTCAGAAGGCCTTGGAGCTCCGCCGAGGGCGGACGCTCCGAGGCCTCCTCCTTTCCAAGACAGCTGGCCGGCGAGGATGTCTCTGGAGCCGGCAGCAGCGGAGGCTCCGCTGCTGTCGGCTCCGGAGACATCCTCGCCGGCCTGCTGTCGGGCGGCACGGGGGTCATTAGGGAGGCGCGCACGCCCTCGCACAGAAAAAGAGGGCATGAGCCCTAGTGACGCCGCTGCCTCTGAATGAGCTAGTGACCCTGATAGAAACATGCTGTGTTCATACACACACACTGCATACAGTGTAATATAGTGGACAGAATATCAGACAAGGACCAGGGAGACTGTGGTCAAATCTCTGCTCAGTCATGTTGAAGCTCTCTGGGTGACCACGGACCAGTCACTTCAGACCATCCAACCAAACCAACCTCACAGGGTTGTTCTGAGGATCATTGGGGGAAGGGGAACCAGGTAGGCCACCGTGAGCTCCTTGGAGGATGAGTAGGATGAACATGCAATGAATAAATCATCTGTAAATCTTCCACACCTTTCTGCTCAATATATGCAGACAGCCAAGCATAACTAATGAAAGGTGCCGGGCTAATGAATCTCTTGTAATGTGTGTTTTAGAGTGGAAACCTGTCTTCAAGATTGTGTTTGTTTATGTGAAGATGTGTGTATATGGATGGAAGATTTATGTGTGTGCATAAGGCAAAAGAAAAAATCATTTCAAACAATATAAGATGTAGTTGGAGTTAAAAAATAAATAAATAAAGTGCCAAGACTTAAAATTGCTTAGACTCAAGATCTTTTCAATTCATTCTAGCCGTATGTACTGGTTACAATGTACTGGTATGTACTGGTTACAATAATTCAGGAAAGGAAGCAGGAGAAAGCACTCTGCACATGTTCAAAAGAACGCTCTTCATTGCATGCACTTTACTATTACTACAGAGTTAAAATCCTGACATTAAAAAAGAGGTTTCACGGCTGTGCCCTGATAAATCCTACACTCAGATCATGCAGTCAACTACCTACCTACAGTTGTCAATTATGCTATCTAAATTGGAACATACTGTAGATTTATCTCACACGCTGATGGTGATAATAATGAAAATGTATATATTTGCCTTGATCCAAAGGCTCTTGGTTGCTGAGATTTACATCCAGAGCTCCTGCAGCTGCAGGCTGCTCCAATGCAAGAAATAGTGCCACCATGTATATAAGGGTATTTACCGTATTGGTCTGAGTATAAGACTCACTTTTTTCTCCTAATTTAAGTTTTTAAACTAGGGGTGCGTCTTATAATTAGGCTGTTGCAATTTAATGCCAGTGATTTAATTAATTTTTTTTAATAGCACCAAACTTTAAGTCTTATAATCAGGTGCGTCTTATACTCGGGACAAGAGAGTTGGCACTCAGTGGCAATGAAAGGGGCAGCTCTTATGGTAGCTCCCTAGACCAGGGGTTCTCAACCTTTGGAGGCCCGGGTACCCCCTACCACGGTCCAATTTTCTGAAGTACCCCTGCTAATTAATTGCTAATTAATTGGATTAATTGAGCCCTCTGGTGTTCTTTTTGTTTGAGAGTGTAAGCGTTCAATTTCTTCTGGCACACAAAAGAGAAAAAGAGGGCATGAGCCCTTGAAGAGGGCAGGCTCATTCACAGTTGTCCAAACCCTAGTTAGATGATTGCCTGAACCCACCCTGAGCATCAGGTCTGACAAAACACCTGGCGGCTGACCTGTGCAGTCTCTTCTCATCCACAGTACAAGATAGGAGGTGCGAGTTTGCAGTGCTTTTGTCACACTTCTCACCTCAGTAGACAGCTCACACAAGGAAGATTGCTCATTGTCGTTCTAGGGTCCCCAGCTGGACATACTGTCAGAACCAACTTAGACTAATGCTGTGGCTCAGAGAAGCTGACATATTTAACAGGTCTTAAAAGACTGTGCAATATACCATGCCCTTTCATATTTGACATATACAAATAAAAAACACCTGCTCATGATTAAGGCTGCAATCCTATTCACACTTAGGTAAAGGTGGTCATGTGGCTGGCATGACTAACGGAACACTGTTACCTTCCCGCCGCTGCGGTACCTATTTATCTACTTGCAATTTCTTGCTTTCGATCTGCTAGGTTGGCAGTTCACACTTACCTGGGATTAAAGTCCCACTGAATTCAGATGGGTTTACTTCTGAGTAGACATGAGTGCTGTAAGTGGCTGAATTATGCACAATAGCTAGAAACAGCATAAGCAACTTGCTTCCACTGAGTCTTTTGCTAAGCATGTCCCATTGTAGAATCAAGACTTACTTTAAAAAAAACAAACCCCGGCCTGCGGAAGAGTAGGAAACACGCCACATCTTTGCCAAGTGTTTTCTGGCTTACACTTTGCCTCAGAGTTGCTGTGGTGTCGCGGGGCGATGCTTACAGATGGAGTGCTCACAGTTATGATTATACTTATTCGATGCCAGATGGGCCTTCTCTCACAGAGTAATGATGCACCCTGGGATGATCCACTCCCTTCCAGGTCCTTTGTGATGCCAGAACCCTTAGGAATAGATTAGAAGCTAACAAGGAAGTTGAGCTACCCCAAGGACTGGCTTAGGAACGATGCTTCTTTCCAAGACTCGGGATTTGGAAAAGGAGCTTGATATTATCTGTGTCCTCCTCCTCCTCCTTTCATCAAAACTGGACTCCATATGGGTCGAACCTTACACAAATAAAGGCAGTGGAAACTTGGCAATTGGCTTTGGCAAAATTTAGTGTGACAACTGCTGTGTGCATGTCCATGTGCTCCTGGACATGTTTTTAGACATAAAATGGCCATTCATCTTCTGTACTGTCATGTAAGTGACAAGACTGATCCTGAGCTCATTCAGAAGAGAATTCAGGTGGCACAAAGGCTGCTATAGCCATGGAGATCTTTGCATTGCTCAAGCTTGAACTTCAATAATGCAGGAAAGATTTCTGAGATCAAATTTTAAGAATCTTACATCATACTAAAAATGTTTCCTTCTCTGAAATGACACATGCAAACTTCTAAAGGCAAAGACAATTGTCCTTCTTGTCCTGCAGTCCTTATATTTGCTCCCCACATTCTAGTTATCAGGCCAGGAATGCTGAGCCTAAGCTATCTTGGGTATCATGGCTACATGGGTAAGCTACTGTCGTGGAGGAATGGACATACTGTATACAATATTTGTCCATGTATAAGCGTGCATGACACTTTTATTGTGGCTTGCTTGCCTGAGTCTACTCACTCTATGATCAAGGATTCAGACAGTAGCATCCCTAGAGGGGGGAGCAGTACTGTAAGTTGCACACAGATTAAGTCAGCGTTACACGGTCACCCCGCCCACTCGCCGTCAAAGCCATTACCCCCACACCCGACAAATAAACACGCGAGACAGGTGGCTGGAATTAATTGCGTCACTTTATTTTACCAATAAATGCCAAAGAAAAAACTGTAACTTAACTTTTGCAGCAGGGCCCTATAAAACCCAGAAACTACCGTGTGGGCACTACTCGGGAACCAGCAGCCGCTAGTAACGTTCCCAGGTTCCCAGGTTCCCAGGTTGGTCTGGATGACCAACGGGTGTGCCATCTGGCTCCAGGCCTCGCTAGGAGCACTCTCCTTGCGATCCTATCATTGCCGGTCGTTTCTAAAAGGACCGAGTCAGCCGGACGGAGGTAAAAGCAGCTTACGCAAACCTCCAAACTTGTCCAGTCTCCATGTGTCACCAGCCAGCCTCAGTGTGCCGGTCCGGTATCCATCTGAGCGGTGCTAGCTTCACATGGGACTTTGCTGCCTCAGCATGGACACCTTGACTAGACCTACCTGCCCATACCCACACGGTTCCTGCCACCAGGGGGCCGACAGCCTAGCGCTTGTCGCCCCCTGCCCCACACCCGCCTAGCAGGCAGGCCAGACCCTGCTGCAAGTGGGAGAGAAACGAGTCAGCCCCGGCCTCTGAGAGGTGGACCCCATCGCTACGGAAAAGGTGGGGCATCCGGAATCCAATATCTGGATGGATGCCGGATCACTGCTCCACCCATTTCCCGCACCACCCACCCCAGGTAAGCGTTACACTTCTTTCTGGCAACGTCGACCCTCCGCCGTCCGCCCAACGCCAGACCCGGCGGGGAAGCCAGTTGGACCATAGGATGGTAATCCCAGGGCACCACTGCCTAACCTGCCAGAGATCCCTACGGATCTGGAGCCTCAAGGCTATGGTGGTCCTCTGGCCCAGATCATTCTCACCCAGATGGACGACTAAGACCTGGGGCGGCGGGTTGGAGAGGAGAAACTCCGCGACGAGGGGTAGAAACTGTGCCCATCGCATCCCTCTTCTGGCGGCCCAGGTCAACTGGGCGACGTCGCTCAACCCAAGCTGGGTCCTGAAGTCGCCGGTAGCGGCCCTCTTCCTCGCCCAAAAGACAATGGAGTGGCCGCAGAGAAGGACGCTGGCAAGGGCAGGCCGGGGCAAATCTGGAAAAAAAGGCAAATCAAAGAAGGTCACCCATAAATACTGAAGAAACACAACCAATGTGGGCCCTGCAGGGTAGCCACCAAAGCAGCCGTGCTACAAAACAAAACGTGGGAACACCGACGTCCCGTGTCCCGTGGAGCCCCGGACAGGCACACCTTGCCTGCCCGCCGCCCCGGCCACACAGCCACTGCAGTGTGCTGCGCACCAACTTGCAAAAAACGGGGCAACTAGCAAATGTTAGTCTTAAATGCACCGGAGCGCCACCGACCGATTCTCTGAATGTCTTCCTGAGACATTCCCAGGTTGGCCGCTGCCATTGCCGCGCCTATGCGGAACGAATGCAGAGAGTAATCCTCGCTGTCGACCCCCATCCAGTCCAGCGACCTGAAAAACACTGCTCGGAACTGAAACAAAGTTAACGGGCGGCCATCCGCACGACAAAACAAGGGCCCCGGGCAGGGCCCCGCACCCGCAAAAACTCCTCCAGGGCCCTAACAGGGCACACGGCCATGCCCTCGACCCGTCTCAGCTTAACGCTCTGCCCCCTGGCCCTCTGGTCCGTCTTGGACTTACGAAGGATGATAAATGCATGCATAGCCCCCAAGACTATGTCACCAAACTGCAGGACAGCAGTCCCCCCCACCATAGATGAAGCAGCAAGCACCTCCCCCAGGCGAAAGCCCCAAAAAACATGGTGAGGCAGGCAGCCGTAAAAAGTTTAGCCTCATCAACTGACGAACAAATGCATCTAAATGCTAAACAAAGTCCCTTTAACATATCCACTGCAATGGGCTTGCGCCTATCCCGGGCGGGGGGAGCACCCCGCCTGAAACCCTCCAACATACGGCGCACCCGGAAATCCTGAGTGGGATCTGCCAAGCCTAACGCTTTAGTAGCAAAAGCCACCGCAGCTAAGTAGACCGCAATCGACCTGGCAGAGAGCCCGTCGTCATGCAGTACCAACATGAACTGCATGACGTGCTCCGCAGGCACGGGCCAGGAATCCCCAAGCCCCTCTGCTGCCCTGAAGAGGTCAAACTCACTGGCCTTCTGACGGTAACTTAGCCAGGTGCTTGCTGCCAGGGAGGCCCATATTGCCCCCTGGGCTCTATGGAACCAAGGTTCCAAAGCCACGGGGGCATGGGGTCGGGGTCGTGGCGGGCATGGGGAGCCAGCGTCCTGAAGCGATCCACCTGGAACTGAGAGAGAGCATTGGCAATGCAATTCCGGACCCCAGGGACATGTCTAGCTATAAACAGAAAATTCAGCTTCAGGGCTTGCAGTACAAAGGCACGAACAAGCCGCATAACCCTGGGAGAGCGCGACGTTTGCTGATTGACAACAAAGCACACGGCCTGGTTGTCACACCAGAAACGCACCGTGGCGTCTTGAAAGTACTGCCCCCAGATGTGAACTGCCACGACCAATGGAAAAAATTCCAGAAAGGTCAAATCCCTGGTCACCCCTTCCTGACTCCAGGCGGGCAGCCAACAGGCTGCGCACCAACGGCCCCGAAAATACAACCCAAAGCCTTGGCCCCCGGCCGCGTCCGACTGGACCTGCAGCTCGGCCTCCAATAGCTGTTCTGCCCGCCAGAAGGAAACCCCATTAAACTGCTCTAGAAAGGCAAGCCAAACGCGCATATCGTGGCGCATGGCCGCGGACACCGAAACTCGGTGGTGAGGGCGGCGGAGGCCAATGGTGGCATCACAGAGCCACCTGAGAAAGGCGCGGCCAGGCGCCACGACCCTGCATGCAAAATTAAGGTGTCCTATGATGACCTGAAGCTGTCTAAGGGTAAGTCGCTTAGCGAGGATGCCCTCAGCGAGCAATGCCCGAAGGCGCTGCAGCTTGTCGGCTGGCAGACGGCTGCATTCCACTACGGAATCCAGCTCGACGCCGAGGAAAGTAAGGCTAGTGGCCGGACCCTCGGTTTTAGCGTGAGCGAGGGGGACCCCCAGTTCCCTGCACACCTCCTCGAACGTGTTCAACAGGAGGCGACACTGATCGGTGTCAGCGGCTCCCACGAACAGAAAATCATCGAGGTAATGTGCCGTCGACCGGAGGCCCGCTCATTCTAACATGCAACTAAAACGTTCAAAAACAGCACACGAAATCGAGAGACACATCGGAAGAGCCCGGTCGATGTAAAAAGCCCCCTCAAACTGGATCCCCAAGAGGGCAAAATCGTCAGGGTGCACCGGCAACAGCCGGAAGGCCGACTCTACGTCGGCCTTGGCCATGGTCGCACCCCTGCCCTGAGACCTAACCACCGTCACCGCTTCGTCCAAGGATGTGTACCTCACGGAACACAGCTCCTGGGGGATCGAATCGTTGACAGACGCCCCCCGTGGGAAAGACAGGTGATGTATCAACCTAAATTCCCCTGGGGCCTTCTTCGGTACTACTCCAAGAGGGGAAATCCGCAGGTTGGGGATGGGGGGGGCAGCGAAAAGCCCGGCCACCCGACCCAGCCCAACCTCTTTCTGTAACTTGGTCCGCACCACTGCCTCCACGCCCCGGACTGAGCGGAGATTATCCGCCCAGGACGGGCCACCCGGGGGAGGGGCCGGAATCCTAAAAACAAACAGAAAACCGTCCAACAAAAACCGTGCATCACTCCGATCCGGATAGGACCGGAGGACCCTGCGCAAGGCGTCCACATTAATCAGGGAGGGGCCCTTTTCCAGGAGGTGGCCTGGGCTGGCCCCCTTTCTTTCCCGGCCCCCCCTGGCCTTTTGCCCCTTGTCGGAACCATCCCATTTTTTGGCACCCTGACACTGGATGCCGCCCGCCACAGAGGCTACAGGCGTGCGTGAAAGCGCAGGCAGCCTTCCCGCACTTGCCTGTTGAGTTAAATTCATAGCACATTCGGGGGGGTTAAACCCCCTGTGTGCTTCCCGAACCCTTGGCCGTTCCCGTCGCGTTACGCGCAATGAGATGCCCACTGTCCGACCTATCACCAAAATTCGCCCTTGAGGGTACCACTATTTGGACCCAGAGTTCCCATTGCGGAACCCTCCAGTCCATTGCAGGGTCGTGGGCGGCCCTAAGCCTGAAGTGCTCATCATAAGCCATTCAGCCGGGGCCCGCATAATCACGATATGCCTTATGGACAATATCGATATACTTTACCAAGGCCACGGCCCTGCCTGGATGAGCTTGCAGGAAGACTGCGAAATACACCAGGAAACCATTGAGCCAATTTGTCCAGTTTTTATCGATTTTTCGTTTCCGGACTACCTCCTGGTCCTTCACAGGCTCCCCCACCCGCGGGGTTGGCTCAGGTTCGGCGTGCAGCAGACTAAAAATGTCTACGAACTCGCCTCTCCATATTTTCTCCTTAACCGAGAGAGCCAAGTGCCCGCCCAAGGGGAGTGCCAAGTTCCCGTAGGACGAGCGGGGCCTATCACCCGCCCCACCCCATGGGGAAGGGGCCTGCGCCGCGCCCGCCTGGCCCCAGGGGCCAGCCGATGGAGCAGCATAGGAGGACCCGTCTACCGGAGAAAACTCCGAGAACTGCCAGGGCCCGCTCCCCATCTGCGAGCCATAGGGGCTGTCGGCCGCCCCCCGGGGATGGCCCCCCATTCCCTGACCGCCATAACCCGGGGCACCCGGCGTGTACGCCAGGGACACCGGGGAACAGCCCCAGCCTGGCCAGTACTGGAAGGGAGGGTACCAGTTCATGGGCAGGCCGCTGGGGTCCCCCTTGGTATCCCACACACCTAATACCGGGTCCTGTCCAGCCCCCTCCTCACCTGCCCGGGCCGGCGGAGGTGTCAGAATATCGCTAGCAGGAGCGTCTGCCACATGTCCACTGGAGTCCTCCGTCGCAGGGGAATCCACCTGGCCCTGCCCCCCTTCCACCTGGACAGGTGCTGAAGTCTTGCCCTGGTCAGGGCGCGATCTCCCCTTCTCCAATGCACCAACCCTGGAAAGGATATTTTGGAGCCTATTACCCTTGCCCCGCCTGGCCGATTGCCTGGTCATCACGGGGGCGCTGGAGACCCCGCCCCCATCACCAAGGCCCGCCGCCCGACGCTCCTTTTCCTTTTCTAGTGCCTCAACCCGCGCAATCAGCGCACGCAGTTCCATCCCCTCATCCTCTTTGTCAGAAGAGGCCTGCACCAGCCTAACACTAGGGGCAGCCCTTTTGGGAGCCTTTCCTCCCGTCTTTTGAGCCTTCTTGGGCATAGTGTATATCTCGTTTCAACTGTAGGATACTGCTGCAGCAGGGTGGCTATTCACTATATTCCAAGGAAAGCCAAGCCCGCTGGTGTCCCTCGATGCTAGAGCGCGACGTCCAAACCGCTAGGGGTGCCCCTCCACTGAGGCTGAGAAGCAGCGCTGCAGCAAGAAGCTCTACGAGGCAGCCGAGTGTCTTCCCCAGACGCCTCGACGTCGAGTGAAGAAGAGAGGGCAGGTCCCTCCGCGTTGACGATGGCCCACAGGGCCGAAGGCACCGCGCCGGCTACCACGCCGAACGCAGCCCGAAGGAGAGCAGGAAGAAGCCCCCTTCCATCCCACGCCGAGTCAACAAGGCCGGCCGCACCCGCTGCCGGCCCGCACCAAAGCCGCTCGCGTCATCACGAGGGGAACACGCCGGGGCCCGCTCTAACTCGGAGCTAGCTCCGACGCGTCCTCCTCGATTGGCGCCAACGGTCCAACTGAGGAGGGCGTGCCGCGCGCCTCGGAGACTGCGCACCAAGGCCCGCCCTCCCAGCCTGGCCGGGCCAATCAGGTGCGACCCAAGCCTCCAGCCCTGCTCTGTTGAGCCGGGAGGGGGCAAAACGGGTGGCGTGCGATTGCGTGCCACCGGCATTCTGAGCAGCGAAGGCAATTCACAGAAGACTCCCTGTGTGCTGCCTTCGCTGCTCAAAATGTCTCCGACGGCAAGTGGACGGGACCACCATGTCACACTGAGTAGACCTGTGTGCAACTTACAGTACTGCTTCCCCCCTCTAGGGATGCCACTGGATTCAGGTGGCACATAGCCTCTTGCCATTTCTCAACACCTTCAGTCCAAATGCATATCTTCCTGCCTGAGGAATGCCTCTATGTTCTGTTGCAGAGCAGGTGGGTAAACAATTTCTTGGGCCACCCATAAGATCTGTACAGGGCTTTAGCAAGCCTACATCACAAGGTGAGGCTACCAGACATTTCCAGGCAGAGTTTCAATGAACTGAATGGAAGATCAGCAATTTTCTCATAACCAGTGGAAACGTCTATAATCTGATCACCATGTCCAAAGGTTCAATTTGTATTTAGTGTCTGTGAATTATTGGCTTCGGGACAATTATTAGAAAAGTATTGGCTTCAACTGTAAAAGCTGGATGAGAGAGGAAGTTTAGACTTCTTTCCTACTTAAAATGAACATTTTTCTGAAAGAAATAAACACCTCATATAAAAAGCATTTTCACCTTTGCAACTTAAATAAAACATCATGCTGTTGTGTGTGCTTTTGGTGTGTGTGATTCTCATACAATGAAAAATGGTGCCCCTGCCGACCTCATTAGTATCTGCTAATGCCGCTACAGTATATGTGCTGCTATGACTTTCCATCCGACTTACTATACATCAGAGATTCTGATGCTAAATGATACTCTGATACTCATCATACTCTGCGTAATGTAGTAGTTGGACTAGGACCAGGGAGATTCAGGTTCAAATCTTCTCCCAGCTATGAAACCCACTGGGTAACCGTGGGCCAGTTTACCATTTCCCAGCATAGCCTACCTCACGGAGCTGTTGCAAGGATAAAAATTATGCACCCCTGTTTACAGCACTATGAGCAAATGTTGGCACAAAGATAAAAACATGCTATATGGAGAAGCCAATGCATTCCTTTAAAAGGACAAATCAAAATTCAGCACAACTCTCAATTCCATTTTCCACAAAGCAACCAGAAACACACTTCAGGGACTTTGCTTGATTTCAGCGAGGCTGGAGGGTAACTAGGGAAGAAAGCTGGGCCATGCTAATGGGCAGACATCAGCAAATGTTACGTATATGCAATAAAAGTGCGACTTTAAAACATATGCTATGCTAACAATAACACACATACTAAACGATAATAATGTTTAAAAAATAGATGCATCTCCAGGCTCCTCCGTTTCTTTGCAGCGGGGGCGTTTGATTCATAAGCGGTAATGGCTAAGGAGCAAGGGAGCGTCAGAGAGCAATGCAATTTTAAGCAAAAAGTCCCATCTCTTTTCCTATCAGTAGATGGAAAGCATGTTGTTTTGTCTTATGTATTTTTACCCAGACGTGAGTCCCGCTGAGTTTGGTGCTTAAGAAGAACAAGATATATTGGGTATAACGGAAAACTGGTGGAACAGAGAGTACCAGCGGGATGGAGCTATTCCAGGATACAAACTTTATAGAAAGGATGGGGAGGATGTATTCTGGGGTGTCGTAGCTCTTAGGCCTCAGTCCAGCCCAACACAGGCACAATTGAGGCACAGTTGAGGCCCAAAATAGGGCTGAGTTAGGCAGGAGGCAAGAGCAGTGGGCCAGGATCGAGGCAACACTTACCACAGAGGCAGGCAGGCCCCTGTGGGGAGGTGTCAGTCTTGTGGAAGCGAAGAGCCCCCTCCTGAGCTCGTCTGTGTGTACCTACCACAGCTGCTGCAGCGTTCGCAGCGGATGGGCAGCCACAGGTGGGCCTGCAGGCACTGGACGTGCAACAGTCAGCTGAAGGGCAGAGGTTGTGCCAGTGCCAGCTGCCCCAGGGCAACCTGGGCATTAGCCACCTGCTGCAGGGGGTAGTGCCACTGCCCTCCCTCCTGCAGAAGGCGATGCCACCCCCAAGCCACGGGGAGGCTGCACGTGGGAGTCATGGGGGGGTGAGCGGGGGAGAGAAGGGAAGGAGGGGGTGGGAATGGCACGCACAAGGGGGGTCTCATGAAGTCTGGAACCGCCTCTGCCATGACATGCCCGTGCGCTGCCTGAAGCCCTGGGCCTCCAGGGCCGTGGCAATGCCCACAAAGAAGGTATCCCAGCATGCCTTCTGCTCCGTGCCCCAGCCAAGACCGAGAGATGCCTTGGGCTTGTCTGCTGCGAGCGGGAAGGGCTCACGCAGCTCATCACGCCCCCAGATGGGGCAACATCAGCACGTTGCGGCAGGCACTCTGGCGGGGTGGGGGGTGGCCAGCTTCCATCATCAGGGAGTGGGAGGGGAGGCAGACAGACAGGCAGACAGTGGGTGCTGGGGAGGGGCACGGGTGGGTCAGAAACAGACAGACAACAAGGCTGGTGGGAGAGGGATACAGGGAGAGGGGTCTGCAGAGACCAATAGGGACACAGGGGTCACTTCGCAGATGGAGGCAATGCAGGAACGGGCGCCTCTTATGCAGACGGACCTTGGGCAGAACGGACGCCAGTGACGGGCGGAAACGGACGCCGTTGACGGGCGGACCGAGGGCGGAAACGGACGCCGTTGACGGGCGGACCGAGGGCGGGTGAGAGCCCCGGGTGCCAAAAGGGCTCTTCACGGACATGGCAGACGTGCGCCATGTCGCCTGTCAGTGTTTGCCTGCCTGAGAGGCCCCCCCAACTCCCCACTCCTCTCTGAGCCCTGAGGGTCTGGCAGCCCCCCTGCTGTGGTCTCCCTGGGCTGGCTGTGGCAGGCCCTGGCTGGGATTCATGCAGGGGCTTGTGTGCTGGGGACTGTCTCTGTGTGTGGGTGGCAGTGCTTGTGTAACATTGGGGACATGTGTTTCCAGGGGCATCTTTATTGTTCTGGAACAGTGGCAGAGATGGCCAGGCGAGGCTGCCTGGGGTAGTCACAGCGGCCACTCGGACCACAGCAGCAGCAGCAGCAGCAGGCGTGCCCCATGGACCAGGGGATGCAGGCCCTTCCCCTGTGGAACCACAGCCTGCACCATGGAAAGGGGAGGGACAGCAAGTAGGCAGCCAGGGAGGTGGAGCAGCAGCAGCGCCGGCAGCTGAGGAGGGTTGCAGGGCAGGCTCCAGGACCTCTGGCAGCATCGAGGCAGACGACCATGGGGCAACCAGACTGCAGGCCCAGGGGTGCTCCCAGGAAGGTAGGTGGTAGTGGACGTTCCTGGGGAGGCAAAAAACACAGGGGTGTTCCATGGCAGCTGCTGTGTGGTAGCAATCGCCATTGAAGAAATGCCAGTGTGCCGGTTGCAAAGGCCTGCAGGGAGAGAAATTAAACACAGCTGAGAGGTGTGAGACACATAGCATGGTCTGCGCTCCTTCCCTGGGTGTCAGGAGAACATGATCCTGTAAGGCAGTGGTTCCCTAACTGGGGCGTCACGACGCCCCAGCCGGGAAGAAAGGGTTGCTATGCCCTTAAGGGGCATGGCAACCCGCGGTGACGACAACGGCGCGCCTGGGATCGCGCCGCGGCCGCCACAGCTGCACCCGGGATCGCCGTTTTTACCTTCATTGGTGGGCAGTGGGTGTCCCTCGGGGGTTGCGGGGAGCCTGCGGACCCCTCCGCAGGCCTCCCCAAGCGTCGGAGCAGCGCTCCAACGCGATCGCAACTGACTTCCGGTTTTGCGTAAAACCGGAAGTCAGTTGCGATCGCGTTGGAGCGCTGCTCCGACGCTTGGGGAGGCCTGCGGAGGGGTCCGCAGGCTCCCCGCAACCCCCGAGGGACACCCACTGACCACCAATGAAGGTAAAAACGGCGATCCCGGGTGCAGCTGTGGCGGCGGCGGCGCGATCCCAGGCATGTCATCGCCACTCCTGGGAAGGCCCCGCTGCTACTTAGAGCAGCGTAAGGCCTTCCCAGGAGTTAGGGAACCTCTGCTGTAAGGGAAAAGGGTCAAAGAGAGAGAAGACAACAACACAACGTGTGGGTCACAACCATGGCAAACCTACCAATACTGACCTGTGAGTAGACCCTGTGGAGAAAAGGGGGGGGGGGACAGCTGGTGTCTACATAAGGCTAACAGTTCCACACTTGTGGCATTGTGTGCTCACGTTACTACAGGCAGCAATCAGACACAACATTGGTAAAGAGGCATATCATGGCAGGCATTGCAGGCAGCTATGAGACACAACATTGATAAAAAGAGGCATATCATGGCAGGCATTGCAGGCAGCTATGAGACAAGACATTGGTAAAGAGGCATATCATGGCAGGCATTGCAGGCAGCTATGAGACAAGACATTGGTAAAGAGGCATATCATGGCAGGCATTGCAGGCAGCTATGAGACACAACATTGGTAAAGAGGCATATCATGGTAGGCATTGCAGGCAGCTATGAGACACAACATTGGTAAAGAGGCATATCATGGCAGGCATTGCAGGCAGCTATGAGACAAGACATTGGTAAAGAGGCATGTATCCTACCTATATTTCTCTATGCAAAGAGGCAGAAGTCAGACCACATGTCAGCACGAACCCTGCTCTTACCTGCACTTACCTGCTGGTGTTGTTGCCTGTGGGGGGGGGAGAGGGGCTGGGAGAAAGACATGGGTTAGCAAACACTTGCATGGAGACAGCTGCCCAGGCACAGCAGTAAACAGTTTGGCCACAGGCGGCACAGCCCTCTCTGCCCTAGAGGGGGGCAGAGAGGAGAGAGGAGAAGGGAAGAGAGAAGTGGGGTGTTTGAAATTTTTCAAAGTCCCACTTTGTGGCTGCTGGGGGACAGGACCCCACGCCACGTGCTCAGAGAGAGAGAGAGAGAGAGTGAGAGTGAGAGTGGAGGGCTGGGGCTGGGCTTTTGTGGGAAAGAGGCTGGGTGGGGCTGGGTGCTGATAGGGTAACTATTTGGGTCCGTGTCCAGAGTTAGGCCACAACTGTTCCGTCCTAACTCAGGCACAACTCGGGACCAGGGTGTTAGAACTTTTCAGGAAAGGGCTGGTGCGGGTAAGGTAAAATGGCTCCTATGGGTCTCCTCACATTTGAGTCCACCCTTTTTGTTGACCCAAATTTTGTGCCTGAGTTGTGCTCGAGGGGGCGTGTCAGGGGGTCGCCAGTGTCTGGAACCGGAACAAATTTCGTAACCGCCCCGTCACTCCCCCGACACGCCCCCAACACGCCCACTTTTAGGCCAAACTTAGGATGGAATAGCTCTTATGCCGAACTTAGGACTGAATTGGTCAACTTTCCTTAACCCGTCCTATGTCAGTCACAATTGCAGCACAAATTCGGCCTCTGCGGCACAATTCAGGCACAACTTGAGCCTAAGGCGCTTAGGCTGCAGTTGTGCCTGAATTGTGCCGCTGAGGCCTTAGGCTGGACTGGGCTGTTAATGTTCAAGAGGGTGTAGAATCCAGCAACGTGAAAATGTAGGGAGACCAAACTCCTCTGCAGAATCACAGCAAGTGGAAATACTAGGCCTCCAAAATAATATAGTACTAGGGACAAGCCATCACATGGACCTTCTCAAAACTGAGGGGATTAACAAAAAGGAACCGAAAAGGAAGTCAAAAGGGTCAGGTACAGAGTGCATGAGCCTTATTTAAAACTACAGTAACAGAAGTTCATCAAGAACATTTACCACAGGCAGTCCGATCCTGCCTAACTTTAGGCTGGCAGAGCGAACGCTCCACCAGCCTAAGAAGTTGGAAAAGTCCCGGAAAGCGCTTTTGCGGCTCCTTAGGTGTAAGCAGCGCTGGCGCGAAGGCCAGAGCCGCTCATTCGACCATTGCCCAGGCTGATCCAGGTAAATCCTAGGCCGGTTGGCAGGAGGGTGTGGGGAGGTTGGGGGCCATTGACCGTCCCGGCCTGAGAGGGGGTGGGGATATCGGCGCAGGTATCCCAAGCCCCCTCCTGGGCCAGACTGGCCTTAAACGGCCTCCCGGGATGCGCGCCAGCTAAAGAGCTGGCGTGCATCTGAGGAAGTGCATTGGGGCCTCCAGTGCTTACACTGGGGGAAGGGGATAAATATTCCCTTCCCCCGAGGTGAGCCCAGGCTGCTCCGGCACGGCCTGCAGGATGCAGCCGACGGCTATTTAGGCTGGCCATTGCAACTTGTGCAGGATTGCACTGTAAGTAGGTCAGGAACCACCAAGTCCAGGATGGTGCCAGCATTACCCACGAGGGGATTCAAGGAAGTGCTAAAAGGCAAGAAGACTTCCTTGATAAAATATCAGTCTTTTCTCCTGAGAACGGAAAAAAAAACACCTCTGACAAAAGAAATGTAACCTGGAATAAGGGATGAGAAAAAAAAAAGTACAAGGAGTGCATAGCTAAAAACATCAAGGCAAACAACAGAAACATATTTTGGTATGTCAGAGGCAGAAAACCTGCCAGGGAGGTGGTTGGACCATTAGGTAATGAAGGTCTAAAAGGGAAATGTTAACAGCACATGGAAATTGCAGAGCAGCTAAATGCTTTTTTTGGGGGGGAGGGGGCGTCTGTCTTCACTACAGAAGACACAAAGCAGTTGCTTGTGCCTGGTGCCTCCCCTTCTCTAAAAAGGACCAAAGCTATTCATTGCTTTGGTTGTTGGTTAGGTGAAGCATCCATGGGCTGTTTCCACAGTGACCAATGGTTCTCTTGGCAACCATTGCCAAGAAGTATTCTCCTCTTGCCCACACAAGCTTGTATAGTCCAGGAGAACTTTTCTGAACTTGCTACATTTGTACCTTTGGGCCACATGTGTGTATGTTTGCTCTTTACCATCCTCCTAAGTGAGTCTGGGGGGGAGGGGGGGAGGGAGGGAATCAACCTTTTATGACTAAGACTTTCATTCTATGACTGCAAATTTGACCGGTAGGGTTGCCAACTGACTGGAAAGCCATTGGTGTGTGTGTGAGTGTGTGTGTGTGTGTGTGTGTGTGTGTGTGTGTGTGTGTGCGCGCACGCGCACCTGCATGAAAAGGTGTGTGTGTGTGTGTGTGTGTGTGTGTGTGCACCTGCATGAAAAGGTGGTTGTTTCTGTACCATTTTGCTTGCATTGTGTGTACAGTACAATAAATGCACAGAGGTGTGTTGGGATCATATCCACTGGCCTGACTTGTGCTCAGTAGGTCTTGTGAGCAGACCATATGTGTGTACAACTCACCCACCCTTTTTCAGGCAACCTGCTATACTGAGTCATAGTGGCTAAAAGAGAGATTTTCAAAAGATGACTTAGAGCCCAACCCTATCCTCCCCCCCCCCGCTGGTGCAGCTGCGTCAAAAAGGAGTGCACTGTATCCAGCAGGAAGGGGGGGAGCAGATCAAGTGGCTTTGGAGGGGAAAGGAGATTGAAATCCCCTTACCCCTGTGTAAGCCTCCTGCTCCGCAATGGGTCTCCTCGGACCTGCATCAGTTCTTTAGCTGGTGCAAGTTCAAGGAGAGAAAGGGGGTAGGGAGGCTGCTGACAGAGGGGATAGGATCCTGTGTGCCAGATCCACCCCCTCCTGCAGCCTCCCCACTCTCCATTCCTCCCCCCTCTGCCTAGTTTTGCCCCTCCCTGCCCCCAACACTGCCTTACCTGCTTCGGCGGCCGAGGCGGGGTCCAGCGATGGACAGGGAGCAATGCTTCTTCTTGTGGCAGCACTCCCAAAATGGCCACTGATGGAGCACTCTATGTGTTACCGCGCAACAGCCCAATCAGCCCATAGAAAGCATGAAAAGGGTGATCGTGTTGAATGCTCTTGTCAGTGTCAGCTTGAGTGGGCTCCGTGGTTTTTGCTTAAAAAGGCTGATGATAGTGACTTAGTCCTCAGGGATAACATAAGCCCATCTATGAGGCCAAATGAACCTGTTGCATCAAACAGCAAATTGGGGGGGGGGGCTTGTCTGCCTGTCCATCTGCCTGCCTGCCTGCCTGTTTACTTGCCTGAATGGAAAAGGAAGAGAAATGTGGAGGGGAGGAGAGTGTTGAGCAGATTATTGGAGAGTGGGAAGAGCAGAGGCTGGCACACCGTTGGGTAAGGCCGGGAGCAGCATTTGGCTTGCCACCTCAGGTGTCTGGAGGTCTTGGACAGGCCCTGACTTAAAGCGTAGTGACCTTGAAAAGCAAATCCATCCTTTACAATATCCCTCTTTCTTTTCCCCCTTCCCTTACAACTGCCATTTCATTCTCAGAATCATGGTGCCCAAATGGGGATTTTCAGGATCATTTAAACAAGATAAAGGTGATGATGACCTTGAACAACCCACCGTGGGCCAGCAGGAATCTTGGGTGGGGGTGGAGTTTGGCAGACCCCCAGCTGTGGAGACATTAAAAAGTTAGATGCAACTGCAGGACACCCAGATCAAATCAAAATGAGCAAAATTTTGAAATTAAAGTGAATGGAGAAACAATATTAAATTCTTGCACACTCCGTAATGAAGGCCTCAGTGGCCAAGTTCATAGTGCTGCTATCCATCCCTTGACTGTTTTGTAGAACTTTGCTTGTACCAAACCCACTGGAACAGACCCATTTCTTAATTATATAATACATCACCTACCATTTTTTTAAGTGAATAAAAGAGCCAGAGCAAGTGTTTTTTTTTTTTTTTTTTTTTTTTTTTGGAAAGGCTGAAATTAGCTTAATTGCAATCAGTTGCTTGGAGGGTTGTATTACATTTGCAGTGATACGAAAATGCAGCCACCATGATTAAAGTCATAAATTGAGTGCCAAAGGAAATAATACTTATTAGCCTTTTTTTTTTCTTAGGGAAAACATTTCCATTAATGTGTACAGTACAATTATATATTTAACTTTCCACATTGCCGTTGCATTGCTTGCAGGCTATTAAAAAGCCAAAATGAAGCACTTTTCAGACTCACTGACTTCAATGGAAGAGAGTTAAGCAGATGCTTAAGCGGGCAGAGCGTTGCAGTAGGACTCTGGGAAGACCCAGATTCAAATCCTCAGTCAGTCATGAATGTACTGGGTGACCTCGAGCTGTAAGTTACCGTGGGCCAGTAAGCCAGGGTTGTGAGGAGAACTTTTTTTGCTACTCTGAGCCCTTTGGAGGAAAATAGGAATAAAAATGTAAGGAATTTAATAAAATGAGAACTTACTGTGGATTTAAAAGCTAGGCAGCATAATTCACATCAGACATAGAGGGCATCCACTGTACAATTGACCAAATTTTCCTGCACAAAATTACAACAAATTCTAGTAGCATGAACCTTGCGTCTATAGTCATTCAGATCATCTAACAAATGTATTATTTTTGAAGATCAGCGCACTGTTTTTTTATGTTCAATGTAAAAGTGGGCTAAGGCTCCCTAGCTGTCTGATAAAGAGGACATGTGGAACAATAAGGGAAGAGACACTCCTCCACCTCCCCAGTATCACAACTACACACTATGTCTGCATAAAATTGCACTTACTGAAGCAGTGTTCAGTTGCCATGAAATTCAATGAATTACGGTTTGGACCCTGAAAATGGCAAAAGCCCTTGCATAGATGCTAAATAGGTCCTTTGCCTTCCATATGTTTTTCAGATGGGATCCAAAGAACTGCAGCAGGACCCACAGGCTTTGGGGTGAAAAAAGGCCACCTTTGGCTCATTGGTGCAGCCCCCTCCTGTTGGAGCAGCCCCCTCCTCCCCTCTGTCTTGCAGGAAGTCTTTGGAAAATCCCATGACCTGTCCCACTTGGCCCTCCTATTTAGACCTACAAAAAAATGCTGCACCCTGGGAGCTTCCTGGCCCCTGTGGGTAACCGCCATCATTTCCCGTGATGCCAACACCCCCCTCTCCAATCCCCCTTCCACCAATTTGCATGTTTATGCATTTGCCCTCTTTCCAATGATTTCCCCTCCTTCTTATACTGCCCAGCAACCACTCTCCTTTTAGGTCTTAGCCATGAGTGTGCATTCTATATGACATATTGTGGATCCCCCTCCCTCATATTGTATGTTTATCCCCCAATAAACTGTATTGTGTTGCACAATATATTTGTCTCTCTCATCCAGGGCAGATCTACTATGAAATGAATGAAGCTTAAGCTTCAGGGCCCCTAATCCCAGAGGGACCCCAGAAGCAGAAGCAACTTTAGTCCACATTGCTTAAAAAATTTGGGTCTATTGTATGAGAAGGTTTTTTTTTTTTAAAAAAAATAATAATATACAGGTGGGCCCCCATATCCACTGATTCGCTATCTACGGTTTCAGTTATCCACGGATCGTGGGGACCCCCCCAGGCTTTTACTTTTTTCCCAGTAAGCATCGTTTCTTCCTTAAAGAAACAGGAGAAGCAGCCTCTGGCTGCTTATTACAGGCAAATAGAACAAGACTAAGTCCTAGAGAGGCTCTGCAAGGTTCACAGAAACCTTGCAGAGCCTCTCTAGGACTTAGTCTCGTTCTACTTGCCTGCAATGGAGGCAGCTTCTCTGTTTGTTTTAAGGAAGAAACAAAGCTTGCTGAAAGAAAAATAAGAGCTGGGGGGGAGCATGCCTGCCTGCAGGGGAGGCAGGGTGGGGGGGCCCTCAGGAAACCATGGAGGGGGTGTTCGCTCTTATCCACGGTTTCAAGTATCCATGGAGGGGCCTGGAACATATCCCCAGTGGATATGGGGGCCCACCTGTATCTCTATCTCTATTGAGATAGATAACAGTGGTTACCCAGACCTCGTTGCTGGTTGCAAAGGGACCCACATAACAGTTCAAGCTTCAGGGCCCCCAAAATGTAGGTCCACCACTGCTCTCATCCATATGAAATGCCAGTCCATTGAAGTGTGTCACGACTCATTCCTCTTGGATCCAGTGCATAGGTTCAAATCCCCTACATGTGCATGTTAACACTTGTCTCAGAGCATGCCCAGTAACATGGGTGTTTTTTAAAAAAATCTTCTAACATGGTCAATGGACATCCCTCAGACTGCCATAACAAGCCTCCCCTCCGTGTACTCTGAGGCCTCTGTGGTACTGAGCAGGTCATGATACAGCTACCTGCTTGGCATGCTGGAAGCATCATGGGAAATGCAGCGAGGCGTAGAGTGGCCTGGGAGATCATGCCAGAAGAAAACAGGGGACTATGGATAAGCTTGACAAGGCCCAACAAAAGCACTTCAACTTGAAAACTACAAAGCTGGTAGGAGATCCAAGAGCAGCATGACTTTTCCATTATACTACCCATTTAATGTCGAAAACATAAATTTTCATTTAAAACATAATGTGAAGTAGGAGCAGCATATTGAACAATGTTGCTGAGATAGAGTTACCCGTTTTTAACAAGAAACAGAATTTTGGATGGCTCCTGTGGAAAGAATGGATACAATCAGTGATCAAGCCACCACCGCAAAAATGAAAACGAGTGATCAAAACCAATCTTCTAGGAACCAAGGAGTCGTGGCTGTCAGGACAGAGGAAGGAAGGAGGGAGGGAGGGAGGGAGGCCTCCTTCCATTTCCACCACCAATGCCGCTGGAGCTCAGCTGCCCACACACACTGCCATCACATTGAGTGGCAAAGGGTTGCTATCACGGCAACAAATGGTGCCCAAACAGCTGGGGATCCTGGCTGGCATACAAGCAGTCAATTCCTAGCTGCCTATACTATATAGTAGCAAGAGTATCAGGAGAGTGTGGGGAGGAAATCAAGGAAATGTCACAAGGGTTTGAGCTAAATTTGCCCTGATGTCATGGCAAAGTCAGCCAGAGGCATTTGCTTTGAAGTAGAAACAATGTGAACTCCCCCAGCATCTCTGACAAAAAATATATATCCAAAACTTGCCTGTATTTCTCTTATAGGTCTGGGTAGGAAAAAAGGCCATTTCACCATCCCTTATAGGCACCTGAGAATGAAACTGGGGATTCAAGCTCAGATGACTATATGATTGCTTCATTCAAAGCCATTTCAGCATTGTATAAGGTAAAGGTGACCCCTGACAATTAAGTCCATTCATGTCCGACTCTAGGGTGTGGTGCTCATCCCCATTTCAAAGCCGAAGAGCCAGCGTTGTCCGAAGACGCCTCCGTGGTCATGTGGCCAGCATGACTCTCCTTGCCGCAGCGCGTAGCATGCGGCTGGAACACGGAGCACTGTTTACCTTCCCGCAAGCGGTACCTATTTATCTACTCACATTAACATGGTTTGGAACTGCTAGGTTGGCAGGAGCTGGCCAAGCAACGAGAGCTCACCCTGCCGCGGATTCGAACTGCCGACCTTTCGATCGACAGCTTTGTATACCTTAAGATAATTATAGTTATTTGAAAATCGCTTCAAGTGAATGCTGACAAAACATGCTGATAATTTAGTACTGTACATTCTTTTTACAAAGTCAAGCTGATGAACACATTTTGTTTGGTATAACCGCACAACAACACATGTGGACCACTGCATTAGTGACAGACAATGGAAGGACTTGTTGTGCGAATACCAGGCTGTGGCTGGAGCAATTTAGGATGATGCTCTAAGCCCCATGAGAAGGCATCACAGCTGGAATGGAAGCAACGTTCTGCACATGAGGAATGTATAGGGTGTGTTTGTTTCCCAAGCTTCTATAAAAAGTGAGGGGGGGGGAATATGAAAGGGGGTGGGGACAACACAGAGTGCCAAACACAGCTGCTTGGCAGTGCTACAAGGGCCCTCCACAAAAAGGAGATTCCAGAAGAATTGCCTCTCTGCTTCCCAAATAGGGCAATAGGGCAAAATATATTTCCCAAGAAGAAGAAGCAACTGCAAGCAGAAATGTCAAGGACAGCAGCATTCCTCCGGCTGCTGGAGACTCGAGAGATGCACGACTTTTCTCTGGACTGCAGCCCCCTGCGACCAGTTGCGACCCTTAAAACGTACTACTGGCTGAGAAGAAAAGGAAGGGATGCAACAGTAAAGAACATGCTAGAATTGCAATTTTGTTGCATTTTATCTTTCTCCCCACCCCTACTCCACAGTTCCTGGAGACCTAGCTTGAGGAAATGAGGTTAGGGTTGCAGAGAGAGAGAGAGAGAGAGAGAGAGAGAGAGAGAGAGAGAGAGAGAGAGAGAGAGAGAGAGAGAGTCTTGTCCGTTTTCTTCCTTTCCTTCCTCCCCGCTAACGTTCCTCTCCTAACCTCCCTGCAAAACACACATACACACACACACACACAAAAAAAAAACACCACGTTTTGCTGCATTTTTTCTGCATGCCCCAACCCCATCTAACACACAGTTACCTGGGAATGAGTCTCATTAGATTTAATGGGATTTACTTCTGAGTAAACATTCTTAGGGCCAGCGGGTGGCGCAGTGGGTTAAACCGCTGAACCATGAGCTGTCGATTGAAAGGTCGGGAGTTCGAATCCGCAATGGGGTGAGCTCTCGTTCCTTGGCCAGCTCCTGCCAACCTAGCAGTTCCAAAGCATGTTAATGCGAGTAGATAAATAGGTACTGCTTGCAGGAAGGTAAACAGCGCTCCGTGTTCCAGCTGCATGCTACGCGCTGCGGCAAGGAGAGTCATGCCGGCCACATGACCACGGAGGCGTCTTCGGACAACGCTGGCTCATCGGCTTTGAAATGGGGATGAGCACCACACCCTAGAGTCGGACACGACTGGACTTAATTGTCAAGGGTCACCTTTACCTTTTAAACATGCTTAGAGGTATGCTGCACAAAAAAGGCACTCCCTTAGTTTAAAAAAATGTAGATAATCGAGTTGTGAAAATTGTATTATTCACAGGTAATGTTGTTTGATCTGCAAGATGAATGTCATTTTTGCTCCACGTTCATCCATATGTCCAAATGTTTGTAACTAAAGCAATACAAGTTCTAATTATTGTAAACATGGCTTCCCCCCTGCTCCCCGCACATAGAAATTTAGCGTGACAGGGAGAATGCTAGGCTGAACTCTTCTCCTTGGCATTCTAAATTTCTGTATGGAGAAATAATTTTAGATGGGGAAATGTTAAGCAGTGGAGTCCAAGAAAAGCTTCGGTACTGTACTTGATTCTGCTGGCCATTAATTACTTTGGGGAAAGTTTGCAGCTTGACCCTCTTCAAGTAGGAAATAATTCCTACAGAGCTGCAACCATTACGATTGCAGGCTTAGACACCCGTCCCACACCAGTCCTCTTCACTGGGTTGACTACCCTATGAGTAGACTTTTATCCCAATCTCATGCATAGTGAGAGCGATGTCTCACTATAAGCAAGCAAGCAAGTCTTCACTGGTACTTACCAGTACTCCATAGTGAATGTATTTAGGATAGCAGTCTTTGTTGGTATAAACGGGAGAATTTTGGCAGGTAGTGTTTTCTCCTGTCACACCCATGATACCGCTGAGCCACAGTCTTTCCTCAATCTTGTGCATGTTCACCCAGTAGTAAATTCCACTGCGGGGGGGGGGGGGGGGGCACATGTGCCATTTTGTTCTTTGCTTCAGGCAGCAAAATATCTTGGAACCCATGACAACCATCACTCCTAGCTCACAGGCCTTTAGGCAACATTGATTTGGCCCACCAATGCTTGTTTTACAAGTGATTTGTGTGTGACTTGCTATGCAGCTGTAACGTGATGTTGTACATGCTGTGTGAAAAGCTTGCCCTGGTAAGAGTGAGTGCCTTAGGCTACATTTTACTTCAAAGTACATTTTGTTGATATCAGTGGGGCTTATTCCAAATAAAATATGTTTAGAATCAGAGGGCCAATCCTTCCCATCTTTGAGAAATGGTTACCACTTTATGTTCTGTATAAACACTTCCATAGCCATGGTGAATTTCTTGGGTGATTATCAAACAACTTTCTGTTATACAACAATTTTAGGCCAATCAACAAAATATATTTATGGTGATTACTAGGATGATCAAAACTTTATTTTTCAAATAGTTTTATTTGAACAAGTTTAAGGCTTTGGGGCAGAAATAAAAACAAACTACTAAAACAATCACAAACTCTGCATTAAAAATTGGATTTATACCTAGACTTACCATCACTTTTGCACCAGTATTTTGCAAATGGCTGGGAAATGTGTATCATATAAATTAAATACGGCTGAAAACAGAGACAATAATCATAAAACCCCTAATAAAATGCACCAAGCCCTATTAACAACAAAAAGGAGATATATTCAACAACTGGCAAGTGTCTGTATTAAAAACCTGAAATGAGAACCATAAGTTCAGAAGAGCTAGCGAAAAAAGAATAAGACCACAAATCAACTACAAACTGATTTCTCTTACAAGCTATCAATTGGCACAGAGTAATAAATGAAAACGTTAATGCTGCCAATATCCAAACCAACATAACATTTGAAAGTACAAAGGAACTCTCCTGACCTATTCCACTGTTTTCCTTTTTTTTTATTATAGTATAGGTTGTCCTAAAACATGTTTTGGCCAAACTCTGAAGAAACTGACTTTTTTTTTTTTTTTTTGGAATGATAATTGCTTTCAGTTCAGGTTTCTCAAACATGGGGGAAAGAGGTCAATAAGATGAAAAAATGTAGAAAATGGACCTAATTCACTGTCTCCTTCTGATCCCTTCAGCAAAGTAAGAGTGAAACAATGATGAACCTGAGCTGATCAGTTTTTCAAAGCTGACCTACTGTGTGTCTGGCTATGTCACCAGTTTCTCCTCTTGTTTATTTTGAAGCATGATGAAGATCAAACCATAGCTGAGTCTGCAACAAGGCAAAGACCGGGCAACACTGCAGGGTGAAGAATATCAGCATGCTCTCAAAAGCATGTTGCGTTTGCAAAGCAGAGAAGCCCATCCTGCTAGAATACCTGTGTCATTTACAATCTCCTGGGAAGAGCTCTGCAATCACTAGTAAAGGGTGGCACAAAAAGTAAGTTGTACCCAGTCTCAAACAGGATGTACAGTATAAGCTACTCCCATGACAGTTTGCATTTTGCACATCTTTTGTCCACAACAAATGGTTGCCATTTTTTTGTCACAAATAGGACCATTTTTCTTGTAACTATATGACCAGCAGTCAATTGCCCAACTTTGAATGTCACCAAGGCCTTTTGCCACTGAGAGATGTGCTTTGCTCCAAGGAGACATGATGCAAAGACTTCTGACAAGCATCTCATGTTTACTAGCACACTTTGCATCAGCTGACTCTCAGCTCAGCATGCTTTCCAAATTGATTTCTGGCTTTGGTGTTTCCAAGACTCCTTAGCTTTGTCTGAGAGCCCAATCCTACCCTCCCTCCGCCGATGCAGCTGCGCCAAAAAGGCACGTGCTCTATCCAGTGGGGGGGGGGTCGGGAGGCTTTGGAGGGGAAAGGGGAATGATATCCTCAGACCTGCACCAGCTCTGTAGCTGGTACAAGTCCAAGGAGAAGAAAGAGGTAGTTAAAGAGGGTGTTAAAAGAGGAGATAGGATCCAGTGCATGCCATTGCCGCTGGATCCACCCCCTCCTGCAGCTTCCATGCCCCCCATTGTTGTACCCAGGTAGACAAAAGTATCTGGGTACAATTTAAGCCATTTAATCATTTGACTTTGTGAACCTTTTGTTGAAAAGCGGTATATAAATACTGTTACTACTACTACTACTACTACTACTACTACTACTAATAATAATAATAATAATAATAATAATAATAATAATTCCTCTCCCCTCCAACACCCAGTTTCACCCCCTCTCTGCCCACCCCCTGCCCACACCGATGCCTTACCTTCTCTGGCAGGCGCGGCTGGGTTCATTGGTGGGGATGGAGTGCTGCCCCCCCCCTTGCGACAGCGCTTGGAAAATGGCCGCTGATGGAGCACCACGTCAGCAGCCATTTTATGATAGCGGAAGACTCTTCTGCTGTCGTCAAGCCCTGCCCCCCCACCACAGCCCAATCCTGGATAAGTTTGGGCTATTAGTTGTTCTTTGCTTACACACATTCTAGCCATCGTCAGAGGGGCTTCCGAAGAATGACCATGCTAATCCCACCCCACTGATGATGTGTATGCTTACCTGACTCCCTTCCAATGATGCTTGTATTAACCCCATCCCCATTCTCTCCATGTTCAAGCATTTGCAGAGATAAATGCTGAACACAGGCAGAATATCTATCCATGACTGGACCCCTGGAATGTTCCAGTATACCAGTCATGGGGAGAAACTCTTCTCATTCAGCATTTATCCTACACACCGGCGTCACTAGGACACGCGCCGCCCCAAGACGGGGAGGACGCGTGTCACCCTAATCCCCCACACACACCCATCCCCTAAGTATGAATCTGGCGCGGCCATTAGGCCGCGTCGCGATTTTTTGAGGGGGTGACCCGACGGGATGCTGGATCCGACGCTGCCCCCCCCCCCGGCCACTCGTTGCAGCCGGGAGCCAGGAGCTGGCTCCAGGGACGTCATCCCCGGCCGGATGCCCTGGGCCTTCTGACAAGGCCCACTGCATCACAACGTTATTTATAACGACCGTTCCTAAGGAAAAAGGGCAGCCCTTTTCCCTCAGGAACTGTCTGCGCATGAGCGAAAAACGTTATAAATAACGTTGTTGCAGTGGGCCTTCATCAGAAGGCCCTGGAGCGCCGGCCCGGGAGGACGGTCCAAGGCCTTCTCCCAGCCTCGGAGTCCGAGGCCAGGAGAAGGCCTCGGTCCGTCCTACCGGCTCGGAGCCGACGCGCACAGGGGAGGTGACGCGTGTGGGTGCGCGCGCACGCGCATCACCCTTCTGTGCTCGTCACCGCGAGGTGACCCGCTCTCCTCGCCTCACAACAGCAACGCCACTGATCCTACAAACAAAAGATTGAAAATGGGAAGAGCAGAGATGGGACTGGGTAAGTTCCCCGCTGGGGAGGCGTGGGGAGGGCAGAACGGGGCATTTTGGGAGGGAGGATTATTTGGCCAGGCCCAGGAAGGGGGAGGGATTGGCGGCTACGCCAAAATCCTATCCCCCTTCCTGGGTCTGGTCTGTTACACAGGCCTCTTGGACCTGCGCCAACGAAATAGGTGGCACACATCTGAGTAGCCCCATCGGAGCAGCTGGAGCTTTACCTGGGGTAATGGAGCAAACGTTACCTTTCCCCCAAGGTGACCTCCCAACAACCTGTCTTGTGCACTGGATGTAGTGGAGGTTGCACTGGCCTCACTGCATTCCAGGGCGCAGAGTTACAGCCCGATCCTGCCTAAAATGCGGCAGCCGGCCGCTGCATCCAAGGCAGGATGCAGGCCACACTGAGGCATCTGGTGGGGCCACTGTGTGATACAGGAAGCTGGACTAGATGGGCTTTTGGCCTGATCCAGCAGGGCTCTTCTTATGTTCTTATGGCGGCTGGGGCTTATCTCAGGGAAAGGGGACATTTGTTCCTTTCCCCTGGTGTAAGCCCCGGAGGCCCCAATGGGCCTCCTCGGATGCATGCCAGCTCTTTAGCTGGCCCGTGTCCTGGGAGGCCGCGTAAGACCGGCCCAACCCGGGAAGGGGCTCGGGATATCCGTGCAACCCAGTGCCAATATCCTCACCTCCTCCCAGGCTGGGCCAGCCAATGGCCCCCTTCCCTACCACCCCGGCCCACCCTCCCCATGCCCCTGTGCTGATTGGTACAGGATTTACCTGGGTCGACCGGTGCGGGTCGTCCTGGATGGTGGAGTGAGCAGCGCCAGCCTCCGCGCCGGAGCCACTTTCTCCGAGGAACCGCAAAAGTTCCTTACGACACTTTTGGGACACCTTAGGCTGGCAGATCACTTGCTCCATCGGCCTAAGGTTATGTAGGATTAGGCGATTAGAAAGGATTGGGCTGCCCAACTCTGTTTCCTGTGTTAGCTTGTCACAGGAGGAAGCTATGGCTTGCTTCCTACTTCTCTTCAGCACTATTACTGCAGATGGCCAGAAGGCAATATTGCTACTACCAGTTCAGCAGGAGTCAGGTGATTCAATGGGCCAATAGCATTCCACCTGTTCCTGTAAAGAGTCATGACTTTTCTCTAATTTCTCAATTTGAGCCATTTGTAGTTTTGGCGCCAGGTGTGTAGTCGAGAGGGAACAGAGCTCCAGGATTTCTTCTACAACAGGGGTAGTGATGTCATTGGCAGGAGCATTCAGTGTTTCAAAGGACCTTAGCCGGGAAGAAGCATCAGCAGGAGACAACTGAGAAATTAGCCTAGGGGCATATGTTAATATCTAAGCCATCATCTTTCCAAAGGACTATCTGAGAAACCATATGTAGCTCATACATATTACAAGCTATTATGAGCCTCATATTAAGGCTACAGTCCTATGCAAATTTACCTGTTGAACTCAGTGGAACTTACTTCTGTGGAAATACAGGTAGGCTAGAACTCTAACGGTGCAATCCTTTGTATACCGACTCAAAAGAACTCAGTTCAAGGGGACTTATTACCAGGTAAATGTGGATAGGATTACAACCTAGTATACCTTTTATATTTGGGATATTTTCTAATCCCATTTTTTTTAAAAAAAAATATAACTTTGTCTTAAAACTATTGCAGTCCACTCCAGGAGTCTGGGATGAAATAAGCTAGATCTTGAAATGAAGTATGCAAGTTTCCAAATTGAAATACGTGGCGGGAGAAAAGAACATTCCAATGAAGAACTGTAAAGGTAGTGGGATTTGTTGTTTTCGTAGTCTTAATGGGGTGTGGTGATGGTCGGTATGGCGATGGGGGCATGGCTATAAAGGGTGTCATGATGAGCTCCTGCACTTTCAACATTTACCACTGTACCACTGTTTGATACAGATTGAGCTGCTTTTAGCCGAACCACTCCTACTACCCATTTGACAGCCTGTATGCTTCCCTCTTAGCGGTCTGTCTGATCAGTTTTTGCTTGTCTTCTGGCTGCCAGCGTCTGGTGAAACCGTCCCCATGTACACATAGACACAATCACACACGTACATCAGAACACTACATGATACAACACATCATCTGAATGCCTTTCACCAAACCCCAAGCCTTGATTTTTCACCACTGTGGGAATTTAAGAGGATGTCTAGAATGCAACGTTAATGACGTTAACGTTAACGCAACGGTTGTATAATGTGGCCATGTTGGTTGCTATATTTGTACATGCCTAATAAAGGGGATTGGATTGGATGATATACGGCTATTACATGGCGAAGGAAAAACTAGTGTTCATACAAGTTCCACGGATATTAATAGCTATAGAGATGTGGGGAAGGTCGAAGAAAGAGAGCCATCTGTTGCATCTGCTCATTTTTGCCTCGGAATTTATTTCCTCCAAATGTTACAAGTGGCTGATATGCAAAGGTGACAAAGGGTCATGATTGCAACTTGCAAACCTGGAACAATAAAGGGATTCGGATCTGATTTCGTTTTCTTAGAAATTTATTACATACTACCTTGGATTAAACTCACTCTGATCATGAATCATTTGATAAGATCAATAAAGGAGAAATAGCACATCTATCTATGTAGGGTATGTGTGTGTGCTTCTCAGAGCTTGAAGTTTGCTCTCAAGAAGTGAACCAGATACATTAATACCAGTGATGTAGACTTGAGTCTATTGACTTGGACTCGAGTCAGACTCAAGTCGCATCAATGACTTGACTAGGACTTGACTCGGTGGTAGTAAAAGACTCGAAAGACTCGACTCGAAACTTGGAACCTTTTATGACAAGTCGAATTTTATTCAGGTTTAAACCCTTTTCCTCATTAAATAGATAGGGACTCGCAACCAAAGCCTCGGGACTTGGGGACAAAGACTTGGGACTTGACTTGAGACTTGGAGTCAGAGACTTGATCCACATACCTGATTAATATTGTTCAGAAGCGTCGCTCCGGTAGGGGCGGGGCTGTAAGTATCGCTGCGGTCATAGTCTCTTTACCGAGCGAGGAGGAGGCAGCCCCGCCCCCTCACTGTCCGAGCCAGTCCCGTGCGGAGAAAGTAGCTTGCCTGCTACTTTCTCCGCACGGAAATGGCTCGGACAGTGAGGGGGCGGGGCTGCCTCCTCCTCGCTCGGTAAAGAGACTATGACCGCAGCAATACTTACAGCCCCGCCCCTACCGGAGCGACGCCTCTGATATTGTTTCATACTCCTTCTCCCAGAAATGAGAAGTTCAGGAGAGCCCTTTTCCAGGGCCAGTTTCCTTTTGGAGTAAAGTACAGTGTAGAGTCTGTACAGTGTAGAAACACTGTAGACAAAGTGTCGCCTTTGCTCCATTTCATTAATCTACACATACCCGTATTGTCCCGAGTATAGGACGCTCCTGATTATAAGTCGCACCCTTAAAGTTTGATGCTATTTTTTAAAGAATACATTTTTAACTTTTTTAACTTAAATATACACATTAGTAGAACAGTACAGCTTTAGTACAGTTAAAGGCATAGGCACCCTTTCCCTTATTGAATCTGGGCACTCTAGTATTAGTAGCCTTCCCAGATCCAAAGGAGGACAGAGTGCCTACCTTTAAACTTTGGAATTTGGGCAGGTGCAGCTTGTTGCACCCTTCCATGATGATGAGCTGCACCTGCCCAAATTTCAATGGTTAACAGCACAATCCTATGCATGTCTACACTCAGAAGTCCCATTGCATTCAATGGGGCTTACTCCCAGGAAAGCGTGCATAGGATTGCAGCCTAAAGGTAGGCACTCTGTCCCCATTTTGGATATGGTAAGCCTATGCAGGAGCTCTTGCTCTCAACTGCACTCTCAACTTTTAAACTGCAAAAACAATAAATATCTTAGTTTCCACAGAGTCCTGGGGCTGGAGCTTGAAAGCTTTGCAGTTTAAAAAAAGAGAGAAAAGCCCCATTTTACCTTTGAAAAAGGACTCGGAGAGGCTTGGTTTGAAAGCGCTTTGCATAAAACACTAGGCAGAAACGCTAGGCTTTGATTGTAGGCCGCACCCCTACTTTAAAGACTTGCCTTAGGGGGAAAAAGTGAGTCTTATACTCAGGCCAATACGGTATATGCACAGGTTGAAGAGATGGAACAGCAGCATGGAATGCAAACACACACAAGATGATGTTAGATTCACATCCACAGCAGTCTCAAAGTAGTACCAGCACCTCACTGAATCTCTAATATCGCTTCTTTCCAGAAATTGCTCAGCATCTCTCACACTGAGCCAGTGCAAACCAGCTTCACACCTTCTTCTCATCCTGTAGGGGTGTAAGATGACCATCCAAATGGCTGCCTGTTACGTTTGGTCCCGCTGTCAGATTTCCCCAGAATTCCCAAATGTCAGTGTGTTCAACATGTTTAAGGGACCCCCAAAGAGATATAACCACCTGCAAAAAAATTCCCAGGTGTTCCATATACCTGTAGCAGAGGCGTTGCATTTGCCACTCACTGGGTTTATGGTAAAGCAACTTTGTCCATTCATTCCTATGTAAAGCATAGACCTGACAACACAAGATCTCAAACAAACACATAGTTGTGTTTTACACACAGCTCCTGTGTTTTAGGGGTGTTTAGGGGTATGTCTCAAAAAAGTGTACCCCAAGTTTCAAGTCCTTTCCTCCAAGGGTTTTTTTTTATGACCCTTCAAATCCTTGAAATACTGCAGCTTTAGTTGTGAGTTCAGCACGAAAATGCTCAAAAAACATAGTTGTGTTTTACACACCGCTGAACCATAAGCTGTCGATCGAAAGGTCGGCAGTTTGATTCCCGCGACGGGGTGAGCGCTCGTTGCTTGGCCAGCTCCTGCCAACCTAGCAGTTTCAAAGCATGTCAATGTGAAATAGGTACTGCTTAGGTAATAGGTAATACATAGGTACTGCTTGCGGGAAGGTAAACAGCGCTCCGTGTTCCAGCTGCATGCTACGCGCTGCGGCAAGAAGAGTCATGCCGGCCACATGACCACGGAGGCGTCTTCGGACAACGCTGGCTGTTCAGCTTTGAAATGGAGATTAGCACCACACCCTAGAGTCAGACACGACTGGACTTAATTGTCAGGGGATACCTTTACCTTTTACCATGTGCTTTAGGGGTATGTCTCAGCAAAGTGTACCCCAAGTTTCAAGTCCCTTCCTCCAAGGTTTTTTTTACGACTCTTCAAATCCTTGAAATGCTGCAGCTTTAGTTGTGAGTTCAGCACGAAAATGCTCAAAAAACATAGTTGTTTTACACACAGCTCCTGTGCTTTAGGGGTGTTTAGGGGTATGTCTCAGACAAGTGTACCCCAAGTTTCAAGTCCCTTCCTTCAAGGGTTTTTTTATAGCTCTTGACAGTTCGTTTGCAAAGATAGTTTGTGATGTGGGCTTTAAAAATTAAATACCCACTCAGCAAAGCTAACAACAAAGGCTGTTACTCCACCCACCCCCACATAGCTGGAGGCTAGTTCCTAACCCTTAAATGCACTTGTTCCTGGAAAAATACCATGTCACTAGGGTGGGCTCAGCCTGGGGTGGGGAAAGAACCCCCCCCCAGAAATAAACAGGTAAACTGAGCTCCCTACAAAAACCCAGCTAAAAATCAGTATATAATGATAGACCTTGCAGGTTCTTGAAATCAGTCAGTTGAGGCTGGAGACATAATTCTCATTAGCCCAGACTTCAACCCTGTCCTGATAGGCTCAGCCTGATGAAGGGGGAAAGGAACCCCCCCCCCCGACATCTACATTGAGCTGCCTGCAAAAATCCTGCAGAGAATCAGTATAACACAGCTACCTGGGAGAAGCCTGCAAAAAGTCAGTTTGAGGCTGAAGACAGAATTCTTAGTGCCCCAACCTTCACCCCCTGCCCTCATAAACTAGGCTCAGCCTGAGGGGGGGGGATAGAAAAAAAACCCAGAAACAGCCAACTTACAGGAACAGCATTAGATTACCCTCTAAGGACCAATGAGTTGGTTGAGCAACGCCTAGGTGTTGCTCCTGCTTACAGCTCTGTAAAACTGATCACCTGCACCTGAGGTGTTGGAAACAAAGTGGATTCAAAAGCCAGGGCCCTGGCCATGAGAAAAAAAAAGCCAGAAATCCACTCACAAAGTATAGGAAATGATGCAATATGATGAAAATGGCTGCATAGGTCTATTCTGTTACCCATATAAATCCAATGAGTGCTTTGAGCAATGCCTGGTGTTGCTCCTGCTTACAGCTGTGTACAGCTGATCACCTGCACCTGAGGTGCTCCAAACAAAGTGGATTCAAAAGCCAGGGCCCTGGCCATGAAAAAAAAAAGCCAAAGTTTCATTTCTAATTTCAGTGAGGAGGGGGTACCCTGCAACCAATTCCTGCACCTCATTTCCCCTAAAAACAGTGATCTTTGCTCTTCTGGGGGGTCAGTGGGGTGACCCTAGAACTCTGAAAATTGTTTTAAAAAATAGTTTCACCTGTCTAATTTCCACAAAAAAATTCCAGAAAAAATGGGGGAAGCCCTTTTTTTTAAACTATTTTCTTTCAGGAGTTGCTCTAAACACTCGACGGGACCAAACGGGTTTTGACCATAAGCTGATTGCACATAGTGATGAAGGCAGCCCAAAGCTAAAGTGATGAACACAAGTGGAGATGAGATACGAATTGTGATGGAAAATGAAACATATTTTTTTTTTCTTGGAGAGCATCAGTGGATGTGTTTTCGATTCATATTCAGCATATAATAGGACTCTTTTGGGTTTTTTCCACAGTACATATTTGGAGTTTGGAAGCAATTTTTCTCCAAATCAGACTGCAAGTTGCTTTAGATACATATTTTCCATACGGCATGAGGCTGACATATCTTCACTGCATTTTTTAAAAAACTTTGGGTCATAAATGGAAGCCAAAGTTTATATTTGCACCCAGGTTTCTAGGATTGGTCCTCAGAAACCCAAACACAAATACAACATGCCCCCCCCAATAGGTGAGAGTTATCGAATAATGTATGCATGCTCCATTTAAATTAAACTGGAGTTGTGACAAAGACAGATTCATTCAGCCAAGCTTTTTTCCAAATGGCTTACTTCCTTCTTGCAAGAAGTGATAACTGTTTCATTGAAACATGCAAAAATGTCAGGAAGCCATGGTGGTCCATTAGGGAAAAAAAAAAAAACAAGCCAAAGCCACAGCAGGGTAATAGTGTTATGAACACCAATGAAAATACCACAAAGTAATGTGAATGCTCTAGAACTCTTGTTCAGGCTGGATGTTAAGCAAAACAATGTGTGTGTGTGGAGGGGGAGGGGATGTGGGTAGATAAAAAGCCGGGCATCATGTTGAAAGTGAAGCATAAAAGACTTTAGTTTACAACAGTCTTAAGATGGAATGCTGAAGGTAATAAGGAGATTATTGAAGTTTCCCCACACTTCTAGGGAAGAACCTTCTCCATGTTTGGTACTACATGGCTGCTGATGGAGGGTAGTACCAAACATGGAGAAGGTTCTTCCACATGAAGTGGATGCATGAGGGTTCCAGTGTTCCACATGTGGAGGAACTCTCCTTATGTTTGGCACTGCCCTCTGAAGATAAGCATTTAATGCAGGGGTCGGCAACCCACGGCCCATGAGCTGGATCTAGCCCGCCAGCCAAAGTCATACGGCCTGTGTGAAGCTTGGCAACCCAGATTCGGCAATGACATGATGACATCATCGCCGAACATCCAGCCCCTTTGCCCAAAAAGGTTGCTGACCCCTGATCTAATGCACAGAAGCCTGGAGGCACTGACATGGGGTGGGGCAAATCAGTGTGCTTCTGCTCCCCCTCTCCCCATGTTCAATGAATGGGGAGACAACAACTCAGTCGGGCTACCAAGAAGAATAAAAATAGACAAATAGATAAAAAAGAAAAATACAAAAATAGCAGTAGTGAAACTGGACAAGTTTAGACAGGTTGGGGAAAAAAAACATTTTAACCCATCTTTATAACAGAAGTCTAAACGCCAACAAACTCTTCTGAAGTTCTAGAAATACACAGAATTCACTTTGGTCACAGATAGAAAAGAAGTCCTTCCCGTGCAGGGACAAAAAACAGGATATAAAATAGTTGAACTAATAAAGAAATAACTCCTCACATTTGGCTGGAACAAGGCAGGTTGAATGAAGCAGAATCAGCAAAAGCACACCAATAGGAATCCAATAGGAATCCAATCTCTTTAGTCCCACAAAACAGTATCAGTGGTGATTCCCCAACCACCACCACCCACGTCGGAAGTGACGTAACGGATGCAGCCATTATTAAGCATACCAAGGCACAGGGCGGGCGGGAGGGTCAAACCCACCTCTAACGCTCCACGCTCATCCCGACGAACGGGACGTCTCACGCCGCCACCGGCCGCCGTGACACACCCCCTGCCCGCCTACCGCCTGGGGCCCGATCTCGCCGCCTGGGGGCCCATCGCCCCCAACGCCCCATCCCTGATGATGCCTCTGAACAGCATTCTAGCTAGCAAGTTCTCATAAAACTGCAGTCAATTTACATAGAGCACATACCATATTTACAGCACTGTTTGACGCATATGCACCCACAGATTGCCAACAGTACAGACAGATGTCACCTGTAACTTTGACCTCTGAACTGGATATTCTCAAGCATTAGACAAGATGACATGGTATACTACAAGATCATAAAATGTGTCTTTTAATCTAATTAGGAAGGCAATGCTGCCTTCACTGCTGTAATGGCTCTGACGTTGAGTGGGAGGGGCCACTTTGCACCGCCATGTAGTGCCGTACAGCACTTACTATGCAGCCACCCCCCTCCAGCTCCGTTACTGCAAAGAACAAGATACAAAACACTGCAAATATGACAAATAATCACATGGATTCTCAAAAAAGGAGAGATATTGAAACATGGCTATGGGCTGGGGGAACTACAGTAATTTGATTGCTCAGTCCAGATTAAGTGGTAAGGAAGTGTACTTTCATTTTCTTTCTTGTTGTCTTCAACACTGCTGAGTTAGAAAGAAAAATCTGCAGTGGTTTTGTATGCAAAAAATGAGCTAAATGAGGGGGCTGCTGAAAATCCATCTATGCACTTACAAAAAGAACAGATTCTAGTGTATGCATAATAGAACTTTGAGTGACAAATGTGAGCATCTTTGTTTTGCTATGTCTGCTGTGTGCTGTATCAAAAATTCTTTTGAGCTCTCTGGTTTGCTTTATCATCAGGGTGTTTTTTTTTGTATAACATATGAACCACAGATGTTAAGGAAGAAAATTAAGTGTTTTCTGAAAGAGAACAAATATGCCAGTATTGACACTGTTCCTGATTTTAGTAAGCCTACGAAAATGTAGCCTAATTTGAAAGCACCAGAATTACACTGTTAGCTTTTAAGGTTTTGATTCCAGTAGTGTTTGAGGTTCCAACTCCAGGGCTTCAGGCTGAGGTCTTTCCTGGTACCGACAACCTGAGACCCTGTGGGTGCCAGGCACTGACCCCTGAGACCTTCTTGTGCAAATTGCGTGCTCTGGCACAGACCTATGCCCCCCCCCAGCATACTTTTAAGGAGCCGTATATCCTAATATTTTGTGGAGTGCTTCTCCATTGTTGAATGGAGCCTTTTCCAGGATCAGAAGGAGCCTGGCACTCAGGCAGGGAGCCTTGCAAAAGCAGAAGGGTTTCTTGTGGGAATGCAATGGTCTTTCTGTTTCATTTTGCAGAAGATTAGGATACAACTCAAGGATTGCACTCTACTTTTAACATGTAAAAATTCCTCCATTATTCTCTCAACAGGAAATATTTGACCTTAGAGCCAGGAGGCATTATTGTCAGAGAGAGAGAGAGAGAGAGAGAGAGAGAGAGAGAGAGAGAGAGAGAGAGAGAGAGAGAGTGAACAGTACAGTACAGTACAGTACAGTACAGTACAGTACAGTACAGTACAGTACAGCTGTATCTTGGCACACGCTAAACTACTCTATTTATTTATTATTTATAGAATTTAAACCCCACCTTTCTCCCACAAGGGCAACCAAGGCAGCTTACAATAAAAACATTAAAATACATATATACATTTAAAATTAAGAATTAAAACAATTAAAACAATTAAAGCAAACAGCCCCAGTGGGTCATCCACATTTACATTTGTTAAAAGCCCTTTGTTAAAAAGCCAGCCCACCATGTCAGACATCAAATGCTGATCTAAATAAAAATGTCTTAAGGCCCTGCTGAAAGGTCTCTAAGGATGGAGCTGTTCTCAATTCCAGGGGGAGGGAATTCCACAATTCGGGCGCCACTGCCGAGAATATTTACACCTATTGAAGTCTGTAAGTTGGTTTGTGTGTGAGAGCCAAGCTACATGCTCAGGAGAAACATATGGTGCTGCATTGGGCTGTACCATGTACGAATGCAGATGCTGGAATCACATGTGTGAAGGTTATGCTATTTAAAAAAACATCTGGAGACTGAAAAGTAGCACGTGCTGGAGAAGGGTTCTATCCTAGCCTTGCCTTGGACATTCTGGTTTCTTATGCTATGTTGGCATTTTTAAAAGTTTTGTGACTTTGAAACAAAAGCTATAAAAGTCAACAGTACGATAAAAAAGGGGACTGTCTCTATCAATGTTGCACTTCCCCCTCCAAGCTTTGTCCTATTACACTTTTGTTTCTCACTGGCATATGGGAAGCCCAATCCTGTGTAAGTAACTATACGTGACCAGCCTAAAGGGCCGGCTGCTGTATCCTAGGCCCATTGTGGCCTGCACCAGTGAGGCCCGGGCGCACCTCGGGAGAAAGGGACATTTGTCCCCTTCCCCTAGTGTAAGCAGTGCGAGCCGCAATGGGCCTCCTCGGATGCATGCCAGGTCTGAAGCTGGCGTGCTTCCGGGGAAGCCATGTAAGGCCAGCCCGGGCTGCAACGGGGCATAGGATAGCGGCGCATCTCAGCGCTGATATTCCTGCCCCCTACCAGCCTGGTGTTGTGAGCACCCAAGGGTGCTAGTGATTTCAGCTCGGGAGATTCGGTGAGCAGGCACCTGACCCAGAGGCAGGAGCGGGTACCCAAAACGAGAAAAAGAAAACAAAAGGGAAAGAAAGGGTCTGCAATGTGCAGAGGCGCCAAAAAGAGCTCAAAAAACCAACGTTGGAAAAGAAGATCTTTTACTCAGCTAGCGAGGACACGATCATAAGACAGAAAGTGTAACATATATGATTAATACAAAAGCTTATATACATTTCATTATTTACATACAGAATCATGGAGTACATTGTTACAGAAAATACATGATAAAGACGGACCAACAGGGGAAAGGATCCAAGAAGTTACACGTTGATACAGCCAATCAGATGGAGGATTGAAACTTTACACCAATGAGAACAGCAGCAGCAGATGTGAAATGTTTAACCAATAAAAGACAAACTTTATTAAAAGAACCAATGAAAGTGTAGAGCTTTGTGCAACTGGGGCCAATGGGGATTGGACCAGACAGCCAATGGGAGGAAGGGTAAGGGTGCCGGGTGGCTGGGGTAATGGGATTAGGTCCCCATCCCAGGTGAGTGAGATGTTCCGGAATCAGATGAATGGGGTCTTTTGTGTAGCTTGATGACACAAAAGACTGAATTTCCAACCTAGATAGGCTAAAATGCCAATACAATAGGTCCCTGTCCCCCCTTGGCATCAGGTATACAATTGGAGATATCTGGGTCTATGCTGTCAGTCAGGAAGAGTAGGGCAAGTGATTAGATTAGCATTTGAATCAATTGTAGCAAGCCAGGGAAGGAGCAATGTGAATAGTTCCAAGACATTTGAATGATAGACCAGGCAGCTAGGGAACAATGCGATAGAGCATGCACAGAGAGACAGGCTGGGGCTAAAGAAATGATAATGGGAAGCATACAGCTGAGTGATAGGCAACAGGATGAGGGGGTTGGTGATGACTGATGGAGAGAAAAATATTCAAGAGACAGGTTTTTAGATCAGGAAATGGGGCAATCCGAGCCTTCATGGCTAATCAGGAGTTCCCATGGGTCCCCTTCCCCCCAGCTAGCCTCCCAGGTAGAAGGAAGCCATCTGAGAGCAACACAGAATGGGAGCAATGATGGTTTGCTTAGGTTATGTGCTTTTAAAATGGCCTCTCCTACTCCCTGCATTACTGATCTATGGCAGGAGGGCCCCCCCGGGCTCCCTACGTTTAACCTCTTGTCATCTCGCCGAAGATGGGTAGAGGGACTCGAACCGCTCGTCATTCCCAACTCTTCCCGATTGCCCAAGTAGGGTGCCCCGACTCGAACGGGGCTTTTTACCGGCTGCAGATCCATTGTACTGCTCCCAGGAGCCTGTCTACTGAAACCTGGGGCATGCCCTTGCCAAGCGACAGGATAGGGACCATTCTGCGTGGATCCCCTCCCTAGAGAAAGCCCCGTTGACCCCCGTAAGGGTCCGGACACATAACCTCCCTAGGGACCCCTGAAATTGCCACAAATGTTTCAGAAAACCCAATTTCGCTGAAATAAAATACTGCGCCTTTAAGAGGAGCTGTCAAACGTAGAGAGCAAATACGGTGAGGGGCCATGACCGGGTTAGCAATGAGCGGCACGCGCCGGTCTTCCGGAGTTGGCTGAACGCCCAGAACTCGGTGAAGCGTGAAGGTAAAGAGGATTAGCGGTTCAGTGGGTCAAGAGGTTTAATAGGATTAGAAAGGCACATAGTGAACTTTTGCTGCTGCCGCTTCTCTAGGGGTTCCGGAGGCTCGTGGCGGACGCGTGTCGTTGAACTTTTGCCCTAGGGTGACGCGTGTCCGCTGTCAAATGTGGCGGAAAGCGGAGAAAAGCCGAATTTTAAATGCGTTTTAACAAAAATGGCTGTATCTTCGTGATTCCTGGACCGATTTGGATGGGGTAAAAAGCAATAGGTTTGGGGGGTCGGGGCAGACGACATAAAAATATATGAGGGGGGTATTTTCCTTACGACACTGGGCTGGCCAATGACCCCCCCTCCCTCGCCACCCTTCCCCGCCCTCCCCATACCCCTTGCACCGTCTGGCACAGCACTCACCTGCAATGGCCAGCATGGGTCTGGGACAGCAGCAGAGAGAATGGTGCCGGTTACTCTCCGTGTGCTGAAAACGTGCTTTCCGGTACGTTTACGACACCCTAGGCTAGCGGAGCACTTGCTCCACCGGCCTATAGTTAGGCAGGATTGCACCATAAGCTCTTCAACAATAAGAGCACAAGGAAAAATCAGTTTCTAATTAGAGGAGGCATGGAAAAGCACAAAAACGTGCCTGCGCTGGAAGACTTTAGACAAATAGGTCGAAATGAAGCCTGAGTACATATAAGCTGTCAATGAATGGCATTTTCAAAAGGTAGTGGAAAGGTACCTGAACCCCTTTGCTCTGTTCTAATCAACAGATCTTCAACCACTGCTGTTTGACAGCTCTGTCTCCTAATCGCTTATCCAGCAGATTGTCCAGAAATGAGCTTCATCCAAAAGACCAAGTTAGTAATGATTAATGAAATAATATTTATAACCAAAGACAGGACAGCCTTTCAAGCATGACTCACAGTTGTAGGCCGCAGAAATGTCAATGCAGCAGTATTAATAAGTTATGAGATGCATGCATTTTTCCCACCCAAATAAAATAAAACGATTTTTTTTATCTTATCTCAGGAGCGTGCATCACCATTAGAACTCCTTTCTAGAACAAGCTTGAGGTAGATGGGGACCTGGTGCACAACTCTTTTTTCTGATCTGCTACAAAGAAGTTTTTCAGAGCGTCTGTTGAGCTCAGCTAGTAAGCACAATTTATAAAACAATGAATGACTAACCCCTGTAACCATTTTAATGACCCTAAAATAAAGTGCTTAGAGCAACATCTGTCCCAGCAGCTGGGTTCTCTGCATGAGTGGGCAGAGCGACACATTGGGACAAATTCTGTTCTCCCTTTTGACAGAAACAATTGCAGCAGATCATTTTTATCGTAATCAATTTAGGTACAGTTTCTTGGAAACCATCTGTGTAGTGTTCATAGATTGTGCTTAAGAATTTAAATGTGTATATTTTGGGTTGCTTGATGTAGCATCTGCTAATGACCACATAAGTTCTACTTTTTATGCAGAAAGCTGTTTCCTTGTAAAGGGATTAGTAGAATAACTACTTGATTTTATCCTTTTAACTACCCCATAAGCAGCCGCAGCTTGAATGGCATCCGCCACTGAACGCAAGTTGCAGAATTAATTGCATTTCTGAGCCAGAGTTGAAGTCAGAAGGATAACAAAGAAAAATAATAAAACTGTTCCACTAATGCTATCTCAAATCAGTAATTTAAAATTAATATATGTTTTGCACGGGCAGTTTAAATTAAAGAAAGGAAAAATGCCTTTTTAGATAACAGCTACTTTCCCAATTCCTGCCTGGTTTTCATATTGTTCTTTATAGTGCTTTTTTTTCTTTTTTTGTTTCCTTAGCAAGTTATTAAAATAAAAGAGCTTAAAAAATCAATAAAGCATATTGTAGTTGCCAGGTTTATTTCAGACCTATGCTAAAAGATAATGGCCCTAAAACAAGAGAAAATGTTTAAAAGAGTACCACAACTCTCCCGGAAGAGAGAATTATTTATTTTTGCTAAAGTAAAGTTGTTGTTTTCATTAAAAAGCATCTTCCAATCTCTGTTCTAATTCTTTCCAATAGTTTATATATAAAATAATTCCTTGAGCCTATTTTACAGTACAGAGTTGGTAGGAACGAGAAGGCAGGGTTGCTTGCGAGGGAGTGGGGGAGGCACACCGCTGTGTTCCAAATCTCGAGTCGAGTCTTTCGAGTCTTTTAGAATTGGCGAGTCAAGTCCGAGTCACGTCATTGACACGACTTGAGTCTGACTCAAGTCCAATCAATAGACTCAAGTCTACATCACTGGTCCCAAGAGGGGGCAGGATCAGCGGTTCCAGTATGCACCATATCCTATCCCCCTTCCTGGGCCTGATCCGTTGACACGGATCAACGTGGACTTGTGCCAGCAATATCACTGGTGCAGGCCCGAGTTGACCCGTTGCTGTGGCTTACCCTGAGGAGACCTCCAGCCTGCTAAATTCCACCACAGGATGCAGCCTAGCTCACACTGGTGCCGCTTCATCTGCATGGGGGAATAATTTAGTTAGGATTGGGCTGTTAAGAGAGTTAACATAGGTAAGAATGGACAGACAGACTCAGGGTTCTTACAATCTAAAACAGTCAATGTCCATAATAACAAACAGACAGGAGAGAGAGACAAGAGTACTGTGTGGATGACACACAAACACTATCCATTTATGAGTTAGAAATCTTGCAAGTGACAAGCTTAGGACATGATCACCAGCATGCAACCAGTTGCGTGTATGGACATGGGATAAGGGAATCCAACATTGTTGTAAAAGCTCTGTTGAGTGGAGTAAACCATCTGAAGGAAAAGGTTTTGTGGTCATTTCAGTGATATTCTAAAGCATTCATCAACATTCCAGGAATATCTGAGAATCCCTGTGTACGTACTGCTGAAAACTTTTTTTTAAAAAAAATCCTTCATAATTACGAACATTTTAAAAGAAATGTTTGGACTGAAATACTTTTTAGATTCCCTACCCATGTCCCATGCCCACCTCCACTGCTGTGGGTCTCTGAGTCCTGGCCAGCCAGGGAACTGCCCAGCAGGGCAGGCATAAAAGAGCAGCGAAGCTGTGCAGTTAAGGGATCACGGGGACCAAAGCAGGATGGGGTATTGCACCAGTAACTGCTAGGCATTAACTGGACAGTGTTATAGCTACACTAGGCCTTCCTGGAGCACTACACCAGGATGGTGTAGTGGTTTGGGAGTCGGACTTAGACCTGGAAGATCCAGGTTCAAATCCCCCTCAGCCACAAAGCTTCCTGGGTGACCTTGGGCCAGTCACTATCTCTCAGCCCCACCTACCTCACAGGGTTGTTGTGAGGACAAAAAGGAGGGGTGGAAATATGTACACCACTCAGCTCCTTGGAGGAAGTCCCGAACTGCCGTCCTTGAGATCTTCAGGCATATGAGACAGCCGCTCTACTAACTGAGCCAGACCTCCAAATAGGGATCAGGGATCCAATACCTAGTGCTGCCAGATGGGTCCTATGCATTCGGGTCCAGGCTCTACTTAGACTTGCCATGGTCTCTGCTCCTTGGATTCCTGTGATGATTTTGTGGAGTCTGTTGAGGTGGGACCAGTCAAAGGTTCTCCAAATCTGCAGCCTCCTCAAATGGTGCATCTTCCCAAGTGGCAGTCTCTGAACATTATCAGTGTCTGCTGACTCCTCTTGATTTTTGAGTAATCCCATGTTGCATGTGACACTGGAATAGCAAATGGGTCAGGTTCAGTGTATGGGTAAATGCACACCAGTCTAAAAGGTTTTAGCTTTTTTTCCCCTTTTCACATTTACTTCTGACAAAATACTGGTAAAATTTAGAAAAAAAAACATAAATGTTTACTTTGGAATAGACTAATAGACAATAACATAAACAAATAATGAACAATAAAAATATTTACAACTTAATAAAACTATAACATAACTATGTAGACAGACTATAATGTTTCCATAAGTCTTTTATCCAAAATCCTTGAAATATGGAGGGGAAAGATAATAATACAATAGTGCTAAGAGATTGTATCCACTGCTCTGCACGTATAATGCAGAGTAAATTATATCCACTGGGAATCACCACCCCTACCATACATTCCTCAGAGCAAGGCTGAATCAAAACGTAACCTTTATTTCCTCTATTTCCCAAGCGAACAATAGTGTTCTTATTGTATATCCTTTCTGTGAGCCAGGTCAGATATGAGTTTCACAGTTACTAATTTAACATTGTCACTAGAGATATCCTTCCAAGGGCTTAATGAATGAAAACAAAACCTGGTCCACACTCTAGGTGATCTGATGGTATGAGTCACTATATACTTAGGAAACCTCTGAACCCTCTTAGCCTCCTGGATTCTCTTCTCAAATCTCCTCAGCTATCCTCTCTCCAATTGTCATTTTTTTCAACTCACCAGAATTATGTACTCTCAGTCCCTCCTACGCATCAGGTAGAATTCAGCAAGCTGACTTTTACATACCGTTTTATAATGCTACCTTACAGTTGTTGTAAGTGCTACGATTGGTGGTGGATCCTCCTCCAAGGAGGTCTCATCCAGTTCAGGGCTGGTCCTGTCAGGAAGCTGGTGGGACATTAAAATCTAAAGAAGAGACAGTGTTGGGGTAACCAAGCTAAGAGGAAACTGTAAAGTGGTGGTTCTCTTACACTGAGCAGGGGGAGAGCAATTGTCCCTAGCAGAGCATCTTTTCCAGTAGCCATTTGCTGGTGTCCCTTTTATGCCGTTTTCTAGATTGTGAGCCCTTTTGGGACTGGAAACCATTTTATTTGTTTTACAGTGCAATCCTGCGTAAGGATCTGGCTGACAACCCAGGGCCACCCGCTGGATCCTGTGCACCGGCGGCCAGGCTGTCATCGGGCTGGAGGTCTACTTGGGGAAGGGGATGTTTGTCCCCTTCCCTAAGTGTAAACACAGGCTGCCCCGACTGGCCTCCTCGGATTTCCGTCAGCAAAATTGCTGGCGGAAGTCAGAGGCTGCTGTGTAATGGCCCAGCCGCCCGGCGGAGGCCCAGATATAGCTGAGGCCATCCCCCGCCCTCTCCCGGGCTGGCTGGTCCAATACCTCCCCCTCTCGCCTGGCAAAACGCCCCCGTGCCTGCTGGATCCCCACTTACCTCAGCCGCTCCAGTGCTGGAGCATGAGTCCGGCCTCCCTTGCTCACAAGTCGTCAAACGTGCTTTCCGGCACGTTTGCGATGTCTCCTGGCGCCAGAACGCTCGTTCCAGAGCCGGGAGCAACCTCAGGATTGCGATGTTACTCTGTAAACCACTTTGTGATTTTTTTGGGGGTGGTGGTGGTGTTGAAAAGTGGTATATAAATATTTTTAATAATAACTATAAAATGGCAGTGGAGAGTTAGTTTAACATATGTTCTTGGTCTCCCACTAAACTTTGTGAACTAAACCTCCTGTATTTTATTTATGTCACTTTCGCTCTGTAAATATACAGCATTGGCTTCTTTCATTTTTCCACAAAGTTGCTTAAGCATGGCAATTCCATCATTTAGCCTAACAATGGAACTCACTTTACTTGCGTTTGAGGTGCCTAATAAAAATAAATTTGTAGTGGGAACCAATTTAATTTTGGCTTCTCATATTGGATGAGATGTTTTCTATTTCAACCCATAGTGGATATATGGAAATACACTCGTTGGCACAAGACTTTATACAGCATTTTGCTTGCTGTGTAATTCAGACTAACACAGCATGACTTACTAATACATATCATAACATTTCTTCTTTTTAGAAACAAAAAATTTCCAGGGAAAGTTGCGGGGGGGGGGGGGGAGGGAGAAATAGATGGAAGCTCCTCATTAACAGAGATTGCAAATAACCCATCTGAAAAACAGGTGGGTTTGGCAGATGGATAGAAAGTAGTAAAGCGGATATATCAATAGAATTTGCAAGCTGGTGAATGCTTCCTGCCTGAGTTACTTTAGAGCAGTTCAAGAGATTTCTATTTTCTATAATGACAAGTGTATTTGCTTCGTCCAGGTTTTAAAACTATAGTTAACATAATTTGCCTTTGAGTCCTCAATGGCAAAACTCACTTTCAAATGAGCCAATGCATCCCATGTCAAACGAAAATGGTAGGAAGGAGGGAAAATGCAGAATGAAAACATCCGAATTGCCACACTGGGTCCGACCAATAGTCCATTCAGTCAGTATCATTTCTGGTAACAACCGGTACCAGATGCTATGGAGGCATGTATAGAAGTCCACAAGACAATTATAGAGACTCCTCGCCACTGTCATTTTCCTCCCACTTCTGCCAGCCTAAAGGTTTAGGGACACCCTGCCGATAAAGCTGAATGACCTGACCACCCTCACTACAAGCTGTTGGCCATCCAAGTACTTCTGAATTTGTCTATTCCTTTTACAAAAATCTACTCATCTAACTTCACATTCAGAAAGTCCCATCAAAACGAGTCTCACTCCTCAATAATGAGCCATGCACGATTATTATTTATTTTTATTTAAAGAATTTATATCCCTCCTTTCTCCCGACAGAGCAACTAAGGCGGCTTACAGAATTAAAAACGTTAAAACAGTTCAATATAATAAAATAATTAAAAACAAAGCAATTTAAACCAAACACCTACGGGTCACCTTAAGATTACATTGTTTAAAAAAGCCAGCCCACCATGTCAGCAATCGAATGCCAACCTAAATAAACATATCTTGAGGCCGAAACAAAAGATCTCCAAAGAGGGAGCTATTCTTAATTCCACAATTGGGGTGACACCACCGAGAAGGCCCTATTTTTTGCCATCATCCCCCTCGCCTCTGTCAATGGCGGCACAGTTAACAGGGTCCTCCCTGATGACCTGAGAGGATGGGTCGGTTTATAAGGAAGGAGGCGGTCCCTCAGATACCCTGGCCCTGAGCCATTTCTTGACCCCATATGCATCACTTTACAATTACTTACATTGAAGCGCAGCTGCCATTTTGCTGCCCAACCCCCCAGTGTGGAGAGATCCTTCTGGAGCTCTTCACAATCCATCCTAGATTTCACCACCTGGAAAAGTTTAGTGTCATCTTTCCACCCAGACCCTTGTCTTTAAACCACTTCATCTCCATACATGTTACCATTCTCTCCTCCTTTAGCATCTACCCCCTCTTCTCCACTGAAACCTGTTGGTGGGATATTGTTGAGGAAGGACAAAAGGAAGTCTTCACACTGCACATCATCAGGAGAATTTATTCCCACAAGATGTGGCGATGACCACTCGCTTAGATAGATGGCTTTCAAAGAGGCCTGGACAAATTAATAGAGTTCAGCTCCATTGATGGCTACTAGTCACAATGACTGTGTGCCACCTTCACAGTTTCAGCAGCAGTATCCCTCTGAAATCCAGTCGCAGGGGAACAATGGAAGGAGAAAAATATGCCTTTCACTCTTGCTTGTCATGGGTGGGCCACTGTGGGAAACAGGGTGCTGAACTAGGTGGGCTGTTGGCCTGATCTAGCAGGGCTTTGCTTATGTTCTTATGAACACAACCTCACTTAATTATCTGAGGAACGTTCTCAAATTCACCAAATTATGAGCCCTTTTAAAACATTTACAGTGCAATCCTGTGTCACCTTGCACTGGTGTAACAGTAGATGTACTGGTGTAAGTGCACTTATGCCAGTGTAAGTGCACTTACACCGGTGCATCTGCTGTTACACCGGTGCAAGGTGACACAGGATTGCGCTGTTAAACAAATGTGCTGAACACATGGGGGAAAGTGGAAGTGCAATGGCACACACAACCTCTGACCCTAGGCTTGTTCACTAGACTATAGTGAACAAGCCTATATAGATAGTTCCAATGTCCCAGAGTCACTGCAAGGTTCCCAGCTAGGTGTACAGAGTTTACAGGCATACAATTTGCATGTGCTAATGACAGCTTCACTCATGAGCGTGGCCTGCCATTCCACTTTGCTGTCTCCCTACATGTGCCAGGTGCAAGGGAGTGACAACAGGCAACAGGTTATCTTGTTGGCTGTGTGCTCCCTGAGGCATCTGGTGGGGCCGCTCTCAGATACAGGAAGCTGGACTAGATGGGCCTTTGGCCTGATCCAGCAAGACTTATGTTCTTACATGCAACTCAGGGCTGTGCAGTGAAATCCTAACGTGTGTTTTCTCACCAGTCAGACCACTGTAATCAGTGGGGGTTCCTCCCAGGTACATTGGACTGCAGTTTTAAATGTCAGCAACAACCTTAGACAGAAGTTTAATGGGCTCTCAATACAACATTCCACGTTCGCCTCCGCGCAGTGTTTGAGTTAACTTTGGAAATGAAGTGACAACACGTCTGAACATGTCTCTGTATTGGGGAATTACTCCTCTTGAATGCTTTCCAGCAGTTCTATTTATCAACGGGGAAAGAGTACTCAGGGTGTTAAGGGAAATGTAGCTTACATGAAATGACCTCTGAAGTGCGGTGGGGTGATTTCAATCTGTATTGCTGAAAGGACAGCGCCAAAAAGTGACATTCATCCTGGACTTATTCATCAAGAGTGTCACTGATGGGAAAAGTTGAACTCTTATTAAATGCCAACACAGAGTAGAGTCTTGACTCTACTCTGCTAATTTCTCCACTGAACTAAGACCGCACTTCACATGGCTTCTTGTAGTCAAGTGCTGTGATCATGTTCTGTTACCAAGGGAGTTCAAGAGATTTCGCTTCACCTTGCCATTGTGTGTTTTTCTTTATCTCGTCAAATGCTTGACAAGTCAAAGCAAACTGTGTGCAGAAGAACCAAGTCTGTTGAAGGGCTTTTGCCCTCATGTCCTGCTGCTGGGCTTACCAGTAGGAGTTGGTCGGCCATTCTGGACTGGATGGACCTTTGGTCTGATCCAGTAGGGCTTTTCTTATGCATTTTGGTATTTTTTATTATATTACATTGTTGTAAGCCGTTTTGATGCTTTATTTCATAAGTGGAATAGAAATTCATTAAATAATAATAGGGTTACCAAATCATCAACCGGGACGGGGCTATAGCCCCTTAAGGGGGTGGCGCATGGGCGGGGCTGGTTGACGATCTGGTAACCCTAAATAATAACAAGTTGGGACCTGAAACAAAAAGTTGCATTGGATCTCTGAACCGGCACTGCAGGTTTCTCCAAACATGGTCTATTCAGAGTGGAATCAAGACCCCTAAATGGAAGCCCTTTTCATCATGGAGCTTGTCAAGCAACCCACCCTCGTCACTGGTCTTCCAATAACAGATGCTGGTCTTTTAGGGCCATTCCTCTATTAGAGCCATTCCTCTATTAGATGAATTTCTTTCATCAGTTTACATCCAACCAACTGCTTCCATTTTGAAGCCATTTGCCAACTTCACATTCTTCTGTATTTCTAAGATGAGATTCTTCGTATTCTTTTCTGGGAGGAAATGGAGGGTGCAGTAAAGGATGTCAGAGCAGGCAGACGCATGCCTCCTTGGCAACCAAACTGTTTGGTTAACATAATGCATACTTCCTTTTGCTTAAATTAAATCCATACATGCCTTTCGTTTTCTGGTGCTGCTCATAGGTACTGCTTTTACACTGGTAAATATTGTTTTGTTTTCTGAACAAAATCTACAACACTTGGCAGTTCTAAAGCAAGAATATTCCAAACCATGAGATGTGTCATTAAACTGTTTAACACCAATCCCCAATCCCCAGAATTATTTCTGAAATGGTGTGAACGTCCCAAAGATCTATGACTCTCAGCGAGTCCTTGCTCAGTTTTGCACTCTGGTCTAAACGTACTGTAACTGTATGGCCTTTCCAGGAATCACTGAAGCATTTACTTTGCTCTTTCATTCAGCTTATCATATGGCAAGTTAAGTCCCACAGCAGCCCTAACCGGGGCATTTCTCTCCTTGCCTAAAACACTAAAATTGGCCTTGGAGTTTTCATTTCACAACTAATATTATTGCTGAGTTCTATTATCAGAGAAGTGATCGCCACCAAAGAAATTTAGGCACATGGCATCTCTAACCTATAAGCATATACCAAAGGTTTGATGACTGGTTTTTCGCCAGTAAGAAATGTAAGAAATACTGTATGTTTATTGTAAGAAATATCTACATTCATTATATATGCAGTATACAATACCCCTATTCAGGCATTATGGTCTCTGTAGAAAACCCACATGTGTGGGGGAAGGGGCAATTGGTAGCCACACCCTCATGCCAATTGGTAGTCACACCCCTGGTCCTCCATGTGTTCAGCCCTTGACTGCAGAGGGCAGTACCAAATGTGGGGAAGGTTCCTTCATGTGATGTGGAGACAAGCGGTGAATAACAGATGCGCAACAGCATGGCCAGTGAGTGTATCAGTGCAGCTGGCATGGCTAGTCGGAGTTCCCCTATTTGTGACCCTCATGCGTTGGCTCACCATGGAGATGTACCACCTGCATAGTATACCTACATACATGCATGCGCTCACACACTTTTGTGCGTGTGTGTGTACGTGTACTGATAGAAAGGTACATTTCATTGAGTTAATATCGCCCTGATCTTTTCATTGCCTATGAACTACAGTACTCCCCCCATATCCACTGGGGATATGTTCCAGGCCCCTCCGTGGATACTTGAAACCATGGATAAGAGCGAACACCCCCTCCATGGTTTCCTGAGGGCCCCCCGCCCTGCCTCCCCTGCGGGCAGGCGTGCTCGCCCCCCCCCAGCTCTTATTTTTCTTTCAGCAAGCTTTGTTTCTTCCTTAAAACAAACAGAGAAGCAGCCTCCATTGCAGGCAAGTAGAACGAGACTAAGTCCTAGAGAGGCTCTGCAAGGTTTCTGTTAACCTTAGTTGCAGAGCCTCTCTAGGACTTATTCTCATTCTACTTGCCTGCAATAAGCAGCCAGAGAGGCTGCTTCTCCTGTTTGTTTAAGGAAGAAACGAAGCTTACTGGGGAAAAAAGTAAAAACCTGGGGTCCCCGCAATCCGTGGATAACTGAAACCATGGATAGCAAATCCGTGGATATGGGGGCCCACCTGTACACAGTATCCAAAATCTAGGTATGTGTGTGTTTTGACAGGACTCATCCAATTGTGCTGATGAGATGGAGGCAGACAACTGCACAGCAGTATAGGATGGATCACACATCCTAAGTTTTTAGGCTAACTAACTATGGTCCTTGAACCAAACAGGCACTTTTTGTCAGAAGAAGACCTTGCCAATTCATTGCTGAATAATGGATTGTGCATCATTTTGCTGCTGCTGCCGCCACCTCCTACAATATGTTGTCTACAGAAGGGTACTTTCACAACTCTTTTAACACTGATTGCGGTTTATTAGCTTTTCCTTTCAGGGCAGTTGACATGCAGTAGCGTCACTAGGACGCGCGTCACCCTGGGGCAGGGGGCGCGCGTCACCCTAGTGACGCTCTGACATCGCGGCGCGGGGGGTGACCCGACTCCCCCCCCGCGTCGCCCTCCGGACACTCCGAGGCCGGCCCGGGAGCTGGCCTCGGAGCGTCCGACCCCGTCGGTGCTCCAGGGCCTCCTGAAAGAAGGCCCATACAGCGCGTTCATCTGGGTATTTTTTGAATTTTCGCGCATGCGGAGACCGTTTTGAGGGCCAGCCTCGGAGCGTCCGGAGGGTGTTGCGCGTCACAGAGGTGACGCGCGCGGGGGTGCACACGTCACCCCCTGGCGGCCCCCCCCGCCACACTGCAGTGACGCCAGTGCATGCATGTTTGAATAAGGGAAATTGGCAACAGAATGGTCTGAGGTCTGAAATACACTTAACTCATAGATATAACAGACAACCAGGAATCCATGCAGAATAACATGATTTCGCCATGCAGGAGTTGAACAAAGAAAAGGAAAAAGCTGGCAGCAATGTTTTTGAAGAGTTACTCTGAAAAATATAGTATTCTCCATAGACTTTTGTGATGAATTAGAGCTCACGTAACTTCAATCTATAGCAAAGTATTGACAGGTCCGGCTTAAGATCCTGAACTTTCAGTAATAAAAACTGTACTTACAATATTAACGGAAGTAAAATTCTCATAAAAATGGAAGAGTCAAATTAGACGTTATGTGGATTGTATTGCATGGAGCAGTGGTTTTGAGGGTTTTGTTTTAAATACTATAGCAGCTAGTGGGCAGAATATGGGGTGGAACGGTAGCAATTACTTTGCCCTTGCCATCATTCTGATCCTGATTGTGCTCTATATGATACGTTATATATATTTTTAAAAGAAGGAAAAAAAACTATTGGCTTTCAATAGAAGCTTTCTTTCTATATAAAGTAGCATGTAGAAAGCTGCAATAGTGGTATATAAATCTACTTCATCATCATCATCACCACCACCACCACCACCACCACCACAAGAGGGGCCATACAGAGGGGTATGGGGATTTAAATCGCCTTTCCTCTCTGAAGCCTCCTGATCTGCTCCCCCCAGCTGGATTCAGCACACTCCTTTTCAGCGCGGCTGCACCAGCAATGGGGGAAGGATAGTAATGGGCTCTTAGAGCCCAATTCTATCCCTCACAATGCTATAGCATGCAGCTGTGCCCAAAAGGCACACTCTGCATGTTATGGCTGGGGGGAGGGGCAACCTAAAGGCAAACAGGAAGTAGACCTCCATGTAAGTCCTCAGGCCGCCTAAGGGTCTCCTCAGACATATGCCACTGATTTGGTGACGTACGTCCAAGGAGAGAAAAGGGGTGGGAAGGTTTTAAAAAGAAGGGATCCAGCATGCCCAACCGCTGCTGGATCCACCCCCTCCATCACCCCCCATTTCCATCCCCTCCCCACCCCCATCCCACCCCCGCCGCTGATTTACTCAGGGTTCTGCCTATCTTTAAGGCTGACAGCTCTGGCATGCTTCATTGAAATGTGACTGGATAATCCCACTATTACATGGCTTGCTTTATTTGTGTACTTAATGAGTAATGAATTGGTTGGAGGAATTGGCATTTCCCAGCATGCATGCAATCCAGCAGACATACTGAGGTGGGCCCTATTTAAACCACCAACTTGGTTATTCCACTGAGACCCACACAGCAGTGGGGATCAGTGACTTGGGTTTTTGATACGAGCAACCAATAAGATGCCTGCCCTTGGTTTATAAAGAATATCCAGCAGTACAGGATTGTACTGTACAACTATAATTTCAGAATGTAATGAAGAAAATTCCCAGCTCTTTTAGGAAGATATAATAAACTGTGTAGGTGGAAGGATATATATTTTTTTAAGGATCACATATTTGAGGCAATTAATTGGAATAATTATTTGACTAATTTCAATGGAATTTTTCCAGTTTATGCCAGCTGAAGACGTGGCACAAAGAATGTAATCAATAAAGGTTCACTGAAACTAATTTAGCCAATATATAGTCATAAGATTAAAAACATGGTTGGAAAATTGTCAAATTACTATTCAGAAAGCCTTTTTGAACAAGGTCAGTTGCATGTAAAGAACGGTGAAGGTAAACAACAAGATAATATACAAGAGAAGACATTTCAAAGTCCACATTTGTCACTGGCTACTACAAACGTACATCTAACTAAATCCCCCCCCACACACACACACACACTGATGCAGCTGCAGCAATGGAGTGTGAACTGTATCCTGCAGAGGGGAAGTCCTGGAGGGTAAGCCTCCACTGCCCTGATAACTCTACTCTAACCTGTGCCAGCTCTTTGGCTGGTGCTACCCTGAGTGGACCTGGGGAGGTGAATCAACACCAGAAAGGAGAATAGGATATCAGCGGAGCCATTCCCAACCATAATCGCCTTCCCACCCTTGACACACAACTCTCTCCACCCCACTCTTCCCCCTCCCCACCCTGTTCTGCCCAAGTTACCTATGTGATTACAATATCATCTTCAGTGGTATAGAAGTCAACCATGGGGAAGCAGCTCCCACATGGCAGGATATGTACATGACGTGGACCAGAGACATGGAATTGTACTAAAGGAATTATTCATTCTAACCCTGTTCTTTTGTATCCCTCACAAAATCCTCCAGGTGTTCAAGTAAATGCAGGGAGGGGGATCGTACTCATTGGCCATACCCCACAATGCTAACAGACCCACTGACCATGCCTGTGGTGACTGCATGTTCCAATTTCATGAGAAAGGGTAGTAAATGTCCACTACAGGAGTGGAAACTCTGGATAAATTGAGTACCACATGTGATGTATGTGGGTACTGCCTGCTTCTCTTGAACACTGAACATGTGGCCACCAGGAAGCATGGCCAGCAGGCACATTGGCTTGGCATCTGGATGTGGCTAGTAGGTGCAGTCCCTCTCCTGCTCCCTACAATCAGTTAAATATGGGGAGCATTTCATGAGAAGAGAACTTGTGTTTTTGATGGTCAACAACTTGCAAAGCATGCCTGTTTAATCATGTGTGGAGCCATAGGACTTGAGGAACCCAAGAGCCCAACTAGTTCCATCCCTTCACACAAGGCAGTATTGTCTACCCACCAGTAGTTTCTGCTCACCTGGAAATCACTGGATTATATAATCCAGACCACAATGTGCCACAAGCACAGCACAGGTACTTTCAGAACAAGCAGCTCACAATGACTCATATGGATGAGCCAAATCTCATACTGCAAGCCTATCTGACCCAAGATACTCTCACTCTCACTCTCACTCTCTCAATTTAACTTGTATTATATATCAAATCACAGCCCCAAAGCAGGACATTGTAGGGAAGGAAAGATCAAAAGGTTGAGCTTACCTTCGCTCATCTGGATTTTCAGCAAGCTCCCTCTATTCTTTGCAAATTCAACCAATTTCATTTCAGCTATTTCCATTGTGCTCCAGTGTTTTATCTAATAGATCGTTAAAAACCTACTCTAAATATAGAGTAGTGTAACTGCCTAATGATATGTTTACGTTCAGCTGGGGGGAAAACGTAAGTGAAAAGAGTAACAGTTAACAGTGTCACCTCCTGTTGTGCCCAAACTGTGAGATGTGGAAACAGGAGACAGCAGCCTGCACAGAATTGCCAAGCAGCTGATCCATGGAACCAGACACTCAACCCTCTCTGTTAAACTCTTCTGATGCTTCCCAGCCGTAACCAAGCCACACTTGAACTGATGTAGTTCACAAGGATGAAGTTTACAAAGATTCCTTCTGCAACACTCCATGAACAGCAAAAGGTATTTCAAAGCAAGTAACATTCAAAGCAGGTAACTACTGTATACGCCATCACATCCAGTTAAACAACAATAAACCAATTAGGTAATAGCACGGGGATATCAAATTATATGAATAAAAGCTTTTGGTTTAGCTAGGTTCTTTTTTAAAATAAAATTACCCCAAAATGGCAACAGAGTTTCCTCTGATCTAAATGAAGCTTACTGAATTGTGTCCTTTATATTTACAGTGGCATCCACAGTGTTCATTGCTATTGCCATGTTCCACTTCCCTCCACCACCACTAGAGAAGACATCCAACTCCATTTCAATCAACGGTGAGTGTTACACAGATTCCCCAGAGTTCGGAATGTTTGCTTTTGTTTTTTAAAACAGAGTTGTTGTAATAAGCAAACTTCAGTTCTAAAATGGGATTTTAGAAGGAACTCAACCTGGCCTTTGATCTTTTGGAAGAGTCCAGCTGTCCTCTACGTCCTTCTCCCTGAGCTATGCCATATCTTTATTTCAGAGTCCTTTCTCCCAAGCTGCTGGTCTCCTTCTTACTTCAGTCCCCACCATCGAGCCCCCTTATATCTCTATGTATGCCTCTCCTTCCTACCAACACACAAATATTTCAGGTAACTAATGAATACCTAGAGGGGAGTATTCCCAGTAGCAATGTATGGCTGCGAGAGTTGGACCATAAGGAAGGCTGAGCGCCGAAGAATAGATGCTTTCGAACTGTGGTGCTGGAGAAGACTCTGAGAGTCCCTTGGACTGCTAGGAGATCAAATCAGTCAATCCTAAATGAAATCAACCCTGACTGTTCCCTAGAAGGACAGGTACTGAGGCTGAAGCTCAAATATTTTGGCCACCTAATGCGAAGAGAGGACTCTCTGGAGAAGACTCTGATGCTGGGAAAGACTGAAGGCAAAAGGAGAAGGGGAAGGCAAAGGATGAGATGGTTAGATAGCATCACCGATGCAACGAACATGAAAATGAGCGAACTCAGGAAGATAGTGGAGGACAGGAAGGCCTGGCGGGATGTGGTTCATGGGATCACGAAGGGTCGGACACGACTTAACAACAACAGAGGGGAGTGAATGGGAAAATTGTCTATTCATGACACTTTGCTTATTCTTCTGTACAGAACCTACATGCTTACATGTCGTACTCAGGGAGTCTCTGTAAAGACGATCAGAGGATCAGATGAACATGTAGAGATCATGAATATGGACTATTATTATTATTATTATTATTATTATGAACAGTATTTATATACCGCTTTTCAACAAAAAGTTCACAAAGCCGTTTACAGACAAAATCAAACGATTAAATGGCTCCCTGTCCCAAAAGGGCTCACAATCAAAAGAGAGAGAGAGAGAGAGAGAGAGAGAGAGAGAGAGAGAGAGAGAGAGAGAGAGAGCATATTATGGGCATGTTGAATGTTGACTGGTCCTATGATCTTAATATTCTGCTTTCCTCACAATAACTACACCGGTTGTCACAACTTCTGCAATGGTGACTGAGCATGGCTTTGGACATTTCACCGTTTGAAGAAGAAACTGAAACACTTTTACAGAACTAATAGTTCCTCTTTTCATGCTTCTATCCTGTGCAATGTCCAAAATACCCATCAGCCCCCCCCCACGAGGTATGTGAATTCCAGAGGCACACAGGAGAGATAGAAACATTCCCCCCTTTAAAAGTTAAACAGAAAAATGTTAATGCTTCCAGTCGCAAACTGTTTATTCATTTATTTAAATGTACCTGCCACTTTCCTTTAAAAAATGACCCCAAGTCATTTAGCGTAATTAAAATACATGCAACACTATAATAATAAAAAAATACAGCCAAACCACGGAGACAGCATAAAATCAACAGTATAAGTTCAGCAACAGCAATGGGAGCCCATTCCGTCCCACGTCAATGAACCAGCAAAATAAATATGTCTTTAGTGGTTACTTGAAGGCCAGGAGAAATGCGGCAGCAATGACCTCACCAACCTTAATACATATTGCTTTGGAGATAACCATAGAAATAGGTGGAGGCAGAGGACAGAACATGTGTTTGATTAGCTAAAGATAGTCACAAGGATGCTGAACCAATCAGCCTTGATGTGGGCCCTCCGCTGTAGTTCCCTTTCCCTGTCAGCTGGCAAACAGGACAAGGCAAACTGTTCAGACAAGACAAGACAAACAGGACAAACTGTTCAAGAGGACAAGGCAGGCAGACTTGTCAACGTGGAACATTATATGGAGATACTTTTTCTCTCTATAGAACCCATTTACCTTTCTAGTGTCCAAAGATAACTAGATAACAACAAAACTGGGGCCAGACCATGAGTTTGATACATATGGCTTTGTCTCTGTATGGCTGCAATGCACACATGTGTATATGTGAGAGTAACAGCCCAATCGTATCCCCCACCACTCCATAGCATGCCAACGGAGCATGAGCTGCATGCTATGGTGGAGAGCGATCCAGATGACCAGGGGTACATAAGTAAAAAACTTACCTGGTAGGTCACCTGATCACCTATGGGTCTCCTCAGACTCACGCCAGCTAAGAAGGGGGCAGAGTAGGCTGAAAAACTGGGGACTGGATTTGGCATGCACAGTTGCTGCTGAGATTCACCCCTCCAGACCGCTCCCTGCCCCTGTCCTCCCCACTCCCCACCCCAAACTGCTTACAGCCCACCCCTGCCACCACCTTACCTGCTCCAGGGCAGCCGCTGCTGCATGGGGAGCTGCCGGCTGTTTCTGTGGACTACTCTTTCATGCCTGGCAGCGGCGTGCCATTTACACTGTTTATGACAGTGGAGTGCAAATTCTGCCATCATAAATGGCAGAAAGAATCAGGCCATGAGTCCCCCTGAACCTGGACTAACTCATGCATAGGATGAGTACTCATGCGTAGTACTCTGAGTACTCTGTTCTGAGTACACATGCGTAGGATTGCACTGTTAGTCACACAACATAAAAGCAACACAGAAATTAGCTGTGGTTGGAAGCAGCACCATTGCGGGAGTAAGCTGACGTCCATTCAAGAACTTTGGCTTAGTTAGGTCACAGGTTGGACTACAAATAGGTGAGGCCATTGGAGACCACAATCAGTAAGACATCACTTTTCAAGTAAATGGGACTGAATAAACGACAGTACTTGAGCTTAACTGGGCTGGTTGTTCTGGCAGAACAGCAACAGTAGCCCAGTGGTGCACTGCCTACCAGATGCTGGAGCAAAAGACTCAATTTTTCTTTCCACACCTCTTTGACGCGTGATCTTAGGACGTGCCCCACCACTTATTCACACGATGCATTCATGACCTCTGAATCAACCATTCATTTGTAACGCTGCTAATAATAGAGTAATTGTGCTGCTACAAAATCTTAAGTGTCATATCCAGATCATCTGAAACAGTGTTAATTGGAAGACAGTCACATTGATGAAATATTTTCAAATTAAATGTGAGAGTTTATTTTATTTGAATCGTGAAGAAAATATATTTAAAAAAGAAAAAAATGTCACTGTTTGTGGTTCCAGATAAGTGGATATCTTGGAGTAGCATCATAAAATGTGTGCTTACATTTTACAGCATGAATCTCAACAGGTTTACTCAGATGCAACTCCTACTGCGTTCAATGGGACTTACTCCCGAGTAAGTGTGCTTAAGTCTGCAGCTTCCATGGTATAGTATTGCTGAGATAAAGGCATTGAAAATTCTGCTGTACGCCAACAGATACTGTTCCAATTATATTTCATATCATAAATTTCAGTCAATAGAGTGCTTGACCTTGCAGCTATTGTTACTAATTAAGTAACCAGTCAATAAACCTTTATTTTTCTAACGTTGAATTTCCTGTATGTTAGGCAGGTACAACGTAGTTGTTCAGCCAGCCTTTGATATTAACTGCTAACTTGGTTTTTAATGCCCCGCTGTACCTCTAACAAGGATGTGTGTTGTATAATCATCATTTCGATCTTAGAAAAAGGGGGGGGGACAAAGGGATAATTATAAACTGTTTCTCATATTGTTACACTTATTTGACATGTGCATCTATTTCTCTCGCCACAGAAAAGCATTACGGCTGTGGAGATAGCACCAGGTGCATGAGGGTGACCTCACACACACACCAAATCGGGAGCTGACATCCATCACACTTTGAAATTTTGGATTTCATCATTTCCTGATCTTTCTAAAGGGATCACAGCACCTGGCCCTCACAGCTGTAGTTCATTTAGAAAGCAATTTAAAAACCGAGGAAAAAAGCAAATGACATCTTGCTGCCTCAGCCTTGTCATTAAGAATAGCAGAATGGCCTTCATTTATGAGACACATGGCTAAGAATTAATATCTTTCAGTGCTTTCTCCAGTTGAGATTACAAAAGGTTTGAAAAGACCACTAAATATTTAGTACTGTGGCTGATATGGGGGGGGGGGGGAGGAAAATATCCATTGTAAAAAAGATGTGAGGAGCCCACAGATTTTCCTACATCTTCTACATGGGCTTACTGCATGTTACAGATGCTATAAGCTTCATATACTGGGATAAAGTACAATACATTCAATTGATATTCCTTTGCTTTTTTTTGGTCTTTTATAGCAATGGGAATTAGATACATATATGTCATATATGATGCTATTCCAAATGAGATTCTGCACTGAACTAGAACCAAAAACTGTAAGCAGTGAAGTTTTATGTTTGCAAATATTTTCTCTTTGTTGTTCAGAGGAGAGAAAAAAAACACCACCCCATCATATTTAATTCTAAAATGTTATTGTTTCACTTCTGTTTAATTTATGGAGGAACTTCAGTGCTCATGGAAATGAACAGCTAATCATATTGCCCAAAGCCAAATATAGTGCAGGCAGGTGCTATGCAAGTTCCCTATGCCCCTGTGCCAGCGTTAATGCCAACTTGGATCCAGTGGCTTTCCAGACTGCCCTGGAGGATTTTTCAGCGGAGTCTGCCAGCTCTCCTATTGAAGCTCTGGAATAGGGAGCTGACCCAAGTAGTATAGATGATCGCTCCTAGGTGCCCTCTCCTACCAAGCAAAATCTGGTCATCTTTCTGCTATGACAAGGAGCTAAAGATGATGGAGCAACAGGGATGAGAAAACACAGAGAGTGATAATCAACGGCACATAGGCTACAGCTCATTTTATAATCTTTGGAGACTTCCTTATCTCCCTGCTGCTGTTGCATAAGCTCGGTGCTACTCAAAGTGGTCCAGGGCCTAATTCAGTTTTGATCAGAAATTCTGATATTGACCATGACCCTAAGTGCTTTCTGCTCCTTTCTTAACACTGCTCATTCGAATTAAACTTTTATGAATATAATAGCTGGAGTTGTTCTCAGCTGCCTCTTATCCGCTTTGTTTGGATGGTTTCAGTTGTAGCTAGAAGCTTTTGATAAGGTGCTTGCAACTACCACTTGTTATCTAGAAGATCTTTGCTCTGACTGGCTGGACAGAAGAGATTGGCTGTGTCTATCTTAGCAATTGTCTGTTTTTCACTACGTGGGGTGTGTGGACCCCAGCCCTTTAAGGGGAACTGAGGTGAGACCACAGCAGAAAAAGCCACCCCTAGATCCTGATGGTCCTGAGAATTATAGGCTAGTATCAAATAGACCCTACTTGAGCAAGGTAATACGGCTGTGCAAGTACTTTGGGTGATATTGATTCAGTTCAGCTTCTGGCATGGACTTGGAAGCTAAATTGCTTTGGTTGTGCTGGTAGATGTCCTTCACCAGGAGACAGACAAAGGAAGTGTGAAGGTGTTGATTCTCCTGAGCCACTCAGTATCCTTCAGTGCTTTTGACCAGTATTTCCTTCTGCATTACTTGGCAGGGTTGGAAATAGGAGGCACCATGTTGGACTGGTTCCAGTCCTACCTGCCAGGAACAATGCAGAATGTGTTGGACACTGTTCTGCCCCATGAAAGTTATTGTGTGGGTTCTCAGACAGAATGGGATCTGTCTTATCCCCTGTGCAGTTCAATATTATCATGAAGCTGCTGGGAAGGCTTCGAAAGTAGATGTCTTTAGTATGAGAAAAAAAGGAAACTCCATTATAGGTCTCCTTTTCTTTTAACCCCGGTGAGGTGGTGAATTTCTTGAAAGTGTTTGTGGTGGTGATGTGCTGAATGAAGGCTAATAAACTGAAACTTAATAGACAAAAGACAGAGTTGTTGATAGTGAGCAACTGAGTTGACTTAAAGTAGTCAGTCCATTCTGGATACTGTTACTTTCCCCCAAAGCTTTAGGTTAACAGGACCCAGCATTGCTATTTGATAAACAGCTACCCGTTTCAGGGCATGCAATGACAGTGTCCCCAATGCAATGAGCCCTGGGGCATGTAGCTTCCTGGAGACTGATGTCCATACTAAGGACTCAGGCACTCTAGAAGACTACATTTCCCAGGGTCCCATTGCAGTGTCCAAGATGTTAGGGTGGGATAGGGATGCTCAGTTTATACTCTAAGCTCAAGGAGGACTTTGGGGGGGGGGGGATGTTGCTTCATTTGAAATGCACCTCAGTATTGTGGACTGGACAAAGTTGTATTCTGAGCCAGGTAACATAAGTAAATATTATATACCGTATTTCTTCTATTCTAAGACGCATGTTTTTTCCCAATTAAGCATTTAAAAAAATGGGGTGCGCCTTAGAATAGAAGGTCTCTAAAAAGCACCCCCAAATGCAATTTCCTTACTTACCGAAGCTTGGGGGAGCTTCAGGGAGGCCTGCGCAACCCTCTGCAGACCTCCCCAATCTTCAGTTCAGTGAAAAACAGCAATTTTCGGCCATTTCTGGGTTTCGCAAAAACTGGAAATGGCCGAAAATCGCTGGTTTTTTTTACTGAACTGAAGATCGGGGAGGCCTGCAGAGGGTCGCTCAGGCCTCCCTGAAGCTCCCCCAAGCCCCGGTAAGTAAGGAAATTGCATTTTCTGGCGGACCGCAAAGGCACTGCTCAAATGCAGTGAGGAGATCATCAGCTGCAGCGCGGGACATGCTGGGGTGAACTCTCAGGTTCAGGAAGAGAGAGCTCGCCGCTGAGCAGAGGTGGCAAAATGGCGCTGTAAAAATCGGACTGCCGTGGCAGGCAAGCTGGGGAGAGTTGGTGCTGAGCAGGAAGGAGGTGCGTCTTGCAATCAATAGTTTATTTTTTTTCTGCTGGTGTTCCTGAAATTAAGATGTGCCTTAGACTCGAAGAAATACGGTACTTATGTTATGCAGGAATACAATATATAAAATACAGGCAGAAATCTGCCACAAAGACCAAGTCATTTGGGGGGGGGGGTTGGGGGGTCTATGTTTTGTTAGCCAGCTCTAGGATAAAATCTTTAGTTTTATAACCTTTAGAAAGTTCCAACTGAACATACCCCGCCCAGTATCCATGGTAAACAATTACAAAACAAAAACAAAAAAATTAAATATGAAGGCCTTAAAACTCCCCTTTTTGAGTCCAGCGGAATTCATTCAGGGGTGCTTTCACATTGTTCTGGAAGGATCTAGGATTATATAACTTGGACATCCATCACACACACACACACACACACACACACACACACACACACACACACACACACACAGAGGAGATGGGCAAACTTGCTCGCACTTGCCTTGCAACTTGATGTAATCACACTGGGAGAGAACAAGAGTACTGTACATAAATCATGGCCCATAACTTCAGAAACTGTGCAGAAACAGCTCCAGGTGGACAACCAAGATGTGCATACATCTACATGACCCTATTTATTTTTATTTATTTTAAAATATTTATATTCTGCCCTTCCCCTTATTTCTAAGGCGCCCAAGGGAGCTAACAACATGAGTTTAAAAGCAACACATTCAATCATTATAATAAAGTAACATAAAAACTACAATAAAATAAATAGCAGCAAACACAAACCTTCAAACCCAATAAACAGAGAAGAACTAAGTGAACAAAACTAAAGGGAAAAAGCTAGACGGAACCAAAAAGGTCATCAAAAAGGGAGAGTGAAGTTCTTAATCCCAAAGGAAGGGAGTTCTAAAGCTGTAGCACTGCTACAGAAGAAGCCCCCTCTCTCGTTGCTGCTAACCTAGCGTCAGCCAATGGCAGCTCTTGTGGGAGGGTCCCCCTAGATGACCTTAGGGGTTGGGCCATCTCATACAGGAGGTAGTCCATCTTTAGATACCCTGGTCCCAAGCTGTAACGAGTTTTTAAGGTCAACACCAGCACTTGAACTGAGCCCAGAAACTAAACCGCGACAGGCATTGCAATTGCAGGAGCAGTGGCCTGATAGAGTCAAACTGCCAAGCCCTCATGAGTCATGACTGCACAAGCTACCATGTTCTGCGCCAGATGGAATTTCCATACAGTTTTCAATGACAGACCCATGCAGAGTGTGTTAATCAAGTCTTGATATCACCAATGCATGGACCACAGTGGTCAGGTCTGACTGACTCAGATAAGGCTTCAGGAGGTGCACCAGGCTAGCTGAGCATAAGCCTCTGTAGCCGCCACTATGGACCAGCAGCATCTTCTTCTACACAATCCTTAACAAACTGTGGGAGTGCCAAGTATCCCCCATCCCATACAAGCCATCAATTGCAGATGAGTCACACTGTCATATATAATCAGTATGAAAGCTGTCTTAACTCATCAGTTCCTAAACTGGGCTCAGTGAGAAATCCTCATATGGAGGCAAAAACGTACCAGTATGAAGCCTTTTCATGAAGGCTTTGGCACAATGCCTTAGTCCACTCTTAGTCCACTTATACTATAAAAAGCTTAAGTATATCATAATAAGTGATAAGTAATAAGTAATTCCCTGCTTCCATTTCCCTCCCCCTGTTGTTTCCATTCTGTCTATCAAGATTGTAATCCCCTCAGGGCAAGGACCTGTCCTTTCCTTCTGTGCAGAGCATCATCCTGACCTTCGTTTTCTTTCCTTGCTTTCTTGCTTTCCTTGCTTTCAAAGAACCTTCTAAAGCCTTTGTAGCTTGTTCCCATGGTCACGCTCTCTGATAATGTAAAGTTTCTATGAGTGAATTTTTGAGGAAGATCACTTTTAGGTTGACATCGACTGTCTATGTGCCTTTGGCCCCACTGCAACTGCTCAGGATTTCAACTTCTGCCTGACCTGTCTCTGTTTTCTGCTTCCGGCTCCTCAGATTTCTGCCAGACTGCTCCAGAACATGATCTGAACTCTGCTGGTTGTTCCTGAACCCTGGAAAGGCTCACCCCAAACATAAGCTACCAGTGTCCAAGAATTTTCACTCTGCAGTTGGTCAACTGGTAGGGTTTCCAGCTCTGGCTGAATATATTCTTGAAGAAGTGTTTCCCAACATGACATAGTATTGGAAATTCCTGGAGGCCCTGTTAAAATCTACACTCTACAATAGGCTTACCAGATCTCCAACCGGGACAGAATGCTAGACCTTTAGGAGAAGGAATGTGGGCAGGTGTAGCTTGTTAAACTTTAGAGCAGAATCCTAGGCATATCTACTCAGAAGTAAGTCCTATTAAGTTCAATGGGACATACTCCTGGATAAGTGTGCATAGGATTGTGCTCTAAGAGTTTAACAAGCTACACCTGTCCACATTCCTTCTCCTAAAGGTCCAGCACTCTGTCCTGGTTGGAGATCTGGTAAGCCTACTCTACAGGATAGCTTTTAGGAGATTGATGCTGATTTCAGGAGACTCCATATCAACATTGAGGGGTTAGCAACCCTATATTTGTGGGGCTATCAGCATGACACTAGACAGCCAATGCACATTTCAGAAAAGTGATAATCAGGAGCAGAACTGGAGAGTTGTACCCCTTTCCTCCAAAAGGTAATGCAGTCACACATACATAGTGAAAGATTCTGTACCTGAATAATCCTCTAAGAACAAATGAGCAGAAGGTATACAAGAGGTATAGTACCAGCTCAGGCAGACAGATTGAAGTTGTAAAATTGCTTGACTGCAAAGTTGAGGTCTGCTCAGAGACTACTAGCTATGATTTTGCGCCAAACTGCATTTCTTCGATATGGTGTTTGATTTGCAGTTCTGCCCTAAGCCTAGCGGTATTGTGCCATACACATTCTGTCACTGGCTTCTAGATAATGTCTTCCTTAATGCTATAAACAGAAGCATGGTCTGGGCCAGTGGTCTTCAACCTTTTTCACTCTGCAACCCCTGCCCACTCCCACCCCCATCACCACACTCCCCCACCCTGTTCCACCCTTCCCTGCCTGCTTCATTTCGCCCCTGCATGGCCCCAGCAGGGAACTCACCTACTCCGGTGGGCCTCCTCCACTGGGCTTTCTTTACAGCACTTTTGTGATGTGTAGAGGCCTGGCACATCGGCATAGCGTGCACTATGCTGGTGCACAAGTTAGGTAGGTAGACTCGTAACCCCTCATATAAGGCATTCAACCCCTAGGGGGTCGTGACCCATGGGTTGAAGACCACTGGTCTAGACAAACAGCTCAACACTTGCAGAAGGAGCTTGAAATGCAAAACTTGGCTCAAGAAGTCTGCCCTCCAACTTTGAGACTGGGGCAAATGCTACCATCCCCCAGTGGTACACCACGATAGCACCACATGTGCTATAGTAATTGATGGTTCAAAGAAGCATTATGCAATCACTGTATGACAGGGTGTCTGTCGAATAGGTTGTCTGAAGGAATGTATTGCTTAATGGGCTCTGCAGTCGTCACCCCAAGCTGCTGAAAGCATAGTGGCTGTAGGACCCCCTGTATATTACACCCATTCAGACAACCAGGTGCCTTCACACAGATCCCACTATGGAAGAATTCCAGCTAGGACATAATGGAGACAAATACATCCAAATCCCCTATAACTTTGTACAGTTTGAGCAAAATATACAGTACGCTCAGAAGTAAATGCATTTATGTGCACATTTCTTAAAATGCAACAGTGGCTTGTATGCTTTTAATCGCGTATGTTTCCTCTCAGTCTTCTGTCCCAGATGAGTCTGTGTTCTTAGAGTTAAATGGGAAAACACTTAAATGCTAATAGTCTTTTTCCAGCTTTAAAACACATGCACGCACGCGCTTGCACGCACACACACACACACGCACACACACACACGCACACACACATATGCCAGAAGAAGGAATTTAACCTCACATCCTCACTCTGAAATTAGCTCCATTGTCAAAAGATGACAGCTGTATCCTGATTTCAAGAATTTCACGTTGGAATAAAAGAGCATTTTTTGGAAAGCCATTGTGTTACTTCAAACAGACCCGTAATGGTCCCTCAGCAAACCATTTTCAGAAGTCTTGTGTAAGTAAGATAAAAAGGCCCCATTTCTGAAGAGATGCTTTTCTGGGCTAGGTCAGAGTGCTCTTTCCATGTGGTTCATTCCCAGTCGAATTTCCTAATAGCCTCTCTCCTCAGCTAACAGATGCCCAGCCTCATGTCGGAACCAACTCGAGCCACCACTGAGATGATATCCAGCTCCTTTCTTATTGAGCCGTTTCCCTAGCAGATGGTGCAGTGCTGCAGGCACACTCCTTCCTGTTAATTACCAGCCTTCGCTACAGATGGAAATGTCAGTCAGCCTCACAGGTCCTGGTTCCTGCCATTGCCTCAGTCCATAGCCCTCTACCTAGGCAAGATGCTGCCAACACACACCATGTGTTTTGTGACTGCTGACTAGGCAGGCAACAAAAAACAACTTACTTCATGAATATTCATGGAGGAATGTTTCGAGTTCTGTTCATCTGTGATGCTTATAGATCTGCTTAAAGGAGACTGCACCTTCCTAAGCTCCTGGTGCCCCTTGTTTTACTCTGGTGCAGATATGTGAATTATCAAAGTGTGTTGCCATGGTAACCTGTCAGGAACAATTAAATGCCTGCCATATAGGGGCACCAGTTTCTCACTAATATTCTTTCCATACCTGAAGTGCCATTTAATCATTCTTGCCCCGCAATAACAGACCAACAGAAACTGAGCTGAACCGATTTGCTAAAAACTGTTGATTTTCATTAAACTCTTGATTGTCTCATTAACTTCTAACCTACCAGTCTGAATTCCTTGCTCATCCCTAGTTTTTTTTTTTAAGATGACTCAATTCAGATATATGCATTGACCCATTTTGTTTTTCCAAAATAGTTTCTTAAAACATGTTGCTGCTCACAACAACATTTCTTTTTTTATAATTATGGGGCATATTGGGGGTGGTGGTGAGAGGTTTCTGGGTCAACTATTTTTTCTTTGCATTTTTGTTGTTGTTGTTGCTACAGTTCATTTCTTCTCGTCTGAGAGTTAAAGCATTGTGGACAGTTATGAAAAATAATTAAATGACTCAACATATATATATATATTTGTTCATGTTGTTTGATTCAGCTCTTTAACATATGTTGCGAAAGAGTGTTACACTTAATTGAGAATGCTATTCATACTAACATTTCAAAGGAAAAAATGTGTACATGGGGATATATTTGGATTGAATCCAAGGGTGCCCTCTCACATGTGGAAGAAGTTTTCCTCTTATGGAAGGGCTGCTTTATACTTCATTCTAAAGTGTTCCGCAAGAAAATTGTGCAAATCCAAATTGTGCTGTTTTTCCACTTGTACAAGCATAAGAACGGCTATAGAACAAACCTATTGTAGCACGGTGTTAACTCTTGCTCAACTGTTTGCAGAACGGTGGTAGCAGCTGTACTTCATCCACTCGCCGTTCTTTGGATCCAACTGTGTTTTTTGACAGTGCAAAAAAAAAAATATTCAATCCACATCCAGTCCATTTTTGACATTGTTCCTGTGGGTACTATATTAAAGAACACCCTCCCCCCAAAAAATCTGAGTTAGATTTTGTTATCCTTGGAAAGTGTTCTGACAAATAGCGCAATCCTGAAATAACTTCCTCCGTATTATTGACATTTTAGAGGACGAACCTCAAGACAATTTTTTGGGGAACTCTGACCCAAACCTGCATTTGTTTTCTTTACAGGACAGCAACAATACTTTTCCAGCCTGTACAGTGTGTGTGTGGGGGGGGAGGGGGCTTTGATCTGAATATGAGGCTCCAAGGCTGAACCAGGCCAATAAATGATCCCATTCCACTCAGCCAATGGGGAGCCAGCATACCTGTGCCTATTTTAGACAACAGTGTTCTGTCGTGTTCTGCCTAGTCTCTGTCTGAAGCAGTTGTGGCAGTCCACCCTCCAACCCAGCTTTCAGACAGGACAGGATTAGTTTGTCCCTGCTTGGGGGGGGGGGACACACACAGAAACTTTGTATCTCTTTCCCTAATTAGTTAAGAATATAAAGTGTGTTGTTCTCCAGTTTTACACTGCTGGGGGTAAGGGAAGGGATATTTAACTTAGCCTATTAAATCTCACTGCTTAATTAGGTCACAATTGGACTGTTCAGGGCAGGTCAGAAAGGAGAAATATAGGGTACACTTGTGTACATGTGATAGGAGGCTAACTAAAAACAGTGTCTCATAACATCAGTTTTAATGACGCGGCCCCACCCCCGCGCGTGATGTCACACGCAGGCCCAGAGCACACACACCCCCGCGCCGTTTTCGGCTCATTTTGGAGCCAAACGGACACTCGGGCGGGCGGGCCCAACTCCAGCACCAAACTGTAAGTGCGGGGGGGTCGTGCGTCACCCTTGTGCACTCGACACCCCCGGGCGGCCCGCCCCGGGCGCTTCTCTTTGTCGACGCCCCTGGTATCATGTAACCCATCCAGAAGAAATGGAGAAAGCTGGCAATTAACTAATTCATTCTGTTGCACCGGGCAGCCCAATCCTATGTAAGGATCCGGCGGGCGGCCCAGGGCCACCTGCCGGATCCTGTTCCCCAGCGGCTATGCCGCCACCAGAGCAGAGGTCTACTCAGGGAAGGGAACGCTCGTCCCCTTCCCCAGGTGTAAACGCAGGCCACCCCATCCGGCCTCCTTGGATTTCCACCCGCAAAATCGCTGGCGGATGTCGGGGAGGCCGTGTAACGGCTCAGCTGCCCGGCGGAGGCCAGGATATGGCAGGAGCCATTCCCCCTCCCCCTCCCGAGCTGACTGGGCCAATGGCCCCTCCCCTGCTGAACCTCCCCCCATCCGCTGGACCCTGACTTACTTGGGTCCGATGGCCGTCGGGGTACTCTGGCATCTGAGCAGGGGAGGTCGGCTTTGTGCCGGTCTTCCCTGCTCGAAAGTAGACGCAAACATGCCTTATGGCACATTTGCAAAGGCTTTGGGCACCGGAACACTCGTTCCGTGGCCCGATGTAGTGCTACGATTACGCCGTTAGTTAATGTTACAGTTACAGTTGCTATTACTTCAATCCATTTGTTTTGTCTTGCGGCTTCTTTCTGGGGTTTTAGGACAACAAAATCAATATAGCAATTTTCTATTCTAAATTAATGCTTCTTTTCTGAAATTCTCAAAATGGGTTCTCTCTGAATATGGTGATTTATAAACAGAGCGACTGGAACTGTGGATAAGAATGCTAATTCCAACTCTAAACTCCTTTTTTCCCCTTCAAAAAACCAATGGTTAACAATGAAACTCTGTTTTACATTTTCTTTCATATGAGCTAATAAGACATTAAGCAGTTAAGTGGTTCCCAAACTGGGAGGTGTGGCTCCCAGGGGAACAGTGGAAACACAGAGTGCGACGGAATCATCTAGGAAAACAGTGCAATGCCAATTGGCAGGCATCAACATAATGCAATGGGGAGCCGCAGCCAATGGTCGCCAATGGTGAAGGAAGTTGCAGGTCAAAAAAGTTTGGGAAACACTGAAGCTGTTTGTGTGTTTGTGGGCACTCATGTATCTGGGAATGCATGTGTGTGTGTAATCCTGTGAATGCATGTGTGTGTGTGTAATCCTTTGAGGAGACGGTAGTACTACTGGCCATCAGCAATCTATCATCTAGTTTAGGAAAGCACAGTAAACCCTATGGCAAAAATTGAAAGGTGGACAAAATGAAGTTACAAATAACTGAGCATACTACTAAAGAATGTGAAGGCTTAGTGTTCACAGTCTTGAAATTGAGAGTACAAATTGCTTTCCAAAGGATATGTTGTATTCCAATTATGCTGGAGTAAAACCAGATTTATGGTCCAATCCTATCCGGGACTAGGCTGACAGATCTTGATATCTGCCAACGTAGAACTGGGGGCCACTGTCTCCGCAGCCACTCCGTTGTTTTGGCCCATTAGTGATGGTGCAGGAGCTGGTAAGGCCCAAGTCAGCAGTGGCAGGCCACAGAACCTCTGCCAGAGCAGGTAAGGTGACAGCGGGGGTGGATCAGGGTGGAAGCAGTGGATCCTGGCAGCAGCTGTGCACACCAGATCTTAATCCCCCCCCCTTCCCAGCCCAGACCCACTCTAGAAGGCTCTCAATACTTATGCCTGCCAAAGAGCTGATGTAGGTCTGAAGGGACCAACTGGGGCCCAGTTAGCCTCTGGAGAAGTAAGAAAAAATGTTCTTTACATACCTCTCCCAGGTTGGCTGGTCTCAGACTGGCCTATAGCACCCAGCGCACGTTCTGTCAGGGGTGCTGCATGCTCTGGGGTGGTCCTAGATAGGATTGGGCCATTCTTGTTTTAAGGCAGAGTGTCTGTTCCTGGGGTCCTGGGGCAAAGGCCTGCAGTGAGCCTCCTGATGATGCATTTGGCTCTGCCTCCCATGGTGGGGCATGGGAAATTTTAAATGACACCACTACTGACAGAAACGTCTACTGCTGCCACCACCCAGGGTGAGCCTATTGATAATGCGGACTGGAAGTCTTCTTGTGTCAAGTGGAAAGTTAGAGGGGGCAGCGAACTGACAAGTGGTGACCCGCATCTTATATTTTCCCGTCGCCTCCTCTGGCCCACCAGTAATGGAAGTGCTCCAGTTGGAGCTCCCATCAAGCAAGCAGGAACAGGATCTGGTCGGCAGCAACCCCATTCTTTCTCCAGTGGCACTGGAAAAATCCCCCAGTGATGGCCACCCCACCACTCTCTCTGCCCACCCAGTTGCTTTGGAAATTAATCTACTTCCCAACTGCAGTTCAAAGCTGGGAGACACTCTTTATAGGCAGCAAGTATTGAAAATTGCTGCATTAAGAGAGCAATGTCAGAAAAGAAAATTCCTGCAAAAAAAAAAAAAAAGGTTTCTCCACTAGTTATCCAGTACCATCTAGAAGCACAAAACTAAGAGAGAAGAAGGACTGAAGCCAGCCAGTCAACTAACTGACAGACACAGACTAAGACATACACACACACTACCACCACCATGAGTCCCAATGGCTGTGATATGCATCTCTCTCTAGTTCTGTACAGTATGAGTTTATTGAAACACACATTAGTCAAACACTGGTATAACTGTGGTGCCATGTAAAGTGTCCGTCAGTTCAATTTTGAAAGGGGAATGGGATTGCTTGACACTCGGGATCAGCGATTTCAACCTTTTTCATCTCATGGCACACTGAGAAGGCACTAAAATTGTCAAGGCACACCATCAGTTTTTTGATAAGGCACACCACACTGCCGGCCAGGGGCTCACATCCCCCAATGGCCCTACTAATATATGACCCTCACCCAAATTCCCGTGGCACACCTGCAGACTATTGTGGCACACCAATGAGCACAGTGGTTGAAAGCTGTTGCTCTACATCAGGGGTTCTCAACCACTAGTGGTATTCATACCTCTGTGTCTCATACTCACTAGTGGTACGCAGATGGTATGCCAGGTGGTATGTGGGCTCCTGGATGCCAAGCTGGCGGCCACCAGGTCTGTGCCCTCAAAACGGTCGAAACCTGGAGCACCGGTGGGGTCGAACGCTCTTGGGCCGGCCTCGGAGCGTCCGGAGGGTGACGCGCGTCACGGAGGTGATGTGCGCGGGGGTGCGCGCGTCACCCCCTGGCGCGCGTCACCCCCTGGAGGCCCGCCCCCCCGCCACGCTCCAGCGACGCCTGTGCCCCTGGTCTACATCATAGCCTAATCAACACATATGTAAAAACTGACAGAAAACATCACACCTCCTCCAACAAGCATTGCGTGCCTCATTATGGAAACTCCTCTTCCACTTTTTGATTAAATCCATGCAAGAATACGTTATCTAAAGATTCAGTCTTGGGTATATACTGTAGTGATCTCTGCATCCTTCCACAAAATTACCGTTCATTTGTTTCTTATTTGTTCTCACATCTTCTGTGACATCTTCTGTCAAGCATATGTTATTCTTTTAGAGAAATTATATTTTATTTTTATTTATTTTATTTATTTACCATATTTCTATCCCGCCTTTCTCCCCACGGGACCCAAGGCGGCTTACAAAAATACAAATACAAATAAATTACAATTTTACATTTTAAACAGCAAAAAATTAATAAAAACATCTAAAAATTAATTTAAAAATTTAAAACAAGATCATAAAAACAGCAGCAACCCACCCGTACCAGCAAGCTATTAAAAAAGGCAAAGGCTCAGAAGGCTTCTTTGAACAAGAAGGTTTTTAGGCCTCGCCGGAAAGTGTCCAAGGAGGGAGCAGTTCGTAAGTCAAAAGGGAGGGAATTCCATAAGGTTGGTGCCACTACTGAGAAGGCCCTGTTTCTGGCCGCCGCCCCTCGCACCTCCCTGGGCGACGGCACCCGCAAAAGGGCCTTCTCTGATGATCTAAGGAGATGGGCCGGACTATATAGAAGTAGGCGGTCTCTCAAATATCCTGGCCCCAAGCCGTATAGGGCTTTAAAGGTCAAAACCAGCACTTTGAATTGGGCCCGGAAACGAATCGGCAGCCAGTGCAGCTGTTGGAGGAGCGGCCCAACAGAGTCGAACCGCCTACCTCCAGTGACCACACGGGCCGCCGCATTCTGCACTAATTGCAGTTTCCGAACCATCTTCAAGGGCAGCCCCACGTAGAGCGCATTACAATAATCTAGTCGTGACGTCACCGTGGCATGGATCACCGTGGTCAGGTCAGCACGATCCAGGTACGGTCGCAGCTGGCGCACCAGCCGAAGCTGGGCAAAGGCCCCCCTGGCCACAGCCGCCACCTGGGAATCCAGGAGCAGCTGCGGATCCAGGCGGACCCCCAAGCTGCGGACCTGCTCCTTCAGAGGGAGTGCAACCCCATTCAGAGCAGGACGATACTCTAGTACCTGCATTGTGGATTTCCGGACCAGGAGAACCTCTGTCTTGTCTGGGTTTAGTTTCAGCTTGTTAGCCCTCATCCAGGTCCCCACCGCCTCCAGGCAGCGCTCCAGAACCTCAACAGCCCCCCTGGAATCAGGTGGAAAGGAGAGATAGAGCTGGGTGTCATCAGCATATTGATAGCACCCCACTCCAAATCCCCGGATGACCTCTTCCAGCAGTTTCATGTAGATGTTAAACAGCATGGGGGACAAGATGGAACCCTGTGGCACCCCACACCTCAAGGGCCAGGGTGCCGAACAGGCGTCCCCCAGCACCACCATCTGAGACCTATCTGCCAAGTAGGAGCAGAACCACCGCAGAACGGTGCCCCCAACCCCCAACTCGGCCAGTCGGCCCAGAAGGACACCATGGTCGATGGTGTCGAAAGCCGCTGAGAGGTCCAGCAGAACCAACAGGGACGCACTCCCCCTGTCCAGTCCTCGGCGTAGATCATCCACCAAGGCGACCAAGGCCGTTTCAGTCCCAAAGCCTGGCCTGAAACCGGATTGAAAGGGATCTAGATAATCCGCTTCATCCAGGACCCTCTGGAGTTGAGACGCCACCACCCGCTCAATTACCTTGCCCAAAAACGGGAGGTTTGAAACTGGCCGATAGTTGTCCATTACTGTGGAGTCAAGGGAGGGCTTCTTCAGAAGGGGTCGAACCACCGCCCGCCTCAAAGTGAGCGGCAGCACCCCCTCCACCAACGAAGAGTTAACCACCCTCCCTGTCCACTCGGCCAGCCCCTCCCGGGCCGATCTAATTAGCCAAGCAGGGCAAGGGTCGAGCAGGCAGGCAGCTGGCCTCGCGCTCCAAAGGAGCCTGTCCACATCCTCAGGCTGTACAAGCTGAAAAGAATCCCACAACACTGGACCAGCAGATGCCAAGGGGACATCCTCAGATATTGTCAATGAGGCATCCAAGTCATGGCGAATCCGATCGATTTTATCTGCGAAATGTTTAGCAAACATGTCACAGCGGGCCACCGTGTGTTCCTCCTGGTCTGTTAGAGGGGCCTGATGTAGTAGGCCTCGCACCACACGGTACAGCTCCGCTGGACGATTGCCTGCAGACGCAATGGTAGCAGAGAAGAAATTTCTCTTCGCTGCTACCACCGCCACAGAGTAGGCTCTATAATGAGCCCTACTCCGTGTCCGGTCGGACTCGGCACAAGTTTTCCGCCACCGTCGCTCAAGACATCTACCCCGTCGCTTCATCATTAGCAGCTCCTCAGTAAACCAAGGAGCCGCTCTGAGTCTGCGACATGGCAAAGGTCGCTCAGGAGCAATCTCATCCACTGCCCTGGCCATTTCCCCATTCCAGAGGTCAACCAGAGCCTCAGACGAGTCACCAGTCTTGGCAGTGGGAAAATCCCCCAGAGCCCTCAGGAAACCCTCTGGATCCATCAGCCTCCGGGGGCGGACCATAGAATGCAGCCCCCCGCCTTTGCGGAGGAAGGAAGCTGCAACAAGCCTAAACCTTACCAGAAAGTGATCTGTCCATGACAACGGAGTGGTCTTAATCTCCTCCACATCCAGATCACCGCCCATTTTACGAGCACTCAAAAGTGAATGCAATACTTCTACTCAAAAATGTCTTCATTACTAGTGTTATTTCAAGATGGAATATAGTTACATGACCATGGGGTGTATTTGGATTTGTTTTACACACACACACACACACACACACACACACACACACACACACACACACACACACACACACACACACACACACACACATGTGCATGCAATGCAAGCCAAATGGAAAAAGGGAAAACATCTATTTTCTATTCAGCCAAAGTCCCATTGATTTCAGTGATTGGTTTTAAATTCATGCTTAACACTGCACTGAAGTGAATAAAACTTGAAATTGCATAACTGTGTGTAGATTGTGCCTCCAATGTATGGTTTCCACTTGTGAATATACTCCCTTTTACTTACCTTGCTTCTTATGGCTCAACAAAGATTTTTATTTGTTCTAGAGAAGATGACAGTAGCCCGGCAGAAGAGAAGAGAAAGAACGTTTAAACAAATTTCACAGAAATAAACTGTTAGACATGTGTAGGTGGCAGTGATAATTCATCTGACCAGCCTTCTTGAAGTGTCTAGTGACAGACTTCAAATACTAGTTGTACTTCAAGGCCAAAATAACTCTGCTGAGACTGCAACTGCAAATCCAGACATTTAAATAGAAGCATTCACTGTTGTTATTTTTAAGGTAGGAAATTAACAGTGAAATTTATTGATTGCCTGCTGTAATTAAGGCAGCAATTCGAAACACATGAGAGTATGTTTCAGCGACCTTAGAGGGACTTATTTCTGAGAAAACATGTTTAGGATAATGTTGCAAATCATTTAGGAGTTTACCCTAATGGCCTGAATGGAGGGGGCAGGGCAAAAGCGGTGACATGTGATCACGGTCTTATGTGTCTCCTCTCTATGCAAAGGCGACCCTTAAGTTGTTAGATCCCAAATTCTGTGATGCTTTAGTTGCAATGCTATAACACTTACCTGAGAGTAAGCACCCTTGAATACAGTATAAGCACATATAAGTACATATATATGCTTAGTACATATGTAAGCAACCTTCTGAGTAAGCACATATAGGATGTTAATTACTTTTATTCTTTGGCTGCTAAGCTTAGAGGACAAAATATTCTAGCAAATAGCCTCTCCTATCAATTCTTCTGCATTTGAGATTTTTAAAAAGCATGCAGAATTGACTTTTGGATTCTCAACCCTCACTCCTTCCCTGAATGTTTTTCAAACATCATTTTCACTACTTTTCTTTCACAAAGAGTGAACAGTGTAGCACAACACATGGCCACACAAACAAAAACACTTTCCAGATGTTAATCCAGGGTAAAATGAACACATGTGGTGGGGCAGGGGAGAAAAGCATAATTGCATCGGCAGGCTCTTTCTCCAGCCAATGACAGCGCTTAACAGAATGTGTGCAGAGAGACTCCGGGTACAAAGCTGTGTGTGCATGGAGGGCTTTCTCCACGTAATCGGGAAACCACTATTCATATACACATTCTAATCAATGTAAATACGTTTAGGAGACGCCTGCCCTGGAAATGCCACTACCCCCTTACACATAGTTATTTTAGCCCCTAGAGTACACTAATACCTGAAAAGTGCAGAGGTAGTCCCTCCAAAAACCAGTTCCTATATTTCAATAGAGCATTGCTTCAATGCAACTTATTACAAATAATAGTCTCACTTTTCAGCACATCCTGTATTAACAAGTCAAACCTTAATCATGCTTTACACCAGTTTATACAGGACACACATTTGGCTGGCAGCTATAATTTCCTGCATCTTTACTCAAAATGTGGTGTTACGTTGGCCACCTTCCAATCCCCTGATGATAAGGAGGCTGATTTTAGTGATGATAAGTTACATATTTTGGTTCAGAGATTAACAATTTCTTAAAGGCCCTCAGGTGAATTCCATCTGGCCCTGGTGACTTTTTAAATGATCAATTAGCTCCAAAATGCCATCCGTTATCCCTCTTTTGTGAGCCTCCCAGAGGCACTTGTCTGGCTACTGTTGGAGACAAGAGAGCTGCCCCAGATCGACCTTCAATCTGACCCAAACAGTTCATTTTTATTTTCAGCCCACAGGATGATCTACTTCACCATTTCCACACTGTATCCTCCGTGGAAGCAACTGCTATGTGAGAAATTAGTTATGTCTGAAGAGCTTTGAGTCTCTGTAGGTGTGAGAGAGATGAAGAGAAACTCCTAGTCCGTTGACCTGGTCTGTGTTTGTCTAATTGTCAGCCCTCCTTTTCAAGCCTGAGGAAATGGGACTTTTGTCAACCTTCCGGGCCGACTCCCGGCATGGGCAAACAGCAAGTCTCATTGAAACCCCATTGTGAATGACAAGGTTTTCTTTCAACAATGATTCATGAAAACATCTTGGCAGAAAAGAAAAAAGGGTTTTATTGAAAACTGGGAGAGAAAAATGACTCTGTGCTACTGATAAAGTGCTGCTGCTTCTTTGTCGTTAATTAGCAGCTGTTGCTTCCCTCAAGTAGTGCAAATTATTCTGCTGAAGGAACAAAGCCTCAAATAAGGAAGTTTCCTCAGTTTGTTTACATGCAGGATAGACAAAAGCATTTCACCTAATTTCATGCTCTGCAGGTTCAGAAACTCACCCCTGATGTCACTGGGTTTGATGTTATCCTGAAGAATTTAAAAACACACACAACAAAACACAACTGTAAGAGGGTGGTGAAATTTCATTTGATTCATTTTCCATTCATTTCATCATGAGAGCATCATTTACAAAACCTGAGATTCTCGTTGTTTCTGGCATAGCAGCTCAAAACATCTCTTTTAAAGATCGCTGTGAAAGTCTAAGCCTAATATGATAAGTGTGTTACAACGGGGGCAGGCAAACTTCAGGGTAGCAGCAAACCAAAGGAGATTTTTTTAAGGTCGTTTTTACTAAACTATTTAGAGTCATATCCAGCAGATAAAAAATTATGTCTGAAACTTTGAAGAGCTGCTGCCAGTCAAGGTTGGCAGCACTGAGATAGATGGACCAATGGTCTGACTCAGTATGGCAGCTTCTTATGTTCCCTTTTTTTTTTCCTTTTCCAAATTACCCCAAGAGTCCAGCAATTGGGGAATGCCAGAGGGGACAAGCTACTTCTTGCAGGGGCACATGTCTTCTACCAAATCTATGCAGCACTGGGACAGAAGGACAAATCACATGAATCTGTAAAAGTCAGCTTCAATTGTTCAGTACAAGGTATCCTTTAAACTGTGTTCAGTTTCTTCATGAACTTACTACCATCTTCTCTTTGCTTACATTTCCAACTCCACTTCGATTTGTTATCATGATTCACTCTGAGTGTTTTCAGATGTGATAGAAGCACACAGGGAGGCAGTGTCAATTTGGTACGAAGTTGTAACATGGACCCCCTTCTCCCTGTTTTGAAAAACTGGCTGGTTGGCCGGTGTCTTTCAGCTTCTTTGAGTTCCTTATGTTTATGCTCCTTATGTTTCTGGGGTTTGTTTATATACTGTATATTACACACAAGTGACAAATGCCATTAGATACTATTTCCTGTCCCTGTCACTTCTTCTATGCCCTTTCATAACTACAGTTCTAGTAAATGTGCTCACATCTTCCTGGGTTTGTCAATCTTGTCAGCGATGCAGGCAGTCCAATCCTACCTAAGCTGCCCCATGCTGATGTAGTGGCACCAGCACAGACTACGCTGCATCCTGCTGGAGGTCTCCTTGGGGTAAGCCCCAGCAACCGCAATGGGGCAACTCAGGCCTATGCCAGTGAAATCGCTGGCACAAGTATGCATTGCCCTGGGTCAGTGGATCAGGTTCGGGAAGGGGGATAGGATACGGCACACACCGGCACCGCCAATCCCACCCCCTCCTGGGCCCAATCTTCCTGGGCCCCACCCCTGTCGCTGCCCTCCCCCCCAAAAAGCAAAGAAGTTTGGCAAGGAAAAGAGAGAATGACGTTTTGAAGAGAAAGAGAGAAGAGAGAAAAGTTTTGAAGGGAAAGAGAGGTGGCACCATGTTGGCCTTTGGGGAGAGAATTAAAGACACAGGGTAGCAAGGCAGAATGAGTAGAGATGTTTATGAGAGAAGAAAACCTTTGAGTAACTGAGAATGGCAATGTTGAGGAATAAAGGCCACATGCCAAGTAACAAAGGCAGAAAGATAGGGTAAGTTTAGATGGAGAGCCTTACTGATAAACAGATGAACATGCGCCAGATGCCAAAGGGGACAAAAAGACTGGTTAGGGATTTGCAAAGGGACGTCACAGTGTTGTCTGAAAGATGAAAGCAGTGAATACTTTTGGCAGCAGGCTCTGGAATAGAGATGGGAGGGCTGAGGGCCGGTAAAGAAAAGAGAGAGAGTACCCATCAAATATCCATGATGCTTCCTAAAATCACCTGATGTGCAAGTCAATGGAATGCGATTCCAAATGTGTTTAGGAGATGGTAGAAATGAAGAAAAAAAGTCACATCTTATGAACTACAGTCCGGGTTACCTACAAATTATTCATCCTTCTGTTTCCAGGAAGATAAGTAAAGCATTCCAAGGAAGGGTGGATCGTCTAGCTTCTTTCTACATGTTTATATAGACTTAGCTTCTCCATATTTTAAAAACAATAAAATCTACTATATTAAAGGGGGAAAAAATGAGAATCGGGAAGAGGCTTCATGTTGTTGGGGGGGGAGAGAAGCCATTTGGAAACTGCTGCTTAATAAAATAAACACAAAATTAATTTCACAAGAGGCTCTTTCTGTGAAACGCTGCCTCTTTCGCTGCAGTGCTGGTGATAAGTATTCTTTTAGCATGGAAATTACCACTGTAGAACTGCCAGTGTGTGATCTCAGATCACTCTTTTGGCTTTGAAATCTAAGCCTAATAGATATCCTGCCAAGTTCTTCAATAATAAAATCCAAGAAACCTTCGCTCGCGTACCGCTCTTGCTTCACATGGGGCCACGCCTACATACCTGAATTAGGTGGCTTCTACAAACAAAGAAAGACGATGTCTTTGCAAATTTGCTCATTTGCTGCCCAGCTGTAGCACTGTGTATTCAAAGCAATCAAAAAAGAATAAAGTGAAGTAAGCAGCTGTATGGGAATATAGGCACATTTGCAAGATGCTCCAATTGTGTGTTTATTCCTAAATGCAGTGAGAGTGCAGTGTGACTAATTACACCACAGAGGAAAGCAGAAGCTCTCAAGTTAAAGTATTTGGATAATCATGTTTACTGCGGGAAAAGTACGTCAGCATTAAATAAGTCAAAACACAGCGCGTCAGATTTGGAATGGCTCCATTGGTACTGCAAGACAGAGTAAGGAAGCCGAAATGATATGAGTCTCATTTGTCTAACTAGAAGAACTACCAGGAAAGATAAACCATCTGCTTCAACTAACTCAGCCCCACTTGAAAATGATAATTGTGTGGAAGGAGAAGGAACACATTTTTTCCCTATCCTTTATTTTACTACTTAACTTGTCAGTTAGTTTGTTGCTAGGTGGCTCAAGAAATCAGCACTTTCCATTACCTACTAGATGAACCATGATGATAAACGTAGTAGTAGTAGTAGTAGTAGTAGTAGTAGTAGTAGTAGTAGTAGTAGTAGTAGTAGTAGTAGTAGATTACTCCTTATCCGGAATTCCAAAAACCGGAATGCTCTGAAATCTGGAACTTTTCTGTGTGCTGATATGACCTTTTTTTAAAAAAAAAATTGTATGCCGGCGGGTGCCAACTGGCATAGAAGCAATATAGCAATACAAGATGGAAGACACTGGAGACGATTCATGGCCATTTCTGAAAGACTTCTGGCTGATAGGAACCTATCATACTGGATCAACTCAAAATATACTTCATATACTGTGCTAAAAGTGTTGCAGGCAAGAGATATTCTTTTTTGGGGGATGCAAAGAATCCCCCCATAAAAATGTAGCAATTGTATTAGAACATTTTGCTTCCATCAACATTCATCAGAAGTTTCCCCCCTGCGCAATAACTTTTGTCTTTAATTTTTGCTATAGATGGAGTGTAATTGCAAGCAGTGCTGTCATGTTGTTGGGGGCCTTATGTAAAAGTCCTGATCTGCCCCTCCATGATGCCCCCCCCAGGATTCCCTCTAATTTTTGTCACCTGTGTGTGGACCCCTACAGTGTCTGCATGGCAGCAGGTCTGGAGCACTCAAGATGACATCACCGTCATCGCAAACCTATGAACCTGAGCTCCGAGCTGCATGGGGCTCGGTTTAGAGCCGTATACCCACATTACTTAGCAAGAACAGTGCCCTCCACATCCCATGATGGCACATTGGACACTGCCGCCACTACTATTCACAGTTCAGGAGTCAGCCTGGCTAGGCAGGTCCTCTGATGGGCAGGGGTCCTCAGCTTGCCAACCTATGATGCCAGCCGTGGTAGCAACTTATGGATGTGTGGAACTCTTCTAAGAAATGTTGCTAGTCTTTTAGAAATTCTTCATTTTCCTCGAAATTTCTTGGAGGTAAGCTGAGGCATAACAGGCATCAAAATTGCACGTTAAGAAATATTTCAGAGCACCTCTCGGCCTAATGTGCTTGCCTCACCTGACAAGCAGCTGGGGCTACATTCTATCACAGCTATACTGTACCTATAGGAACAGGATGCTGCCTACTTGTGATCCACAAAAACACTCCACCTATTCATTCACTCCTTTTGTTGCAAGTTTTTGGGGAACTACTTGAAAGGCAGGCAGTCATTCTTCGAGGCATATCCTTTTAAAATCCATCTTCTCATTTTCGAATTACCCAAGCCACTTTTGTGCATGCACCTTGCTGCTTTTGAAAATCTCTCTCTGGTATTCAGTGGGGATGTTTACCTCTACAATAGCAATAATGCACTGCTGAAGATGAGGGGTGGCAGAATTTGTATGTGTGGGGGGAAGGGGGAACCTATTGTTTTCTTGCTGAAATTAAAAGCCATTTGTGAGCATTTGCACTATATCCATCAGTGCCTCTACAAACACTAACCTACCATTTGCAGCATCTACCACACAGCCTGAAAAAATATATATACTTTGTCAAATGCATCTAAATCAGATTCAAAAGGGCCAGGTGTTCAACTTAAGAGCAGCAGGGAATTTTTTTTTGTATTGTTAGAGTTTTTTAAGGCTTCAAAACCAACCCAATTATTACAATGATGAATAAAAAACAATTTCTGAAAAATACTTTTAGGGAAAGAGCAGTACACTGGTAAAATTGATAATCCCTTGTACTCAGCTCAAACCACAGATGGCTAGGATGGTTGAGTGGGGGATGCTACCATAATAACAGTCACTATTACCATCCACTGAGTACTGTGAAAGATGTGGAAACTATTGAAGAGTTGGTGTTGCTTCAAGCAGAACTTCTGAGAATCTTGCAGTCTTATTCCATACTCACAGAAAACAAATTAATAGCCCAATTCTAACTCGGGCTATATGACAGAGGAACACAGTCCCACTATTGTAAAGGGCCATACGGTGACAAGCACAGCGTGCCCCCGTTGAACATTTTGGAACCACCACCACAAACGGCAGTGGTATCAGCAGCCCACTGCCACAGCTGGCTACAGGAGGGAGTTCAGGTAAGCCAGCACAGGATGGTGGGAGGAACGGGGTGGGAAGGACGTGGAATGGGGGAGAGTCTGGGTGGGGAAGGGAACAGGCAGGAGGTTGAACGGGGCAGGGAAGGGGTGAATCCCGATGGCACCAACATGCGCTAGGATCCTGTCACTGTTCCCTCTCCTCTTCCCTTCTGCCCCAGCAAAATGGCTGAGTTAGATCTGAGGAGACCAATTTGAGCAGTGGAGGCTTGCGCAAAGGTAAGGGCATGAAAGTTCCCTTATGTTGAGGAATCTCCATGACTGCTGCAGGATGCAGTGCATGCTCCGTTAGCGTGGCTGCATCGGTGGGGGGATTTAGTTAGGACTGGGATGTAAATCAACTGACAGGCTGTGTGAAAGATGAATACGTTTTCTATGATATGGACTTTAATGGCCGAATGCTCAGTCAGACTGGGCCAATTATAGTTCAGATGATATTCTCTTTGACTTTCTTCCTGCACATAGTTACCTGGTCAATCATTTTTCATTTACTTCATTGCAAGGTGTGCAGGAAACACACATATGTACATGTGTACTTGGTGCTGAGTGCCTGCCAGGAGGTCATGGACTAGGTCAGTAATGTGGTTATTTACTGGACTGATGACAAGAAGCCTCAGATCCACAGGCCACACTTTTGATCAGGCAGGTAATCAATCCCCTCCCCCTCAACGGATGTGATGGAGCTCTGTCTGCCCCAAAATGCTAATATACCTCAAAATTTAAATGAGGTTTACTGGCTCCAAAATTCAATATCCTACTGGAGCAGCATAGTGCCAGGGTAGAGTCCTATAACAAAGGAATAGGGGGGGGGGGGAATCAGAAAAAAATGTTGATTTTTTTTGAGAGAGAGAATGTTTTCTAGCAATTTCGATATTTTCTTTTTCAGAATGAGCAAAATCCCTTTTAAAGTAGCATTTTAAAATAATATTGGTACATCCAGCTATGCTGCTGCAAAACTCCTGCTGCCAAAACACTTTACCTCCTCCTCTTCCTCCTCTCCTTCCAGGTCAATGAGAAGAGATGGAGTCGCACACCAGTAGCGCACACTAAATTTTGTATGGAAGGGAGTGGAGAAACTAAATAGGTGACTTCCAAAACATAAGTCTCAGGCCCTCCAATCCTGAGATCTGGCAGCCTGAGAGAATCTGAGTTGAGATGGTCCTTGAAAACCTGAGTCCCAAGCCAAACACCTGAGATCTGACAATCTTATTTATTTTTCTTCATTATTTTGTACTAGCTAATGATCACCCAAATTTGATTGGTGTATCCCCTTATCTAAAGCCGCGTGTTTTGGAAGTGGAGAAAGACTGTGCACCATCAGGCCTAGCTGTGAAACACCATGCTTTATCTAATTCACTACATACTTATGGAACTGACTCCATCTACCTTTGAGTGTGTCTGGCTCTTCAAGTTTGAACTAGAAGGATGAGGCACTGATTCTCTATGCCACCAGCACAGTGCCATCAGCCTTGGTGATGAGAAAAAGCAACAACAACTGGATAGTTCAAGCTATCTGGATAGTTCAAATTCAAAGACATTAGCACCACAGCCCCAAAGCCTCCAGACTCTAAGAATCAAGTGATCAACTCGTGCATCATCTGCTAGAAAGATCCCAAAACTTGCTGCTAAGGGGGAGGCCATCCAACTGTTTCCCTTGGGTGGAACAGACATCATTTGGTTGCTCATTTCAGGTATAATCTGCCAGCACTAGGACCCTGATGTGTGTGACAAGATTGGAGGGAAGGATGGGTGATAGGACCAGGAAAGAAATGGGATGGGAGAAGCCATGGTTTCATGCTTCCCTACTGCTGCAGAGCTTTTAAAGAATCAGACATGATATCTGGGTTGCAACCTGGCAAACAAATTAGTACAAAATCCACAAATTGCAATGGGAGAGCTCTTTCCAGTTTGCATCAAATTGCAAAATAGTTTTATTTATTTTTGAACGAATCTGATTTTGGCCTAGCCCATTTCCCATACTTGTGAGCCCCTAGACATTTATTTATTTATTTAAATAATGCATACCCCGCCTTTCTCTCAGCAAGGGCACTCAAGGCGGCTTACAATAAAACATTAAAATACATATATACCTTAAAATAATTAAAAACAAATAATTAAAACAATTAAAACAAACAACCCCAGTGGGTCACCTATATTTACATTTGTTAAAAGCCATTTGTTAAAAAGCCAGCCCACCATGTCAGACATCGAATGCTAACCTAAATAAAAACGTCTTAAGTCCCCCTACCCATCCTCCCTCCTACCCACCGCATCTTCCACCCACCTATCTGGATGGGTGGGACCAGAATTTCCCTCCATTTTAAACAGAAATCTAAGCCAAGAATTTGGGAGTCATAATGCTCTCATCATTTTCGAGGTGTTATGAGCCCCCTGAGGCTCATTCTTCTGAACCCAGACATATACGTCTTCTTGGTGACATCACTATCCAGAGTTAAGTTAAATGTACTGCGATGCTCAGGAGCTGAGGGTTAAGCTACTTACATCCAGGCAATATGGACCATCTCTGCCTAGCATCTTCCTGTTCAAGCCACTGAACATTTAAACAATGTTTCAGTCTCTCCTCAAAGAGTTAATATATTGTAAGCTATCAAAAAAATAGGGGGAAAATGCCCACTTACTTTCAAATTATAGAGAACTCTCTTGTCTTTATTGAGATTTGAGTGCATTTGCACTTTAAAAGCTTCTCTCCCCCCAACCCCACTCCTCATAACAATAGTGCAGGTGCATTGCCCTTCAATGTACAATGTATTTATCCTGGGAGGCAGGAAGTTGGGTTCACACCTGTTTCTTCTTTCTGTTTGCTCTTGGCCTGGCTCTGCTGAATGTCACGATTGGTACAGCTGAGGCTGTCAAAGAGAATTACCACTTTGCAACGTGATGGTCTAATTCTGGCAGTTTGGATCTTACAACAATTTGCTTTTTTGTTCATCCTTTTGGTAACGTTTCTTTGTTGTGTAAACAATACAGAACATAAACTATCAGTGGTTGCAAAGAAAAGAGAGAAAATAACAAAATCCGCCTTATCAGACAAATGGTGTTTTGCTATAGATGTTATAAGAGATGAGATTACAGGCTCTGTTCTGCTGATAATATGATTGCTAAAGGGAGAACTAAGAACTGAAAATGCAATCCAATTTTCTTACCTTATTTTTCAGAACAAGATTGAGCAGAAAGGCTCTGAAGTGGTAAGAATGCGAGACATCGGAACGTCGATACAAGCTACTTATATGCCTTCCATTCTCTCCAGCTTCAGAACCACTGGAAGAGATTCTCTCTGACAAGAAGCCTGCAGAAAAGTCAGCAACAGTTCTAACCAGCCAAATAAATGAATGAAACTCAAAGAACACTGCCAGTCTGAAACCATTATGACAATATTTTTGTTGTCAATTAACCTACTCAACCATTTGTACATCTCATCCCAAACATTGAAGCATGAGGAAATTTCCTGCTGAACGTGGAGGAAATTCTAAATTTTTCATTAGGAGTTTAAAAAACAGAATTTCCTGAAATCTGCTTTCACATTTTTTTCCTCAAAACCACCCTGGACATCCTTAGTCAGTACTTAAATATATTGGATTAATACAAAAATGTTATCCATTTTGAATTAAGGATGTCATGAAACTGGAGCTGCAATCCTTTGTATACTTACTAAGGACAGGTAAGTCCAATAAAACATACAACAGTAGGAATTTGTTCTGACTAACCATGCCGATGATCATCATTTCTTCAAGTGATGTTAGGTGAGCTCTCAAGTCCTGACTCATTGTGACTCCAACAAAAACAATACCTTTGCTTAATGATGATGAGGCCACCATCATTAGTATTCCTTAATGTTCCTTTGTTGGTGGCAGTTTTCATCCTTATTTTCTAGGCTAACCAGACGCAAAGGAGGAGATGAATCATAAGCAGTTGTACAGAAGAGGGGGCTTCACTTTTAACTTCTGCATGACACTGTCTGTTGGATTCACATATTTATTATACTGATATCCCACCTTTCGGTTTGAGCAGCTAATAAAAGAAAAATATGATACCAATGGGTCAAAGCAGCCCAATGGAAAGTGCCTTGTTCTTCCTCCTTCTCCCAGTAGCTGGCTGCTGATGGAACCCAAAAGGGGAGGAGCCAGACAACAGCTGGCCGAGACACACCAAGAGAAAGGGCCGCCTCATGCTAAACTGAAATTTGCCCACATTCCCTCTGATACACAACTACTAAAGGTACAGGCACCCTCTCTACCTTGATTTGAGTGCCCTATCATCACAAGCTTGTCTGTACATGAAAGTGCAGATGGCTTTCAGATCTCACCGAAGAATTTAAGAAGCGATGTGTTTTTTTTTGCCTTAGATCTAAGCAGAACTACAGTCGGACCTTTTATACACTGGGGTTCTGTTCCCAGAACCCCAGTGGATAAAAATCAGTGTTATATGGGGGTGGGGAGCGGTGCCACATCAACTTTTTTCCCCAGCATCTTCGGTGCTTCCCTCCTCCTGAGTTTGTTTAAACTGACTGAAAAAAAGAAAAGAAAAATCACTACTAGAAGATGGCACCAGAGACTCCTGGTTGCATTTTTCCCCTTTTCTTCAGCAGCTTAAACATGTGGGAAGCAGCTGGCAGGCCCCCCACAGATTCCCAGTTGCATTTTTCTTTTTTTTTAGCAGTTTGGACCCGCGTAGGAGGCGGGAAGTGGCTGGCAGGCCCCCAACAATGCTGAAAAAAGAGGTAATGTGGTGAGACTCCCACTTCAACAGTTTTGCCACAGTCAAAACCATGGATAAAAAGGTCCGACTGTATACAGTACTGTATTCTGTACTTCTTACCCCAACTGCCAAGTCCAGCAGGCAGAGCTGCAGGCAGAGGAAGGAGGGTACAAGTTAACATTGTGTGTGGGGGTGGGCTCACCCCAATGTGGTGAAGAGGACTAGATATATAAGTAGTATACCAAGCCTCAAAAAATTCCTATTGGCTGGCTTACCCATGGGTAAAAGCATGAGATCTTTATTCCTTCTCTTCCTTCCAATGAAGTCTAAGGGCAAGTGTGTGCTTTCCCAGTTTAGGACAGAGGTTGGAGTTGCTAAACTACTGGGGACAGACTTCTGTACTTTCCAGAGGGCACAGATCCAGATGAGGCATCTCAAAGAAAACAACCCCTTTTATCCCACTTGCTCCCACACTGGGAAGCAAGAGTAAGACTGGCATACTCTCCCTTGGCTCAGTTCAGGATTTGCATTGTACTTACAGGTTTTCTCAGATTGGGAAAAAGCACTCAGAAAAAGCGTATCTGTTCTCTCTGAGCTCCTAATATTGATGACATTAAGTCAAAATTCGCTTTGGATTTATGAGTTTTCACAGATCAGGACAAAGCCCATCAGTTCGAAACGTTCTCTCACAGCTCTTAATGTTGATGATGATGTGTCCATGCACATCATCATGCTGCCCCCTGGGAATGCTTTCGCCTCCCTTCCTCACACTCCACAACCACGCAGCCCCAAACATCCACACATGGGAACCTGAGAGGCCTTAAGATTTGGATCTGGAATAACCACCACTTAAAATGTTTGCAAGTAACGATCAAGAGAATTGAACCTTGATAGAGAAGATATTCATCCAGCAAAAAGCTGCTCAGTTAGATGATCTGGTCACATAAGTAGTTCTGTGCAAACAAGAGTTTAATCAAGAGAATGGGGTTAACATGAAAGAACCTTGGTGCGTACGCCTTCAAAGCAGCCATCTCTGGATGCATGATGTGTTTATTGCTGACTAGGCATGCACAGAATCTTATGTAACGTTCCAAGCCAAGGAGAACATTTGGGGAATATTGTGGCCAATTCATAATACAGCCAAGTGTCATGAACTGAACAATTCTGTATACTAAACCAGGTACTGCAATTAAGAATTTCAGCACCATCACTCCTGGAGGATAGTGTAGGATATTTTCCTTTTATCCATTAAAGAACCCTGTTGCAACAAGATTCACAGCGCAATCCTGTCTAAAGATCCGCGGGCGACCCTAGGGCCACCCGCTGGATCCTTCCTATCCCCATTCTGGGCCGATTGTGAGCGCCTCGAGGTCTACTCAGGGGAAGGAGACATTTGTCCCCTTCCCCCGGTGTAGCGCGGGGAGGCCCCAATGGGCCTTGGATTTCCGCCAGCTTTTGAGCTGGCGCAAGTTCAAGGAGGCCGTATAATGGCCGTGCCGGCCCGGGAATGGGATGAGGATATGGCGGCCACCATCTCTGCCCCTCTCAGGCCGGCTTGGCCAACCGCTGCCCTCCCTCACCACCCGGACCGCCCCCGCCGGTGGGAGCCTTACCTTCTCCGGCGGCTGCAGGGATGATCCGGTGGCAGAGTGAGGCTGCTGGCCTCCGCGCCGGCAGCCCTTACTCACGAGTCATTGCAAACATGCTTTACGGAACATTTGCAATGGCTTAGAGCAGTGGAGCGCTCGCTCCGCCGCTCTATAGTTAGTAGGGATTGCATTGTCATTCAACAAGTCTAGTTTCACATCATTGTTCATCTGAAGAAATGTTGCATTGTTTATATTTTGACCAATGTGGAATGAAATTTGAATTTTTAAATGTCTTTTAACTGAGAAAATGATCCCTTCAGTTTGGACCTCAACAGATGATTTCTCTGGAGCAGAATTGCTTCAACGTATCATCAGCACAGATTACTAGTCAGAAAGGTCAAAGACTGAGTTTTTAATTTCAAGAGAGTTTTCATGTTAATTAAACATGAGAGTTTTATGGATGGTAATAGCTGAGAACAGAAACCACCTTTTGTGAAATAATCTGAGACATATAGTTAAATACTATCCAGTGATGGAGACACAATTTACTGATGGTAAGTTATTAATCAGGGGATTATGTGAACATAATTGTTGTGAGCCATATGTATTAGTGCTGTGAATAACACAATAGATAAACTACTTTCAATTTGCCTAATGGAATATGGTTATTTTCAAATACTCAGTGAACAGATAAAAAGGGGTCCCTACCTTCATATAACTTGGAGGCCATCTGATTACTTCAGCAATAAAGGAATTGCATTCCTGTACTTGTTGCAAAGCCAATCCTGAGCTCTCAGTGTTTTCAAAATGAATATTACCACAGAATAAGCAGGATACAGCCATATTTTTAATTGCTTTAAATTGATCTGGCCTCAACAACACCATTCATGCTACATTTACAACTGCCTCAGAACCAACCTATGAAATCCACCAGCATGTTGGCCCATTAAACAAAAATACATTCCAAATTCCTTTGACTTTAGAACTGCTCTTCATGCATATCATTCACAGGCCAACCACAGTCATGTTTACTCTGAACCAAGTCTTTTCAATTTCAGCAAGGCTTATCACAAGTAACTCTGTGTAGAATTGTGGCCTCAGTTTGTGAGATAACATCTTATGCTGTTAATTGAGTGTGTTGCAAGGAAGGTAAAATCAATACAATACAATGTTGCTCTTATCAATTATCATCAATGGAAAGAGAGCTACAGATGAATGATATAACCATTCACATTAAGAAAGCAATTATGAGCTTGATCTACTACCTTCTTAAGCTTGCCAGATGACTTCTATTCTGTTAGGCTGAACTACTTGAATGTAAGATCCAGATTTTAAAATAGATCCTGTCTATACGCAGGTGATTTTAAAATCACCCATGTCTAAACAGGATAAATATAGTTCAGTATATAGCATCTTTGTTTGACAAGGTTTTTCCAGTAAGACTGTAAAGCTTAATTAAGTGATGATTTGACTGAGGTCTGGTTTGTTTACCAAGCATGTGGAGCTTTTGTTTTAAATTTTATAATGCACAGGAGTGAGACTGGGAAGGGGGCAGTATCAGTAGTGCCACTGATATCCTTTTCTCCTTTCATGGCCATGATGGCCTCGATCCAGCTCCTCAGGTCCGCTTGGCCATGCCAGCAAAGTAGCGGATGAAGATCCGAGTAGACCCATCAAGGCAGCGGAGGTTGAGGGACAAGGGACAGGGCAAGGGACAGAGGCGTCGCTACGGAGGGGGCGGTACCGTAAGTTGTGCCCCGTCCTAGTCCCGTTTACAAGCCAGCATGAGGTGCCCCCCCTCACCGTTGGAGCCATTCCATGCGGAGAAGGCAGCGGGTAGGAGACTCCCTGCCCTTTGCCTTCTCCGCACGGAATGGCTCCGATGGCGAGGCGGCGGGGCCACCTTGTGCTGGCTTGTAAACAGGACTAGGACGGGGTGCAACTTACGGTACCGCCCCCACCGTAGCGATGCCTCTGGCAAGGAAACAAATGTTCCCTTACCTCAAGGAGGCCTCCAGGACATGAAACTCCCCCATTGGATGCAGCAATGGGGTGTGGTTGCATGAGAGGGGGGAGGCAGGTTGGATCAGGCTGTTCCACACATAAGCCTCAATTCACACAATCCGTCTGATGTGAAAATGGAGAAGGGATAGTATACTAAGGCACTCTTCACACAGCTCCTTCTCTAAAATCCAGACCTGCTCCCCAAAGAGATTTGGACTTCTCTGTACTCTCTCCCCCATGCAAATATGTATCCCCACATACACCACTGTCCATCCCTACTGTTAACTGCACCTCTTTCCTCACTGATGCAAATGTATGCAGTCACCATCTTGTGCACTGCACTGAGCATGTGCAGTTGTCAAAATGGTTCATGTACATTAATTAAGCAAAGTATCACAATACAGATCACAGAAACAAAAACAGGGATCTGAAAACAAATAGTGCCCCTTAGCAATAATCGAAAATGATTCAACTTCTTGGGCTCATAAGCCAAATATTATCCACGCTATCACTGTGGTCATTTTTTTAAAGGGCAGGTGTTCTTGATAAAAATGTACTCAATTACTCTGACTGAATAAAAAATCCTGATCATTAAAATATTACCAGTGAAAAGGCTGATATACGAGAACGTGGCTTTCTGGTTCTCATGGCATTAATCTAAAGAGATAATGCAAAGTAAGTAATTACTGCTATATTCCTCTAAAATAATACAATGCTGTATTGAGATACTCTAAGAGAAGACAGGTGGCATAAAACCATGGCAACAGGAGAAGTGGGCAGTGTGGAACAGATCTACCCATATGCATCATTTGATCCTTCATGCGATGTAAAGCAGTCCCTTAATATAGAGACGATCATAGTCAATCCACTCTCCCTCCTAGCCTCTTTCTCCCTTTCCATTTCTTGCTTTGTTCTAATTCATTTGTATAACCACGCAAGGCTCCTGAATCTATCACACACAATAAAATATCTACAGAATAACACTGACTTTATTCTCCTGGAACATACACAGCTGACCGGGATAGCATCTTAGCAAGAAGGGGCAGAAAGAATGATGAGCTGTCTGCATCAGCAGGTAGCCTATGTGCCAGGGGGAAAAAAAAAGTCTGCATAGGCATCCTTTTTCAGCATAATCCCCAGCCATGAATATTTGGCTTTCATGTGAACACTTGGCCTCTGTATGTCAGTGAGAAGCACTTCGTATTTCAAGACCAAGAATCAGTTACATCCTGTTACTAAGGCTGGAATCCTCCTAGTCCTACATCCTTCGGGGTGACCCACTAAATTCAGCACAGCTTGCTTCCTGGTGAGAAGACAGCCTAAATGACAGTCAAAGATAAGTACTTAGAATTTGCAGGAGATCAGCCCTTGGGCTATCAAGAATAAAACATACAAAGAGATCAATGAAGGCAAACACTGCAAATGTTAATTAAACGGCAACCCATACAGCATATCAGAGATTTTAAACTCCTATGAAACATACTCCTTTTATGAGTTAAAAAAAGTTAAACCCAAAACCTCATTGTGTATATTTCAAAACGTTCATTTGTAAAATGTGCTTTTAACCACCAATAGATGTTACTGAGCACTAATATGACGTTGTATATGCAGTCATGAGTAAATGCTAAGAGGACATGTGACTCAGGCCACTCATGTCTTCCTTGACCAGGGTTGATGCCAAGGAAGCATCAGACATATAAGCCTCTTCCAAAAAAAAAAGGCAAACCTTTTCTGACTCACCACCAAACACCCCATCCTCTCTGGTGTAAGTGCAAATTCCACAGTCAAGCCTGCAAGGCAATGCTATTATCAATAAAGGAGACAAACATGGCCATTTAGGCCACAAAAGGACGTGTCTCCAGCCCCTGGTGCTTCCTCACCAGTGCCACCACTAATTCAATCAGAGTCCTATGGTAAATTAAGTATCCAACTCCATGAGCAGTCAAAAGGCACTTCCCCCAATTTATCTATGGCTCAGACCAAACATGCAACTATTCCATGGGAAAACACATCCATGAATGACATCAGTGAGTTTCCACCCATGTGGCATTTGAAAACACACATTCACCAGAAACCAGGGGCAAAAGCCGCACTCGTCCCTCCCCCAGTGCTGCCATATCATCCTTTGACAGATTTCCTGTTTCTGCCAGAATCCTGGCAGCATTTGCTCACCAAAAGGAGCAGGAGTTTCCCCCTGATGGTTTGCTCTTCTGAGGGGAGAAAACTTCCAGGTTCATAGATGTCATGTGATTCCCTGCTACAACTTTCATAGGGCAAGATTTTTCCCATATTCTGAGGTTCTGTGTTTCAACCAAGGAAGTGAGGTTCCCCTGAGAGGAAACCTCTTTTGAAAAATTGGCTCCTCTCCCTAATTCTGAGCAGAAAGTCTTCCCCAGAATTCATTAAAGTTGGGTATCCTTGCAAGCCACTTACCAAATCAACCATGGTGTGCAATTCATCCTCAATCAAAGGAATTGTAATGGAATCACTTAATTCCTGTTTATGTGTGTGTGTGTGTGGGGGGGGGGCTCTGACAGCCAGTATGGACAGGAGGCAGGGCAGAAAAACTGAGTATGCTCCATTCTTTCCAGTTCTGGGGATATTTTATACAATTGTAGCTTTTCCCAATTAGCAGGATTCTACCCTTGCTCACCACAGGTTTTAGTTTACAACAAAGAGTACTGTAGCACCTTAAAGACTACCTAATTTATTTCAGCGTAAGCTTTTATTCATTGACGGCATTACACAATGTCTGATGTTCTCTTCCCCAATTTTGACTTATCTTGTACACATTTTATATAGGACAGTGAAATTTGATTCCAGCTGTATGCAAAACAAGGGCCCAGGGCTCCAGTTGTGCTACTGAGCATGCATGTGTGCATGCTCAGAAGCATTAGATATGCAAATCTTTCAGGTACATCTAAAAAGTTGCTACACTGTCCTGCCAACTAAAAAAGTCTATTGGTTTTGACAGTTTTAACTGCTGCCTCTTCTAGCTGTGTCATTTTCACCGTTACGATGTATTTTACTGTTCTTGCACGTTTACTTGGTAAGGTAGGGTACAAATACTGTATTTGCAAGAAATGTAAACGTTTCATAAAATGTCAGATAAATGGATTGCTGAAATGCAATGATGGTTGCGCAGCTGTCATGTTGTTTGTTTCTCTCAGTGCTGAAGACCAGGGGTTGGTGATCTATTTTTTCATTTGCTCATGATGACTTGTCTTTCAATTAGCCCATCCCTGAGGGAAATTAACCCGTACCAACTTGAGAGCTGTCATTTCAGTGTGACTCCTTAATTACAGGCAGTCCCACACAGCCAGCATCTCCCTTGTTTGCCATGATCATCTCCACAGTTTGGGCTTATTCAATTTAACCCACCTAACCCACGACAGCTTAGATGTACATTCCATAGCATGATTAGATGCTACAAAGCATCATCCAAAAGGATGAGACCAAAAGGAAGCATAATTACATAAACCTCAAGCAGCTTGTCAGTGTCCAGTCACATTTGTGCTTTCCCTCAGTCACCTCCAGGCAGGGCCTCTGAGAGGGGGGTTAAGGGAATACAATAGTACCCGGGTCCAGGGTCAAAAATTTGGCCGGGAGCCAAATTCACATGAAGGGAAGGGGTCCAGAAGAAACGTTGTATCCCCTGATAAAATTCCTCTGGGTGGCCCTTTATACATGTGTTGAACCCACAAAAAAAAAAGCAGCTCTTCCCTATGCCATTGCTGCAATATATACAAGATTTCCTAGATCTTCTACTACAAAACACTTAGCAATTATTTCCTGAACAGCCCCAGTCACTGGAAACCTATCTTGGTGACTCCCCCCCTTCTCCAAGACACGTACTTTCTGCATATGATAAAAAAAAAATGCAACTGCATAATAATGATTGAATTAAGGTTGAAATTCTATGCACACTTCCCTGGAAGTAATCCCCACTGAATTTAGTGGGACTTACTTCTGAGTAGCTAGGTATAAAATTGCTCTGCCAGCCGGCAGCCTATGAACTCCTTCAGGTTTCTTCTCTAGAATGACCTGCTATAAAGAGACCCAGCTTCTGAAGCAATTTCATGCCCATCCCAGCTGTCTGCCTCTTTCTTCAAGAAACAGATCATTGCATTTGATCACTCCCTCTCTCCATTATACATAGGGACGTAGGATGCTCTTTTAACATGCACACCAAATGAATCCCAACTTTGATTCTATTAAAAGTCACCATTATTTCAAAGCTACATGCAACAGTCATGGAGGTTTCGCTAATAACCATTAGAGCGACTATCATGGGGCAGAGGGCTCCCCTCAGTTTGTTTATCACTTCATTAGTAAAATTAATTAGCAAAAACACTTCACCGGTGACAGGCATGAATAAATCCTTCCATTGTAAGGGACAGTCTTTTAAGAAGCTAATTTTCTCAATGGCTGTCTTGTTACATCTGGAAATTTGCTTGTGCATTTTCTTATGTATTATGGTTCAGGACAAAGGGAGGTATTTAACACCTTTATTTATATGCAGTATTTTTATACCGCCTTTTTCTTGTAGACGCAAGGCGATTTACATACGCAGGGTGATCTAAATCCCATTTTTTTAAATGGTTTTTTTTTACAAATATTCTATGAGAGAACTCATAGAATCCTTCATTTCCCAGATGTTTCCTTCTGAATGCAGAGTTAGGCTCAAAGTTAGGCTTAGCATTAGTTAGGCTCAAAGAGTTTAAATAGATGCACTTTCTGTGTACCATCTTGGCTGTAGTCCTCAAACACTTGAAAAATTGCCTTATTATTGATATATTATTGAAACGTTAGAAAGGTCTTGAATGCCTAAGGTTCAGTTGCATAAAACTTCTACGGAAAGAATTAAGATACCTTTATTACTGCCAGCATTTTCTTGATACTACCCCAGTACCCCAACAGGTACATCTTTTCCCAGTACAGACACATGGTGGTGAAGAAAGTCCCACATACTAAACAGCTGCTGTCATACTGCTGTTAAATACAAAGGAGTCCTGCTAGAGAAAAAATGTCAAAACCTATTCATTAATTGGGGAAATATTTTATCAATGGTGAGCACTAGCAAGTAGTTCACACTTACAAGAAGAAAACACACACACACACACACACACACAAACACACACACACAAATATATTGAACCATTCCTTAGACAGCCTCTGCAATAGCAAAATTACAGAGGAAACAGAAAAGCAAAGTCATTATTAGGGCAGTGAAAAAAAAACCCAAATATAGATTCATTAAATACCAGCTCAGTGCGGTGTGTTTAAGATCAGTGTAGGAATTTTTGGTCTCACAATGATCTGTTTATATTACAAGATGATGGGGAAGAAATTTCATTGTGTGGGCACTGAGTAGAGAAACACCCTGGAACCCATGTAATAGGTTTAATCAAGCTCTGGAATCGGTATTTATCTAAAATATATGCATTGTTTTCATTAAATGTGAGATGTACAGTAAAAAAAAAAAAAGACGGTAGGGAAGGGGAGGAAAAATCCCTCAGATTTTTCAGTGCTGCTTCCTTATTCTTCTTTGGTTCCAAACATGTTGGCAGCTGCTAACCAGACAGAAAACACTGAGTGACTGATGTTCCAGAGAACTGGATGACCTTGCCACCAGTAAATCTATGTGGACAGGTTGGAAGAAAGCTTCTGTCTACAGGGCAAGACAGACAGATGACAGTTTTTGTCCCAGGGTAAGACAACTCACTTGGTGGACACAACAGGCAATCTGGATACTGCATCTGTAATCCAGATGGTCATTTGTAGTTAGAGAATGACACTGGATTCCTGAGCCCAGACTAGTTTACTTAATGTAGGTGACCTTCTGTGCATCACCTCTGCACCAGGGAGTCACTGAGTGACTGCCATTTATAACAACAACATTATATTCAAAAATGGGAAGTACTGAATAATGTTCCAAATATTCGGTTTGTTGTTGGTTTCAAGCACTGTTTTTTTTAAAGATTACAGTCCTATGCACACAGTGTTGAATAGTCCTTTTGAACTCAGTGAGATTTAATACCGTATTGGTCTGAGTATAAGACTCACTTTTTTCTCCTAATTTAAGTTTTTTAACTAGGGGTGCATCTTATAATCAGGCATAAATTTAATGCCAGTGATTTAATTAATTTTTTTTAATAGCACCAAACTTTAAGGGTGCGTCTTATAATCAGGTGCGTCTTATACTCGGGACAATACGGTATTTACAAAGAAGCTCATTTTGCAAAACAACTGATACATTAAAATGAAATTGCTTGATATGTGATGGTTACCTATGCATGGAAGTGTTCTTTGTAGCACAGAGGGTTGCATACTTGCTACCTACGCTGTCTAATCCTATGCATTTTTTAGAAGCAAGTATGTTTCAGGAATTCTCAGAACTCTCAAATATTCCCTGGACATTTCAAAATACTGAACATCAGTATTTAATAACCAGTGATGATATTTGATTGCATTATTTGATATGTTGATGTTTTGTAATATTTCATTGTTGACAGGCAATAGAACTAAGTATTTGATAAACTTGCCCATTCATAAATGATGATACATGAGTAGTTTTTCAAACTTCTACCTTCAGAGTATATTTTCCATATTGACATCTTCCAAGAAACCTCCGTACCCATCTGTTACATAACCCCTGCACATTGCCGAGGATTCTGAGGCATACTCCCTTCAAATGGAGACACCATTGAGTACATACTCAATTCAAATGGTGTTGGAACTTGGGAGACAACCATGATTTACTATGATGAACTGAGTGTAAATCCTAGAAAACCGCACATTGCAAAAAGAAGATCAACAGCAGTGAGCAAGTTGTCCTTGAGAATGCTTGACAAGCTCCCAAAGTTTTCATGGAAGAAGTTTGAATTATAGTTGGCCTAAAGCCCCTCTCAATTTTTACTGCCCTATTCATAGGGGATGAACCTACACCATTTCAACAATGGTGGAGGGGCTGGGGCTTGAATTCTGAGGAAAGGGGGTGAAGATGACAAGTTGGTGGCCACCATTTTTGTTCTGCAGAATGCCCCTGGAACAATGCTACGTAACTACATAGTGCAGGTCCCACTGAGTTTATTTATTTTGCTATATAAACCACGTTATGAATTACTTTGTTGAAAATTGGTATATCAATATTCTTATCATTAATAATAATAACTATGGTGGACTGGGGGAACACAGCTTCCATCACTGTGAAATTGGCAGCAGTAACATAAAAGGGGAGGGAAGCTGGCCAAGAGTGCAGCCAGTTACTGCCTTCCCTTTATCCCAACATCCCCTTTAAAATATAGTCTGAAAGTTCTTAGAAAGAGAACTTTCGGGTCAGTCCTAGTATATCATATTTGGCAGTATCTTCTTATTGGCATGCAATTGTGTTTTATATTTACATCAGATAGATATAACGGTATTTACAGCATTTGATAGATAACGTAGTACGGTAATTAGCGTTTGACAGTCCCCCCCTTATTAGTGAATAGTGAAAACAGCAATACAATAACAAGAAAAAGCAGCTAATGCAAATAAATAAAGAAAAAGAAAATAAAGGAATATAAGGGGGAAAGGGGGACAATAAGTACACACACAAAATGACATTCGGCAGTTGATAGCATAGCATATTTCACATTTTGAATCAGCAAAAATCAATCAGATGTCAAGAAGTCTAAAGCATTCAAACTGTGAGTTTTGAATTAAACATTTCACATTCAACATGTGAATTCAAATTTTGCTCTCAAATTTCGTACTTGAAAATGTGCTTGGTGAATCTTCAGTATTTGGTGAATTTCCGGTATCTGTGAACATTCCAGTCCTTTCAACTATATGCATAATATTCTTTTATCAAATACTGTACTGAAGGGCATGTTAAGAGCATCATTTTAAAAAACAATTGTTGCAGAATAAGCTAATGTAACATCACAATAGGATTGCATGGCTAATCTAAGTGCAATTTGCTATTTTCCATCAGATTTTATAATTTTCAAGAGGGGGAGCTAGTTAGCTAATAGATTGTAGGTTCTCCCTAACAGCGTCTTTGATGGCAAACTGTAGTTGCATGATTTTAGATGAAGCAGAATGAAAACAGTTTACAGTTACAAAAAAAAAATCATCTTTGGGCTTTTGATGTCACTTCTGTTCCTGTTTTCCACATAAAATTGACTGATTGTTGAGGATATCATATAGACACAGCAGGAAAACTGATTATTGTGTCTTGACAACACGTAAAAAACCATAAATGGATTTTTTAATCTTTCAGCTCACACAAAAGTGATCCATTCAAAACACGCTTTCATTTCAAGTTTCAAGAATTTATAAAGGATGCTACTCAGTTAAGTGGAATGCAGGGAATATAAACGCATAGCTAGAATAAGAGGGAATAACTTTGAGTCAAATCTTTGCAACAGAGACCACACATACACACATTCAAAAGTCCTTAATACAACACCTGGAACTTCAGAATGTTTCTGGGTAAGGGCGGTATCTTACATTTGGATAATAAGGTGAAAGATAGTAATGTGAAATTTATACTACACTATGTGGTTATGTAGCAATTAACATTACATAGTATAGGACGTTTGCATTCACACAGCTCTTGTTTGAATTTTTTAAGTACCCCAAACGAAATATAGTCCCTTTGTGTAGTTCGTATGTCCCTTCTCTCATCTTCTTTTGCTATAAAATCCCCAGCCACCTACACACCTGTGCGCAGGTTTGCCCTGGAGGTGTTGGAAATTATAGAGTCCTCACTCTTGGCCTTCCCTGGGCAAACATTTCCTGAACAGACTGGAATGCATGGAGCGATTTTTGTGACTACCTTGTAAGTTCGGCATGCTGTGTGACTGCGCGAAAGGTTTCATATAAGATCAGGGCACTGCAGCTCGGATATGAGAGTTGGCATTTATGGAATAGTTTTCCAAAAGAGTTGCATTCAGTCCTGGCAAAAAACCAAACAAACGCAATCTGACTTCACTTTAAAGCCTGGGAGTGTTGTAGGTATCAGACTCGCTTGTGTATACAAAAAGGAGCGTGCCAGCAAAGGTACTTCAGGCACACAAGTATTTCTATTGTTCCTTCGTTGTTTCAGGAAGGGGGGGTGTCACACAGGTGGGTGTTATGAAAGCTGCCTGTGGTGTGACATCTTTGATGGCTCTTTCACACATGCAAATGACCCCCACACCCGCCAAATAACCACACAACACAGAGGCTGGAATTTAACTGGGCCACTTTATTAATTACAAACTGCAGCAAGACAACTTCCTACCTACTCGAATGTTGATGTTGCAGTCATATAGCATTGGACATTTTCAGTTCAATTAAGGCTGCAATCCTATACACATTTACTTGGGAGTAAGATAACGTTTAACACACACACACACACACACACACACACACACACACACACACACAGAGGATTGCGCTGTAATTCCCTTCCTCCGAGTTCAGGGTACAGCCTGCATACCACATCTGTCCCACCAAAACATTTTGATCATCCCGTTAAGCCCAGTAGCATTATAAATAATCATGGGTGCCCCGCCTCACTCTTTCGTCTTCTTGCTCCACTCCTGCCCGCCACCAGGCACCTTCTTCCTCCAGCTGGATGAAACGATTGCTTGGCTGGGTCACTTTTGCGAGAGCCCAGCTCACAGAGAGAGAGAGAGAGAGAGAGAGAGAGAGAGAGAGAGAGAGAGAGAGAGAGAGAGAGAGAGAGAGAGAGAGAGAGCAGTTCCACAACTGCAAATATTGCAAATATTTTCTAAATATTTTTCTCCTATTGTGAAAATTCTTAAGAGTTACATACAAAACGTATACATTCTTTTCTATAACTGACTTGTTCCACCCCACTGTGAGAGCAAGACTGAGGGATGGGGTCCTGGCAGGTGAATATTTGGGGACCTCTGCTCCAAATCCTGGGTGCTCACCTCACTGCCCACAGCCCAGGAGCCACAGCCATGGCTCTCTTCTCCCGCAAGAACAATACTGAGCAAATACTGAGCAATACTGAGCGCTTTGCAAAACACTTCGCATGTATTATTTCGACATTGTCTGTACAACAACCCTATAAGGTGATGAGTATGATCTTTTCTTTACTATATATTTTTATTTTATTAATATAATATTAAAACATAAAAACTATACATATTTCGTAAGGTTATAGCAAGTGCGAAGCAATATATCCTACGAGCATACTATTCATAAGGTGAGTATTATCATCCCTTTTTTGTAGATGGGGGACTGAGGGCGAGAGGCTTTCCCAATGAGTTGCATGGCGGAGGTGAGATTCAAAGCAGGGAAGTCCAGATTCACAGTTCAGTCTCCAACACTATACTATAGGCTGCCCAATGTCAGCAGCGGGACAGAGTCCTGCTGTTGTAAAGTGGTTTACAGAAGCACACACAGCACACCGCCGGTGACCATTGTTGAGCTGCCACTGCAAGGCAATGACAGGATTGGAGGCCCATTGCCACGACTGCCAGCCTGCACCAGAGCAGGTAAGCCAGCATGGGATGTGGTTTGTGGGTACAGAGGGGGAGTAAAGGCATGTGTTGGGGGAGGAACTTGGGTCGTGTTAAGGTAGGGAGTGGGTAGATCTGGCAGGAGTCACGCACCCCTGGCTCTCCTCAGACCTCTGTCAGTTCTTTGGTTGGCCATAGAGACCCATAGCCAATCAGACAGCCTACTAGGGTGTGTGTGTGTGTGTGTGTGTGTGTGTGTGTGTGTGTGTGTGTGTGTGTGAGAGAGAGAGAGAGAGAGAGAGAGAGAGAGAGAGAGAGAGAGAGAGAGAGATCAGGCAGTAACACACACACACACACACACACACACACACACACACACACACACACACACCATGGATAGGATTGGGCCATTAGCCGTTATGCTACACCATCTCTGGAGCAGAGATCCCCCAACAGTATGCAGTGGGGTGGCACAGGGCAAAGGAGGTTAAGAGAAAAGGCTGAAGAGACCTCTCTGGCAGGCATCCAAAGGTTTCAGGAGCAGCTTCTCGTACTACTGTATTGGTGCTACTACAGAGGTGCATTGGCCAGAAACTGTCAGCACAATCCTATCCAACTTACACCACTGGTATAACCAGCGGTGCAGCGAGAACAGGAGGCCCCAGAACGGAAAGGGGATTCAAATCCCCTCCAAAGGGAGATTCAAAGGGGATTTAAATCTCCCCTTCCCTCTAAAGCCTCCCGCCCTGCCCTCCCCCACTGGTTACACCGGTGGTGTAAGTTGGATAAGATTGCGCTGTGTAGCAGGCAAGGAAATCTTGAGAGCCACTCAGTTCTTGTCTTGCACAGCATGCTGCAGTAACAATTAATGTGCAAGAAGTGCAGCTACAGAAGGGGATAAGATCAGGCAGGAATTGTTATATAAATGTGCTATTAAAGAAAGAAAAATTGTTCCCCTGACTTGCCTTTTAGCAAATGGAATATCCAATTATTATAATTTACCTCTATTTTTTAAAAATCCTTGCAGACAGAGTTTTGCAGAAGGCATGGGGCCAAGAATCGTGGTTGCTATTGAACAGTGCAAAAGTGGCAAGGGGTAAGTGTAATTTGCAGTTGAGTGCAGTGTAGGAGGTGGGTGCTTAATCCTGCTTGTCACTCCCCCCCCCCAATTCCCTTCTCAGTGCCAGCACCAACTTGCTGGATGCTCTGAAGCAGTAGTTCTCAACCCTTTTGGTCTCTGGAGCCCTTTACAATCCTAAACAGTCGTCTTGGGGAGCTCCAGAACACCAGCTCATGCACAGAGTCCGTGGCACAGCACTGAGCAGTTGGCGGCCAATTATGGCATGCTCGTGGAGCACTTGAAGGGGTCTCAGGGAGCCCCACTTTGGGAAATGCTGCTCTGCAGCAAAGCCCTGCACTCCCCCCGCCCAATGTACAGCGGTGTCTTCTCCAACCCTCCCCACTTGTAAATGGGGCCGGGAAATCTGTGGTGGCTGACTAGTACTGACTGGATAGCTTCAGCAGTTGGTGCAACCTGGCTGACCCCTGATACTGCCCCTGTATACCCCCCCAAGTAATATTTACAGACAACATGGCAACACACAGACCACAGAGCTGGCTGGAGGGAAAGCAGCTAAGAAGAAGAGCTTGCAAAATAAATGTGATCGGTGGAGAGGGGTACGCACCTTGCCCTCACCTACCACTTCTCCACTCCATATCACACACTCCCCATGCTGTTTTGCAGCGAACCAAAGTTTCCAGCTCTGTGTTTGCTGCCAAATATCTAGTTTGTCCCTCAGTTTCACAGCTTTGCACCAGGATATGATGTCCAATGAATATTACTGTAAACCTTCGTAAATTAGCATCTTTGGGTAGCTATTCTGTTCGTTCCTTTGATCACCTTATTCCCCAACCTTGAACATAATTATTTTACTGATCTCTTTATTTGTTTCCCTACAAAGCTTCCACTGATATCCAGCTGTCAGCTCTTCTGCTATTGCCTGTCAGCCCAAACATACACACTTGCAGTCTTTCTTCAATCACATGCAGTCAGCTTTCTCATCTCCATCCATCATTGTAAAAAGTAATTAAAAGGAGGTCTTTGCAAATTAAAGAAGAGGATGAGAATACAGAAGAGAACACAAAAGGATTACAGAAATCATTAGACCCTCTTCCCATTCTGAAGGATTGTAGCTGTAGAAAACACAGGCATTCAAAGAGCTGCTTTTGATATGCCCAAGGGATTGGGTGTGCCCAGTGCGATTTTTCAAAACTTTTCAGTTTGAATGGCTGCCGCGCGCGCACGCACACACAGACACAGACACACACACACACACACACATCAAACTGCTTCTGAAGCCCCCACCCACCCCGAGATTCAATAGGCTTGTGTGTAACACAGGTAGCCACTCTCTGAGAAGCTCAGTTGCAAAGCCCCCATGGGTTCACGAAATCAGTCACATGGTTCTTTCGATCCAGGCCTTAATCTTCAGTTTGGTTGTGATCAGAAATCCGTGATAAAAATCAAGTCATGGGTACACAGATACATTTGCTAGAGCCTTACAGCCCAATCCTGCCTAAGATGTGACGGCTGGCCTAAAGGGCCAGCTGCTGCATCCTGCATCATTCGTGCCCTTCTCTGGGTGTAAGCCGCAGAGGCCCCAATGGATCTCCTCGGATGCATAACAGCTCTGGAGCTGGCACATGTCTGGGGAGGCTGTGTAAGGCCAGGCCGGGTCAGGAAGGGGACAGGGATATGGCGGAGCACGCCAGCAATATCCCCACCCCCCTCCTGGGCCCGGCCAACATATGGCCTCCTCCCCTGCCACCTCGGCCTGCCCTCCTGCTGCCCGGCGCGGCCCTTACCTGGGTCAGCCGGCACAGGTCCAGGTAGACAGTGGAGTAAGTGGTGCTGGCCTCTGCGCCGGCACCGCTTACTCGCTGGGTGTCGCGAATATGCTATACGGCACTTTTGCGACACCAAACACCAGCAGAGCACGCGTTCTGCTGGCACAACATTACGCAGGACTGTGCCGTTAATGAGCTGCTGTAGGCACCTTTTGTATACAACATTTACTGGAGGATCTCATCCAGAAGCCTTTCAAGAGCTTGGGCGGCAATGCTCTAATTGCCAGCTGATATTCAAAATGTATATACAAAGGGTGTCTTCTGACTGCCTGTCAGCAATGTCACGGCTATGTCAGTCCTGTCCAGCAACGACACAAAACTTGGCTCTCATCCCTGCTGCTCCCTTTCTAATTTCCATTACATAACCAGTAGACTTTGCTGGCATCGCATTTCTAAAGCCACTAATGCAATGCCTAGTCAGGCAGAGCCGCACAGCTTTACACTTTCCTACATCACTCTTAAGTGCAAATATTACACCGCTTGTGGTGTCTGCTGCCTAATTACATTGCAGCCTAAATGCCCAATAGGTAAATTATCTCAAAGCAACAGCACTGAAAGCAGGAAAATATTACCAAATAATTAAAGGAATGATTTCTCTCTCCTCTGGGTTTCTGATGACAGCAACAAAAACTAGGAAACCTTTGACCTAAAGTTGGGCTGCCAGTGAATTCATGGTTAAAATTCATCCTGAGTTGTCTCAGTGTGACAATAAAGTTTTTCCAATAAAACATGGAAATAAAATCAGTAACTATGGTAGGATTTTTGTACAGACAGCAGTAGCAGACCAGGCACAGTGACTGAAATGCAATTGATAGTGTGTGTGTGTGTGTGTGTGTGTGTGTGTGTGTGTGCGTGCACGCGCATGCACATGCGTGTGTGTGCATGCACACACTCACATGCAACAATCTCAATAAACGGCCTAAAAGAGGCTTTTTTAAGCGTCTTTTAGGCCATTTTTTGCAGGTACCTTTTTTGTGGCTACGGCAGCACGTAGAGTGAGGTGTTGGTGTTGGTGTTGTTAAGCTGCTATGTATCTTGGGAAAGAAGCTGCTATTGGTGCTATTGACACCTTCCGTCACACAGCAGATTCAGACAAGGTTCTTTTCACTGGGACCACAGCCTAAGGGAAAAGCCCTCCTTTCTGCACACCACAGGCCCAATCCTGGTCAGTTCCTCCTCCTACAGCAGCTATTAACAATGTAAAATAAAAATATAAATGCAGATCCAAACTACTCAATTACAGCCCAATCCTGTCTAGCAAGACACGATGGCACACATAAGGCTCCCGCCGCATCCTATGCAGTATTGGGCCTGCCCCTGGCACAGCTGGCAGCCTCCTCGGAGTAAAGGGACGTTTGTCCCTTTACCCTGAGTAACATGCCCAGATGTGCCTCCTCGAATGCAGGGCAGCAATTTTGCTGGCGTACATTTGAGAGGCCCGTGTAAAGTCCAACAGGCCCAGGAAGGGGGATGGGATATGGTGGAGGATGACTCCACTCGTTCTCCTACTTCCTGGGTCAGATCCTCCAATCCCACCCTTCCCCGCCCCTCCGCCACCCGGCGGGGACTCACCTCCCTACTGTGGGGCTGCTGTGGTCTGCGGCGCCAGAGGAGCAGCACAAGCCAGTGCTGCTTACTCTCTTGGTGCCATAATCATGCCTTATGGCATGTTTGCGACACCCTAGCCCTGCGGAGCAATCACTCTGCCAGTCCCTATTTAGGCAGGATTGTGCCACTAATGTAACATGTAGTTTGGCTTTAAACTGCTGCCAGACTCACCTACTACACACACATTTCTATTGTATCTACATAATGTCGTATCTACACACATGTTGTATGTACATAATCCTGACCATAGCATGCCACAAACAGAGAGCAGGACCACAACACGTAAGGCTGCATCAAGGTAAGTGCAGAGCAGATAACTGGTATAGACAGGGTCTGTATTTATAGACCCTGTTTTTAGATGTTTTATAAATGCTTATAAACATTTATCAATGTTTATAACGTGATTGTGAATGTAGGTGCGTGTGTGCAAATGTGGGCTACATTTTAAAAAGAAGTACAAGTAAAAATCTTTTATAGCAGAACAACAATGGAAGTAACATGATATTAGAGAACTGCAAAGCTGTAACACAAGCACGGCCAATGTTTTTCTCAAGGGATAATTATACTGGTGATGTGACTTGCACACATTGTTGTAGTTTTCTACCACAAATGATGTAAAGTCTAAAGATGTGCCAAACTGCTGGTTAAAACGGCATGCAATGCCAGAACCCTGGAACCTTGGGGAAAGCAGAAAATGCTGGAATGCCCTCCCAAATATGCATTATCTGAATGTCATAATTGGAGCAATGTTGTTGTATTTACGACATACCCATACAGTTTCAGAGACAGCATATCCGAAGTGCATCTGGATCACAACAAACGGCCAATTTCTGGTGGTCCGATATCAGCCCTACCTTCAATAAGTACAGGCTGATGAAACCAGAGACTCAGCATTTTTAACAACTGCCAGATGATTAAAAACTCAGAGTGGGTTTTGCCGAAAAGAAGATGTCTAATCACTAGAACTTTTGAATTAAGAGTATTTTTCAAAACATTTCTTTATTATTTTTGAACCTGCAAAGGATGAGAAAACTTGCTAAAGTGTCAGGTTCAGTAGTGTAGCTAAGCTGGGGCTGGGGGGGGGTACAGGGCCCTCTGGGTGCCTCCCACGGTCTCCTCGTGAGGAGTGGTCGCGGCTGATGTTCTGGCCGATTTTAGGGCAGGAGATGTGCCCTCCCACCCGCCGTTGCCCCAGTAAGGCTCCAAATGGAGCCTTTCCAAGAGCGACGCAGCGATGCGGGGGTGAGGTGATGATGTGAAATGCATCATCACCCTGCCCACGCCCCCCCCCATCAGCAACGCCACTTGTCAGGTTTTACCAAATGAGCAGGAAATGCCTCTCCATAATACGGCTAACATTCATACAATATTCCATAGAATTACATGCCAGCTTTCCCCAAGGAATATGCCCAAACAGTCTCCAGGAAAGGGTCAGAACTCCTGAGAGTTACAGAAGACTCTATTTCAGCAATGCCCTGGGAAGATAAGAATCATCCTAATTCTGAAACAATTTCTAAGGAGGAAGTGAAAGGATATTGGTTTCTTGTTGTGGCATTTCCAAGCCTTTGTGGTAGAAGTTACTGCTATGCAGTTAACCTTCCATTTGCAGTGAGTGTAGCTGATAACTCTTTTCTAGTTCTGGAGCAAGAGTCTGACAGAGAGAGACAGCGACTGCTAAATCTAGATATATTCCACCCAGCAAACTGTGCTAGATAGATTACAACACAGACTGCTGAGTAACTGAGATCTAAGCATTATATTTTGGCAGAAAGTCAGTGGCGAAGACACATCGAATGGAAAACATGACATTGTTTAAACAGGAGGCTTCAGTGATAAGGGGGAAATGGAAAGAAAAGGAGAAGCTCCACTCGACAACCGTCATTGTTGCCACACAAATAGCATCATGAAATGGCCATGCAAGACTCCAAATGAACAATTCCTGTGTAAGATCTCTAATGCTGAGGCAATTGTCCCTAAGAAGAGATATGCACCACCTAGCCGGGACCCCTGACAGAAGCCGACAGCCTTTCTTTATTGTTTGAAGCCTTCGTTCATGCAGGCTGCCATAACTTAAAAATGAATGAATTAGTCAGATACAAAATTCTTCCCTCCACTAAGCCCTACCAAGGCTAATAGGCATCTCAAAAGGGCTGGCTTCCCAGTCATTGATGGTCCTCAACAATCCTTAATCTTCTCCTGACAGGATTCACTCTATTTTTGCTTCTCCAAGGAAACCTTTATCTCCCATATGTATTCAGACTCCCCATTTTCATTATCAGGACAATGTGTTGACGTATGATATAACCAGTAACTACACAGAACAGAGGGGAGAGGATCTCCCTGTTTATATTTTTTGAAGGCTGATTTGATGGGCTGCAGCCATTGCTTCCTCGAGCCAACACGAGAACAGCCTGACTCTTTCAAGCTGACACTTTGCAAATACCACGCAAGAACTGCCATGACTTCATGCTTTCTATCAAAAGTACCAAAAGATACAGTAAATGTCACTCCATAACTCTGCACATTCCCAAATTAGTCCTTGTGTCAGTTGTAGTCTGGCAGTGGTCAGTTGCCAAGCCAGCAAGGTATTTTCAAAGGCTTGTTATTTCACAATAAAGAAGTACAGGCCCAGCTAAGAAAGGTTGAAGAACTACAGACTCCAGAGAGGCAAGTCGAAAGGAGGACCGCCAAGCAGTACAATTCCCACTTGTTCTACCAAATAAGGCAACTCTGGTTATTCCATGAAACCTGCTTACAAAGAACGGGACATATTTGGTGTGTTGTAATATACCTGTCTAGTCCCGTGTGATTGTGACTGACAGACGCTGAAATCTGTCAGCAATAGTCCAGGACTACAGACACCAAGCATGCATGAAGAATTAACAAAATTGGGCTTAGGCAGAGATAGGGACGGTAGTGCTTAAAGAACATCTTGACGACAACGAAGACTAGCAGATCAGCATGTCTCATGACTTGTGCTCACAAATGCTGCACCCCTTGGTTGCTGTACTGACATGACACTGCTGCATTTACCCCATTCCCATGTAGTCACAAACATTACTGCTGTGTCTGGGTAGGATCTTCTCCATCCCTTTGTTTGGTGTTCAGGTTCCAGTCTGGATTCAGAGCAGGGTTTGAGGCTGAAGTCACATTGGTTGCCTTTGGTGATGCTCTTCATCTAATGTTGGACAGATGGGGTGTAATGGCTCACTATTCTGTACTTCTCAGTAGCTTTCTTTCTGCAAACCATCATATCCGTTTGGATCACCTAGGACAAATGAGAGTCCGAAGCATTATTTAGTAGTGGTTCCATCCCACCTGATTTCAGAGGATATCACTGGATGACGACCCTTTAGTGCTTTTGGTGTTTGGGTACCACAAATGCAGGAAGCCAGAAATGATATCTACAAGATGCATGTGGCTTCCTCTCACTTGCCAGGCATTTTTATCTATCAAGTTTATGTACCACAGTTCTACACCAACCCGTGGCCCCCAAAAAAGTGGTGTACAACATAGAAAGAGAATATAAATGCAATACAGTAATATGAACCACCAATACGAAACCCATCTGTAAAGGAACATAGCCACAATGATATCAGTTAAAAATTCCTCTAAACAGCATACAGCAAAAGCCCAGCCACAAAGATAGCCATAACATGGCAGCAATAAAAAGAAGCAGCTCCAAATGCTCTCCAGAAACATAAAATGCTTTCCTGAACAGCTGAGCTTTCACCAGCCACCAAAATGCAAATAAAGAGGTGGACACATGAGCTTCACTAAGGAATTCTAAAGAGTAGCTTATTTATTTATTTATTTACAGTATTTTTATCCCGCCTTTCTCCCCAAAGGGACCCAAGGCGGCTTACAACAGGAAAAAAATACATACAAAAAACACAGTATAAAAAATATCACATTTTAAAACAATAAAACAATTAATGAAAATTAATAAAAACAGTCTCTAAAAACAATTTAAAAGATCATGGCTTCAATCAAAGCAGGAGCATAAAAACAGCAGCACCCCCCACCTGTACCAGCAAGATGTTAAAAAAAGGCAGGGGCTCAGAAGGCTTCTTTGAACAAGAAGGTTTTTAGGCCTCGCCGGAAAGTGTCCAAGGAGGGGGGTCAAAGGGGAGGGAATTCCATAAGGTTGGTGCCACTACTGAGAAGGCCCTGTTTCTGGCCGTAGCTTCATGGAGAAGGCACAGCTCCATGCCCTTATGGTCCTCAATTCTGACCGAAAAACATGAGACAAAAGCAGTGTCTTCCCCAGCCCACAAATCGAAGGGTGCAGGGAGAGAAATGAAGGAGGAGGAAATCCTTAAGGTACCCAGCCATGCAAGGTCTTAAAGATGATCACTTGTACTTTGAACTGGGCCCAGAAGCAAACAGAGAGCCACCTCAGATGAGTCAGGATTGGAGGAACATAGCCACTACAGCTAGTCCCAGTCAAAAGCAAACTGCACCATTCTGCAGTAGCTGGAGCTTCCATACCATCTTCAGAGGCTTGTTCATACAGAGCTGTTGGTAGTAGGCCAGATTTTTGCAATCTGTGATATGCGTACCACTAGTGGTACATGGACTGCCGGTTGGTGGTACACCAGCACTCGGGTTCGTGGCAAGACCCATTACAGCCATGCTGTGCCACGACAGAGCCCTGAAACAACAGTAAGTGGTCCTGGGTGGCCGGCCAGCATTTCAGGGCAGACTAAGAATGGAAAAAACTCAGGTGGTCGCACCTGTTGCTCAAGAACAGGGTTTATTTCTCCAACAGGAGGTACACAAGGGAGGAGGGGGGGCTCTTCATGGGTGACGCTCTGTGGTAAAATAGTTGGTAATTATGTCACACTAGCCTTATGAACCAGAATGGTCAAACTAAAGCCCTCATACCCCCAGGGCTCAACCCTCTGGATCTAGTGTCACCTGGCCCCAATGGGAAGAAGCGTTAACACACTTGGCACTTGGCTCAACTCTTTGAAGGTAGCCTTCAGCCCTCTCAAGGGTTCGTCTTCATCCTCTTTCCTCCCCTTCTTCTTCTGCCCATTTCAGGGTTCCCCTCAAGTTACTTCTATGAAGTCCCTCTGGCATTGTGCTTCTTCCTCTCCTGCCCCCTTCACTGCCAAGGGATATCCTATTTGACCCTCTTCACCTCCTCCCACAGGGTCTTACTATGCTTCAGTCTTTCTCCTTCCCAGGTCTTTATGTCTGCTTCACGTGCTGTTGCCTCTTTTCCCATTTCTGTTCTCATTTTCTCTCTACTTCTCCCCTTCTCTCCTATCACTCCCTTGGCTACCTTTCTCATTCTCCATTCTCACTCCCTTGCCTACCATTCAATCCCCTTGCAGAGCCTCTCTAGGACATAGTCTCATTCTACTTGCCTGCAATGGAGGCTGCTTCTCTGTTTGTTTTAAGGAAGAAACAAAGCTTGCTGAAAGAAAAGGAAGAGCTGGGGGCCGTGCACGCCTGCCCGCAGGGGAGGCAGGGCGGGGGGCCCTCAGGAAACCATGGAGGGGGTGTTCGCTCTTATCCACGGTTTCAAGTATCCACGGAGAGGCCTGGAACATATCCCCAGCGGATATGGGGGGAGTACTGTACAATGTAGACTTTGGCCCCAAGGAAATTGATGTTGGCATAGCCAAACCCTACAAATTCAAGGTGTGGGGTGAGACTTTTGTGACAATCTAGAGTAGTTCCATTTGCCCAGTCAGAATCTTCCATTCCCCTTGGGAAGACATTTATTCCTCAGCTGAGTATCAAAAGCTTCTTACTATTTATATGGAATTTTTATTCAAAGAAAAAGATGTTAGCATTCTGAGTGTGCCCAAGCTCTTGGACATCCATAAATGGTATTCTGGAGAAAGTGGCAACAAAAAAATTGCTATATTTATGGCTACAATTCAAGAGAAAGGAATCAACATTTCACTATTTTACAAATATTTAATTTTTTCCATTAAAGGTCAAGTTTGGGGGCACTGGTTTACACTGAGAAATTTATAGACCTAAGATTTCTGTAATTCCTCTCAGAGGAAACAAAATAAATCCCAGCAAAATTGTTAACAATCCCATATTTATATTTGATAAATATTTTGTGAGAAGAGCTACTATAAGCCACCACCACCACCCCAACCAACCACAAAGGAAGTGTTACTGCCAAGTAAATACAGGGCAAATAGTTCTGTACTGAAAGAGTTAGTCAACAGGTTTTGGTCAAATTACAGCAGTGTAAACCTGCACTAGTTAAATGCCAGCGGTTACATTTACACATATGGGTTTGAGCTCTAAACCCAGAATTTCTTCTCAGTCCATTAGCAGAATGGATTCGGGAAACGTTGTATTCTCTGGGTCAGTTTTGGATACTGTAATACTGTACTGTCAACTGCAGTACAGCTTCCAAAATAAGGCGACCAATCATGGACATCTTCCCAGGTATTCTGAAGGCGATGGATACCTTTTCCAATGGGAAGAAGGGGCTTGCTGTGAACTTCTTGGGATGCCTGCAACCAACACACTGGATGATTCCTGCCAGCCTCTCTCAGACTCTATATTCTGTGACGGGCTGCCCAATCCTGTGTAGGCTGTGTAGGCAGACCGCCGCATCATGTCGAGTTCCCGGGCTGCCCCGGGGCAGCCTGGGAACAACTCGGGAGAAGGGGACGATCATCCCCTTCCCCCCATGTAAGTGGTGGGAGGCCCTATGGGAGAGCAGGGAGAGCTGCCCTGTGATGAATATTTTGACAGGTGCCAACCACATGTCTCCTATAAGCTCCTCTTCATTAGAAGGGAGTAGCTGTTATTAAATTGTGCCTTTGAATATCAAGGTATAGTTAGGCAATGGGAGATGCTGTTCCAGGCAGCGTATGGCTGTGACCGGAAAGTCCTCAGCCCACAACAAGTACCAGCTCAGACAGTATATGCTGAGAAGTCATGTAAACTGCACAGACTGGCTGTCAACATGACACTTCAACCAGATGTAATCAAGCTGTTGCAGAGGAGTATCAAAAGATGATGGATACAGAACTTGGCAGGCATCCACAAGTCACACAACCCCCTCAGTGTAGGCTGGAAGACAATGTGTGTGCTTACAGCCCAACCCTGTCTAGCAGGATGCAGCAGCGCAAATAAGGCGCCTGCCGCATCCAACGCAGTATTGGGCTTGCGCAGCTGGAGGCCTCCTCAGAGTAAAAGGATGTTCGTCCCCTTACCCTGAGTAGAGCCCCAGCCACCCTAATGGGTCTACTCGAATGTGCACCAGCTATTTTGCTGGCACACATTTGAGCCAGTCATATAATCCTGGCCAGGCCAGGGAAGGGGGATAGGATTCGGCGGAGTCTCACCCTCCCCGCCCCTCCACTGTGCCATGGGGACTTACCTCTCCGCCACAGTGCTCCACTGCTCTGTGGCGCTGGTGAAGTGGCACAGGCAAATGCCACAAATGTCGTTGGGTGCCACAAATCTGTTTTCCAGCACGTTTGCAACACTTTAGACCAGTGGAGTGATTGCTCCACTGGCCTAAAATTAGACAGGATTGCGCTGTTAGTGTTTCTCAGAGGCAGCAAGTGTTGATGGGGTTGTGTAATTCAGGTTACAACTGATGAAGAAAATGGACAGTTTGACTTTTAACCATACTGGATGTAAAAAATTATGTTCCATACTTCTTTTGTCAGCTGATGTGATGTACCAATTATCATGGCCATGCCTGAAACTGAATAGACACAAATCAGGGGTATTCAAAATGCCGGTTATCCAAATCAACTTTGTGCTCCAGCTCCTTCACATTGACCCATATTGGCATGTCTGTAATGCATGTTGAATGCTCACCAATTATTTAAATAAACCGGTCTGCACTGTAACCTTTTAGTACATTATTTGCAAACTCTATTATCCTTTTATCCTATAATTTACAGCTGTGTAATCAATATAAGATAGAAGCAAAAAGGGGCTATAAAACAGATACGAATATGAATTATACTAAATGTTGCTGCAAGGAAAAGTGAGTCATAGGTCAATTGAGAGGTGGCTTTCTATGGCTTAATTCAGAGCATCTTCTTATTCCAAGAGAAAGGGTCCACGAGGAAGAAGAAAGAGGAAAGAGACCAGATCACTTCAGCATGATTTAATGGCCCTCCCTGGCTTCACTTTTCACTTAAATAATCACTTACTATTTGGCAAATGTCAACCTCCAGCATCACTGCCAATAAGCAGTACACTAACAAAAAGTTCTGCTCAATACTAATCTTCATACAATAAGAGGAATTTATGACAAGTAGTTTTACCCAAGTATACTGTATTTAAGAATTCCTCGGTTTGTTCCTTCAAAGCAGGATTCCCAAAGCTGTCACCATGCATATTTCTTCTAGAAGAGTTCTTCTAATAGGCCAAATTTGTATTCAGCAAATAGCACATTAGGACTAAAATAATGTACAGTACTCTAGTACACCAAGTAAGAAGCAGGGCTTTAAAAATGGCAGAACTGAAATCAGGAATTAAACGGGAGTCAGGACAGGTCAAAAGTCTGGGACATTTCATTTTAAGCGTGCTTCATACGTAGCAGTTTACTGAAAGATGTTTGTATTGGGAAAACATGTGCACAAAATGTACATACTGTATTGTAATGTGCAAGTTCTATTTTGCCGTGACCACAAGTGTTGAGAGGCCAACAGAGCCATTAGAGGATAAATAATGTTATGTGTGAGAGCCATGAACAATACAAAAGAAAAAAATTGAATTAGCAGGGAACAGTAATAACCACATTATATTATTCCTAATGGTAACCCTCAGGAAATGAGAGATGGGGTAGTTTCAGGGGGAAAAAATCAACAAACTGCAACCAAGAACCAACTTCAAGTAAATAGCATCCAATGAGTTAAATTTGTCTCAGACAGATTACAGGCCGCCATTGCACCAGTGACTTGCCTAGAGTGCTTTAGAGAAATGTCCTTTCCTCCTGTGATCTTGGCTGGTGGCAAGCATCTCTGTCCTGAATTTGGAAAAAGAATCAGACCTAGCAATGGCCCAGTGTGTGAGGAACAAAACACATGAAGAGAATAATGTGAGAATAATATAAGATCTCATCTATTGTGCTGGAAGCAATTTCATAGTATGTAACTTGAAACTAACATTTAGTGTGAGATTTCCTTCTAACCAGGATTTTGGTTAATAACATTTTGAAAGATGTTCTCTTTAGAAACTTTAAAACATATGAAAAAATGTATAAAAATGATTGGAAGACTGATTTTTATTTCCTTGAGATTTCATTTCAAAAACTTACATATGTTCCATTTTATCATTTCAGCTTTCAAAAAAAAACAGGGTTGTGGGAAAAAGAAGCAAAGGGGAAAATATGAACTTATGGAAGTATAATTGAAGTTCCCAGTTTGGAGTCCTGGTCCATAACGTATGAAACTTATTTAGGCTGTTTGAAGAACTGCATGCTCAACAGCACTGCCCAAAGATACATGGCTTCTGTACTGCCTGGTTTTTATTTTGCTTAATTCTGTGCTTCCTTCTACTTAATTCTTCCTTCTACTGCCCTCCTTAATTCTTTGTCCTCTCCCATGTTATTCTACAATCCATCAAGACAAAGAGCATTTCATTTCTCTATGTCTACTCAGAAGTCCTTGTCTACTCAGAAGTAAGTAAGCCCTAGCCATGTCTACTCAGCCCTATTAAATTCAGTGAGGCTTACTCTTAGGAAAGTGTGTACAGAATTGGAGCCTTAGCGCACAATCCTAAAGGTGCCTAGCACTCCCAGAACAAGTGTTTCGGCAGCACTAGGCACTTTCTGGTGTTGCAAAAGGCAACACACCAGAGCGCACAGCCTGGTTGCCAGTGCAAGCAGTGGTTCTGCATGCCAGCAGACTCTAGACGCCCTCTGGCCCAGGTAAGTCTCAGGAGGGAGGCAGGGGGTGGGCAGAATGGGGTACCAATGGATGGGAGGGGGAGGGTGGATTAGGACCGGGAAAGGGGTGGGTTTGGCAGCAATGGTGCACACTGAAACGTAACCCTCTTCTGGGCCTTGATCCGCCTTCTCGCAGCCACATGGACTTGCACCAATGATATCACTGGCGCAGGTCCGAGTAGACCCAGCAGGACAGCAGGGGCTTACCCAGGGCAAGCAAATAAATGTTCCCTTGTCCCAAGGAAGCTGAAACTAACATAATGCAAGGATGCAGTTTACATGGAAAAGGGCTATGAGTGCGGGTTTCAAGTTCAAAGGAATTATCAGGACACTCTACAATTCAGTTTTAGGCCATGTTAGGCTGGGTAAAACAGGGAAAAAGATGTACCCTGGATTAGGCTTACCATATTTCCCCCCCCTTCAAACCGGGACACCCCCCACAATTAATCAATTAATCAATCAATTAATTAATAAAAATGAAAAACTCAATTAAATTTTAAAAAATCAAAGGGGGCGCAAATTATCTTTGCGCCCCCTATTGCCGCGCAAAACGCGCCCGGAATTTTTAAATTATTTATTTATTTAATCTACGAATGAACTAACTAAATAAATAAATTTAATTTTTAAAAACAAAGGGGGCGCAAAGCAACCCTATTGCTGCGCCAAGCCCATTTGAAAATTTTAATTATTTATTTATTTTTGCAATTAATTAATTAATTAAATTTACTTGCCCTGTCGTGCTGCTGCTCCTCATGCTGTGATCCGGCAGTGCTGCTCCTCGTTGTGCTGCTGATCTGGAGAGAGCCTGCCCAGGCCTCGCTGAGGCTCGCAAGCAGGCGAAAGGCCTACTCATCCACTGCCACTGCCGCCGCCATAGATATAGAGAAAGAAATTACCCAGGCGCCGGCATGTTGGCTTGCGAAATCTCACGAGATTTGGGCGCCGACATCTTGGATCTGGAAAAAAGATCCAGAAAAGATTTTGCGAGCCGACATGCTGGCGCCCGGGTAAGTTACCTAATTTTCAAAATGGCGGTGGTGGCGGCGAGATTCCAGGATCGCGGCATACCTCCCGGGATGCCAGGACCCGATCCCGAAATCTGGGAGGGTCCCGGGCATTCCGTGACATATGGTAAGTCTACCCTAGATGCCACAAGAACAACAGGTTATTTATGTTCCATCACAATATTAGGCCCATATCAGACAAAGGAAATATAACAACAACAACATGATGGTTAAATCTAAGTGTGTGGAACAAAGTAAAAAGAAAACTGTGTCTTACGATTTCACCATGGAAATAGAATATGCTATTTAAAAGAAAGAAAGAAAGAAAGAAAGAAAGAAAGAAAGAAAGAAAGAAAGAAAGAAAGAAAGAAAGAAAGAAAGAAAGAACGATCACGGCCAATGACGTGATTGAAGTCACGTCAAGTTTGGCCCTTAGAGGAGCTGAGCTCAAAGCAAGAAAAAGCTAGTTTTCGTTCCTGTGATGGCTGTAAGATTCTTAATAGCCCAACATTGGAAGAAAGCCAAATTACCATCAAATTCTTATTGGAAGATTAAGTGCTGGTCAATAACAAAGTGTTCAAGTATAAGTGCTGCATCACAGAAAAGGTAGAATTAAGTATTTAGGAAGAATGGGAATGATTAACAAATTCTTGCAGTACTGAGACAAGAAAGAAGCTCTACTTAAATTAGCTGTGTGAACTTGATGCAATGCCAAATCCAGTTATGCTAATGATTTCATTATCTACATTGAAGAGTTGTTCAAGTGAATATAACATTGAGGTAATGATGTAATTTTATGTTTTCTCAGTATGGCAACTTGTTTATTTACATGCTTTAATTAAATAATATACATATATGTTTAAATTTCTTATGTGATGTAATCTTAAGTAAATTTATTTTGATGAGATATATTTTATGTATATAATATAAATGTATTTTGATGAGTTATTATTATTATATATAATAATTGATAGTGAATGTGAATGCGCGCTCTCTCTCTCTCTCTCTCTCTCACACACACACACACACACACACACACACACACACACACGAGTCCCCTTGGTGCAGGACTCCATGCTCCATAGGCAAGACATGGGTCCCAAAGTAAAACCTTCTACCCGACCCCATCAGATCTCAGGGTGAGAGAATGGGGCAGCTGCTGAGTTGCCGGGGCAACGGGGAAACTGTCCTACCCCTAAGACAGTGCCTAGAACTCTCACGCAACAGACACCATCTTGCAAGAGGTCTCCAACCTCTCGTACACACGTGTAGCATGTCACACGCTCTTTAAAGATCCAAGTAAGAATGACTGAGGCGTAGAGCAGTGGAGGATGGCTGGGAGCATGGTGAGGCTCTAGCTCAGGGGTGGCCAACTTTTCAACATGAATGCTCCTGGCCCTTTAATGGCTGTACAGGTGAGGGCATTTCAGCAGGTGCAGCTGCTTTAGCAGCACCATCAGCACTTGCAGCTGCCAAGATTCTGTCTGCTACACAACTCTTAAGAACACAGAGGCCCTAATGGTGGAAGGTTGGCCACCCCTGCTCTAGCTGAATAATAACCCACTTGGAGATGGAAGGCTTGTGTGTGTGTGTGTGTGTGTGAGAGAGAGAGAGTGTGTGAGAGAGAGAGAGAGATCTTTTCAATGAATATTGATGTTGGGGGCTTCTCAATTTGTTGTGGGAGTTGGTTCATGTATGGAGAAATAAGCAAAGGGAAGAGCTTCAGGGGTGGTGATGAATTTGAAAATAGTTCTAGGAGGACTTACCATAACTTGGCAGTGGCAGAAATGGGATTCCTTTGTTCTTAAACACATTTTAGTATAATGGATACAGTGGCAACACTTTAGGCACTGGTAATCTTCCTGCTGGCTGCCAATTTTTTTTGTATATGTTTGTTTGCATGAGTGCAAAGACACACACACACACACACACACACACACACACATATCAGATTCAGCAGGAGCTGGCTGCCAGAAAGATTACCAGCCCTTAAGCATTGCTGCAGCCACTGCATTGTCATAATAAAATCCTTTTTAAAATAGAGAAGTCACACTGCTGCGAGACCATGTTGAGACCAACATGGTAAGACCCCATTGCCGTAAGCCCCTCCACCCACCCTGAAACTTTTCAAATTCACTTGGTGGAAGGGCAGTTTAAAAATTTGAAAATAAAATAAAAATACCTATTAAATCGGTACAGAAGAATGAAACGCTGTTGAGAAGTTTAAACAGTGAGCCATATGGAAGACAACAACCTTCCTGAGATTTTCACGATTGCATGCACTCCCTCAGTAGAAGATAATTACTTTTACTATCTGGGAATCTCAAGTGTGAATAATCTTTGTGAGAATTTGCTTGCAAGTGAGACTGCATGGTATCCATTAGCCTACATATGCAAAAAATACATATTGACTTCCCACATGTCCTCTAATGGTTTACATATGAAAACAGGCATATATTCATGTGTGCCTCTATACCCCTGTTCCTTTGCCAGGACTCTATAACTGTGTCTTGTCCTTGTTGCTCTTTTCATGTTTCTTGCACTCAATGGAAAAAACATCAGTACAAGTGTCTTTCTTTTTTCTTTTCTTCAGGAAATCAAATACACAGAAAGTCAAATTGGAAATTTATCTGATGTGTGGGGCTTGCCCCTCCCCTCCCCCCTTTTGCACATATGGAGGAAGTTAAGCGTCATTAAGTCCCATTGCAGCCATAGTAGTGGTTTACTGGACAGAAGAGACACCAAACACAGCAGGCTTTATTTTATTATATATTAATATTCAACATGCATTCATACTAAGCACACCAAAACCATAAGGACCTGCATGAACTGGGGTATTATGTAGGAGTTAGAAAAAACAGCAGCAGCAGCAGCAGCAGCAACAACAACAACAACAGCGGGTTGTACAGAATGAGGAGCCTTGCTGGGAACTAACTAGCCACCCCCTGAGAACAAAGTATCCCATCTGGTTAAGGAATTGCTCTAGGACTTGCACTTTCCCAGAAGCCTGTCAAGGAAGGTTCCACCCAAGAGTCCAAGGATCCCAATCTGGCCCTTTCAGAATTTGGGCCTTGCTCACCTACAAGTGCCATTGAAGATAGTAACTGAAAAAAAAAAAACTTCTTAGGCCCGAACCCTAGTTCTGGCAACACAAGATCCTTCACGGCAGTTGCAAATGGCAACATGCCAGTTTGTGCAACCGGGCTACCACTGCAAGCAGCAAGCAGCTGCAGCCATGCGCCAGCAGCCTCACAACAACTCCCAGCACCAGTAGGTCAGCATGGGAGGGGGGAGGGCAGAATTGGGAGGGGACGGAACAAGGCTGGAAAGGGGGTGGTATCAGCAGCAGTGGCACTGCCAATATCTTATCCTCCTTCGTGGCCTTGATCTGCCTTCCCAGGTCCACTCAGACTTCAGCCAGCTAAATCGGTCCAAGTAGACCCATTTGCGCAGTGGAGACTTACCTCCAGGCAAGGGAACATACAGTATGTTTCCTTAACCAGAGGAGATCTCTGAGACTGTCCGTCCCCCCAGCAGGATGCAGCACGTACTCCGGTGGCACGACTGCATTGGCAGGGGGGCGTCACAGGGTGATAGGAATGGGCTGTTAGTTCACTACAATCAGGACCTGGATAAAATTTCAACAATAACCTGCAAGGCCTGAATTCTGAGAATGACCAGAAAAATGTGTGAATGATGATGAGGGCCAAATCAGATGTAACATGGGAGACGTGTGGTTGAGTTCCCATCTGCTTTTTAAAAAGATGTTTTCTTGACAAGCATCCAAAGGAGACTGCCAGTTTGAACAGAGGAATGAGGAGGAAGGGTGAGTGAGAGGGACTGCTTAGCTCTTTTCTTTCCTGGCTTTTGTCTGCTCAAAATCACATAAACCCCAGCTGGTTTTCTCCCCATATAGGAAAAGATATATGTATCCTTTTGCCCATGAGTAGGAAAGCAATTTCAGTGCATAATTTATTTATTTTTAGTGGACAATGGTGAAAAGAAAAAAAGTTAAGCCATCCCCATCCATTTGGAGGCAACTTTTCCAGGTTTTTTTTTTTTAAAAAAAGCTTCAGATATTTTTCATCCATCTCCTATGCAAACATCTAATTTTGCTCTGAATGTCAACATTTATAACAGCCCAATCCTATGCATGTTTACTCAGGAGTAAGTCCTATTGTCATCAATGGGGCTTACTCTCAGGTACGTTTGTATAGGATTGTGGCCTATGATGGGGATTTGTGGCATAAACCACACAATGCATTTGTACTTCCATGTATGTATGATCACAAACTTACAAACAGCCTACTGCACAAAAGCAATGCTATGTTGTTTTGCTAGAAAGCAGCATTTTCTTTCCGATTCTTATAAAATCATTTCCAAGACAGGATGCTGAAGCGTTGACATCCTTTTACAAAAAGACTCATTCCGCCCACATATGTAGCACTCTTCATCACACCCACACATCTGTATGACATGCAGCAACATTGACACATTATCATCTGTGCCACCGCCCACCTCATTACCTTTGCTAAAATTCTGCAGGGTTTTCTGAATGCAACTTCACAACTCCACTCCAGTGGGCTGATTCTGAATGCTCTTTGAAGATACTGACAGAGAACTTGACATGATCTTTACTTTCTTCTTGCTGCAACTACAGTGCATGGCATACATTTCACAGCCCCGTGTCAATCATACTTAAAATCCATAATCCAAATGCAATAGGCTGTGTTTATGATTCACAATTATAGAAACTTGAAAGATCTTTTATTGGAAGAAAACCTATAATCATATTTGCCTTCTCTTTTGCTCTTATTCTGCATTGCCGGCAGCTGTTCCTAAACAAGAATGGTGACTGACTGTCTTTAGAATTGCTTTGGGGGATTTTTAGGCTATCCTATCTTCATAGTACAGGGAGTCCTTGTTATAACTCTTCCCATTATACATTTCCTGCATTTCAGTCCTCTACGTTTTGAGGAACTAGTCATAAAAATTCCCTGCGCTTGCACTTATGTCCTTTACTGTTGTAGCCTGCCTACATATCTTCTTACTCCCCTGACCTCTTAAAAGAGATATCCTGCTATTTAAATTTTGCCATATTTGGGGCTGCATGCTCTTCTTACTCTCCCCCACATCCTCCAAGATCTTAAAGGGATACATTATTATCAATTTTGTTGTTTGTTATTGTCAATTTTGGCACTGGTGGTGGTGATGTTGTCATTAAATAATTGGAATCATAGGGAGAGCAATCCTGCCTGCTTCATTTACCTCCTACCCTTGACACCCAGCACCACTGCTACTTCCCGCAATGGCTGCAGAGGAAATTCTAGATTCTCAACATTCCTTCCACAGGCCATTAGAGGAGCAGGAGGTGGTGGCAGCAGCACTCAGTGGCGTAGCTAAGGGGGAGCCTGGGGGCCCAGGGTGCCAGGCCTCGGGGTGGTGGTGTTGCCATGGGGGTGCCATTTAATAATAATAAATTATCCATTATTATTTATAGAGTTATTTATTGACTTTATATCCCACCTTTCTCCCCCATAGGGGGACCCATTTTTATTAGGGTGTGTACTGTACTGTAAGAGTCTGGGGGGATGAAATGTTACATTTCTGTGAATGTTTTGGGATTATTATTAATTATTATTTATTAATTATTATCATAATTAATATTATATGTAATGAGTTTGTTGGGATTCGAGGGGGGTGCAAAAATTCATGGGCAACAGGTGCACCGGACCCTAGCTCCCCCTCTGGCAGCACTAAGCACTGAGAGGAGAACGGAGAAGGTTTAGCTCTCTTCCTTGGAGGCCACTGCTGTCACTGCAATCTCCTCCTCCTCCTCCTCCAATGGCCAGTGGAGGGAATGTTGAGAGAGACCAGCATTCCCTCAGCCATCTTCCTCTAATGACCACAGAGGAAATGCTGGGCACCACCAGCCATGAAAGGAGGTGGAGGAGGAAGCAGCAACAGCAGCAGCAGCAGCAGTGGCAGACGCCAAGGGGAACGATAATAAGCCCTCCTCATTCTGCTCTGGGCCCCCAGCACTTCCACCACCACCTCCTTCTCCTCTTGAGGACTGCTGTGGGGAATGCTGGGCTCATCAGTGGAAGCAGCAACAGCAGCACTGCTGAATGTCAAGGGAGAGGAGCCCCCTAACCCTGCCTTGGAGGTAAGCCTCCTAGTTCCTTCTTTCCCTTGGCATCTAATGGCCACAGAGGGAATGCTGGGCTAGTCAAAGAACGTTACGTCATATCAAAGCAACATTTAAATCTATGAGACAAGCCAGTTGTGATTAACTAAGCATGCACACTTTATACACACTTACCTGGGAGTCAGGTAAGTTATACACACTTACCTGGGACTTACCTCTCAGTGGAAAATGCAGTTTCTCCTGCATTTTGTTAAAACTGCAGTTTGCAGTTTCAAGTTGAGCAACTATTTTTCCTGTACTTTCTTGTACCACTGAACTGAGTTCAACAGGGTTGTCGGCCATTCCAATCAAGAATTCTGATTCAGGGTAGAACCCTTTGGAGCAGGACTCGAGCCCAGCAGCGTTAGGGGCAGAACCCAGACCCAAAGTGGCATATTCACCTAAAGGTGTACAGATCACAAAATGGCTAAGGGCATAATGGCCTTGCTACTTGTTTTCCTGGGAAAGCTTGTTTTGTTTTGTTTTCTTCAGCAACCCTAGTCAATGTTTGGCCCAGCCTTGGAACAAAGGTGGTTCCCAGTGGCAATCCACTGCTGGACCTAGAACTGCCCAATCAAAATTTAGATTTAAGTCCTCTGCAGAACTCTGATGCCTTTCCCATGCATGTTCTGCAATCTCCTTCAAGAGCAGGCAACCTTTTCAAAATAAGAGCAATCCCTTCCAAAATGTGGAGCAGACAGAGATACTTCTTATGCGGCAAGGTCTATCTATCTATCTATCTATCTATCTATCTATCTATCTATCTATCTATCTATCTATCTATCTATCTATCTATCTATCTATCTATCTATCTATCTATCTATCTATCTATCTTCACAGGTGACTGTAGTTGTCCCTCCATGGGAAATCCAGTAAAAATCCTGCACAATGTACCTACGGAAAACTGATCCTCAGAATGTGCAGTGGTTTCATTTTATACCTCCATCATTCACCCGGAGGCAATGTTCGGTATATAATTCTTTTTGAAACTAGTAAAAGGTGCAAACAATCTGCCTTATAATTTTAGTCAGGCCGCTTATGTTCTTCTGTAAAGTTAAGGAGTCTAACAACAGTTAACATAGTGGACAAATTACAAAATCATATTCACCATCACCTTACCATTTTTAAAGGTACATCAAGAACTCTCACACATACTATGTCTAAAAGAAGCCTAATCATTGCTGAACTGCAGGTGTCTGCCTTCACTGGTTTCTGTGAATGAATGATAGGTCAAAATTAAAGTAACATTTTTGGAGACAGAATCTTGGATTGATATCCACGTTTATTGGCAATAAATGATTGCTGTGCCTGAAGGCATTTATATTGTTTTATTTTGCACTTGCTGGCAAATATATTATAGCAGTTTCACGTGCTATCACAATGAGCATCTTGATGACATCCTGTTCAGGAAACATGTAAATACAGCAGAGGATGTGTTGAGAATAATGAAGTTTTACTTGGCTTTAATAAGCTTCTGTTGGACTCCTGCAAAGTGTATTGTTTAGTAGTTCATCGGTTACTTTCCAGGAGCCGGCACATTAAGGCAAACCAGTAATAGAATTCAATAGAATTCAAACCAGAAGAAATCATTATTTTTTGGGGTGGTGGTGGTGGTGGTGAAGTTCTAAATTTTATTTTTTAATGATGTAGAGTTTCGGAGCAATCCAGTGTAGAACAATGCCGGCGGAGCATGCGCTCCGCCAGGGTTGGGTGTTGTGAAAGTGCCATAAAGCATTTTCGTATCACCTGGAGTGTAAGCGGCACTGGCGCCAGTTACTAGGCTGTCGCCCACGACCCACGCCGCTGAACACAGGTAAGTCCTGCACTGGTCAGCGCAGGGACATGGGGAGGGTGAGTAAGGGTAGCAAGGGAGGGGGACATTGGCCAACTTGGGCTGAGAGGAGGCGGGGAAATTGGTGCTGAGTTGCGCTGATATCCTGTGTCCCGTCGCAGCCTGGACCAGCCTTACATGGCCTTCCCGGTTGTGTGCCAGCTAAAGAGCTGGCGTGCATCTGAGGAGGCCCATTGTGGCCCATACCGCTTACAGTGGGGGAAGGGGATGAACATCCCTTTCTCATGAGGTGCACCTGGGCCATGCTGGTGCAGGTCACAATGGGCCTAGGATATTTAGCAGCCGGACCTTTAGGCCAGCCACGCAACGTTATGTAGGATTGGGCTGTTAGTTTCTGCCCAGGTATGAATATTAGTCTGGATAACACTCAATACACTAAGGCAGGGTTCCTCAACCTTTGGGGGCCTGCATACCCCCCAAAAATCCCATGTAGCCCCCTAAACCTGTTTTTTTCAGCCTATGGTGCGGCCGAACGGGTTCTCTTGCTTGCGCCGCAAGCCGGAGGGACATCGCGAGGGCTGAAGTCATTTTTCTTGGGTTGCGGCGCTTGTGCGCAACCCGGAAAAAAATGGCTGCAGCCCTCGCGATGTCCCTCCGGCTTACAACGCGAGTGGGAGAACCCGCTTGGCTGCACCATAGGCTGAAAATATGGGTAAATTGCCCCCCCCCCGTCGCTTCCCTTACCTTGTCTCCCAGCCGCCTCCATCTTGAAAATCTTGCGAGATTCAAGATGGCGGCGGCCAAATCTCGTAAGGGCATATGAGGCATGTGGCTGCCTCATGTGCCCTGATGAGATTTGGCCGCCGCCACCTTGAATCTCGCGAGATTTTTGCGATTTTCAAGATGGAGGCGGCCGGGAGATAAGGTAAGGGAAGCAACTGGGGAGCAATTTACCCGTTTTTTCCGCTGCCCGTTATCAGCTGCTGATTGCAGCAGCTGATAACGGGGAGCAACTCGTGTACCCCCAACCTGCGGTCTGCGTACCCCTGGGGGTACGCGTACCACAGGTTGAGAACTTCTGCACTAAGGATTTCAAGGAAACCAAAATGTATGCATAATATGACTTTTTCAAAGTGACTAACAGTCCAATCCTATCTAAGTCCACCACCACCATGCTGTTGCAGTGACACCACGGGAGCATGTGCCGCATCTTTGGGGGTGGTGGTGTTCCCAGAGCTCTCCTCCAGGTAAGAGAACATTTGTTCCTTTGTCTGTGGGTAATCCTCTGCTGCTGCAATGAGTCTACTCGGACCTGCACCAATGATTTTGCAAGTCTGAGTGGACCCGGGAAGGTGGATAAAATATCATCAGTGCTGCTGCTGCCGATACTGCCCCCTTCCTAGCCTCAACACAACTCCACTCCCCACCCCAGTCTCCACCCCATTCCTCCCACTCCCTACCCCATTCTGCCCACCCACCGCCTGCCCCCTTGCCAACTGACCAGAGCTGGGGTGCCTTCAGAGGCAACTGGCGCTGCTGTTCACCACTTGCAGCGGTAGCCCGGGTGCGCAGAATAGCGGGTCACATTTTGTGTAATGTGTGCTGCACCGTCAAAATTCAAGTTCCGGCAGTGCAGCAGGCCCATAGGATTGGGACCTCTGGCTGCAATCTTGTTCACATTTACCTGGGGGTAAGCAACAATTAACAGCCCAATCCTATGCTGGCCTCCACCAGTGGTACTGGGCTCCGTGCTGTCGCAAACATGCCGTAAAGCATGTTGTGATGCCAGCATTGGCAGGCCTCCACCAGCGAGGGAGCAGCACCCACTGGAGGCTCCATGCCATCTGGCAGGGAGGCTGGGAGAGGGCAGCAGGGAGGCCGAGATGAAGCGTTACAGGGTGAGGAGAGGGCAGGGAGGAGAACGGATCTGGCCCGGGAGGGGGCGGGATCAGCAGAGGAGGCCTCCGCCAAATCCTATCCCCCGTCCTGGGCTTGAAAGCCCAACATGGAGCTGCTCGAAACTGTGCCAGCCATTTAGCTGGTGCGCCTCCACGTAGCGCCTCCAGGCTACTGGGGCTTGACACAGAGGAAGGGGACATTCATCCCCTTTCCTCGAGTAGACCTCCAGCTGGATACAGCAGAGGGAGCCTGCCCCAATGCCACTGCATCCTAGCTTTGGATTGCATCGGGCTGTAACTATAATGGGACTTGCTTCTAAGTAGACTTGCATAGGATTGGGCTCTGAATGTTTCAGGGTTCAATTGCTAGCAAGGGAATGTTGAATATCCCTTCCCTTTTAAAATTTGCTCTTAATTTGCAACACAGCCCACCAGAAAAAGACAGACAAGGCCTCTTTCTCATAGGGGTGGGAAGTGAGAAGGATAGTCTGTGTCTTGTTCCGATTCCCTAGCGACCCAATTAGAGAAGCTCTTCAACCACAGAAGGGGAAGTAAGTTGTAGGCGAAAAGGGATGATAAAACTCAATTGGCTTTACTGTATTCAGTGGGAAAAAGAGAGACCTCCTGTTCTGCTTTCAAAATATATGGGTTTAATTCTGAAAATCCTCTTTTACAAAGGATATGAAACCTTAGTTGTTTTTATATAGATATCATTGCATTTGTCATGCTGTGAGCCCTCATTTTCTATTGCACACATGTATAATTCTTGCAATGAGTCTTGCTCTATATTAATATTCGGCACTAGTTAGGAGAGTCACTGAAAACTGCAAAAATATGTAGAACTTGGGTTGACAGTTGCATTTTTCATAAAACCCAATCCTACTATGATGGACAACTGAACTCTGCTCTGATATTCAGTGAATCTGCCAAGTAGTCAATCTGACCCAGGGTCTTTTTATTTTTGGCATACGTACATCAACAAATATGATTGATCCTCATGATACCTAACCATTTTGTGCCATATATCTCCTCCATACTCACCAAATCCCTTGATATCACATGCTGTACTAAAGACAATTTAGTATCTCTTAACTAGATGGGCAGCGCAATCCAGCGCAAGGATCCGGCCGGCAGCCCACGGTCGCTGGCCGGATCTTGAGCCCCGGTGCTGTTCTGCCACCGGGCCGGAGGACTACTTAGGGAAGGGGACGCTTGTCCACTTCCCTGGATGTAAATCCAGGTCGGTCCAATCAGCCTCCTCAGATTTCTGCCAGCTAAACAGCCTAAATGCCAGCTAAATGGCTCCCCTCCCTCGCCCGCTGATTCACCTCATCCGGCAGACGCACGGGCCTCTGCACCGGCCTCCCTTGCTACATAGTAGTCGCAAACGTGCTTTCTGGCATGTTTGCGACTGCTGTCGGCGACGGAACCCTCATTCCATCGCCATCGCAATCCTCAGGATTGCGCTCTGAAATATGTATGCATAAGAATGATGAGGCATTTGTGGTGACTTAAGACTACAAATTCAATTATGTTTTACACCTGTGAGTGAAAGTCCTGGATTAAAGGTCCTGGATTAAATAGATGTGAGAAACCCAAAACCATGTTAGAAGTCTTGGCCTGGGTTCAAGGCAGGGAGTTGCTGAGAAGGTTGATTGTGAAGCAAACAGATAAGGGTCAAAGGGGTAATAAACATGGTCAAGGCAGGTTGCCTTGATGAAGTGCCAGATTAAGTAGGTAAAGAGAAGAAGGTCAGAGGCAGAAATGATAGTCATGGTCAGGCAAGTGATCTATTACTAGCAAAGCAAGGCAAGATGGTGTTGTTGCTTAACTGAGTGATGATATTACTTAGACAAAAAACCCAAGCCTCCTCAGGTCAACTGGGCTGAAGAAGAGCTGCAGTACTACTGGTTTGGGCCATTATGGAGGGGACTCCACTTTGTCACAGGCTTGGTACATCGCCCTTAGCAAGTCACAAAGAATAAAACACTCAAATGTTCATCAACTTCGGTGAGGTCAAAATCCCTCCAATGAAAACTTTCCTATCTACAGCCAGCAACAGGTGACATTACTGTGTCCCACGATAGGATTCACCTTAAGGGAAAGGGCCATAGCTCAGATGTAGAGCACCTTCTTTGCCTGCAGAAGGTCCCATGGCATGTCTAGGTAGGACTGAGAAAGACTAATCTGAAGCCCTGGGGAGCCAATCAGGAAAAACAAAACGGAGCTGGATGGTCCAATAAGAACATAAGAACATAAGGCCAAAGGCCCATCTAGTCCAGCTTCCTATACCACACAGTGGCCCCACCAGATGCCTCAGGGAGCACAAGACAACAAGATACTTGTATCCTGTCGCCACTCCCTTGCACCTGGCACAGAGAAAACCTACTTCTACAACCAGAGGAGGTTGCTTATCCCCATCATGGCTTGTAAGCTGTGATGGAATTTTCCTCCATAAATCTGTCCAATCCCCTTTTAAAGGCATCCAGGCCCAGTGCCATCACCACCTCCTGTGGCAAGGAGTTCCACAAACCAATTACACGCTGTCTGGCTCCGTCTAATGCAACCTCATATGTTGCACCTTCCATACACCATAGTAATTAACATGGTCCACGTTGTAGCCATCTTTACCAGCTTTCTAAGACCCTCTGATGTATTATATTTGTTTCTTAAATTGACATGGGTCTTCCCCTCCCCTGCTCACCATTTTATCCTCACAACAATCCTGTACGGTGGCTGAATATGACTGGCCCAAGGTTACTGAGTGAGTTTTGTGGCCGAATGGGGATTTGAACCTGGAATCATCTTGGTACTAGGCCAACACTCTTATCTACAACACTCTTATCTACTACAGCAGATCTCCAGAGTAGGTGCTTAACCTCTCCACTCTTTCATTGTTTCCTCTAGTGAAAGCCAGTTGTTTATTACAATCATTGTTCCAAAAGCAATGTTAGGTTGTGAGGCCAAGTTCTTTCCTCATTTCAAAACTGCAACATCCTTGATTTTTTTTGTTTTAAGTTGATTAAAATGTAGTATTATCACAGCTCTATAGTAAGAGGTAAGAGCAGCAAGAGCATTAGCAGCACTACAATAGGAGCCTGTGTGAATTAATTCTCTGATAGTGAGAAGAAATAATTCATTTCTGTGTGGTGTGAATGTATTCTGCCTTTTTTTTATTAAACATTACCCCTTGAAATGAGATGCGACACCCAAACATAATCTTGCTAGAGAAGCGCATTTTGGTTTCCATAAAATTAACACACTTAACTCAAGACTGCACAACTTGTGATACCCCAAGCTGGTTGCAGCCATGCATTGTGGTCTGGCAACTGACCGACAAGAACCTTATTTTGCTGTCCCAGGCAGGCAACAAAACCAGGAAGTATCTCTCTAACATTACTGTAGAATGAGTGCTGTGCAAACCACTTTTCTTTAACCTGACTAGATGGTTATTATGGCCCTCTGATCCACCTCTAAGCTAAATCAGCTTCCTCGGATGAGTACAGAGTGGTGAGGGCTACTAGTGTGGACCCCCACAAAGGGATGTGAAAATAAACAACTATAACCTATTCATCATGTGAACCTTTTGCAGTTCATGTCTAAAAATGACTCATGGCACCACAAGAAGGAACTCTAAGGGAGGTGTGTGTGTGTGGGGGGGGAAATGACTCATTATTGATCAGTTCAAAATTAGGGAGAAAAGTCTTCACCAAACCTAAAGACACACTGAAGACTTGTAGTGTCAATTTGAAAGAGGAGGCATGAACACTTGCCTACTCCCATATAGGAGGAGACCATGAGAAGGTCCTCCAGCTATTAAAACCATCCAACTCAATTAAAGTCAGGAGGTGGTGTGTCTACCAGTGGAAGGAGGACTGCACCTAAAGTCACTTGCCACCTATTAGGCAGAAAAGCTTTTTAAGTGCCCTGTTGCCATGCCACCATCCTCCCAGGAAGGACTAAAATAATAGCCTAGGTCTAGTTATTTTACAAAGAGACCCATCCCAACTCTCACTGTCTAAGAACAGATCCAAGAAAAAGGTTAATTCTTTGTTCAAATGTACGTATGTGTAACTAATAACAAAACACTTAGAGATATATATTATCACAGTACTGTGTTACTGTGATAATATATATATTATCCCCTGCTAACTGGGCAAGAGGCACTTTTTCAATTGGTGCTCCTCTTATACAGTATTTAGCAGGGGGAGAGTAACTGCTCCCCTTTCACCCCAGCACAGTGTCTTTTCTGGTGGCTGTTTGCTGATGGTGTTTTGCATTTTTTTTCTAGATTGTGAGCCCTTTTGGGACAGGAAGCCATTTAATCATTTGATTTTGTCTGTAAACTGCTTTGTGAACTTTTTGTTGAAAAGAGGTATATAAATACTGTTTTAAACACTAATCACAGAAAGTGCAGAATTTCAGACTGAAAGAAAAAGGATTTTGCCTTTAATGTCGGAATGAATCCCCTGACTGAGCTCCAACCAGCACTGGCATATCTATGTCCAACAATGCTTTCCACTTCGAAAGGGGGTAGTGATCTATTAAAAGATCCAATTAATCTACAATAAGTACAAAGGGACAGATTCTACAAGGTGTTAGGGGGCCTCAGTGGCCTCCAGTGGTTTATGTTTTTCAGGAAGTATTCAACACATTTCAGGACTTAATCCAAGACTCAGTTGTGGCTATGATAGAAGGAAATACTGGGGATCCATCTCATGGACCTTGATTAACAAGAAACATATGCAAATGAACATTAAAAGGGGACCCAGTACTCTTACTTGGCAAGAAGAGACCCAACCATCTGGACTGATGTGATTAACAAGGTGCTTTCTAATATCCTCTAACTAAAAAGAATCTTACATTGTTGGAAGACACACACACACATATGCATGAGAAAAGAGAAGATTTCTTTCAAGTATATTATTTATAGTGAAAGTTGGGCTATGTAATATCAATTCATTTGGGTAATGAGGTGTGCCGATTTCCATGCTTGGTCCAGTCAAGACACACAGCATGCATATGTCCTGTCACAAGAGAGTGTTTATTAATTACATTTAATTGTCATCATTTTTCTTAATGATGGTTAGTGCTCAGGCCCTTCATTTCATGTCTGAGATAGCGATTAGGGAGAACAGAGCATGGTTCAATAAGCAGCTGGAACTAAGGCATTATGACCTACTGCAAGCAGACAAACTGGCAGTCATCGAGCCTGCTATCGCCAGGTGGAAGGATGATCCAGGCCATCGTGCTCCAGTGTCTGGGAAAGGAGAGCTTGCCCAAACCAGACACTCTTCAGCAGCAAAGGGAAGCAGCAAATTACAACCCAATGTGCAGTGCTAACAACTGTACTAGCAGAGTTTTTTTTGCAGTTACCACAAATTATTCAGAGTGAACCAATATGAGGCACTGGGGGGGGGGAGGCCTCAAATCAGAGCCTCCATCAGCCAGGGTATCAGGCACCCATTAGACCCAGATTTGGAGGAGGAGATAGCTTGGCACTAACCTTGAGGAGCCACCAGACTCCTTTCCCCCAATAGAAGTTTGAGATGCCAGGGATTCCAGCGCCTCCTGGCTTGCTCTTGGTGCCCCTTTATTGCCCTGGGAATCCACAAACAAGGCAATGTCAGATCAAAGCTGAATCCCCAAACCGGCAAAGCACTCATCTGAGGTCTCTCTTCTTTGGACCAACTTCGGGGGGGGGGGAGCAGACATGCATACAAATCAAAATACAACACTTTTATTCAACTGTCTCTTTAATGTGATATTAACACATAATATCTATATAAGTTGTCTATATCATAAAGATGAATATGGAGTCAAGATTTCAATTGCTTTCCATCAGTTTTTACGAGATTTGCTTTGGTATGCATCCTCTGACCACTATTCTTTGGGATGGCTTGGAAAGCAATTATCATACATGAGTGCATATTCAAGACTTTCCAAAAGGTCTATGGCAGGTCTCTTCTATTTCAGTAGCAACACCCAAGTCCTTCAGTATCATTTCCTTCAATACTATCTATAGCAATTATCTTTTTTAATGTGCCAACCACAAACGAGAAGTATTATCTCTGTATGCAGCGTGGTTTTCAGGAAGTGTACCATCAGTTCTACTTTTTTTTTTTGTTCAGCATAGAGTTATTTCATCTATAGGCCAATCCTGTGTAACTCTTGTAATTTTACACGCAAATCTGAGTTCAAGGAACTTGCTTGAGAGTCTCACTACCCTAAATTTAGTTCATCATTAAACTAAGCACTCTAGCAGCCCAATCCTGTGTAACTCTTGCATCGGTGTAATAGTAGATCCCCCAGTGTAAGAGCACTTTTGCCAGTGTAACTTGCCCTATGCCAATGGATGCATGACGGACACCAGCGTAACCCTCTTCGGATGCCGAGCATGTGCAGTTCGGATGCAGGATAGACGCTGCTGCAACTTTGCTTGTTCAGGGGGCATTCCGGGGGCATTCAGATGCCCCCGGAATGCCCGCTGCACCAGCAGAGTTGCACTGGTGTTCGTCCTGCTTCTGAACTGTGTGTGCACGGCGTCCGTCGGCATAGGGCAAGTTACACTGGCAAAAGTGCTCTTACACCGGGGGATCTACTGTTACACTGGTGCAAGAGTTACACAGGATTGCACTCTCAGGCAAGTTCCTTGAACTCAGATAAATTCTAATTTATGTTATCTAAATTTGCTAGTATTTTCCCCAGTTACAAGAACTGTTCCAGTCATGGTTTTTTTTGGGGGGGGGGACACAGTAAGGTGCAAGGGGATTGAATTTGGTGAGTTATTACTTTGAGATCAAAAGGAGGAACATGGTGTATCTGAAATTTCATTTATATGCAGGGTTCAGGTGATGAGATTTCAGTGCATTAATAACTATTGACCTGAGGAGACCGAAGACTGCTTCCACATTAAGAAAAATCAGCCTTCTAATGCATACTGTTCTTCTCAACTGCTCATCATTTTTCATCTGTCACTTATTATTCTGTACAGAAAACCATTTAATTTTTTTTTTTACTGTAACTAGGATATTGTTTTATTTTATTTATTTAAAGCATGTGTACTTCACCTTTCAGCTGACTGGGGTCCCAAAGCAGCTTACATAAAAATTAAACAACAGGAAATTATTACAACAGATTAGGTGTTGGGAGCAATATGCTTTTTTTAATTGCTTTTTGAAACAGAATCCCGTGCACATCATTCATTTGTTTTATTATACTTATTTAAATATATACATTTACCGGTATATTAAAGGTTCAGGGCTGGTAACAGTATTTTTTCAACAGAAGTGTAATACAATGTTAAAATATATAAAATAAAGAGCTCTACAGCATTAAATGCCAAATAAATAAGTTTTACATCGCTCCTGTACAATAGCCAGGAAGCGCTTGAGCAAACCTTTCACAGCCAGGCCACAGTGACTAAAAATGCCTCCCCCCCCCCTATATCTCTTTTCCCTTTAGACTTCATAAATCAATAGTACCATCAAGCACAATTCACATAGCCAGATACAATGCATGCACTGTAAAAAAAAAAAAAGTGACCCCTGACAATTAAGTCCAGTCGTGTCCGCATGGTGCTCATCCCCATTTCAAAGCCGAAGAACCAGCGTAAAGACGCCTCCGTGGTCATGTGGCCGACATGACTCTCCTTGCCGCAGCGCGTAGCATCCGGCTGGAACATGGAGCGCTGTTTACCTTCCCGCAAGCGGTACCTATTTATCTACTCGCATTAACATGCTTTGGAACTGCTAGGTTGGCAGGAGCTGGCCAAGCAACGAGAGCTCACCCCGTCGCGGATTCGAACTGCCGACCTTTCGATCGACAGCTCATGGTTGAGCGGTTTAACCCACTGCGCCACCCGCTGTAGTTGGAAGTAAATCCCTTTGAGTTCAATTGAACTTCATTTCAGGGAAGTGCTCATAAGATTTCAGCCATAGGTGATGAAGCATTCTGCCTCTTGAGGCATTTTGTCTCTTATTTTACAGCTTGAATTATGGAAGAAGAGGTAAGGGCAGTGGTTCCTAAACTTTTTTGACCTGCAGCTCATTACATTATGTTGATGCCTGCCAATTGTCATTGCACTGTGTCCGGGTTCGGCGGCTCTCACACCGGCCCTCGCAGGGCAGGCCGCCTCACCCGGACTTCAGGCCCCGCCGCAGCCTCCCGGAGGCTGCAGCGTAAGCCGCAGCGTTCCCCTGGGGCTGGAGACGGGCTCGGCAGCAGCCGACACAAGCACAGACGGGCCTGCTGCCGTGCCCGAACTCCGGCCCCTCCCACCCAGAAGCAGCAGCAACGCTCGCGGAGCAGCGCTGGGCTCAGGGAAGCCCCGAAGAGGAAACCCCGGCCCGCAGGGAGACCCGGGCAACACACCACCCCCACACCCCGACTTACCGACACCATCCTGGAGCGCTCCGCAGTCCTCGGGGGCAACAGCCCTCTCCCCTGCAAAAGAAGAGGAAAAGACAATCAAGGACAAGCCGACAACAGCAGGGGCGGGCCGCCCCGGACGGGCCAGGCCCCGCCCCCGCTGCTGGAAGCCTACTCCCAACACCAGCTGCTAGGCAGGAGAAATCAACAGATCCCACAAGCTGACTGGCCACCCGACCCTGCCGGAGGCTCCACCCAGCCCCTCTCCTTCCCTATTTAAACCACATAAGGGCCGATGATGGGAGGCTAGGCAGAGCGAGCCAAAGCCTGTGAGGCTACCTCCAAAACTCTATCTCGCAAAGGACTCATAGCAGAGAGAGAGGAGCCAGAAGGTGCAACTAACCTGCTCCCTCCAGAGCGCTCTGAGGCCCTTTCCTCCCCCTTTCCCTTCCCTTTCCCCCTTGTATCTTCATCACAGGCACAGACAGTGGAGCCGCACTGGAATCCTCAGGGACCAGCAGCGAGGGATCAGGGGACGACGAAGCCTTCCAGACCCCTCCGTGGGCGTCTCCCCCCAGAGGTACATCACACACTGTTTTCCGAGATGATTCCGTGGCACTCTGTGGCTCCCCTGGCTGGTTTCCATGGCTCCCCTGGGAGCGGTGCCCCCCAGGTTGGGAACTACTGGGTAAGGGCAACTTTCATTAAAGCCACAAGCACACCCACCACCACCACCACCCTCCCAATTCTAGCAAAATTATGCTCCTGACTATGGGCTCCAGGTTTAACAACATGGATAGCGAAGCTGCAGCAGATGAATTTCCCTTCTCTCACCCATGACCAGCTCACCTGTCCTCAGGGTGGGGATGGCTTTGCATAATTGTTACTGACCAAAGACAAAGACTCATCTGTCTCCCAGTCCTAGCTGTATGCGGTATCTTTCCCCCCAGTATACTGTATATCTAGTCACCACTTTGCTTATGGATGAACTGGGGATTGTAATGCACACTGGTGATTATGAGTGATTACTCGATCAAAACCAGGGATAGCAATGACTCCTGTTAATTAATCCAAAGTAAAAGGGCATGATCTTGGGTAGATGGCAGTGACCTCAGGGGCATTTCTAATCTAACATTCTTGCCTGGAAAACATACAGCATTACTTGAGAGCTGGGGCAAACAGAAATGGGGAGGAGAAGCCACAGCTGTCTTGTCTCTTGCTGCATGGGGAGACTGAAAGATGTGTCCCAGTGGCAATGTGGCAGCCCTGCTTGTGAATGAGTGCAATATCCATCTAGGTTTGAGAATCTGAGTGGCTGAATCAAAACATTATTACTTCATTACATTATGTTGATGCCTGCCAATTGTCATTGCACTGTTTTCCGAGATGATTCCGTGGCACTCTTTGACTTAATATGTTTAATATCAGGATGTAAGTTCATCTGAGGGGGTCTCTGTGTGAGAGATGGTGTTTTTCTTCCATTTTTCCTATCTCTGGGATCCTACTGTGTACAGCATTTTCATAAGAGTCTATGGTTACCCCTTCTCATTTGAAAACAAAAGAGAGGCCCACATAGGATTTCTGTCAGTTGGTTTCCCCCCCTTCTTTTTTCTTGCTAAGCACCATCCAGTTAATTAACCATGTTTAAACTGTTTGCCTCACATTCCAATCAAGCCATAGACAGCTATTTCTCTTTGTGAGACTCCCTCACTGAAGACTGAATACCCAAGCCTTATCATAAGCAAATCAGTATTCAGGAAGCTGTCACATATATCACCAGACCAAAGTGTGGCACCCAGGGAGACTCCCCACGCTACCAGAAGCCTCCAGCGCACTCCGAAAAAGAGCAGTTCCACAGTTCAGGAAGTAACACATTACAGAATGATTCTCCCATTAAGATTTATGCCTAAAATAGAGGAGCCAGAACCTTGGGCATCTGCAGACTTTTCATCAGCTGATTAAGCATGACAGATGAAGTCCGTTTCTGACCTCTCTGCGCCTGAGAAAATAAAGAGAGGGAGAGAGAGGAATGGCCTCTCTTTCACCTTCTTATTCAATTGTACATTTCCTCATACGAATAAAAAGGCAGGTTTGCAGCTGAATAAGTGACCACGCTGTTAGCTGTAAGCCTTTGAAAGTCTTCAATCAAGGAGGAACATGATACTGTACGATTTGCCTGCCCTTTGCTCCCTGGGTGGGCTATTGGTCTTAAGAAGAGAAACAGTGGCTGCCAATACAGCCTATCATCAATAACGTGGAGATTAATTGCTTGAACTACAGTATCCCTTGGTCTTCTGTTTAATGCATTGATAAGTTTTAAATGACTCCTTGCTAATAAATAGAAAACTTACTGAAAACGGATGTATCATGTATATTTCCCAATTGTAAAAATCTATTCCCCCAAATCCTGAATAGATTACAGCTTAGGGATGTGTCTAAGCGGCTGCTAATAACTACAGGACTATAATTGTTTCCCCAAATGAAGAAATAGGTTACAGCTTAGGGATGTGTCTAAGCGGCTGCTAATAACTACAGGACTATAATTGTTTCCCCAAATGAAAGCATATTAAAATTAAATGTATTCAAATGGCTTAGAAATAACATAGATCTGCAAATTTGAGGGTCCAAAAAACTGTTTTTCAAAATTTATGTTGTCATGAGGAAGCTGATTGACTTGCATTATGAGGTGGCAATGCCGGATCCCCAAAACTAGACTTGATAGGGCAAAACCGATGCCATTGTTGGAATCAGTGCCCCAAATATACCGAAGAATAGGTCTCACTTTTAAGAAAGCAAAATGTGTGCAGGCCTGTAGAATTGTTATAAAGAACTTGTGGAAGCATGCTACCAAAATCATATATAACAGGGGTTCTCAACCTTTGGAGGCCTGGGTATCCCCTATCATGGTCCAATTTTCTAAAATACCCCCTGCTAATTAACTGCTAATTAATTGGATTAATCAATTAATTAGGTAATTAATCGTTAAATAAAACAGTACTAAAACAATTATAAATATGAAAAATTGTCTTATTTAACTGTGTGTGTGTGTGTGTGTGTGTGTGTGTGTGTGTGTGTGTGTGTGTGTGTGAGTGAGTGATAGAGAGACACACATGCAAGGATCTCTTTTTTCTCCGTCACACTTCCCAAAATCAGCTCCTCCCTCCCCCACCCCACCAAAGTACATTTTCCAAAGTACAAAAATAAGCCCAAAATCAAAATCAGGGCTCCGAAAATAATTAAAATTTAAAATCCATGTTAATTAATACTTAATTAGCTGCTGATGGGGCAGATAAGGGGCAGGGCTTGGCGTACCCCCAGCAAGAGTTCCACGTACTCCTAGGGGTACCTGTACCACAGGTTGAGAACCCTAATATAATGCCTGTTGCTAGATTCTGGGGGAGATAATACATCTGAAATACATTGCTTCATTCCTTCCCATCCCATCCCACACACATACTGTACTGTACATGAAAGAAAGTGGCCTAGACTAGTGGGTACTGCTAGCACCAGTACTAGGCTTACCATTCGTCCCGGGAAAACCGGGTCAGTCCCGGTTTTTCCAGGCTCCGCTGCTTCCAAAAAGTACCATTTTTTCTCGCGAGATCCAAGATGGCACTGCTGGAAAAAAAGGTCCTTTTTGAAGTGGCGGCAACGGAGCGGGAGGGGGCAGTAGTTGAGTCCTGGCTGGCACAGGTGGTGGCGGCAAGACGGTAATAAATAAAATTTTGGGCGGTGAGTAGGCGCTTTGTGCCCACAAGAATAATTAAGTAAGTAAGTAATTATTTCGGGGGGGGGGGATGTCCCGCTTTGAACCCGGGAAAATATGGTTACCCTATCCAGTACCCACTAGTCTAGGCCACTTTCTTTCATGTACAGGCTAGGGATGGCACATTGATGTCACTGGTACTGATTGTTCAGGAGTTAACCCAGCCTGGTAGGCCCTGTCATGGTCAGGGCCCTCCTAACCCCAGGACTCCGTAGACCTCCCTGGTTCTGATGCACTCCTGGTCCACTGCCACAACACTCCCAGTAGGTCAGGTGTACAGCTCCCAGTTAGTTCTTAGGTAACCTTCCCTCTCAATGCCTTTACAAGCTAGAGAGCTAAGGCAACTGTTCTTAATTTGTTCTTCTGGGCCCTGCAAACTCAAGGGTCAAATACACCATGAGCGTGTGGGGCACAGTGGTTTATTCGAATAAACCAAGTGTTGGGTAAAGGTTCTAGCACGTAACCACCTGAATAGCTCCAAATACTTGCTAACAGATAGGCACACATTTCTTTAGGGCAATTGCCCCCTCAGCATGCTACCGCCAGTCCTCTGATTCCAGGAAACACTGGAGGCCTATGGGCTAAGATCCAGCTCTTGCAGCTCCTGAGCTCCCTCCAAACTTCAGAGACTCAGGGGCAATGACTCTGGGATGTTACAACACATTTCAGTAGTAGGCTGAGCAGTTAGGCCAGACCAGATGAACCCTTTGTCCTCAAGCAAACACAAACATGTAATAATATATTGGTTTATTTTTAAATAACAGAATTAAGGTGTGCCAGGTGCAAGGGAGTGGCGACTGGACACAGGTATCTTGTTGTCTTGTGTGCTCCCTGAGGCATCTGGTGGGGCCACTGTGTGACACAGGAAGCTGGACTAGATGGGCTTTTGGCCTGATCCAGCAGGGCTCTTCTTATGTTCTTATTATGTTCTTAAGGTTACATCTAATGGAAAGGCATTCAAAGATATTTTGGAGAATAAATACAGGACACATACAGTGCTAAAACAAGAAAGCTAAGCTTCCTAAAACTAACTTGACCTAACACTCATCAAAGGTCTTCCAGACCTCTGAGAATAAGCAAAGGACAGATCTCTCTACCTGCAACACCACATATGGTAGGAACAAGCATCCATGATGGAATGGTGGAGCCAGCTCCCCCCACCCAACTGGATGGCTCCTTTATACAGTATCTTAGAGTTAGCTCTCAATCAACCTGAACTGCAGACCAGGAGCGTCACTAGGGCATGTGTTGCCCAAGAGTGGGGGCGCGCGCGTCAACCTAATGACTCCCCAATTTTCCGCGCCGCTCACTTTCATTGCAGCCGGCTCTGGGGACATCTTCCCCGGCCAGCTGTCCTGGGCCTTCTGACGAGGCTCAATGCAGCGATACGTAATTTATAACATTTTTTGCGCATGCACAGACCATTTCTGAGGGCAATGGCTGCCCTTTCCCCCTCAGAAACGTTCTGCGCATGCGCAAAAAATTACGTATCGCGCATTGGGCCTTCGTCAGAAGGCCCTGGAGCATCGGTCGGGGAGGTCACTCCAAGGCCTTCTCCCGGCCTCGGAGCCTCTGGAAGGCGACACGCGCAGCGGAGCTGACACGCGTGGGTGCGAGTGTCACCCTTCTGTGCGCGTCACCCTTCTGTGTGCGTCACCCCCTGGAGATCCGCCCCAGCCGCCACACTCTAGCAACGTCCATGCTGCAGACCAGCTGAACTTTCTGAAAGGTTGATGTAATTTTCAGGCCACTGTGGCCACTCACCCTGACCCCTCCAAACTGGAGAATCTCAGCTGTGTTCAATTCCCACTTACCGTGTCCTTGGGAGCCAAGCTGAGCTAGGCCCATGATCCAGAATCATGGACCGGACCATAATCCAGAAATTCTCACCACTCTAATGAGCCAGGTTCCCACAGCTGGTGCAAGATGGAGACAAGCTGCCCAAATGGAGTCAGACTGAGGCCTTGCTCTTTTACCTGTTCTTCACAGGCCCCCTCATCATAGGCCTAGCTAGGCCTGTGGACAATGCCCTACCTAACCTGCCCAATTTCCGACACCACCGTCCTTAGGAGGCAAATCCTTTGCACTTCACTAACCAGCAAAATAATGACTCTAAACTGAGTCAAGAGGAACTTCCTGGTTCCTTTTGGACAGTACCTATATAGTTGTCAAACAAGCATACATGAAAGAGCCTTCATTCTAAATTTTGCAGTGAAATTCAATAGAATGCAGTGAGCCAGCACACCTGTCTCTTGTGTTTGGGTTTTTCTCTGACTTATTATGAATCCAGAGGAGATTGATTGTACATTGTACATGTTTTGGATTAAATGTAACAACTCATTGCAAAGCATATGTTATAAATATTTGGCAGAACATCTTGATTATTTAAAAAAAACCGTGACTGTCTTTTTTTTTTTTTAACATGTTTTAAGTATTCTGGTTTTCCTCCTTGCTGCCCATTTTGACGTTTCAGATTTTCTCCCCATTAAATACATATGACCACTGTTAGGATGTTTGTTAGGATGATCTGGTAACTTCTGCCTTAAAGCTGTGGCCTGGATGCCTCTTGGATTTTCAATGGGCATGTTGCAACCTGTCTTTCTCAGCACTCTCTCTTGGGGGTTCCTGAATCGTGTGTGTGTGTGTGTGTGTGTGTGTGTGTTGAATGCTTTATACCTTTAACAGAAGAAAGGCTTTCTAGGAGCTGCACTGGCAGAAGAATTCATCATTGTTAGGGACTCACTACAATCTGTCTCAGCTATGGCATTCCAAACAGGTCATTGTGGCAGAGTCATTGTAATCCCTGAATGCTGAGCACAGCCAATTGCCTAGTTTCAGCTGAACCTTCCTGTTAAAGAAAGGGCATTATTGATCAATCCAGTCCATAAGAAATCTAGCAGCAACTTGCATCTCTACATTGAGCTACTTTTCTTTAGTACGATCCATTTGCTGACTGCTGTCATTTATCTCTTCTTTTTACCTTGTCACCTACTTAATTCCACTGGAGGCATTCATACAACTAGTCTAATAATCTCTGCTAACAATGCAGAACTCTATTAGCATAATAAGCATTTCCCATCTGCACAAATGAGACTCCTTCTCATCAGTCTGGAAAACTAAGTACTGTACATAAAAATAGCAGGAAACCATTAAAAACAGAAGCCAGCAGCACCATCACAAGCAAACTTCTGGGGTGGGTGCAGGGGTTGAACCTTTTATTTTCACAAACTAAATGACAGGAAATTAAGGCCCAGTCCTTAACGGTTATGACAGGTTTAACTACTTGAAAAGAATGTCGGAATAAGAACATTAAAATAGCTGAAGTCACACCCCTCATTAGGTTCAATTTCTGTTGGTGCAAGTCTGCCAGATTATAGTCTTAAAGGCTACTTCTTGTACATTGATTTCCTACAGAAAGGCAAGCCTCTGTTAGGGAACAACAATGTATCCTGTGTCACTATATACTGCAATAGGGGCGAGCAGGACCTTCATCTATAATAATTTTTGTTAAGGGCTGTAGCTCAGTATTACTAGTAGAGCTAGGGTTACCATATTTTGAGGGACCGGGACTCACCCACCCCCCTATTTTTTTCTCCCCACCAATTTTTTAAAAATATTTCTGGCCGTGTCGCTTGTCTTTTTTTTTTTCCTGTATTTTCGCGCCATTTTGGCTTGCCTTTTTTGCTTCTCCTCCCTTGGTACTGCTGCTGTCGTCCTCGTCGACTGCCATGCCGTGCCGTGCCCCCTGAAACTGCTGCCGCCAGCCAGGACTCCGCCTGGGCTGGAGGCTTCAGCCGGGAACCGGGCAAGGTCGAAGTGTCCAGCCGCGGCGTGCACATGTGCAGCTGGGCACTTTGGACTCGCCCGGATCCCGACTATGACCGGGCCACTTCGCGATGCGCAAAGAGGCCTGGTCACGGTGGCAAGACTCCGGGATGCTGCCATACTCCCCAGGATCCCGGGACAGGACCCAAAATTCCGGGTCTGTCCCGGCCATTCTGGGACATATGGTAAGCCAAGCTAGGAATGATCTGTCTGCTCTACACTTTAACATTTTCATGGGACTTTTGCAATTATTATTATTATTATTATTATTATTATTATTATTATTATTATTATTATTATTATTATTATTATTTCTATCTCACCTTTCTCCCCCATAGGGGGACTGAAAGTGGTTCCCTTACCACCACCCTCTAGTCTTATTTGGCCCTGCTTTGCTACCAGTTTGTAGTCCTGGTGGCAGCACCCATTGATTCCCACCATTTTCTGGCACCATTTTCCCCTATGCTAGAGTGAGGGATGGAAGCATTGCCTCCACCCTGAATTAGCCATGTAATGCCTCCATGTAGCCAAACTGGATTCATTATTGGTATCACAAGACAAGTCAGAGGAAGGACAATGCTACCTGCCCTCACTCTGGTGCAGAGGAAGGACAAAATGCTGCACAGTTTCTTCCAGGACCAAAGTCCGGTTTGGGTCCAGGATATCTGAGGGACCGCCTTCTCTCATACATTCTGGTCCGCTTTCTTAGGTCATCTGAGGGGGCTCTCCTGCGGGTACCACCTCTGTCTCAAGTTAGGGGAATGGCAGCTCGTGGGCGAGCCTTCTCTGCCGTGGTGCCACAACTGTGGAACTCCCTGCCAGGGGATCTGAGAACCACCCCCTCCCTCATGACTTTTGGCGAGGGCTCAAAACGTTTTTGTTTCGTCTAGCGTTTGGGTGATGGGTTGTAGCCTGCCTCCTGTGTCTCAAGATGCTCTGCCATGCTGCTTTTGTGCTCCATACTGTCGCCCCCCCCCCGGTGGATTTTATTGTTTATAAATTTAGTTATGTATTGTTTAAACTTATTTTCTGTATTATTTTAAACTATGTATTTTAATTGTTGTTGTAAGCCGCCTTGGGCTTTTGCCTTCGGCATAGGATAAGGCGGGATATAATTTTTTAATAAATAAATAAATAAATAAATAAATAGTCAGTAAGAAGGCAACACTGCCCCTACTCATAGGCAGAGCCATCCTGATAAGGGTGCGGGCAGATTGCGGGCCCAGGGCAACTCAACCAGTGCTGGGCTCCCCTATTATGGTCATATATTGGTCATGAAAGCGCGGGGCCCAGGGCAGCCACCCCAGTTGCCCTACCCATGCAGTGGCTCTGTTCACAGGCCCCCACCTCAAAGAATTGCCAAGTGGGGGCTCTTCATATCTTACAAGCAGGTTGGAGAAGTTGGGGTTCATTTTGGCTCAGTCAGTTCCTACAGTTTCAGAATTTCACTTTCATGTATTCCCTTTTTCAATTATTTATTCCAACTTGTGCTTACCTCCTTTGGCAATCCTCGCTACAACTCGTCCTGCACATAAAGGTGTGTACTGTGTTGTGAGATCAGCATTTTTAAGATCCTTCTACAACTCAACTAAAATCTATTAAGGAACCTTTAACAATGTCCAGAAGAACGTGGAACTAGACTTTGAAGAAATATAATAATAAGCACAAGAAATACTTAACTAAATTTGGGGTACCTGGGTACAACTATATACCCATGGTTCCTCTGCAGAAGAAACCCCTATACTCCTGTGCCTGGAAGGCAGCCAGCTTAACAATGCACAGATGTGAGATGCTGGAAACCTATGATGAAAAACAACTCAATGGTGCCAAAAACCAGCCACTCTGCCACAAAGCATTACTGCCAAAAAGCATCCCTGATCAACAATGTGTACCTGTATGTGTGTGAAACTTTTGTTCCAATTACTTCCATTCATTTTGTCTTCTTTCTCTGTCCCTTCTTTCGTTTGTGTAGCTTAAACTCAAAGGACACTGCTCCTCTCTATTCATCATTGTGCAGAGATGGGTCAATGGCTGGTGCAATAAATAATCATCACCATAATATTTTTTTTTTGTCACAACCTCAAATAACTACACACCCACACTAGAATTTACACAGAAACTTAATTAGCTTCCAAACTTTTGCAGAACCCATATTTCATGTACTTCCCAAAAAACTAATTTCAGATTTAATTATTATAATTAACTGATCATAGATATCATTTAATTAATTAAGCTATTTGAAATGCAGTTGGTTAGATGTGGGTGCTCTGCTTAGCTCAGTTTCAATTAACTTATTAGCACAAAGTTTCAGTTATGTGGTGTTACCATACACTTTAAATATATATGGGATTTTTGTTGCTGCACTCAGTCAACCAACCACTTTTCAGAATCTTTAATTTAAATTGCAAAATTGGTAATCATAGCCCAAGAATATTCCATTGTTTAGGAGCTTCGTATTTACCATCTGCAATTTTTCCCAATATAAAACCGCAATCAGACAACAGGGAGAAAATGAACCACCTCCATTTATAGCCTAAGTTTAAAAATCTGAAAATGCTCCAAAATGCAAGAATATACAGTACAACAATGTCATCCAGCCTTATATGGTGATGTTGAAGCAACTGTATATTCTGTTCCCGACAAGTTTACTTCTGTACTAAGTACTGTATTATCAAACAGAAGAGCTGACATGCAGCACCACACGACCATATGTTTCAGCCCAGTTTTATTTCAAAAGAATGTACTGAATATAGACATTAGATTTTTTTTTGCCTGTAAAATGTTTATCAAAGGGGCCATTGATACTAATGTCCATAAATGACATTACAAGGTGGACTGAAGTTCTACTACCCTATAAAAGCAAGACGTCAAGAAATAAAATATACAGTATTCCTTCCCAAAATATGTCAAGGAAACTGTCACTCCACATTCTTTCATTATACAGTTGGCCCTCAGTATCTGCGGGGGTTACGTTCCCGGAACCCCCACAGATACTGAAATCCAGGGATACTGGATCCAACATTAAAATGCATTAAAAATGGTTTAAAAGCGGTTTGTTTACCTTTTTGCTGCAAACCACTGCGTGTTCTTCCCCATATAAGCTGAAATCATGCTCTGGAAGCCTCTTCTGGGTCACACGACTCCCCCCTCCCTCCCATCTCCCAAGTTCGCCCCATAATATATTGCAATGCATTCTGGAGCTATTTTCAAACATAGTTTGTTAGCGTAAAGGAGGATATAAGAAATGAAGAAAACAGTTTTTTGTTCACAGTGAAAGTAGTTTATTTTGATGCTAATTGATCTGCAATGGAAGAATACAAATACAGTAATCTAAATCTTCTAAAGCAGCGTTTTCCAAACTTTTTGGCGCTGCAACCCACTTCGTCCTCCCAGGTGCATCATAACATGCTGCTCCTGGTGGTGCAGAAGGCCTCTTTCAGGTCATGCTGGGCCCACAACCCACTCTACTGGCCTCTGTGGGCCTCTGAATGACCTGCAGAAGCATTGGAAAGCTACTTCTGGTTTTCGGAAGCAAACCGGAAGTTGCTTACGAAAACCGGAAGTAGCTTTCCAACAGAAATGATGGACACCCGCCCGGCGCCCGGCGCATGGGGCGGGGCCTGCATCACGTCACGTTGATGCGCCCCCCACCCGTCGACGCGCCCCCCGCCCGTTGTGAACTTATTTTGGACCCTTGTGGGCTCCAAGGAGGGCGGGCCGATACAACGCGGTGCTTCGCGACGGTAAGTGCTCCGAGCGCGCCGCCTGAGCGCCTGGAGCTCCTGCTCCACGTGCTCCACCCAAGTTCCGCCGCTGCTTTCCGATACTTCTGTGGGCCATTCGGAGGCCAGAGGCCAGTAGAGTGGATCGCGGGTCTGGCATGATCGGGAAGAGGTCTCTGGAGGCTCCCAGTTAGTAATTTGGCTTCTGGAATGGCTCAAATTTGGAGCCAAACCAGCGCAAAGGGGGGCCGGACACAACCCACCCCCTGTGCCCTCCGCTACCCACCAAGTGGGTCACGACCCACACATTGAGAAACACTGTTCTAAAGGGTATTCAGAATACAGAGTTTTAACTCTTCATAATGCGCTAATACACTTTGGAGACTAATTTTTAAATAAGACTTGTGGTTTTTAAATAATAATAATAATAATAATAATAATAATAATAATAATAATAATAATAATATACAGTATTTATATACTGCCTTTCTTGGTCATTGGATTTCTCCTCCGACTTTAATTCAAGGCGGTGTACATGGGCAGGCTTTCTAAACACCAAGGGGTTTTTACAATACAATAACGTTCTAATCTTTTGCAGAAACCTTCATTCTAGATGTTTCTTTCACAGTCCAGCTCTCTCTCTCTCTCTCTCTCTCTCTCTCTCTCTCTCTCTCTCTCTGGCGTTCGCCTCACCACGCTTCAGCTGACAGTTGACTGCCACTCAAGTGCTGCAGCGGCAGTTCCACTCCCCCACAGAGGCTCTGCAACTTATCAGCTCGGTGTGCCGGCAGCTCCCCGACAGACACAGACACTTCCGGCCGTCTTGAACTGCTGTCCTTCAGACCTTCAGGCATTTATGAGACGATTGCTTTACCAACTGAGCTACACATCCTGCCCTAAATATATAATCTATCTAGGACTTGTGCCAGAGATTACCAAATCTAACCTGGCATCGTAAGTGTAAAGTTTAAAACATTTAATTCAAACACTACTAGGGCAAGCTGACAACCCCACAAGGTACAGTTTCCTCTATGAATGCAGGAGAGTAAAAAACCAGGGACATTTCAATTCGTTTCTCTGATCAGGTCCCCCCTGAACAATTTGAAATTTGAAACCACCTGCCATCTTGCTCTTTTTGAGTAATTCATTACTCAAAGGTTGCTGAATCATGAATGAGCGAATGATGCTATATGTGCAGTGCCACCCTTCCAGCAGGGGCCTGTCTGTGAGGCGAGGTGATGCGGGTTGCATCAATTTAGGGTTGTGGGGGGACAAGAGGGTGACAGATTCAGGGTTAGGTGCACATGTTTTTACTAGACCGTGGCCATTAATCCCGGATAATTTTAATTGCAATGATTCAGGGTACCCTTCACCCCAAGTCTGCTGCCACCACCTTGCTCGAGTCCACTGAGGATGTGGGCCAAATTGATCTGCTTTCTGCCCACTAAAAGTGAGCAAAAACCAGATCCTGCTCTGCCTATTTACTGTGTTCCTTGCATGGTTTTCTCAGTCCTATAAGTGCAGGACTTCTGGTTTATCTACAGGGACTTTGTGAACGAAGGAGCTCCTTCATTTGTGTGGTCCTTTTTAATAAAACCAGACATCCCACACTTCTTCATTTGCAAAAAGCACATGAGGAGCATTGTAATATGCTTTGGGGGGGGAAGTGCAGAGGTGGCAGTGGCAGGCTCAAAATGGCATCAGGTGGCGTTCCTTCTGCTCCCTTCTTCCTTGCACACATGTGGCGAAATGCAACACTTCTCACTTTGTTCAACCACAGTTTCTCATGACATCCAGACTGGGAAACTGTGTTTTAAGAGATCCCAATAAACCAGGGTATCAAATCACTATTTAAATTGGGCCCACAACCACTGCATACATACTACACACTCAACCACTATCCACAGCATTAACACACCAGAATGGCACCCATTTGGGCCACAGATCAATGGCATACTAATGCTGCCTACGTAGGTGAGGCAATCTGAACACATTAGACATGCTGCATGCATAAGTGTTTTTCATATATGGTATCATGTTTAAACCGGGTATTCTAGAAGATGTGTTTATGAAGATAGACAGCCTGAATTCACACAACATCCTACAAGGAATGCCAGAAGCTGTTGTCTCTGTGCACCCTAAATTCTCCATGGAGAGCTAGGTTAAAAATATGAAATTATTTGCAATTATGTCAATATATACCCAGCCTGCGCTGGCTGCAGTCGTTTTGGATCCCCAATGGCATGGGCTAGAGACGGAGAGTTTTATGGAGGCATATAAAACCACTTATCTTTCAGATTCACAGGATTTCTTCTGCCAGCTGGTCTGGAACTTCAGCGTTGAATCCAGCGGGTAATAATGCTTATTGCGAGTAATGCTGTGCTAACTTCCGTGGAAAGGACCTAGGCCTATAGAATCCTTTTTCAATTGGCAAGAGTTCCAGCAATGGCAATTGGCAACTCAGTAGACGTTAAAGGGAATGGAGATTAAAATGGGTCATTAGGTTCACTGTATTTTTCCCCCTGTAAAATGTAATGTGGTTTTGCAATTTCAGATATGCCAATCATTTGATTCTAAGCAGTACCTCAACGGACTAAAATGATTCTACATACAACTCCCTCTGATATATGAAAAGTTTTTAAAAAAAAAAAAAAACTCCAAGGGATTAGAGCAAAGCACAGTGACATACTTGAAGGTTCAGAAGTTTTGACAAGCACACAATACAAGCATTTTTCTAAAGCACATGTCTCAGTGTAGGAGATTACCCTGTGGAATATTTTTTGTGTGTGTACTCCTAGCCCACCCATTACTTCTCCCCCGTGCTCTTCAAGTCACACTACTTTCTCACAGTGTGATCTTATGTGTGTCTACGCGGAAGTAAACCCATTGAGTTCAGTGGGACTTACTCCTAGGCCAGTGTGTAAAGGATTGAAGCCTTATGGCCCAATCCTATCCACACGCTATGCCAGTAGATCATGAGGTCTGCTGACATACTGTGTGGTCCGCCATCATGGCAGCCATTCCACCAGCCTGTGGAGCACTGCTGCCGATGCAAGGCCTGGAAGGCCATGCGCCACCAGCACCACTCCACAGACCAGCCGCTGGTGGGTTTCTGCTGGTGGTAAGGGCAGGGATCAGGCTGGGATGGGGGCAGATCAGGGCAGGATCTTGGCAGCAGCGGCATCTGCCAAAGGCTATGCCCCCGTCCCAAGCCTGACATGCCCCCTTCCGCATCATAACAGATCTATACCAGCAAAAGAGCTGGCATAGATCTGAGTAGGCCCTGGTGGGACTACAGAGTGGCTGTAGAGGTAAGTCATTTTTTTCTTTACTTACCTCACCCAGCAGACCTGGTCCCTTGGTGGTGCTCAGGATGCATCGGCAGCCCTGATGCTGCATTGGTGGCCCTGCATCCTGTGCAGTGGCGTTACTGGAGGTGGGGCGGAACGCTACGTTCCACAGCACGCTGACCTCCGTTACTCACCAGCATGAGGCGGGCTCACCCTCTCGCCTTCGGAGCCATTCAGTGCGGCGAAGGCAACGCACAGGGAGACTCCCTGCGTTCCACCCCACCTCCAGCAACGCCACTGATCCTGTGCACCAGTGTGGGATAGGATTCGGCCATTAGAAGACTCTTGTCCCATCTTAGCACAAGGCTGTCATAAAACACAAGACGCACTATTAGAACACTCATGTTCTGTAGTGAATGCCTGTGGTGGGCTTTCTGACAGATATTATTTGCCTTTACCAGACTGCTTACAAAGTAATCATTTTATGACACAAAATAGATGAGATTACAGAGAAGAGTTATAAACTATTTTACGTCATTTCCGGTGCAGCATCTCATAATACAAGATACAAATTTTATCCAATAAAAGAAACCCTGCATCCATTATATACAGCAATAAACAGACAGGATCTGCTACCAGGGGTTCCCAATCTTCGGAGCCCCGCATACCCCCAAACCGTCAGAGGCCCACGTACCCCCGCATCCGAGGGGGTTTACGTCCTGCATCCGTTGACATACAGAAAGTTACACTGGCATAAGTGCTCTTACACCGGTGGATGTACTGTTACACTGGTGGAAGAGTTACACAGAATTGGGTTGTTAGGCTGTGCGTATAATATTGTAATTTAAAGGTGTAGTTTTGATTACACGGTAGGCAGGGCAATGACGTGGGGGAAGGGGCGATGATGCATTGCCCCGCCTACTGCATGGGAGGAGGGCCATCATGGGGGTGATGCACTGACCTCCCGCACCGGGTGACGCAAACAGGGGCGTAGGCTGATGTGGGGCCCTGGGGCGGTGGGCCCCAGGGCGCAAGGGCGGGAGGTGGTGCGGGGGGGCGGGAGGCTCCGGAGGAGAGCGGGAAAAATTTGAATTTTTCCCGCTTTTTTTGCCGATTTTCGGCGATTTTAAACCTAAAAAAAGGGGTATTTTTAAAGTATGTATGCTTTGCGGCACTTAACTTGTGTATAGGAGCCTCCAGCGAAGCGATCGGCTCTCTCCAGCGACGTTCTTTTCCAGGGGCGCAGATCGGCGATCTGAGATCGCTCCTCTGCTGCCCCTGACGCGAACTCCTCATCGTACGTTACTGTTTGGTTCACGCATGCGCATAGCAAACAGCCATTCACGCATGCGTGAATGGCTGTTTGCTATGCGCATGCGCGAACTCAAATGATGAGCTTACGATGAGGAGTTCCCGTCAGGGGCAGCAGAGGAGCGATCTCAGATTGCCGATCTGCGCCCCTGGAAAAGAACGTCGCTGGAGAGAGCCGATTGCTTCGCTGGAGGCTCCTATACACAAGTTAAGTGCCGCAAAGCATACATACTTTAAAAATACCCCTTCTTTTAGGTTTAAAATCGCCGAAAATCGGCAAAAAAAGTGGGAAAAATCGGCCGAAAAATTAGCATAATTTATGCTAATTAGTTTTATGGGGCGGGGCCGAGGACCCGCCCCACACGTAAAATCGGCTGGGTACGGCTCTGGACGCAAACCCTGGGAACGCCCCTGCTAAAGTGAAATTGGTCTGTAAGAAACCCTTAATTTATAGTTGTCATCTGCTTACAAAGTTATAACCGTTTAAAAATCAAGCTGCCTCTTGGGTTTGGGGGTGGTAGTTTTTTGTTTGTTTGTTTGTCTTGATTTGCTCTTTGCCTCCTCACAGCAAAAGAGATCTGTAAAGCAGAATTGCTTGGAGATAAAATCTGGATGATAACCTCCAAATAGGAGTTAAATAGAGAAGTGGGTCTTATTTTTCCTTTGACCAAAGCTTCACAACATACTCCTCCAAATTTAAGGCATAGGCTTAACTCACTTTCAGTTCCCCCTCCAGAACTTATGTATCCACTGGTAGCCTGTTTTATCCCTTTTACAGAAAATGCCATACATATAAGACCTCGCAAGACCAATGCCTCAGGCATTGAAATCCATGGCTATTTTCGGCCATTTATCGCCGAACTGAAGATCGCGGACCCTCTGCAGGACTCCGCGATCTTCAGTTCGGCGATAAATGGCTATTTTCGGCCATTTCCAGTTTTTGTGAAAAACAGAAATGCCCGAAAATTGCCGGGTTTTGCCGAATTGAAGATCGGGGAGGCCTGCAGAGGGTCGCGCAGGCCTCCACGATCTTCAGTTTGGCAAAAAGAACCGGAAATGGCCGAAAATAGCCATTTATCGCCAAACTGAAGATCGAGAAGGCCTACAGAGGGTTTTGCAGGCCTCCCCGAAGCCCCCACAAGCCCAGGTAAGTTACATTCGGTCCATAAGATGCACAGACATTTCCCCCTATTTTGGGGGGGGTGCGTCTTATGGAGCGAAAAATACGGTATTTTCAGAGCCCTTCTGTCTCTCTGATTTTGGTTTTGGGCTTATTTTTGTACTTTGGAAAATGTACTTTGGTGGGGTGGGGGAGGGAGGAGCTGATTTTGGGAAGTGTGACTTGGAGAAAAAAAGATCCTTGCATCTGTGTGTGTCTCTCCCCCCCCACACACACACACAGTTAAATAAGACATTTTTTCACATTTAAAATTGTTTTAGTACTTTTTTATTTAATGATTAATTACCTAATTAATTGATTGATTAATCCAATTAATTAGCAGTTAATTAGCAAGGGGTACTTCAGAAAATTGAACCGTGATAGGGGGTACCCGGGCCTCCAATGTTTGAGAACCCCTGCACTAGAGATAATTTATCCCGGTTCTACTCTGAGACTCAATTCCTCTGAGACACTCTGGAAAGGGAGCTAAATCGGAAAAATGACAATTCTAGCAACCCACACTAAACTTTTAACAAATCATCACTAGAAAGCAAAAATAGGGATAGTGATTTACCAGGGACAGCTGGTGAAAAGGGACAGCTGGAACATATACCAAAGCTTCAAGTTTCTGAATCAAGATGCAACATGCAAATGTGTTATCAGTGTGAACGGGTCTCAGTCTAACATTCATTACTGACATTCTCTGCATCCAATCCATTATTTATTTAAAATACTCATAGTCTGCCTTCTAATTAAAAGGCTAACAAAACATCTTGGGTTGTATCCCTCCCTTTTTTGTGCTGACACTCAGCAGCCGCAAAGTTGCACTCATTCTAGATCAGGTGTGGCAAACTCATTTCATACAGGTGGCCAAATAGCATTCATGGCACCTGCCAAGGGCTGGAAGTGGTGTCATTAAGCAGGAAGTGATGTCATTAAGCAGGCGATGACCAGAAATAGATTTTTTTCCCCTCAGGAACTCATTAGCTGCAAATGACAGAAGAGAATACATGCAAATCTTGATCATATTTTCAAAATATGGGATAGCCCATTATCACGAGCCACCCTTTTAGTAGTGCCACTTCTGCCAAGCCATCACTTCCGCAGCTGAGCAGCTGAGAGGTGCTCTGCAAAGTAATGCCTGGGCAGAAGCAGCGCTGCTGAAGGGCAGCCCGCATGATAGTTGCGCGCTCCCAGTGCCTTCTCACTGCCTCTTCCCCTATACTGTTCCTCGCTTTCTGAGGTTTCCTTCCACCTCTCCCTCCCAGTGCCTCAGCAGAAGCAGCACAGCTGAAAGGGTGGCCTGCATGATAATTGGGCACGCCCAGAACTGCCCTTTCAGCAGTGCCGCTTCTGCCAATGTGTCACTTCACAGCTCAGCTGCTGATGGTGCTGCTGAGAGAGCCCAACTATCATGTAGGCTGGATAAAAAGCTTCCGTGGGTCACATCCAACCCTGTACTGGATGTTCTTCCATAAGAGTAGAAGTGATCTTTGCATGAGTGCAACACTTCTGCTCACAAACAGAGCTGGTGGCCACAGAGTGCTAGCCTGAGAAAGGCGTGCTGCCTCCTGCTGCTTCCGTAGGATATGCAACCCGTTAAAAGAAACACAATAGCATATAAAACACACCAACATTTGAAAACATCAAGTAAAATATATTGGTAGCCAGATTAATTGGACGAGGAAAAGGTGATCAGTATAACCCACCCAAAAGGCCTCCGGAAGAAAGCTACCTTGCTAGCCAGCTAAAAGCCAACAAGGAGGAAAGAATATAAAAAGACAGAATTTTCTTCAATTGAAGACCCACATTCCCTCCTCTACACAACTGATAAAGGGTAGGGAGCCAGAGCCATATCCTCCCTTGCATATATGGGCACCTTAGTGTCGTGAGAGATATTCTCAGAAAAGTTGGCAAGCTGTAATCAAAGCCAGAGCAGGTCCTCCCAGCCTCTGTTTTCTAACAAGAAGCTTGTCAGAATCTTTGAATAAACAACAGTTATCTTCTTGAAGACCTTCCCCACTCAAGGGGACATCAAGAGAATTTAGCGGAAAACTTGCCAGCATTATTTAAATGTAGGACAACAATCTTAATTGCCTCACAGGTGAATGCCTCAAGTACTGATCAGAGTGGCATTAAAAAGAAAGGTGGTGGGGGGGAGAAACTCAGTCAGTTGTTTTAATATCATTATGTTTAAAACTTGAAGTGCAGACACTTCTGGAGAAGAATTCCCTAGTTCTAGTCTATCTAGTAGTGCTTTAGGTTTGAATGACTGGCACCTGTTAACTTAATTAGTTAATTAGTTTTCTTCCCATTATTAACAGAGAAACCAGAAAGGATGAAAGCTGTAACCATGCTAGAGGGGATTTTTTTTTTAAATCTTTCTCCTCTGGTGTAACTAAGAAGATAAAGAGAAAATGTACAGAAACATATGCTTCTAACCTCGTCAAAGATGAGTCTGTGGGGATTGTTCTTGGTTCGCAAAGTAGGCCACAGTGTGCTGTCAAACCTGTTCTCTACCTGCTTTGCATTTTCTCACTAAATGACTGAATTTCCCTATTCTGAAGAAAAATGGCAGTGTATAAGAATGCTTCTGGAAAGACTCTTGCACCTGGACTCTGGGCTTATTATAAACCCGTACATACAACAAGCAGACCTTTTGTATTGGTAACTCAATTTACATTTAGAAGAGGCTTAGAAGTCACTGATTTTTTAAAATAAAAAAACACCTTTGCATACTTATCTGAACCAGTCCTTTTAAGATTTGCCCTCATGTAGACACCTTTACTGTTAATGAGGTTTATGTCATATGGATATATAACAGAATTGATCTGCTATGTGCAGGAGGAGCTGCTGGAAAGTTTTTCAGAGCCTGACACAACAATTGATTAAATGAGGGATGCCCTATTGAACTTTCTAGCATATACCAATAGCATCATCTTGATGTGTGACAAATATCAGTCCACAGAGCACTCGGTACAACCAGCACATTGTCTGAGCATAAAGTGTTGCTCTGCCGATGCTTCGATATACAACCAGAGATCAGCTCTTTCCTCTAGGATAAAAGCTTTCAAAATTCTTTTTTTAATTACTTATTGTCACATTTGTATTTTTCTATCCTCCAAAGCATGTCAATGCGATTAGATAAATAGGTACCACTTGCGGGAAGGTAAACAGCGCTCCGTGTTCCAGCTGCATGCTACGCGCTGCGGCAAGGAGAGTCATGCCGGCCACATGACCACGGAGGCGTCTTCGGACAACGCTGGCTCTTCGGCTTTGAAATGGAGATGAGCACCACACCCTAGAGTCGGACATGACTGGACTTAATTGTCAGGGGATACCTTTACCTATACACATAGCCTGAAGGTAAACAGCGCTCCGTGTTCCAGCTGCATGCTACGCGCTGCGGCAAGGAGAATCATGCTGGCCACATGACCACGGAGGCGTCTTAGGACAACGCTGGCTCTTCGGCTTTGAAATGGAGATGAGCACCACACCCTAGAGTCGGACACGACTGGACTTAATTGTCAGGGGATACCTTTACCTTTTTATCCTCCAAGAAGCTCACAGTGTTGGATGGGTGGGGTTCCCAGTCAGTCTCCCATCCAAGTATTGGCCAGAGTCAGACTTATTTACCTTCAGAAATAGACAGACATCAACATTATCATACCATTCCCCAGAACTGTGTAGCAGAATTTTAAGCAGCGCAGCGGACGGCACCCCAGGAGGGGAATGCTGACCCTTTGCTACGAGTGAGCACAATTTTTATACCTTACCGAACAGACTATCACATTCTTACAAGAGATATGCATGATCAGGTGGGCATACAGGTTTTGAGGTGATTACTGATTTACATTTCTTAGGGACAATGAGAGATTTATAATAGAATCTGACACCTCATGATGGTCCCAGCCAGTCCTGTGGGACTTAATTGAGTTAGTCCAAGGGAGTTCCTGGCTCCAGGAGCCAGCCTAATGTGCGTGACAATCCGAAGAGGAGGGAGTGGTGAAGTTGTTTATGCAAGAGTTTTCCCCATGTTAATGGGCAAACAGATGTGAATAAAACAATACCTAAAAATTAGGTGATATGGAGTTGTGAAAGCATGGATGCTTGTATCGTATTTCACCAAAAGAATTTAACCTGTAAAAAAGTTACTACTTCTATGTCTCTCATTCATACCCAAAAATGCAATGATTTCTTACACTGTGACATGCTATCTAGTGACGAATGATGCTATACTTTAATGGCTTTAATACTTTAATGATGCTATACTTTAATATAGGAGAATATAATCTTCATCCTTTTGTCTTTTTGTGCACGTATAACGCAAAGGATTTCTCATTTCAAGCATATAACAATGAGAAAGGTACTGATGTCTCTCTACCGTCCATGCTTCCATACCACCCAGCATTCCAGGATGAGGAATCAGACGTATTAAAGTTTTTGAGCAGTAACGTGGAATAGTTTTAAAACACTGAGCATTAGGAAGATGGAGTGGAAATCACTGAGCTGTGGGGGTGTTGTGAAGCTCATGCAGTGGGGTAGATAATTACAAGCTCGAGAACAACCTAACTCCTTCTGTTTTCTTAAGTAATTTGGTGTTCTAATTAGAACCAACCACAGCGCTCAAATAACAAAGGGGAGCCTTCATAATGTATGACAGCCATTTAAAACTGGTCTGTGAGTCCAAGGCAAGCACCGTACGTAACATCGACAGTAGCTGTGATACAGGGCTAGAAGATTTTTACTGAAGTCCTGAGAAAGTGGTTTCATGAAGGAAAAATTGACTCCTAAATGTGTTCCAAGATAGACCTATTCGTGGCCTTTAACAGCACCCTTACATGTAGAAATTAAGCATGTGAAACATTTCCAGGCATGACGCTTCAACTGCTTGGGGTCAATCTACGTGTTCCATTATATTTGCGTACTTCGGGCCCTGCGTTCTCATATTTTGTGACAAGATAACTGTCACGGGTGGGTCAGTCAGGGCCATGGTGTGGTGAAGAAGGTTTTAAACCTTCCCCCCCCCCAAAAAAAACCCATGGTCTTTAGATAATCTAAATTAGATTGGATGCTCATGGCCAATGTTCCCTCCAATTTTCTAATTATGTTACTTATAATTTTCCCCGGAACAGCTCAGAGTGGTTCGAGGGTGGGAGGGATTACCTCTCCCAGGCCTTATGGTTGCTCCCCCAGCATAGGATGCAGCGCACGTTGGTGCCACTGCATCACATAGGCTGGTATGGGATAGGATTGGAGCAATAATATCTGGTTTTGCAAGTGAGTTTTGGGATGACTTGACAGCATAAAAGTCAAGTTGCCAAAACAGAAGGGACCGTTTTAATTTAATTAAAATATTTGCAAATGCTGACTTGTTGACTGATATCATGTAGACATGATGAGGGTCAATAAAATATAGGGTTTATTTTGCTATGTAAAGTCATTCCCTGCCATCCTGCCCACTGCCATGGAAGAAATAAAGGTGTTACTTCATAGAAATTAAGTTTGTTCTACGGAGAAAAGGAACTCTGAATTGGCAAACCACCTGCTAGCAAACAACCTGGGTTGGAAACATCCTATCTTAACCAGATGTAATAGCATTTGATCAATAAACTTAAGATTCCAACTGGCTGAACAGGAATGAAAAGGAATAAGGTCTAAAAGCTGCATCACAGATTGCCTTCAGTCACTTTTTTTTAACGAACAGGATGCTCAGGGCCCTTCAGAAGTGACTAGTTCAGTAGACGAGTCATTTCCTCATAGTGTCTTGGAAGCTGGAACTTCATGGACAGATTCCACAGATTTTTCCTGCCTGACTGTCATATGGTCAAAAGAGAAGAGTCATACACTTAGTCCCAGAGACAAAGCTATGCCCCACGTGTGTGTGTGGGGGGGGGTGCCGATGCGACGCCCCCCACGTGATGCCACAAGCCACGCCCCCTGAAGCCAAAATAGCAGGCATTTCAGAGCCAAACGACTCCAGGGCGGGCGGGAGGGCCCAACACCAAAACGGACCAGTTGGCTCCGAGACGACAGGACGCATCGCGGAGGCAAGCAGGCTCCCCCGCCGCCTTGGGGCCCATGGCCCACCCGCTCCTACCCCGACGATGCTTCTGCTTAGTCCCATCGTTATAGTTCTGGCTTCTGAGCGTGACCACAGTGGCATGGGGAAATCCTGCAGGAAGTAGGTCCTGTACCACCATGGTAACAAATAAAGGGGTCCAGGGACAGAAATTTTGGTGATGCATTATGTCACTTCCGAGATTGTGAAAATTTCTCTTAGGGTGGGATGGATCGCTCTGTTTTCAAGCTGCCCAAATTCACTCACAGCCTAATCCTAACCAGTGCTGGTGTAGCGGGGCCAAGTAGCCGACACTGTATCGTACGCTGGTCAGGAGGAGGCTGGAAGTCTACTTGGGGTAAGGGGATGTTTGTCCCCTTATGTCGGGTAAATCCCCAGTCTGCCCAATGGGGCTTCTCGAATCTGTGCCAGCTATTTAGCTGGCGCAAGTTCAGGAAGCCTCATGTAGGACATCCAGGCCAGGGAGGGAGAATATGATATGGCCGAGGTCTCCTCCACCGATCCCAACCCCCTTCCGGGCCTGTCCCACCCCCAGTTCCACCCTCCCCTGCCCAGAAATGCCCCCTCCCCGACTACGTCCGACCCTCCTGTCACCCTCTCCCCACCCCTGTGTTGTTTGGTGCTGCACTCACCTTTGCCAGGGGTTGGGGGACAACATAAGCAAACCAGCGCAGGCCTTTCTGCCGGCATACCCTGCAGTAGAGTAGTCACAAACATGATTTATGGCACATTTGCAACAATCTAGGCCGAAGCAGGGACTGCTGCGCTGGCATTTGGTCTGGTTTCAATTGCGTCATCAGTCTCCTTCCATTTTCATTCCTCTCTCCTTTGCTAAAAAAATTCCTGGCTTATTTTTCGCTGTTACTGGGGGGCAGGGAATAACAGGGCTTTTAAAAATATTTTAAAAATATTGTTAAAACTATGTTAAATATTTCCCAACTAAACAGCTGGCACAATGATACATTGCAAAGTATGCATTTAATTATTTGTTTTTCTGCAAATGTGCGGAATATATTGAATCTTTAGAATACTTATTTCGTATAAAATCTGGTCTGCTGCTCGGGAGTAGGAAGGACCATGGACTCCACTGTGAATTTTGGCAGGAGAGAATTTGATAGGGTTGCACAAGCACCCCAGTGTTCCATTTGACATGGGATGAAGCTTTTGCACATATTCCAAGCATTTGAATGCTCACAAAGGTTGATCTGAATGTTTGCAAAGGCTCAGAAGTGTTTGCAAAAGCTTAAACCTTCTATGAGCAATTGCATCAGTTTCTGATGACACTTGGAAAACTAGAGACACCTGGACATCTTCCGGTTGGGAGGGGGTGAGTACTGGTTACGTAATCCCTTGGAAGGAACTGAGTGGATCCGCCTTCCATGGGGTGACTTGACCTGTCAATCATTGGGCATCTCTAAAATGTGGCCCAGTCTAGAGTATGGGCTCTTGCATTCTGGATTGTGAGCCTTTTCCACACTTCTCCATCATGAGACATCATGGACTCCTGCCTACCCCAACATCGGGTCGGCAAGGCCCCAGACCCTTCGTGGGCTGGGTGGAACACTCTTGGTGAGATGTAGGAAATGTGTGGTTTCAGGAAGTTAGTTTTACTGTTTTAGTCCTGTTAGCCTGTCATATATATGCCAAGCCTTATTATTAAAATGCCTTCTGAATCTATGCTTGCATAGTCTTAGAAGATACCTTAAATAAACGTCATTATATTACACCCAAGTGTGCTTATTGAGTACTGGGAACTTGAGTAGGCTAGTAGGTTCCTTGAGGATCAGCCTGAGACTGCTTTGCCTTCTTCGCTACTACTGCAGCGTGAGCTGACCTGCAACCTTGTGGCCTGGCTTCCTTGTCTCAGGAAGGCCAGCAGTCCTCACAACATCTGCTTGCCTAAAGATACTCAGGGCCTGGGGGCTGAGTGTTCTTCCCCAGTGGTGGCAGCTACCCTCTCCTTGTTCAGGAGTGAAGTAAGCTGAGAATCAGGACGCTCTTGCTCTTGTCCAGAGAAGGGGCCTTGAAGCTTACGACATGAGTCAGTCAGGAAAAGTCAAGAAAAGCGTCACCAAGTGAGTCCCTAGAAGTGTCCACTGTTGCTGATTTCGACCGATGCAACAAACATGAAAATGAGCGAACTCAGGAAGATAGTGGAGGATAGGAAGACCTGGCGGGATGTGGTTCATGAGATCACGAAGGGTCGGACACGACTTAACGACTGAACAACAACAACAAAAGGCAAGCCATTTGCTTTGGGGGAAGGAGAATGGGCAGAATGGTGGGCACTGTATTTTCAAAACTTTGCAAGCATTCGATTCAACTGCTCGCAAACGTCTAGTCTTTGAGAACAAGTTACATTTATCTGGATTCTGTTTGCAAGCATTTTGCTTTTTCGAGCACCGCTGATTAAAAATTTGCAACATCTCTAGAATTTGGTAACGTCCCTAATATCGAAATCCATAGAATCCCAGCTACACTTCTCAATCATCCTCCATACTAGGAAAGCAGCTTAAGTTAATGTGTTAAATGGTTCTTTGAAAATGTCAAATGAACAGACAATTGCATTTATTGCACTTGGTAACAGATCTCCAGACTTAAAGACTTTTTTTAAGTCTTAAAAAAAATATTTTGCACCTCTAGTTTCTAAAAGGTCAGATTCACTGGGAAAATGGATGAAGGATTTTGGCAACAAAACCTGTGAGACAACCAACAAATTAGCTAACGGCTTCAGGCCCAACTAGTACTGAACCTTCTAACCTGAGAGACAATTGTGTTTTTTTTTTTCCCAGATGGAGAAAGAAGGGAAACTCAAAGTACAAGTGTGTGATTCTGCCACTTTGTACAGTTCATCAAACACCTGACATTTATGCCTGGGATTCACTGGGAATCCTCAAAAAGAATTAAGACTTGGCATCTCTTCAACAGAATCCTCTTGTGCTTCCATGTCACATTTGAGTTTATTTCAGCCTCAGCTAGAAAACAATGAATTGAATTCATTGGGGCCACCATTACATGGTTTAAAAAGCCTGTTTGAACAGTCATTTTCAAACCATGTAATCCAACCCTGATGAATTCTGAACTGAACAGCTTCCAAGTTCTGCCCAAAAAACAAAAAGACAACCCAAATATTGTAAATGGAATCCATTACACATGTCAAAATAAGTTTATACAAAGTAACTTGGTTTGAATCGGACAGGGCAACAACATCTGCAATTGTGGGGGTGGGTTTTTTTTCTCTACACTAGGCACTTTCCCACTGCTGCAGAGCCATTTCAAATTAGATACCAGAGACTAGTATCTGTTGTCCAGTCCAATCTGAAATGACCTCTAAAACCTGGAGGTTGATGATGACAGGATTGCTGCATGCCTAAGACATAAACCAACCAAGATCCTGTTGCAGCCTTCAGGTCATGAGTGGGGGCCTTCCATCATGAGAGGGGGCCTTCTCCATCATACACCCCAACTCTTTGACAGTAGTGATGGCAAGGAAGAAACCTCCATTTGTACCATGAAGGCCACAACACGGAGCTCAAGAGCAGAAATTTGGTGCATCTAGGGAGCCTGGGCACCATGGGAATGCCAGTTCCCATTACTACCATTTTAATTGTTCCAATGGTAGTTCCCATGCACCCAGCAGCCTGGGATGTACCACATGGGTACAGCAGCATCTAGGGCTTTCTTCTGCCTTCAGGCCACAAACTGAGGCATGCCTACCATCCCCTCCATCTCCAGCAAAGCAGCCAGGGAGGGGACTGTACTGGAAAATGCGGAAGACTTCCCCCGAGGAGATAGGGTGTGGTGTTAGCAATGGTTCCTCATAGGCCTAGGGTATATAAGGGGTTAAAACCCAGGCTCCAGCAGCAGGCAGGCTACTCAGCTGCAGCCACTAGAGGTCATCATGTATAAAAGCAGCACCTGGAGGAAGGAAGGGTGTGGGTTGCAGAAAGGAGAAAGACTGACCATGACTGGCTTCTGGACTGCCTTGAGGAACTGGCTTTGGATGCGGACTGGCTTGAGGATCCTGACTGGCTTTCTGACATTGGACTGGCTTTTGGACTTTGATATTTGGATTTGGACTGCTAAACCTGTGAGTGGGAAAAGGGGAACTAATCAGCCCAGAGCAGGGCTAGGCCTCTTAAAGGGACCAGACCAGGGATTTTCTGGGACAGGAACTGCCCAGTTCACTTTTTGGAGGCTTCAAATTGTAAACCATGCTATCCAGCTGCCCAGGATGCATCAATTAAAAACAAACAGCACAATCCTATGTATTCAGAAGTTGTGTTCAATGGGGCTTACTCCTAGGAAGGTGTGTATTGAGTTGCAGCCACTGCTTCTGTATCTTTAATAATTGTGTTGTATTTCAACCAAGTAACTGCATAATGTGAATTTGCTCTTCTCAGCTACCGCATACATCTGCAAGAGGAGCCATCTGCTAGAGCTTGCTTTGCATGCAGAAGGTACTAGAGAATCCCTAATATCTCTGAAAGGATATCAGAGGGCAGGAATGGGGAAAATGTTTGCTTGGGACCTTGGAGAGCTGTTGCCCATGAGAAGAGACCTTTTTGTTAAGTCAGTTAACCTTTTTGTGAATAACTGGAAACCATTTATTGATTTGATTAAGAACATGAAAATGAGCGAACTCAGGAAGATAGTGGAGGACAGGAAGGCCTGGCGGGTTCATGGGATCATGAAGGGTCGTACATGACTTAATGACTGAACAACAACAAATTATTCATAAATACACATTTTCCAAAAGCTTTCCACATTTTTGGGTCACTACTGGTATTGCGCACACCCCTTGAGGGTGTCATCTGGTTCAGTTTGCACCCCCCCCCGCAGAGGTGTAAATAGGGCGGAGCAAGCGGAGCACTGGCTCCGGGCGCCATCACCCGAAGGGTGCTCTGCCCGCGAGTCGGACTCGAGTCTCTGAGTCAGAGTCGGAGACTCGAGTCCGAGTCCCACTTGGGCCGGCCCCCTCAATCGGGAGAGCTGGCTGGGGACGTCTTCCCTGGCCGGCTGCCCGGGGCCTTCTAAGGAAGGCCCGCTGCGCAATTTTTTGCGCATGCTCAGACTTGTTAACTGAGGGAAAAGGGCTGCCCTTTTCCCTCAGTTAACAGTCTGAGCATGCGCAAAAAATTGCGCAGCGGGCCTTCCTTAGAAGGCCCCGGGCAGCCGGCCAGGGAAGACGTCCCCAGCCGCCTCTCCCTCCCGGAGCGCGCCCCTCCCTCCACGCTCTTTACTTATAGGGGCGCCTACCCCCCCCAGTGCTCCGGGCGCCCAGGGAGGCTGTTATGCCTCTGCCCCCCTGTGACACCACTACTCACACAAGAATATACACAGACACTGAGGTTCAAAATACACATTAAGACAACTGCAAACTTAATGTTTTGATATTCCACTGTAACTAGTAGCCCTAGGGAAGCTTGGACTGGATCAGGACAATGGCATGGGGGGGGGGCGTGCTAACCATTTGTTCAGGCCACAGTCTCAGTTCAGATCCCACCACCCACGACTGCTGTTTGTCCTGGGACAGAAGCTTCCTTTAATGTCAATGGCAGCTTTCTTCCTGGGGCAGAAAGTGGCCAGGAGTGGACTCTCCAAAGACCATGGTGGGGGCAACTGAGTAAAGTCACATTCTCCCACATTATGGACGCAATTTGTATTACTTCCCTGCTACTATTTACGGGGCTGTTGTTGTTTTTAATTCTTCTAGTAATTGTGTCTAGATGTAAAGTCTGCCACATTATGGAAATTAAGGTAACTGTGCTCCTCATCTGCAATTCAGGCTAACAGGCAAATGTAAATGGGAATATGAACACTCCCCCTCCATCCTCGTAATACAATAAAACACTGAATTCTCAGGGTGGGTAATTTTAAACAATGCAAGGCAGGAAGAAGGATATGGACACAGAAACGCTTGCTGAACTTCCTAGCAGAAAAAGATTCCCATTTTTGCTAGAGGTGGGTTCTGTCATTATAATAACAGTTCTTTTTCAAATACTTATTCCAGGCAAGCTTCAGGCAGCTGCCCAAACCTAGAGTGTCCATCTGCTGATTCCCAGCGGCCCCCACTGCTTGATATCCCACAGTAACAGGCAAGAATATTGGGCAGAACCCTGCAACAATAGATACATTTTCTGTAATCATAGAAGGAAAAAGCAAATCTGTCCATGCATGTCACAGGGAGAACAGTGAACACTACGAAGTTAAAGTGATTTAACTGTTCTGCAAAATGATTGAAAATGGCATCTGATTTCAGTGGGTTGTAGAAACAGAACTTTCTACACAGCATTATAAAGGACAGCCTTAAGAGGGCAGAATTTGAGAGATAGTATCAAAAGGAAGAAATGCATGCGCTAGGCAGATGCGACAATGTCAAATTGCTATGTGCCTCAGTAATCCACACTGGCTACACTGTTAAGTCAAAATCAGAGAAAGACAGACAGAGACAATGAATTGGTGAATATTTTCTCAGGGGCAAGGAAAACAGATACATTGTAACTGGGATCTTACATTCAGAACTAACATACATGATCATACATGCACGCACATCACTAGAGGCCTAATCCTATCCACAAGATACGCTGGTGTAACACCATGCATGACTGGCACAATGAGAGCCATGCCAGCGCAAAAGCCTTCCTGCTGACATGTGTGCCACAAATGCCAGTGCAATGTTGGAAAAGCACTGAACTGTCACAACCTGGATACAGCTCAGACTATGTCAGGATGCCCCCTGCTGACGAAGAGGCCAAACCAGGGAGCGGAGCAGAGCATGCCGTGGGCAGGATAAGGAGGAGTCAACAGACACCAGAACTTAACCCTTTTCAGACAACTTGCTCCCAATGCCAGGAAAATGCTATGCCAACAACACACCTGGCATAGGTTAGATGAACCCCACAGAGAGCAATAGGGAAGTGAGAAACAGACATGCAGCACTTGTCACCCCTCCTGACCCACCCATTCCCCCATAACAGAGCATAGGATACAGATTACATGTGGCAGCCAATTGCAAAACACCCACCCCAGCATATAAGTCCCTTTCAGGAAAACTTCAGATCAGATCACAAGGTGCACAGCACAGGGCTATACCACCCTGGTTGGCAAAAGGGGAACACTGGTGATGAAAGCTATGATGAAAGGGCATTTGGTGCACAAAGGGAGCACGTTGCACAAACCACCTCATGTACCTCACAACATGTATCGCAAATTATTGTGTTAACTCTTGTCATCTCGGAAATCTCGCTGCAGGTATCCTGCCCCAGGAGGTGTCCACATCACTGTACTCTCTGGTAGCACCACTCTCCTTCACAAACACCAAGTATGTCCAGAGAACAGGTGTGACCAATGCTATCATCTATGTTGTGTTGCTCTCTCTGTTTCTTTATGCTCCCCAGTCAGCTGTCCCACAGGTGATGATATCATGCAGACCCCCCCAATGAACCCCCATGACATCTTGCTCCCCCCTTGCATGACATCATGCAGACGCCTATAGCCCACCTGCTTGCATTGACTAGTTAGCAGTGTCTGATACATAGGGTATCATGCAGACCCCCCCAATGAACCCCCATGACATCTTGCTCCCCCCTTGCATGACATCATGCAGACGCCTATAGCCCACCTGCTTGCATTGACTAGTTAGCAGTGTCTGATACATAGGGTAGGCCTGATCCAAGTGGAGGCCAGGTCTACTGGCTGCTCAGTGGCGCATTTGACACTCTGGGTGTACTTGACACCTGGGGCAGACTCCCCCCCCCCGCCGCCGCCCCATCCTTGGCACGCTACTGCTAGCGAGAGCTCAGCTACTGATCAGCAAGGTTGATGACCTATTCCATCTAGTCAGGCCCTGTGGCTTTGCAAAGTCCATGGCAGACAGTGAACAACTGGTGCAGCCAGACCTCACTGGGCACCTGTTACTTGGCTGTCTGCTGGATAATTTGCAATGGCAAAACAGCCCTGCTCAGAGTAGATAGTCAGCAACCCCACTTGTGCCTTTCTATTTCAGATGCTGCTCATTGATACTATTCACAATAGCATAGCCGGGGGGGGGGGGCAGTGCTGCACAGTGCTGCAAGGTGGCCCCTCCTACTCTCTATCGGAGCCATTCTAGGCAAACAATGCACAGGAGACTCTGTTTGATTTGGTGAGTGCCTGTGTGTTGCCTTCGCTGCCTGGAATGGCTCCGACGGTGAGTGGGAGGGGCCACCTTGCAGCGCCTTGAAGCACTTACTGCACCGCTGTCCCTCCAACTACACTACTGACTGTTCAATAAAAACTTTGACATGACATGACCCTTCTTGTCTCTTTATTAGCAGAGAGAGCCCCCCACACACACACACACCTCAGCCAGCCCCAGGGAGGGACATGGGAGGGGGCCTGTGTGCATCCATGTCATCCGGGTGACTGCCATGCATGCGCCAATCAGCTGCTGCAACACCTGCGAGACTACTGCTGCTTGGTCACAGGGCCATTGTGGCACCGACACCATGACTGGTGATGGTGTCTGCCCAGCATCATGTTTTGGGGGGACACCGGTGTTGTTGCTAGCCTGGCTGTGCCAGCAGGACATGGCTAGGACTCCGCTGCCTCTCTTCCTCCCCTGCCCTTGCTGGATGGGCTTAGCTGCATATGACGGACATTGCACCAGTCTCCATGCAATGTCCATGTGGCATCCAGATAGGATTAGGCCTTAGGTCTCTCACACATGCTTCAATCCGTCATACCTGAATGTGTGAGCGGCCTCTCCTGAAATGTGTGAGGCACAATCCAGCACAGAGCTAGGCAGGCAGCTCAAAGTCATTAAAACGAATGGATTCAAGTAACTCTGGTTTGGATTGTGGCCATTGTGTTTCAGGTTATGTGAGGTTATAGGAATGCTCTGTCTGTGGTGTCTGGTCTCCGATGTCTGTTTCGCACTTCCAAATCATCACTTGCATTTGAAATCTTCCATGTGTCAACTTCTCCTAATATGGTACGTTTTGTTGTCCATATAATGTTATTGTTAAGCACTCCCCAATTTCCAGAGCGGTGAGACTTTCCAGGGGCAGTTCTTATTGGGCTTGGTACCCTGTGGAGGAGAGACAGCACACGGGTGTTTTGTAATATTTGGTTTTACAGATGTACAAGTAGAGCCTGTACAAGGCAGCAGGCCCACTACATCATACCAGATGACCAGAGACATATGGGCACTGAGCCCCCAAGGTCCCTATATATAGCATTCTCTCCATTCCAAACTACAAACTGTTGTTTCTTCAGGTTCATACACCTGTCATCAGCCCCTCCCCTTAGTTGGGGGAGGGGTTACCTCCTGGGATGGCTAATGTTCAAGTGAGATCTCCGGATATTTCCCAGCCATTAACTCCCATGAAAGAAACATCATTAGGCAGATTACTGGGTTGTTAATCTGCCTCTCAAAAGAAATGGCCCCTCAGGAGCCATTGCATTACCTTGGAGTTCCTCTTAAATTCTCAGATGGAATGCCCAGTCAATGCTATGAAGCTGACCACAATGTAAAAGCATGTCAACACAGTAAAAGCATGTACATTACAAGCACAAGCTTTTTTTTTTTTTAGATGATTCTGTTAACAATAAAACACAGAAGTCCCACTCTCCTCTGTCTTAAGTGAAAGCTGTGCTAACGTGTTGAATCTCTTTTAACTTAAAGCATTGTTATGAGTTTTGCTGTTGTGGTTAGAATGAGCAGAGCCTATCGCAATGGCTTTGCCTGACAGACTAATGGGTAGTCAGGGACTTGTCAAAAGAACATTAATGTTCTTTAATGACTGGAGCTGTTTTCCTTAATGTCCAGGAAATCTCTCTTGCCTGCCTTTAGAATGCTGCATTCTATGTGACACTGATGACACATTCTATGTGACACATTATGTGACACTGATCAGATCAGAGCTTGTCAGAGAAGCAGTTTCTAGCACCTTTGAATGCAGAGAGGAGACTGCTGTCAGTTTACCTGGACCAGAAGCAGCTGGGGGGAGGGGTGGGAGGGGAAAGTCCAAGGTTTGGTTTCTATGGGAATCTGATGTAGGACCAGCATTTTTGCTGCTTGCTATACATACATACTCTAGGGGTGGTGCTCATCTCTGTTTCAAAGCCGAAGAGCCAGCGCTGTCCAAAGATGCTTCTGTGGTCATGTGGCCGGCATGAGTCAATGCCGAGCGCACAGAACGCTGTTACCTTCCTGCCGAGGCGGTACCTACTTGCAATTTCTTGCTTTCTAACTGCTAGGTTGGCAGGATACATACATACATACATACATACATACATACATACAATTGAAAGGGTCCTCAGCTCTTTCTTATTCAAAGGAACTAAAGCCTGAAGCATGATTTGTAAACGTTTCACTGCTTACGGAAGTGGGAGCACTTGTAACTAGACAATTGCAATGCTCTCACTCAGTCATTAGTCTCCTGCAGATGGTGTTGGTGGAGGGGAGGCTATCTAGCATTGAAAACAAAGTTGCACTTCTTCCATATTTCCCATTTCCTCCCAAATCATCAGTAAGCAGTCTCCCTAAAGGAGCCAAACTTGTTGCTCCTTCTTCTTTTTTTCCCCTCCTAGCTGATAGGTGTTTCAATAGCATATATCACGCAGTCTTTTGGCTGGATGGGTGGAGAGTCACCTGGTCACAGCCAGCTCATTACTGAAAATCAGTCTTCCTGAACAACATGAACTGATGAAGTTGCCTTCTACCAAGTCCGGCCATTGGCCCATCAAGCTCAATATTATTTTTATATTATCTGTATCTAACCTAACTCTCCAGAGTATCAAGCAGGAGTTTTTCCCAGCCCCACCTGAAGTTGTCAGGGATTGGACCTGGGACTTTCTGTGTAAAGAACCACGTGCTCTCCCCCTTGCAGATCCAAAATCTGAATTAAAATCCCCTGCTGTTCTTACTGTATCAACAAAGTATTTTTCCTGCACTCCAACAGTGCACAGAGTTTCTGGAAAACCACCTGTCTATGTGATGTGCAATACACACAAAACACCTCCAAGGTGATAAGTTACAATATGAAATGGTATAATATAATTGGGCCATGAGATTTCATAAATTGTCCAATAGGACTCAACAAGCATAGACCCTCCCCCTCTCTCCCCCTGTCCTGACTTGGTATACAGAAAGCATGGGGAGGAAAGAAATTGCCACACGCTGCTTTCAAATATTCTGTACGTTGCAATGATTCATAAGTAATGCTATGTGATAAATATCGCCTTCCAGCAGAAGTGTAATGAGACAGACGAGTCACTACTGTCAACCCAGCACATTTTCTATGCATTATTTTAACCATCTAATACGCCTGGGTAAATCTGAAAAGGTATCAAGATGATTTTGCATTTTAAAGCCGTTTACTGATAAATAAAATATGTCAGTCAGTCCTGCTTAATACTGCATGTATATGTAAAGCTTCATATATACATTATGCCAGCTCTGTGCCAAAATAATAGTGCCTTTATACCAGCAGCAGAAACCAAATAAAAAAGAAAGGTTTTACGATGCTGTATCAAGGAACAGAGGAGGCAGGTCATTTGGTCTGTGGCTTTACGTTCACAGTCCTTGCTATGTTTGCAGCAGTGTACCCAAGGCAAGCCCAAATCTCTCTCTCTCTGCAATCCCTCTAACATAAAGGCTTCCAGTCCCAAACAGGCGCTGCCATTTCTAAATGTATCCCTCCAAACGACTGTTCACATTATTAATTGAAGTCTTGCACAAGTTCAATATTCTAATCAACCAGAAAAAATGTCAATCTAATAGCCACGTAGCTGAATGTTGACTGAACTTTACATATTAAGCATCCAGTTTTCAAGGAGAGAACATTATTTCTGAAGTCTTGTTCTAATAAATATCTGAACAATAGCAAAATAAAATTTCTTTTTACAACAAATAATCGATTATTAGGCAACTAAGATAGGCTAATAGTTTAAATGGGTTTAAGCAAAGGTCGGATGCTGTCTTCTACCGAGGTGGAACACTGATTCATCTAGCTCAGTACAGTACTTCAACTGACTGACGACAACTCTTCAGGAATTTCCGATAGGGGTCTTACCTGTAGACTTGAATCTATTGACTCGGACTCAAGTCGCATCAATGACTTGACTAGGACTTGACTCGGCGATTCGAAAGACTCTGCTTGAGACATGGAGCCTTTTATGACAAGTCCAATTTTATTCAGGTGTAAACCCATTTTCCCCATGGGCAATCTTGCCTAAGGATCCACCAGGCGGCTGAGGCAGCCTGCCGGATCCCGTGCTCCGCTACGGGCAGGCGCCCGCTCAGCGGAAAGTGTAACCAGGGCTGGGGCCAATCAGCCTCCTTGGAATTCCGCCAGCGAAATCGCTGGCAGAAGTCGGAGGAGGCCGTGTAACGGCTTAGCCGATTGGCGGGGGGCAGGATTTGGCCGAAGCCTCCCCCGCCCCAACCGGCTGGGCCTATGGCCGCCCCCCCCTGCCGGCTGGATCCTTAACTGGGTCCGCTGGCGGTCCTTTGGGCGCTCTGGTGGCTGAGCAGGGGAGGCCGGCCTTGCGCCGGCCTTCCCTGTTCGGAAGTAGACGCAAATGTGCCTTACGGCATGTTTGCAACTGCTTAGGGCAACGGAACACTTGTTCCGCCGCCCATCACAGTGCTAGGATTGTGCTGTTAATAGATAGGGACACGTAACTCGCAACCAAAGGCTTGAGACTTGAACCCAGAGACTTGGGACTTGACTCGAGACTTGGAGTCAGAGACTTGATCCACATCCCTGGGACTTACAGAGTCTTACCTGGAGACACCACGGATTAAACATGTAACCACTTAGGACAACAGCCAAGGAAAGATCCAGACCAGCAAATGATTGAAAATATGGCCACTGAATAAGGATCAAAGTGAAAGAAAGGGGAAAGAGCCACAGAAATGTGTGGATGTTGGAGGAGGAGGCATTAGGAGGCAAGAGACTTGATTCTCCTGTATGACAATACCTCAGCATCTCTCTAAAATTATCAGGGAGAACAAAACATGGGACAATGGAGACGGAGGCTCCAGGACCTTATTATCTTCCTTAAAAATAACTTATGCTCACCCCACTTTTTTATTTTCAATGCTCCTTTTTTTCAATAGCTCATTAACTTTTAACTTTGAAGAATTCCCATCACTAAAACAAAAGACCTCTCTCTTTCTCTCTCTTTTTGATTATTCAATTACGCTTCTTGTGTTGGATTGCAGCATCCCTTCGTAAAGATAGCAGAGGGCAATGCATAGCGGAAAAATGGCCTGCAAACATCACACTTGCCAATTAATTCTATTATTAAATGCTAAGAAGAAATAAGTGCCTGCCAGCTGTGGCTTTATTCTGTTGCTTTCTCAGAAATAATAAATAGGAAGGCTTTGGAAATATTTTTTCCCTTCCAACAGCCAACAAGGAAAAAAATATCACAGGCTTTTGTTTCATGCTGAACTAAAATTACTTTCCGAAGGTGACCTGGACAGAGAACATAATGGCACCAGCAGTGGTCCCGAAATTAGCAGCACCACTTCCACGCTAAAGTATATGTTCCTGCACAAGCACACTCTGAGGTGCATAGGGCATTTATTGCCTTGACATTTAAAGCAGAGTCTATGAAAGAGTTCTCAGGCATCCTAAATGCATGGCTAACATCTCAGCCACTGGCATTCTACAGCTTAAGTACTTAATATGAATGGCATTCTGTGCTCCAGCTATTTCCTGTACTGAGCATTCTTGCTTTTAGCTGAAGTAAAGCCACCTACACTTACCATCACAATACCCTGTGAAATTGCTCTGCAGCATTCAAGCATCTCTGTGTGTGTGTTTGTGTGTGTGTGTGTGTGTGTTGCTATTTAGTCAGTGTTTTTAAATTAAAAACTGATAGGAAAAACAGGCATCTCTGCATAATGCAAAAAGGTTCTTCTTTGAACTAACACCTCCCCCGCACGCACGCACGCATGCACACACACAAACTAATCATAACAAAATTCTTCCTCAAAAGGGCAGAGGCTAAACAATAAAGAGTCAAGGCATACGTCCACACCACACATTTAAGCGTGTGACTTCCAACCAGGAAGTCATGCTTCACAACTAGGGCATTTGTAGCTCTGCATGACCTCTAACATAGAACTAAAACTCACAACACCTTCGCAAAACTATGACTCCGGGAAGCTTGGAGAATGGCCATGAAAATGAAGTCCGTTCCAAACCAGATGAAAATTGCACAGTAGTGGCCTATTCTAATTAATGTGGTCCATTTCCTTTCTGTGACTGAGGAGAATGTGCTTCTTGTTTCTTTGGGACCTGGTAGTCCTTTGGCCCCACAACCCTAAAAGAAATCTGCAGGAGAAGTGACTATGGGTTAAGGAAAAGGTATCCCTTGACAATTAAGTCAGTCGTGTCCGACTCTAGGGAGCCGAAGAGCCAGCGCTGTCCGAAGATGTTTCCATGGTCATGTGGTCGGCATGACTCAACACTGAGGCGCATGGAACGCTGTTACCGACCCGCTGACGCGGTACCTATTAATCTACTTGCAATTTCTATTTCTTGCTTTTGAACTGCTAGGTTGGCAGGAGCCGTCGCACGGATTCGAACTGCCGACCTTTCGATCGACAGCTCATGGTTCAGTGGTTACAACTGTATTATTACGATGCTGATTTATAACAGTGACTGAACTCTGTTACCACCCTTTTCAGTGGAAGCAACTGCTACCACAATAAGGGCTGGGAATGTGCAGTTCCTGAAATCCACCTTCATAAGGGACCTTATACTAACTCCAAGCATTGGATCATTGGCGAGACAACCAAGTGAGCAGCCAGATAAAGGAGTGGGTGAGGAAGGAGCATCAGGGACCAAAATGTCTGGGGCTGCTGCTTCCTTTCAGGTCTTATAACTGGGCCTAATGGTACCCAAGGCAGCTTTCCTTCACTAGCCTTTTCAAACTGGTCAATATGCTGATGCTGGTTGGTTTGGCAAACAAACCTCCCTTCAACACTTGGATGTCTCAGGATGCTCACTGATTGTGTTGTACTTCTCTTTGAATCAGCAGTTGTGACCTAGTGAACAATAGCACTGAAGCAGGGAAACCATTATGAACCACTTGACTGTCAGGCAGTAGGTGAACAAAGTCCCTGGGCCCTCCGCCAATATGGGCCTGGGAAACAGCACCTTTTATTCTGCTCCCAAAAAAACCAGTTCAGCCTCCACCACAGGCAAGTGGGTGGGGTGGGCAGGCAGGCAGGCAGGTTTGCTACTGTGGTATTGGAGAGGTTCTTAATGGGGAACCAATGCCTTTAAAAGATGCATCCGATCCATGCTCCTCCCTTGCCAGGCACTCAGTGTAGAACTGCCCATGTGATTTGTTTCGAGTCGCATCTAGTTTAACCCTAAATGTTTTTCCTGGAATCTTTTTATGCTGTTGCTAGAAAAGCAGTGTAAACAGTTGCTTCAAGAACTGAGGCAGGACGTCTTTGTACTGAGAGAGAGAAGCACATACAGTTGGTCCTCGTCATCCGCATTCCAGGATCACCTGCGGATAACGAGATTCACAAGTAATGAAACCCGCAAGGGGGGGCAACTTAAAAAAAATGGAAGTGCCCTTTAGAAGTTTCCGTGAGGCCTTCTGAGGTGCGGGAAGGTCAACAGCATTATTGTCACAGCCAGTACAAAAAGCTAGTGCTTATTACTGGAATTTGTTTTCCAGGAAATGGAAAGGTTACAGGAAACAGGGTTCAGGAGAAAGAATGGCTGCTGAGGAACTGATATACAAAGAGGTAAGGATAGACAGTGGACTGTGAACCAGAAGCATGATGTAAGGAGCAGTTTCGGAGAAAGAGGAAAACAACAAAGCAGAGGCTGTGAAGCTAGAAGGGCATTACTCTAAATCAGGGACAGGCAACCTTCTTCCACATATTGGCCTCTCATGCTGCTTGGTCTGCAAACAGAGCCCCTCAAAGAGAGACATGCCTGTTCCCCCCCAAATGCCCTCGAGGGGGGACACCGAAGGCCTCACAGAACAGTCAGACAACACTGTGTTCTCGAGTTATGCCATGTCAAGGGTGGGGGGGGCGGAATTTAAGAGAGGAGGAGGAGAAGAAGGAGAAGGAGAAATGTTGTCTGTTAATCCCTGTAAGTTGTCTTGACTCTGTTTAATTATTTTAGTATTTTTTTTAATCTTGAGAAAGAATAAAGGGGTGAAGGAGGATTAGGGCAAAGGTGGAGAGAAAACCAAGGAGCCTAATGTCTAGGAGCACCAAGTCCCTTCCCCACCAGGGGTTTTGGCTTGCTCCATCCCTCCTTTTTCTGGGAGGTGGGTGTGCACATGAAAGGCCTGCAGTCATGCCTGTCCTAGCTACTGCTTGTCTCCTAGCATGGAGGGCCTGGAGCTTGAGTAAGGAGGTAGTAGCCTGCTATTTAAGCCTTCCCTGGACTGGGCTTGCTGCCCTGGTGCTCACTTCCGGGTGTGGGCTCTACAAGGCTAACGAAGGAGGTAGCCGGCCAGCCAGATGTGGCCTTTGAGATGCGGCAGTGGCAGGCAGCTAGATGGGCAAGTTCTAGGGCTTCCCCAGCCATGTCTCATCTGTGCCTGCTTGCAGCTTTGATACATTTTCAGCCTAGACTGAAGGCCATCGCACTCCCAGGACTGCACCAATACACACACATCCCCACATCCCCACACCATGTGCACCCCAGTGGCCGGCTGCAAGCTTGGCTACTCATGCTTGTGTCAGCTTGTGGGAGTGCGTTGGAACTTGAGTCGTTGGAAGCAATAGAAGCAGAGAGCAAAGCTGCCTAGAACCAGCAGAAATTGTGGCTCGGAGTTGGATTTGCATTAGCATCTTGGCTTCTATGATTACTTTAGAGAGAGCATCAGCCGCTGATGTCTTAGCAGCTCCTCTTTGCACCACCATGGCTGCTGCAGCTGCCACCTACAATCCAAAGGGGGGAGAAGAAAACACTGACTATGGACCGGATGGTTGTGGGTGGCAGCAGGCCAGATCTGGCCCGCGGGCCGTAGATTGCTGACCCTGCTCTCAATGGTTCAGGGCATGATCTGAAGATGCCTGGTGCAGCAATCTTCCTGAAACCAAGAAGGGCTGAGTCTGGCCAGTGCCTGAATGGAAAGCTGCCTGGGAATCCTATGCAGGGCCTTTCAGAAGAATTTTATTGGGGGGTACAAAGTTTCGTTTGGGCCCCTTTCCTACAAATGAATTTGGCTCCTGGCCCCCTTTTTTGCTCCAGGGCCCCCTTTTTGACCCATTTTTGCCCTGGTCCCGGGTACAAATTAGCCCCTTAACCCCCCTCTCAGAGGCCCTGATCCTATGTATGCCATTTTGACTTCCATTAAAAAGTAAGGAAGAGAGGATCAACATGTCAAAGCAAATCTGCTCATGACCCATTTTGAGCCATCAGATGACTCTATTCAGTCAATCACAATGACCAAAATGCTTCTTTACTCCAGGAACAAAATCCCCCCCTTTTTTTTTGGTCACAGCAGTACTGAAGGCAAGTGTTTGTTGGGCTCTGGCTACACCTAGTTAAACAAGTCCACATTTAATTTCATTCTGAAGCTTTCATGGCCAGCTATCAATCGACAATGTTTAAGGAATACGGGAATTAAAGCCATGTAGTAAAAGAATCTTGAACTTTAATTGGAATAAAAATCACATTAAAATCCAAGGAACTCAGCCCAACGTTTCGTTCCAGCCCCGTGGAACCTCTTCATAGGAATCTCGAAAGATCATAGATGGTGCTGTCCTCAATTCATCATAGTAAATTTAAACCAAAAAAAAAAAAAAAAAAACCCTGGGAAACCCCAGCGGTACAGAGAGGAAATGACAGGTCCGGAGCGAAGCGATAGCTGTCAGGCGAGCCATGCGGGCTCGTTTAGCACAGCTGGTGTTAATTGCTTCCTCCTCCTTTTTTTGGTTTAAATTTACTATGATGAATTGAGGACAGCACCATCTATGATCTTTCGAGATTCCTATGAAGAGGTTCCACGGGGCTGGAACGAAACATTGGGCTCAGTTCCTTGGATTTTAATGTGATTTTTATTCCAATTAAAGTTCAAGATTCTTTTACTACATGGCTTTAATTCCCGTATTCCTTTAACATTGTCAAGTCCACATTTGTACTTTAATTGTTGTATTTTGGGTAAACCTGAATGAAAGGTTTAGCACAGAGCTTCTGAACATGGGTTTTGAAGTAGGATTTCAGTGTGTGAGAAAGCAGGGTTGCCAACTCTGACTGAAGCTAATGCAGAAGGTGTTTTTCTCAACATAATGTAACAGCAGAAAGACCCTGTTAAAATCTCCAGGACTGCTGATGGATTTCTGGAAACTCCAGGCAAACCTGGAAGGTTGGACTTCCTAGTGATGCTTTTGTGATATTTAGAAATAATTCCAAGGATTACCTGGAATAACAGTTGATTCTACAGTAATTCAAACTGATTAATTAATTAATTTCATTACAAAAGGAATTATAGGGGCGTTACTTTTAAAAGTTTAGCCCATATCCATGTATGTAATTGTGTCAGAGGATTCATTGCTATGACTTAGATTACGGTAAGCTTGTTGTGTACATAAATAATGATGCAATCATTTTAACACTTAGGCAAATTAAATTGTAAACTTATAGGCTGTGATTTCACTTTCCTCATCTGTGAAATGGGAATACTGACTCATGTTCATCACTGGGTGAACTAATTATTATGATGGAATGAGCTGTTGACACTGATGTCTTTGTGTTCAGCTGCTATTGGAGCTGTGATGATAGCTGTGCAAGGGCTTATTCACACAAGAATGTACATAATTTGATACCTCATCACTTGGTAACTTCTTACACAATGGCTTGCCGCCAAAGTGTGTTAGCTCCTTCCACAGAATAGTATTGTGTTGGAAGGTGATGTCACATGACATGAAAGCTGTCATTGGTGTGTTGCATATGTGAAACATCTGTTACAGTTCAAAATAATAATTTGATGTTGCCATCATTAAGCATGCATGTGTGAACTCACCATGAACCTATATGGGAGACAATTACAATCTCTGTTGTTGCATCCAAAAGGCAGGACGTCTGGCTCAGTTGGTAGAGCGACCATCTCATATATGCCTGAAGATCTGAAGGGCGGCAGTTCAAGATGGCTGGAAGTGTCTGTGTCTGTCGGAGAGCTGCCGGCACGCCGAGCTGATAAGTTGCAGAGCCTCTGTGGGGGAGGGAAACTGCAGCTGCACTTGAGTGAGAGTCAAGGTTGCCCTGTCAGCTGAAGCATGGTGAGGCGAATGCCAGAGAGAGAGAGAGAGAGAGAGAGAGAGAGAGAGAGAGAGAGAGAGAGAGAGAGAGAGAGAGAGAGAGAGAACTGGACTGTGAAAGAAACATCTAGAATGAAAAGTTCTATGAAAGATTAGAATGTCATTGTATTGTAAAAAAAAAACCTTGGGGTTAAGAAAGCCTACCCATGTAAACCACCTTTGAATTAAAGCCGGAGGAGAAATCCAATGACCAAAGAAAAGGTGGTATATAAATACTGGTTTATAATCATCATCATCATCATCATCATCATCCTGCCTATTCATTTTCCCTTGGCTCATTGCTTGTGATACATTACAAACCTTTGAATGGCACATGTTTTGCCAACTTTGCCCATTGTGCCTCTCCATGGTCTTGACTGCTGACCAGGTGGAAGGCAGGTATGGGTGGTCAGACCAAGGGCAGCTTAGTCTGTGCCTGACGTACGATGGGTTTATCAGAAGACTGAGGTGTCAGGTCAAAGTCAGAAGCTTTACAGGATGAGCTGGAATCCTGTTGGCTTTTTCTGTCACTTGATTCTTCCTAAATAGGTAGCTGCAGTACCACCAAGGGCGGTGTGTGGTGCAGGTGAGTAGTTCCTTCCTCTGGTAAGCATAGGCAGTGACACAGAGAGTAGGATGCCTGGGTATCTCAGCTGGGGTCCCTAGTTTGAGACTCTTGGTGCCTTACAATTGTTGGACCAGCTGTTGAATGAACTAATAAGAACATGTCACTAGTCACGTCTCCATTAATCAAGTCCATGCAGTCATGGGGAACATCTTCAGTTTATTGAGGAACAATGTGTAAACATTCCTCACACAAGGATCCTCAGATGCGGCATCCTGCTCCACTTACGGTTCCGCACCACCCTCGGAACGCCAGTGCATGGCATGCAGTGCCCCTCACCGGCTTCAACTGGACAGAGACAGCTGTACCCTGGTTATCCAGAGTGGTAACTTCAAAATTACTGTACATGGGTCTATCTTTGATGACCGTCCAGAAACTGCATTTACGGCCCAATTCTGTAGGGCCCGGCACTACCGGAACTAGCGTTCCAGCAGGGCGAGGTCCTTTACGGCTGTCGCAAAATGCGACACACCATTCAGCGTGGTCAGGCTGCTGCCGCAAGGGCAAGCAGCTGCAGCCATGCTCTAGTGGCCTGGACAGGAGCCCTGGTGCCACTTTCACCTCTCATTCCACACTGCTGAAGGTCCTTCTCCTTCCGTACACTTTCATTTTCTAGAGTCACCAGTCCTGCACAGTCTTATGAAGGAGAGAGTTACTAAACTAACCATAACAACTTCCTTAAAAAAACTCCTTAATAATTAATTTAATGAATTGAATCTGAAAATGAATTGGTGGAGCTTATGATAGAATACGTGCAACGCAAAAGAATTCTACACTAAATACCCCCTGGGTTATGAACAAAAAGGAAGCAGTGCATTGGCATGTATGTGTGCTAGAATCAAGATACACAGACCAATACGGTATGTGGATGTATAAGACTCACTTTTTTCTCCTAATTTTAAGTTTTTAAACTAGGGGTGCGTCTTATAATCAGGCTGTTGCAATTTAATGCAAGTGATTTAATTCAATTTTTTTTAACAGCACCAAACTTTAAGGGTGCGTCTTATAATCAGGTGCGTCTTATACTCGGGACAATACGGTATATGGAAAACTGGAAAAATGAATCCAAAATAAAGCAATTCCACAAGGGAATTTCACAGATTATTTAGGACTGTACACCACATAGAGACTGTGGGATGCATGGGAAGGCATGAGATAACCCTAGCAAAAGCAAAAGACTGAAGCCGTTTCAGCAATCCAAAGGAACAGAATGCCAGTTAACCTGCATTATAAAGAAGAAATGGCTGAAATGGCGGAGGGAAATGAAAACAGTAAAGGAAATACCATCAAATAGAATTCACCAAAGGACGAGATAAAAGCTATGATAAAATGCCCTCAAAATGCCTTTGGGGCTCTCTTTTTTTTCCCTCCCAAGTATTTAGTATCTCTTTTCTGGCCAAGCACCTGTCAAATTCATGTTGTAGTTTGATTATAATTATGAGCAGGAGCTAATACACTTTTAATTAACTGAGTCACTTCCTCTTTAACTCCTATGCAGCCTCTTCTCCTACCAAGATAACTCACCAAATTGGATTGTTGCAGAGGCATGAAATCCCTAAAAAGATAAGTGTTGAGATATTAAATAGCAAAGACTCTAAAAAGAGTAATATATTCAAATTTATTCCCATGCAGTTAATAATTCTAATTTTGTTTGAGCACTGTCTCTTGGAAAATGTGCTATTTGAATAATTTTTAAGGGCTTCGATAACAGTCACTATCTACATCTCTCTGTACGTTAATGCAAGTAGAAGCAAAGACAGTCTATTTTAGGGGAATTGTCTTTTATCTCTGATTATTTTGTTGATATCAAGAAGAGACCCAGGATCTATACTCAAAATGCAGCTTTTAACACTACAGTTCTGAGAACACTAACTTGGAAGTTCTTTCCACTAAAACCAATGGGGCTTGCTTCCACGTAACTGAGTTTAGGACTGATGTGATGGCATGGTAGGAACCTGTACAATTTTTTCAGAACAGGGAATTAGAACCTTACAGACGGTGCTTAGACCCACCCTTTTTCTCTTCCGTTACGGGGTTTTGTTTAGGGATGGTGCTGCAGCTCAGTGGCAGATCAAGTATTTTGCATACAGAAGGTCTCAGGCCCAATCCCTGGTATCCTCAGAAACCCTAGGAAGCTGCTGCCAGCCAGTGTAGGTAATATTGAATAGATAGACCAATGCTTGGACTCAGTAGGAAGTAGCTTTGTATGTTGAAAGGTGTTCAGTGCCAAAGAAAGTGTTCCTCAATACATCAATCAACAAAGCGTAAAGAAGCCCACAGACAGCATTCCTAGTGCCGGTGCGTGCGCACACTGGCATATCTAGGAATCCAAAGCAAGTGGCATTTGAGTGCATGCACTCTCTAAAATATCATGCATGTAACACACTGTGTACATACATATACCCTTATGCAACTGATTCTTACAATCTCTTATAAAAAAGGGGGTTAAATAACTGGGATTAAGCACACACATATACCAGTATATGGGCTGGAGAGATGCATGTGTGCCCCAGTCTTCCTAGATAAGTGTGTGCAAACGCATTCTCGCTGATGACGGGCATTCTACATGCTGCCTGTACAAAATTTGGACTGGATGGAAAGTCTTACGCCATCTTTAGCAACTGCTCATATCACCCCCACCACCCCAGAGGAGGCTGCCTCTTCCTACAACAAGTATAGCCTTCAACTAGGACTGATTGACATAGGTGCAAGCCAGCAATCCCTTTGATATAGCAGCATTGCAGTTTTTACAAGAGGCCTATTCCACATCACATGCAGGATTTTGTTGTTGTTATTCAGTCGTTAAGTCGTGTCCGACTCTTCATGATCCCATGAACCATATCCCGCCAGGCCTTCCTATCCTCCACTATCTTCCTGAGTTCGCTCATTTTCATGTTCGTTGCATCGGATGCAGGATTTACTACCTCAAAAATGAGACCTGGCACTCTTGGTCCTGTATCTTTACTATACTATGCCAGAATTTTTCTTGTAGTAATAGGCTTGGATCTCAAAGGAGTTGTATGAGTGTAATGCACTTCCACAAGGAGGGGGCTCCTATCTCTGCCAATGTATCCCCCTGGAGGTACAGCACTCCATGATGTTGCATGCGACACCATTCTGGAAGGTCTCCTTCCAACTTGTAGCAGGCCAAGCACTTTTTCAGAGGGTTCAAAAGACAAGCAGGAAAGGCCCATTCCATGAACAGAACTCTGCTCTCAGAGTCAATGAGGCAGACTGAGGCAGTCCCCGCAGATGGAGGCACCTTCTGCCCATCTCCACCCCCGCTTTCAGCCTCATCCCAGGGCTTCTGGATTTGGAAAGGAAGGTAGGAACAGAGTGGAAGAGAAACTGTGGAGGTGAGAGAATGAAGGCCTAGAGGAGACACATCAGCTCACCATTCTCCTCTCCTCCATATTTGCTCTTTATGTGCCATTCATTCCTCCTCCTTTTCAAATATGGCGCACTGAGCACCTCGATGTACTGCTTGAGGAGGAGAGCAGCAGCAGGGCGGATAAGGAAGTGGCAGCAGGCAGGGGCACACATTTGGTGCCCCACCTCTGGTTTCCAAAAATTCTTGACCTCTTTGGCTCAACTTCCCTCAGTTCTCTAGGACCCAAGTTGATGTTTTTTAACAGCCATTTTGTTATTTTGAACCATTTTAAAAACCTGCTGGTAATTTAAAAGGCCTCTTCTGTTTACAGTTTTATTTGACCTCCAGAATTTCAGAAATACCAGGAAGCACTTTGAACTTATTTTCCATCAAGTCCTCATATTTTATACCAAAATTCAGACCTCCCAAAATTTTAGCATAATCTTATGTTTGAAAACGTAGCAAGGTTTCTTTTTTTGGGGGGGGGGGAGAGTTAAAAATGTTGTGAAAGATGAAGTATTTCACCTAATATGATGCAAGTGTTTGTCTATATTAGGGGAAAAAACATTTGCATCCAATTCAAGCTTGTGTCAGGGAAGTACTAAACTCTCTGTCTTGTCTCTTACTTTCTTTCTTGAGATTTGGTTTCTTTTTAAACCTAGTTAGACTCAATCCCAGTACACTTTTAAAAATGCATTGTATCTGCAATCCAGATGTTCTGAAACTTTTATCACTAGAAATATTACACTTGGGTTTCATAAATGACATTATAATAATAGAGTGACAGTTCATAAGTGGTTCAGATTTCATTACAAGATATTTATGCTCTTCTGTTCTGGAAGGAATGCCACTTTGGTTAGTGGCTATGATATCTTGTTTTTACACTCAGAGCCCTATCCTACCCCCCCCCCCATCTTTCACCATGCTGACTGAGCACACGCTGCATGCAATGGTGAGGGAGGCGACCAGATGGCCTGGGAGAGATAAGTAAAAATATTTAACCCTTATGTCCTATAGAGGAGTAAAAATATTTTTACTTACGCCTCTGAAGGATGCTTGGCCTTCAATGGGTCTTCTCAGACCTACGCCAGCTACTTTGTAGGCGGAAGTCCAAAGAGAGGCTGGGAGCGTGTTGGGCTAGAAAAATAGAAATAGCCTCCCGGGGTGTGCTGCTGCCACTGCCAGGATCCACCCCCTCCTGCCCTCAAAATGCCCTTGCCCGCCCTGCTACCTGCCCTCAAACCACCCTCGCCCACCCTCAAGCTATCCCCTCTGCCACCTTTCCTGATCCAGCGCAACGTTGGGGAGCTTCTGCCTTTTTTGCGGGGCCTCTCTAGCCATCTGCACCAGTGGTCCTGAAGCGCACAGCAGCAGCACATCTTTTAAAAAATCACTACAGCACTTGTGGCAGAAGACTAGTAGTAGCAGTAGTAGTAGTAGCAGTAGTAGTAGTAGCAGTAGTTATATACTGCTTTTCAACAAAAAGTTCACAAAGCGGTTTACAGACAAAAATCAAATGATTAAATGGCTCCCTGTCCCAAAAGGGCTCACAATCTTAAAAAGATGCAGAACACTACCAGCAACAGCAACCAGAAAAGACACTGTGCTGGGGTGAAAGGGGGGCAGTTACTCTCCCCCTGCTAAATATAAGAGGAGCACCAATTGAAAAAGTGCCTCTTGCCCAGTTCCTGTGCCGTAAGTACCCAATGGAATTGGGGCATTAGATGCATTGGTCCAAATCCATTTTTGGTCAGGAAAACAGGTGGTGAGTATAAGTAAAGTAAAGGTATCCCCTGACAATTAAGTCCAGTCATGTCCGACTCTAGGGTGTGGTGCTCATCCCCATTTCAAAGCCGAAGAGCCAGCGTTGTCCAAAGACGCCTCCGTGGTCATGTGGCCGGCATGACTCTCCTTGCCGCAGCGCGTAGCATGCAGCTGGAACACGGAGTGCTGTTTACCTTCCCGCAAGCGGTACCTATTTATCTACTCACATTAACATGCTTTGGAACTGCTAGGTTGGCAGGAGCTGGCCGAGCAATGAGAGCTCACCCCGTCCCGGATTTGAACTGCCAACCTTTCGATCGACAGCTCATGGTTCAGCGGTTTAACCCACTGCGCCACCCGCTGGCCTATGGTGAGTATAAGTAGTACCTCATTAATTTATTAATGATACCCCATTGCACAAGACAGAAAACCAGTATACCAGGCCATTACCATTTACAATTAATGAAGTGAGTATAAGTAGTACCTCATTAATTGTAAATGGTAATGGCCTGGTATACTGGTTTTCTGTCTTGTGCAGTGGGGTATCATTAATAAATACATATATAAATATATGGAAATGGAAATATTCAATTCACTTTAAAAGGAGCAGATTTAAGCCTTAGCTGAGTCCCTTTTAAAAAACAATCTGGGATCTGAGCTTAATTTTAATGATAAATATAATTGGATAAAGCATTAGCTGCGTCTCATGAAGGTTTGCTCAGAGTAGTTATTACATTACTTGTTCCCCAAAGGTTCACTCATGGGGTGAAATGTTTCCCCCTGAAAAATATTAATAAGAAAACTCCCGTTGACTGTGGTAGGAGTAAAATTCCTGAAAAAAGAAGCTTGGGACTATTTTCTATAGGCCTCAGTCCTCCTGATGCAGGTTTGCACAATTACCTCTAAGATCACATGGTTTGAAGAAATGACTTGATCACAATTACCTCTAAGATGCACAATTACCTCTAAGATCACATGGTTTGAAGAAATGACTTGACAGCTTGACAATTTGAAGCTGGCCAACAGTGAATGATTGCCTATTTCTCATATAGTAAGTATATTGATTGAGCCAGCGGGTGGCGCAGTGGGTTAAACCACTGAACCATGAGCTGTCGATCGAAAGGTCGGCAGTTCGAATCCGTGCGACGGCTCCTGCCAACCTAGCAGTTCAAAAGCAAGAAATTGCAAGTAGATTAATAGGTACCACATCAGCTGGATGGTAACAGCGTTCCATGCGCCTCGGTGTTGAGTCATGCCGGCCACATGACCATGGAAACGTCTTCGGACAGCGCTGGCTCTTTGGCTTTGAAACGGAGATGAGCACCGCTCCCTAGAGTCGGACACGACTGGACTTAATTGTCAAGGGATACCTTTACCTTTACGTACATTGATTAGTCTCAGTTGCATAGGCCTTGAGGTTCAGAAGGCTGGTGTATTTAGTGATTGCTTTTTGAACTGCCCCATGCTACTCAGAGTTGAACCTCTTCAGCCAAACATGGAAAAAGTTTCATATCCTTTATTTATTTATACCCAAGATTATCAATGGGGTGGCAATCTCCACTGATAAGAGAGATATCATCTGAAAATGACCCAAACAAGATTTTCTTCTCCTCAGATTTGCAAGTGTTTTCCTGCCACCTTTTGTATCTTCCCAGGAGCGCTGGCTTAAATTGGATGGGTTTTCTTGTGGCACCAAAACTAATACAGCTACTGCTACTAGAGCAAAAGAACACAAACCTTCTGAAAACTCCTCATGTGGGATATAGGCTGATACATATTCACAAACTAGTCCAGTAAAAATCTCATTTATTTCGTTTCTCAGTATTTAAGCTTATAACAAAGGTTATGAAAATATCTTAAACCCAATATAGTTTTAAGTCTGAATGGGCCACTTAATTACAGGGTCTAGTTTACACCAATGCATGAAGAATTTTTGAGGCAATTTGATGCTTCCAAAGATTCCAAATACTGGTTTGTTTTTCATTCATTCATTCATTCATTCATTCATTCATTCACTCACTCACACACACACTCACACACTCACACACTATCTAATCTAATATAACTAATTAATTAATATTCTAATATAATATATATATATAATTATAATATATAATTAATAATGTAACTAATATATCTGCCAATGTTCCCCAGATGTTAGGCACATCTCCCTTTGAAAGCAATGGAACAAGCTAGTCATGACTCATGACTAATTCAAGTATCATTCCTGTCACTAGGACAAGTCATAATAACTAATTTCACCTGGATGGGGGCCAGTATCCTAGACTTAGGGTCATGTATTGCCATTCAGACAATAAGCTTTGATTAACTATCCCTACTGCCATTTTATAAAGATGACACTTAAATCAGTTTTAGCATGTGCCACCCACATCTATGGAAAAGCGCACCTGGCCACTTCATTGCTGGAATTTAGATGAAAATATTTTTCTTTAAGGAAATGTTTCCTGCCAGCTGATTTTTATATAACTGGTTCTCATTTGATCAGAGTAATTGGAGTGGCTCTTAAGGGAGTTATCTCTTGCTGTTTTGCAGTTTAATGCATTGGGGGTTGTGTCTTAACTGGGTTTAATGTTTATTTTGCAATTGTATTCTTTGTATTGTATTTTAATTGAATAACACCATGAGTAAATAGAAGGAAGATGCATTTTTAAATGGAAAAGCTACATTGATTGAATTTAATGCTATATTGACTAGAATGTACAATGACCCTATTCTGCCTATTCTACTGACAGCTGAATCTTATGCTCCCCCCCTGTCGATGCAGGTGCAGCAAAACAGCTTGCACTGCACTCTGTGGGGGGGGGCAGTCCAAGAGGTCTCCACTGGGCAAGGGAATATTCACGGTGTGGAGGGGTCTACCCAGAGGTGAAACAAGGGTGGAGCGAAGGCACGTAGTTCTGCAAGACTTCGTTACACTGGAGTCAGTGGCCCCTCCCCCTTACTGTTGGAGCCATTCCAGCCAGTGGCGTCAGCTGATATGGTGCGGTGGGGCGGTGGGCCCCAGGGCATAGGGGCGCTGAGGCTCTGGGGGGGCGCGGGCCTCCTTAATTTTGCATTTCTTTTAATTTTCCAACTTTTTATCTGTTTTCGGGTGATTTAAAGTGTTAAAAGGGAATGTTAAAGTGTATGTGTGCTTTGCCGGCACTTATCTGTAATATGGGGTGCTTCCAGGACGTTCTAGCGACGATCTTCTTCCTGCGCCCGCGCACAACTTCTCCCTGCGCCCGGGTGCAGACTCCGTAACGCCCCCAGCAGCGCTTTCCAGAGTTTGCACATGCGCAGAACGTCCCTGGAAACTCCGTGGTTTTGCGCATGCGCAAACTCCGGAAACCGCTGCTGAGTCCGCACCCGGGCGCAGGGAGAAGCTGTGCCCAGGCACAGGAAGAAGATCATCGCTGGAACATCCTGGAACATCCTGGAATATTACAGATAAGTGCCGGCAAAGCACACATACACTTTAACATTCCCTTTTAACACTTTAAATCACCCGAGAACCTTTAAAAAACCCAAAAAACCCTGTCAAAAATAGGTTTCGAAACCGAAACCTAAAATTTTTGACAGTTTTATTGAGGGCGTTGGGGGGCGGCCCCAGTCATGGGGGCGCCTGCCGATGCCACTGATTCCAGCAGCAGCAGGGGAGTGTCCTGCGTGTTGCCTTTGCTGCCAGAATGGCTCCAACAGCAAGGGGGAGGGGCCGCTGACTCCAGTGTAACGGAGTCTTGCAGAACTACTTGCCTTCGCTCCACCCTTGTTACGCCTCTGGGTCTACCTGGACCTGTGCTAGCGAAATCGCTGGTGCAAATCCAAGTGGACCTGGGAAGGCGGATTGAGGTTTGGAAGGGGTAGGATATCAGTGGCACTGCTGCCACTGATACCACCCCTTTCAGCCCTCATGTCACCCCCGTTCCACCCCGTCTCCTCCTCCATGCCCCGTTCTGCCCCCTCCCCACCTCCCTCTCGCCCCCCTGCTCTGACTTACTGACACTGAGGGATGTGGAGAATCTGCTAGTGGGTCACAGCCGCCACACATTGCTTGTGGCAGCAGCCTGGCTTCTCCAAACAGCATGTCACCTTTTGTAAAAGCCATACTTTACGCTGCTGGAACACTAGTTCTGGCAGCATAAGGCCCACATAGGATTAGATTGTTAAAATCATTCTTAGACACCCCAAACTTTCTCAATTACACAAACTGCAAGATGCCTGGTATAACTGCAAATGGTTTATTCAGGAGTTGTTCCATGAATTTAAAGATGATTTTAGTGAGATTGCTCTGGAGTCACAATTCATGGTTTGCTTCCTGAACTAATGTGGGAAAACTGCTGCAGATCTAGTCATATTTTAGGAAAAAGAGCACTGTCATAGGATATAATTGATTTAAAGCAATATCCTGGTGAAACATTAAAGATATAATGTGCTTCGGGCATTAATATCAGAGTAATTCTATCTTTAAAATAGAGGAATGTAATTGATTTAATAAGACTGTAAAATATTTCGTAACGAGCTTTTAGATTACTTTCTCCCTTTCCAACAGAGATTAAAATCACTTTAATATATTGAAAAATATATTTGCATTGTACAGTATTCAGTATAATTATTTCTTTGGTATAGTAATTATTTAATAAGGCCCTGCTGGATATATATGGTGTGCAAGAACACAAGCCACATGAGTCCATGATCTGAACAGAAAAGAAATCGTGGGTCATGTCCTGCCTTTCTCAGTCATCACCAAGCACCCCAGGCTAACCCTCAACCAACTTTCCCAAGTTGACAGTCCCAATACTTAACTGAGAGAACTGGCTTTGTGCAAGACTTCTGGAAAGCAGCAAAGAAAAAAAAGGTTAATTAAGGATATCAATTCTTAGATTCTCACAACGTGTCCAGATTTTAAAGTTCAAAACAACCATTCTGCTAGGAAAACTCCATCATAAAATACACCTTTATTATTAAAATTTTGATGGTTAAACTTTACGTTTCACTCCCAACACTGAAAGCATCCTCAGAAGTCTTTAGCTATACCCTGCAACCAGCAATAAAATCCTTCTCCTGTTCTCCCAGATGTTTGCATTACAGTTAACTCTCTCACAACACATTAACAATTTCCAGGCTCTTGCCTGCCACTCCCCATTTGTGGGTTAATTCAACAGTTCCACTCAAAACTTATACGTCCTGCATTCATTAGTCTTCCTCCTAGCTTATAGTAACCTTAACTACTCCTAACTAGAAATTAGAAGTTTTCCCAGCAGAATGGTTGTTTTGAACTTTAATTAAGGATATCCGTTCTTGTTGCCTGAAGAAGACAATAAGCTGAAACAAATTGGGCAACTATCGAGGCCGGCCTCCCTTTTTCCACTTTCCAGTTTGTTTGGCACTATCCCTTCTTCTTTCCTCTCTGTGCCAGTCCTCACCACCTCCACGTTCATATGCAATCAGTGGAGAGTTATTGTGATAACGTGGTGGCCAGTGAAAGCTTCTTCTTCCACATGGTCTTGTCTCCAGACCAGTTACCACAATGCAGCAGTAACAGAGTCAAGCAGCAGCCTTGTGGCTGCTCAAATTGTGCGGTTATTTCCCATGCCAACACCAGCAGCTCCAGTGGATATGTGGAAGTACCACCGGAAGCCAGGTTGGCCACACCAGGGGTGGCCAACCTTCCACCATTAGGACCTCTGCATTCTTAAAGCTGCCCTTACACTGCATGTCCCGTCGTGTCCCGGAGTAGCCGATGTGTCGATTCTGATTGGCCCAATGCGTTGCTCCACGTTCCGCCCCCACAACACCGAATGCGGCCTCTCGTTTGCCAAAGTTCGAATTATTCAAGTTGGAATGCACCAGAACGACCTTCAGCCAATGAGAGGGCACATTCGATGTAGTGGGGGCGGGACGTGGAGCAATGCATTGGGCCAATCCAGAATCGACTCCAAGAAGCGACGCAGCAAGACACGTTTGGTCTGTTACAGCTTTAAGAGTTGTGTAGAGGACAGAATCTTGGCAGCTGCAAGTGCTGATGGTGCTGCTCAAGCAGCTGCACCTGCTGAAATGCCCTCACCTAGACAACCGTTAAAGGGCCAGGAGCATTCATGTTGAAAGGTTGGCCACTCCTGAGCTACACAATTCAGGTGTCACACCAGGCTAGACTGTCGTTTCCACACACTATCACTGCACTATAGCGCTATGAGCATGCAAAAGCGCTGGGTATTTAAAGGCAGCAGCAACGCTACAGAATTAATGTGTCCGCCAGGCCAAATTTCAGACAGTCACAGGCTGATGAGAATCAAGCAGCAGCTTCATTATCCTGTCACAGCCTATGAACACCTAGTTTCTTGCCAAACTCCAAATAGTGGAACAAAGAAACTCAGAAAGAAGATCTCATTCCAGCCTCATGTTTAACTGAATTTTGCTCTATATAAGGTTCTGAGAAAATTCAGTGATCTCATTTAACATGGTTATTATTCAAAACAGGGACACAAGTCAGTCTTGGCTCCAATTTCCTTTCTTTCATTTCTCCCCTTTTCCTCTCTGTGTTTAAATCATAATCCTGTCGCTAGCTGGTTGCTCGGTATAACACTGTATTTTGTTTGTAATGATTACAGGCTAATGGTGTAATGATAGACGTCGGGGTAATTTTTATTATTTTTCTGTATAGCAACAGCTTGGGTACTTTAAAAAAATCTACAATGGAAATAATATGCTGTGAAACTATGCAAATGAAAGATAAGTGAAATGAATAGTGAGTGAATGGCAGATTGATAAGTAAATAAAAACATTGGACAGCATCTCCAAAATTGCAAGAAAACAAAATGCATGTCTAACTAATGCTTCAGTGCTGTTTTTTTTTTTAACAAGGGCTACTATGTTGTTGCACTTTTAACTGTCCTTTTTTATTTTTGCCTTACAAGGGACCTACAAGATCTGTTCCTTGCTAGAGATGGACATGGCTAGCGACTGGTTAATTTTTTCAAAGCTCCTACATGGCTTTCCACCCCCCCCCCCCACACACACACCTCTGTGTAACCTGAGACTGTAACACAGTTCAAAAGGACAGAACTAGATAATATGGGCAATGCATACGTCCTATATTTCCTACCCAATTCTCCCCAGGAATGTCTACTATCTATGTATGTATAGATCTATTGTAATTCTGTTGGCATTAACTGTCTTATGGCTAGGCATACCAGATTTTCCCGGTTCTAAACCGGAACACCCCCAATTAATTAATTAATTAAATTTAAAAAATTTAGGCGTCCGAAATTTTCAATTATTTATTTATTTTACCTAGCCAATTAATTAATTAATTTTAAGGAACCCTTTCTGTTATACGTTAGCTTGGCACAGAATGCATGCTGGCAAACAGCCAGAGTCTGGCTAAATGTACCGTATTTATTGGCGTATAAGACGCACTTTTTTGTCTACATTTGTGACCCAAAATAGTAGGGTGCGTTTTATACGCCAATACTAAAAAATCCCTTTTTTCCCCCTTGCCCGTTTTAAAGCATTTTCGGGCTTACCGCGTTTTTCCGGAGCCAGAGAGCTCCCTTGTGCTTTCTTCCCTAACTAATCTATCCGATCTACAGCTGTTTGTCGGGTTTAATTTATGCAGCTGCATGAGTTGAGCTTCTCAGCAGCCAGCAGAGGGCGCTGTGCTCAGTTCAGTTCAGCTGAGCTGCAGAGGGCCTGCTCTCCTGGATGCTGAATGAATGCAGCATGGGTAAGCTTCTGAACTGGGCCTAGTTGGGGAGGCTTTGGAAACTGCATAGGTAGGGTGGGGTAAGAGTTGAGTCTGGGGTGTTTTTTTTGTACTTTTATGTTTACTTTGGAAACTGTGCATGGGTGGGGTGGGTTGGGGGAAAAAGAGTTGAGTCTGTGTTTTTTTTTACTTGGGGTAAATGTTTTTTACTTTGGAAACTGTGCATGGGTGGGGTGGGGGAAAAAGAGTTGAGTCTGGGTTTTTTTTGTATTTGGGATTTATGTTCTGGTGCATTTTGTTCATGTGTCTTATTGCTGTGTGTTTTAAAAGAGATCCTGGTATTTTTGTGCAATTTATTTAAATTAGCTAATTAAGCAGCCAAGCAGTAAGTGGCCAAGTGGCCCAAAAATGCTTTAAATGTTTTTTTCTTGAAACCCAGGGCCAAAAGGAAGGTGCGTCTTATACGCCGTTGCGTTTTATACGCCGATAAATACGGTAAATAATAAAATACACCCCTAAAAATGAAATAAATAAGAAACCAAAAAATTTTAAAAGGGAGGAAGATAAAAGAAATGGTCACGGTCACTCCCCTCCTTTACGTATAATATTGAGTATGATAATAATAATAATAATTACTGAATTAAATGAATAATTACTGAATTAAATGACTACAGGTTCTTCTTTCTTGCCTTCATTTCTGCAATACACCCCCTAATAAAAAAGTTAACTGCACAGGAAAGCTGCACATATTAAAGGGGAGGGGGAGGAATGGAAAATAAAACCCTGGGAAAAGCCACTTTAGAAAACACACACAGACAAATTTGAAGTACTAAAAAACACCCTCAGCAGCTGAAGACACCCCCAGACCCTTACAATACAATACACTCCCTTGCAAAAGTGCACCCCACCAAAAGTGCATCTTTGAAGAAGAAAAGTGTTCTTTGAAGCAACACACACAGGACAAATGGAGCTAGCAGGACAAATTGAGATCAGAAAAATCAGCTCCTCCATTTCCAAGTACAAAAGTAGTAAGCAGGGAAACCTCATCATGTTGCAAAAAGAACCCTCGGCTCTCCTTTCTGCTGCGAGGGGGAGGAAGCGCTCCAGCTGCTGGCTGAGGGCTTGCAAAGAACCTTTGCTGCTGTGAGGTTACGCTGCTGAGGCGGAGCTCAAGTGTAAAGCTCTGTGCTTCTCCTAATCACATGATCACAGCCAGTGAAGCCTCCTAGGTGGCCAGGTGGCCATTTTTTAGGGGGGAAATTCTGGCGGCCATTCCCCCCCCCCCAAATAAAATAAATCCAAATAAATTTTAAATGGACCGGGGGGGTTAATGAGGGGCCGGGGGGCGGGACAAATTCGGGACAGGCCCCCCAAATCTGTGATGGTCCCATAAATTCCGGGATGGATGGCAAGCCTACTTATGGCAGTCGTAAAACCTATTCCAACAACATGCAGAGTACTGGCAGGGTGGCTGGGGCCTTCTCCTGCACGCCGGTGGACCAGCAAAATCCTGCCAATCCAGGTAAGACAGCGGGGGAGGGCAGAACAGGGAGGTGACAAGGGCAGTGACGGGGCAGACTGGGTCTTTGAAGGGGGTGGGTTTGGCGGTAGCCGCATCCGTTGAATCCAAGCCCCCTTCATGGACTTCTGGATCCCCCGAACCGGGCCCATGCAGACTTGTGCCAATGATTTTTTCCCTTACCCAGGGGAGACCTCTGCAACTGCCCCACCCCCTGCAGGCTGCAGCACAAGCTGTTTTGGCGTGGCTGCATCAGCGGGGGGGGGGGGGGAGAAGGGGAGGATTGGGTCTTTAGTCATCTGGGTGATGCCTCCGCTCATTTCTCCAGTCTCCGGGCAACTGGTAGTCAGAGCAAAGTTCTTGTTCAGGCAGGGTGGGGAAGGCAAGCGACCTGCAACTGCTCCATTCTCTGGCCAATAGTGGGGGCCAAGTTGATGTTCTCCTTGTCGTGGAGTTCATGCTGAGAGGCAGGGGCTACATCCTCACAGAGGCCCTGTGTCCTTTGGTTAATGACAGAGGATGGCTTCACTCACTTCTCCAGTCCCTGGGCAACAAACCTCTAGTAAAAACAAAAATGGAACAATGATTTCCCTTACCCCAAGGCCAAAACTTCCCCACGGGATACAGCGGAAGCTGCGTTGGCGCTGCTCCATCACTGCGCGGGGAGTTAGGATTGGGCTGTTATACACCTTTTATATTTACTGAGTATATTTTGTAATCCAGTTTTCAATTTTTATAAATGTGTTTTAAAAGGATTGCAACCCACTCCAAGAGTTTAGAATGAAATGAGCTAGATCTTTAAATGAAATGTAATACATTTCAAAGCAGAAATAAGTGGCAGGAGAAGAAAACACTCTACTGAAGGAATTTAGAGTTGATTTTTTTTATGATATTGATGGGGCATGGTTATAGGGAGGTGTTATGCTGAACTGCTGCACTTTAAAATTCCCCACTATGCCACTGGGAAGTACCTGATGGGAGTGCAAAAGTGTAAAGAAAAAGGTTTGTTTTAAACTGCAAGAAGTACTACCTAGGTACGCAAAATGTAATTACCCAAGCTGGAATTTGGCCAAGGCACTGAGGCTCACACTATCGCTTTTGAAAAGTGCCAGGAGATCTTTAGTGGAATCAAGAGACAAGAGATCATTAATTAGAAAATGATCAGGACCTTGGTGTGATAGCTCATTCAAAAGAAAGCAACTTCAGCATCACAGTACCACTTAGTGCAAGCCTGGGGAATTCTTTCAGTTCAATTTTCTGCTGATTTACACATTCAGAAAAAACATGTGGTAAAGTAGCCCCAGGACTGTACCACTTCAGAACGCGGATTGCATGTTCCCCCACATAAAAACTCCCTGTACAGAAAACAGCATATTAAGGAGAAGACTAGGATAGAAGAACTCATCTTCGTTGTTCTTGCTTCCTCTACTACCAATATTAGTAGAGGTTACACTATTGGGTCACACTATTTAAACATACGTTCCATCTGCATTCTAAACTGGTAAGGGGTAACAACACAGATTCTACAACTCAAACTGGGGAAATGGAAGGGCCCTCCTGTTCCTCCTGTGTGTCCCCCAGTCAGCTCTCTTTAGACCAAATAGAGCTAGGGAGAACATGAACATTTTACTGTCACCCTGCCCCTATTGCAGCAGCTTGACTGCAGACATTAGGAGACGATAACACTCGCTGTGAAAAGCTTCACCTGTTGGTTTGCTGAACGTCAAGCTGATATTCAAAGCATAAAAGTAGGCCAGGCAGCTTTCCTAGTCAGATGGAAATCCTAGGCAGGAGCCAGTGAGAAGGAAGCATCACTCTCTTGCATCACTGGTCTCAGAGAAATATATTGAACAGTAAACTACAGTATGTGCAGATTTCCCAAATTGATCAAAAAAGGGCTTACAAGGGCATAGCAGTGCTAAGAGGTTGTCACCTTTGAATATATCTGGGCCAGATGCCTCATTTTTCATGCCCAACAGCATAGTCTAAGAGATGGGGAAATGTTCCTTGCCCTAGGCCTCAGTGTGCTATTCTCCAAGGAAGAACACTCAGGCCTCAGTCCAGCCCAACACAGGCACAATTGAGGCACAGTTGAGGCCCAAAATAGGGCTGAGTTAGGCTGCAACTGTGCCTGAGTTAGGCAGGAGGCAAGAGCAGTGGGCCAGGATCGAGGCAAAACTGTGTGCACCTACCACAGCTGCTGCAGCGTTCGCAGCAGATGGGCAGCCACAGGCAGGCCTGCAGGCACTGGGCGTGCGACAGTCAGCTGAAGGGCAGAGGTTGTGCCAGTGCCAGCTGCCCCAGGGCACCCTGGGCATTAGCCACCTGCTGCAGGGGGGAGTGCCACTGCCCTCCCTCCTGCAGAAGGCGATGCCACCCCCAAGCCACGGTGAGGCTGCACGTGGGAGTCATGGGGGGGGTGAGCGGGGGAGAGATGGGAAGGAGGGGGTGGGAACGGCACGCACAAGGGGGGTCTCATGAAGTCTGGAACCGCCTCTGCCATGACATGCCCGTGCGCTGCCTGAAGCCCTGGGCCTCCAGGGCCGTGGCAGTGCCCACAAAGAAGGTATCCCGGCATGCCTTCTGCTCCGTGCCCCGGCCAAGACCGAGAGATGCCTTGGGCTTATCTGCTGCGAGCGGGAAGGGCTCACGCAGCTCATCACGCCCCCAGATGGGGCAAGGTCAGCACGTCGCGGCAGGCGCTCTGGCGGGGTGGGGGGTGGCCAGCTTCCATTATCAGGGAGTGGGAGGGGAGGCAGACAGACAGGCAGACAGTGGGTGCTGGGGAGGGGCACGGGTGGGTCAGAAACAGACAGACAACAAGGCTGGTGGGAGAGGGATACAGGGAGAGGGGTCTGCAGAGACCAATAGGGACACAGGGGTCACTTCGCAGATGGAGGCAATGCAGGAACAGGCGCCTCTTATGCAGACGGACCTTGGGCAGAACGGACGCCGGTGACGGGCGGAAACGGACGCCGGTGACGGGCGGACCGAGGGCGGGTGAGAGCCCCGGTTGCCAAAAGGGCTCTTCACGGACGTGGCAGATGTGCACCATGTCACCTGTCAATGTTTGCCTGCCTGAGAGGCCCCCCAACTCCCCACTCCCCTCTGAGCCCTGAGGGTCTGGCAGCCCCCCTGCTGTGGTCTCCCTGGGCTGGCTGTGGCAGGCCCTGGCTGGGATTCATGCAGGGGCTTGTGTGCTGGGGACTGTCTCTGTGTGTGGGGGGCAGTGCTTGTGTAACATTGGGGACATGTGTTTCCAGGGGCATCTTTATTGTTCTGGAACAGTGGCAGAGATGGCCAGGCGAGGCTGCCAGGGGTAGTCACAGCGGCCACTCGGACCACAGCAGCAGCAGCAGCAGCAGCCGTGCCCCATGGACCAGGGGATGCAGGCCCTTCCCCTGTGGAACCACAGCCTGCACCATGGAAAGGGGAGGGACAGCAAGTAGGCAGCCAGGGAGGTGGAGCAGCAGCAGCGCCGGCAGCTGAGGAGGGTTGCAGGGCAGGCTCCAGGACCTCTGGCAGCATCTAGGCAGACGACCATGGGGCAACCAGACTGCAGGCCCAGGGGTGCTCCCAGGAAGGTAGGTGGTAGTGGACGTTCCTGGGGAGGCAAAAAACACGGGGGTGTTCCATGGCAGCTGCTGTGTGGTAGCAATCGCCATTGAAGAAATGCCAGTGTGCTGGTTGCAAAGGCCTGCAGGAGAAAAATTAAACACAGCTGAGAGGTGTGAGACACATAGCATGGTCTGCGCTCCTTCCCTGGGTGTCAGGAGAACATGATCCTGTAAGGGAAAAGGGTCAAAGAGAGAGAAGACAACAACACAACGTGTGGGTCACAACCATGGCAAACCTACCAATACTGACCTGTGAGTAGACCCTGTGGAGAAAAGGGGGGGGAACAGCTGGTGTCTACATAAGGCTAACAGTTCCACACTTGTGGCATTGTGTGCTCACATTACTACAGGCAGCAATCAGACACAACATTGGTAAAGAGGCATATCATGGCAGGCATTGCAGGCAGCTATGAGACAAGACATTGGTAAAGAGGCATATCATGGCAGGCTATGCAGGCAGCTACGCGACAACACATTGGTAAAGAGGCATGTATCCTACCTATATTTCTATATGCAAAGAGGCAGAAGTCAGACCACATGTCAGCATGAACCCTGCTCTTACCTGCTGGTGTTGTTGCCTGTGGGGGGGGGAGAGGGGCTGGGAGAAAGACATGGGTTAGCAAACACTTGCATGGAGACAGCTGCCCAGGCACAGCAGTAAACAGTTTGGCCACAGGCGGCACAGCCCTCTCTGCCCTAGAGGGGGGCAGAGAGGAGAGAGGAGAAGGGAAGAGAGAAGTGGGGTGTTTGAAATTTTTCAAAGTCCCACTTTGTGGCTGCTGGGGGACAGGACCCCACGCTACGTGCTCAGAGAGAGAGAGAGAGAGAGAGAGAGAGAGAGTGGAGGGCTGGGGCTGGGCTTTTGTGGGAAAGAGGCTGGGTGGGGCTGGGTGCTGATAGGGTAACTATTTGGGTCCGTGTCCAGAGTTAGGCCACAACTGTTCCGTCCTAACTCAGGCACAACTCGGGACCAGGGTGTTAGAACTTTTCAGGAGAGGGCTGGTGTGGGTAAGGTAAAATGGCTCCTATGGGTCTCCTCACATTTGAGTCCACCCTTTTTGTTGACCCAAATTTTGTGCCGGAGTTGTGCTTGAGGGGGCGTGTCAGGGGGTCGCCAGTGTCTGGAACCGGAACAAATTTCGTAACCGCCCCCGTCACTCCCCTGACACGCCCCCAACATGCCCACTTTTAGGCCAAACTTAGGACGGAATAGCTCTTATGCCGAACTTAGGACTGAATTGGTCAACTTTCCTTAACTCGTCCTATGTCAGTCACAATTGCAGCACAAATTCGGCCTCTGCGGCACAATTCAGGCACAACTCGAGCCTAAGGCGCTTAGGCTGCAGTTGTGCCTGAATTGTGCCGCTGAGGCCTTAGGCTGGACTGGGCTGTCACCTACCTTATAGTTTATGACAATAATACGACAGCCAATTATGCAGATTAGTCGGACATGCTTAATATTCTCCACTAGGCTTCACTCTTTGCAAGAAGCCACCCTAAAAAGAGAGTGGGAGCCAAGTGTCAGGACCTGTCATCCTACTCCATTTCTCTTTCTGAAAGAGCTCGAACGTGGAGTGACATTCTTCCAACTTGCAAAAAGGCACTCCATGGTAGACTCTGCAACGTAGCTATGCAGTTGATTTCACAGTGGGCCAAAGAGAAACAAATACAGTCATCTCAAGGGCTCATTTCAGAATTGTGCAATTAATGCTGCAGCCCAGTTCCTTGGAAACTTTGTCACAGTCGCATTTGCAAGTAAATTAAAAACACAGCAAAGGCCTTTTCAAAATATCCTCCAAAACACCAGATAGATATGAACATAATGTATCAAAAAAAAAAAACACCCCAGTTTGACTAATAACTGGCCTAAAGTCTTAAATCAGTGACAGAATTGAGGCATGCTGGAGTTCAGGTGAATGTTTGAAAAGTTTGATTTTTATGTGAAACTTCACACATTCAAGTGGGGGGAACATTCGTCAAATGAGGGAAACCCCCCCCCTCTTTTTGCCTAACTACAGAAACAGCTTCTGTTCAGTTCTAAAATATACAATTTTCTAGCATACAAAATGTGTGAACTAAATACGACACCTGAAAGGTTATGTCCAGGACCCGGCCTGCCGGTCTCCGCAGGACGGGGGCCCAGATGAACCAGGACCGATGACAACTCCACCGCTCAGAGTGGTTGATGCGGAAACGAGGCCACCTGGCAAGACAGGTTCTCCTGCCCCACGCAATGCCACATGGTGCGAGCGGCTAGAACAGCCAGGCTCGGTGAGGGTCAGCCTGAAGAAAATGCCTCCCCTCACCCTGCTAAGAAGCGGCTGTGGTGAAGAGCTGTCTATATCTTTGGTTTAACTCCATTTTGATTTCTCAGTCTTTTGGATTCTCTGCCTGCTTGTTGCAGTGCCTTGGAGATTGGCAGGCGTCCAGCAACCATGAAGCTGCATTTTTGGTTCTGTCCTGCCTAGGGAGTCTTATCTGTATGGGAACTGAGTTGGTTAGTCGTTCCCTCATTAGTTCAACTACCTGTGTTAGACATCACAAGACTCTTTCAGTTGGGAGGGGGATGAGGAGTTTGAATGTGTGTCATCTTCTGATTGGTCAATTGCCTTTGTCCATCCCCTGATCCCCAAAAGGGTATTTAAACTGTCTTTGGTGAATCCATTTAGGAGCATCTCATTTTCACTTACTGCCTACGTGCTATGGCGTTTTGTGGAGTTGGCTTCCTGGGCTGAACTGCCCTGATGCCTCCCAGCCAAGCCTGGCTGGGTGGGCCCCTGAACAGCATCCCTGCCTGGGATGCCTGAAAACCTTATTCCATCTTTGGTGAGTTCTTTAGGGAAATGTTAAGCTTAGGAGTTATCTCTTTTTTGTGTTATGTCTGTTATTTTGTATGTTGTTTGTATGCCTTATGTATTTAGCAGTTTACTGCCTCATTTATTCCTGTGTCTCTTCTATGCCTTTTGCATAGTCTAAATTAAATAAAAAACTCTATTTTATACACTGTGGTTTTCCTTTGAACCAACCCAAGCTAAATCCAAAGTCTACGCTGGCCACACGCTACCCTGTTCTCTCTCACGTTGGGTCATTTGGACTACCCTTGGTCAGGGAGCCACTTGACTAACAGTCCTGTACTCTGCAGCCCCCCGGAAGCTGGGGTTTGGGGGGAGCTAGGAGGCCCCCGCTGGTGGCAGTCTACCGTTGTCCCCCTTGTTTTGGGGGTGCCCCCCTCCTTGGCTAGGTTGGGGGGGAAAGGAGCAAGGGGGGAGTGGCGCACGCCGGTTTGCTGGCCTTGTCCTGTGCTGGACTCAGGGTGGCCATAAACCCCCCTTCTCTACAGCGGCCAACGGCAAGCTCAGACCCCGGGGGCCAAACAGCCAACCACCGGCTGGCACAGACCCAAGGAAGACCTTGCAGGACCAGGGCCTTTGAGCAAGGCAGCCAGAGCTGAGCGGATGCCTTGCAGGATCAGAGCCTTTGAGGGAGGAGGAGGTAAGGAATAAGAGGATCCCTTGCAGGATCGGGGACTCGGAGCACCAGGGGTGAGACATGGGAGGGGCTTCCAGTATATAACTACTCATCCCAGGGTCAGTGTAGGGTAGGTGGGGCTATGCAGATGGCTGGCCTGCCTGTGACCCAACATACGACCCTGTGAGGCTGGGAGAAGACTGTAGAGTGCTGTAACCCCCCCTTCCCTGGACCCACATCTGAGGCCTCTGGGAGTACACATCTTGTGGGTGGTACCGGCAGAAGGGTACCCACCCCAGTAATAATAATTACAGTAATAATTATAATTATTATTATAATAATAATTATATAATTATAATAATTATTATTACTGTAATAATAATAATATTATAATAATAATTATTATTATTAGCATCATCATCTTCACAAGAATTCTGTAAAGAATTAAGCTGTGAAATACTGGCTCTTCCAAACTCATTCAGTGAGATCAATGATAATGGAAAGATTTGAATCCAGGTCTCATGCACTTATGTGCACTCCCCTACAATGGTTTCCATTTGACATAGCAACTTGCTTTCTGAATAAGGTGCTTCATGTTAGCAGAGTTGAGGAAATCAATCAGTCCCACATACAGCAAAGCTCAGTTTTGCTAAGAAACTTTACTAGAATGGAAGAACAGCAGCCATTATTACAGAGCATTATTACAGAACAAGTAGACAGGGGGGAAAACCTAAAAAGAAGTCTAGTAGAAGTAGGAGAGAGCAACCACAACCCTTTAAACTAGGATGTGAACTGAAACAGCTTCCCCTACTAATGGGGATAAACACATATACAGTACCCACACCCACTGTTGTGCAGACCTTACTCACGTGCTATTGCTCTTCCAACACTTCATAAATGAGTATCATAAAGATATTAAGGGAGGCATAGATCTTTGAATTTCTTTCCATGATAGGCCCCTGATCTATCTAAGATTTTTCCAAGCTGCAAGCTGTAACCAGCTGTAAGCTGTAGCCAGGTGCAAGCTGTAACCATGTTTTCAAGTAGTTTTACTTAACAGCATGAAAGACACAAGATCTGCTCTCTTGCAAGTACAACTAATTTCACAATTGACCCTACAAAGTTCCATTTGATAAAAGCAGGCTATTCTTAGGATTGCACTCCTTCTACATATTTGCCAAAAAGTAAAGATCTCAGTTCTTACTATGTTTCTGATATTTTTATACTTGATTTATTTGCTCTGACCAAAAGAACCCCCTGCCAACATCTCTCATGGAGCAGTATCTGTCCAATATGTATTTAAAGGCCCTATATATTTGTGGTGCATGTCTTGCGCAGCAGATGGTAAGCAGAACATAAAACCTTTATTTATATGTAGTACATTTACCAATCTGATTTGAGGATGCTGGGAGTTTGTTTTGTATAGCAAAGGAGGTAAAGTCAGGTGTGTACAGCAGGATAGGAAAGTCATCAGAATGATTAAATGACACTTTGCAAATTGGCCAGATCAGAAGATTGTATCTCAGTGTGCTGGTTTGCAATGGTAGTTATATATTATGATAAAACTGAAAAACAAGGTAAGGAAAAGAACAGCGGTAGAGAAATGGCGGCTTATACTTTGAATGATGTTTCTTCACCTATTAGAAACATACCGTAATCATAATGAGCAGTAGTGACCTACCTGTAATCATTTTTAATTACTATTTAGCACAGTGGGTTAAACCACTGAACCATGAGCTGTCGATCGAAAGGTCGGCAGTTCGAATCCGTGCGACGGCTCCTGCCAACCTAGCAGTTCGAAAGCAAGAAATTGCAAGTAGATTAATAGGTACCGCGTTAGCGGGACGGTAACAGCGTTCCATGCACCTCAGTGTTGAGTCATGCCGGCCACATGACCATGGAAACGTCTTCGGACAGCGCTGGCTCTTCGGCTTTGAAACGGAGATGAGCACCGCTCCCTAGAGTCGGACACGACTGGACTTAATTGTCAAGGGATACCTTTACCTTTACTATATAAATTGTCATCCACCAGGTCAAGTGCCTTATGTTGCGCCCAGCCAAGTGCTGATCACTTGTTTTTGCAGTCCCAGAGAAGGTGCAAAAACAACAAACTTTTTGGGCTCAACATCGGCTGCTGTTTGATTTGCAGTGCAATCCAATCTACATTTTAGACTGGCAGAGCACCATTCCGTCTAGGGTGTTGCAAACGTGTCGTAAGGCATGTTTGCGGCAACTGGCGAGTAGGGGCCGGTGAGTAGGGGCCGATCTACCCACCTCAGATTCAGTGGAGTGCCTGCTGGGAAAGGTAAGTTTCCCTACCGGGTAGTGGAGGGACAGGGCGTTCCGGGAGGAGGGCTTGGTCGGCAAGGCCTGGGAAGAGGAAGGGATGGAAGTAAGCCCCACTGAAGTAAATGGGACTCACTTCTGAGTAGACATGCCTAGGATTGCACTACGAATGGCCTGGTTACTTCCAATACCAATCTTGCATCTCTACTATAAAAAAAAAAGTCTAAACAATGATCTGATCCTGATTAATAGTAGATAAAGATTAAAAAAAACTGTTTTCCCAGATTCTATTAATATAGCCTAGTTTCAATCTGGCAAGGATTTTACATTTTAACATAATCTGTAACTTACACATTTTATGCAGTCAGACAGAAGATAAAGTCACATATTTTACTACTCACATTTTAATGCGACCCTTCATGATTGCAGGTTGCAGCCCTTATGACAGAGGAATGAACCTCAGGAGTGTCAGAGTCCGGGTTTCTCTGAGATAACATCTCAGGATAACATTGTTTGCAGCTGCCATAATTTCTTGACTATAAACCTGAGTATGCAAGAATAAGAAATGGTATAAGAATATATATAAGGTATAAGAATAAGAAATTGTCATTGGTATAAATTATTGGAATTCCCCTGATGTTAACTCAGGTCTCGCCAATAAGCTCATCAAGTTTCTTTATACAGATGAAACGTTAATACAGGTGGGCCCCCATATCCACTGATTCGCTATCCATGGTTTCAGTTATCCACGGATCGTAGGGACCCCCCCCCCCAGACGTTTACTTTTTTCCCAGTAAGCTTCGTTTCTTCCTTAAAGAAACAGGAGAAGCAGCCTCTGACTGCTTATTACAGGCAAGTAGAACGAGACTAAATACTAGAGAGGCTCTGCAAGGTTAACAGAAACCTTGCAGAGCCTCTCTAAGACTTAGTCTCGTTCTACTTGCCTGCAATGGAGGCTGCTTCTCTGTTTTTTTTAAGGAAGAAACAAAGCTTGCTGAAAGAAAAATAAGAGCTGGGGGGGAGCATGCCTGCCTGCAGGGGAGGCAGGGTGGGGGCCCTCAGGAAACCATGGAGGGGGTGTTCGCTCTTATCCATGGTTTCAAGTATCCACGGAGGGGCCTGGAACATATCCCCAGCGGATATGGGGGCCCACCTGTACTTCATACGATTAGTTGTATTTACTGTGTTTGGATTGTGTTGTTATTAGAATGCATTTTCACTCACCTGCAGGGAGGTCAGAGCACCATAGCTCTGGTTCTCAGGTGATCTTCCATTCAGCTCAGTACTGGACAGGCTCTTACCTGCTTAGCTTCAGAAGGCTGCAGACTTCTACACACAAACCTGAGACTCAACTCCATTGAACTCAATGGGACTTAAGCCGGAGCTACATTGCACGCGTTCGCGTTCTGAATACGTCTGGTATCCCTCCACCAGGTCAAAATAACCAGCTGTGATTGGCTGAACGAAACGCAAATGCAGCCAAAGTCAAGCTGGGCTCGGCTTTGGCTGCGTTTGCATTATGTTCAGCCAATCAGAGCCCGTTGTTTGACCTGGGGGTGGGGGTGGGACACCAGACGCATACGGAACATGCAATGTAGCTCCGGCTTTACTTCTAAGTAGATATGCAGATTACACTGTAATTGCCCAATCTTATCCCCCACCATTGGAGGCAGTGCAGCTGTGCTGGTGGAGCGCGTATTGCATCCAATGGTGTGTGTGTGGGGGGCAATCAGGATGCCTGCCAGAGGGAAACAACGATCTTCAACTAGTTGTAATTTACGGGATAAAGAGCCATGAATAAAACCAGAAAGTTTTTTTTTTTTAAGCACAGTAAAAACACATTAAAAACCGTTATTTTTTAAAAAAACTCATTAGTTAAAAGCAATGTTTCGTCCAGTTAGTATGAACTGGATGAAACGTTGGATGAAACGTTGCTTTTAATTTGTGAGTTTAAAAATAAATAAAAAATAACGGTTTTTAATGTGTTTTTACTGTGCTTTTTAAAAATCTTTCTGGATTTATTCATGGCTTTTTATCCTGTAAATTACAAGCAGTCAAAGATTGTTGCCGGGTATGAAAACTTAAATCGTATGTAAATAACAATTTTTTTTTTTAACTTTTCTCTCAGTAGGCCCCCTGATGGCCTGTGTGTCTCCTTGGACTACAGCTGGCATAAGTCCCGTGAGAGAAAGGGAGTGGGGAGGGCTGAAAAACGGGGGATACGATCTGCTGTGCATGGTTACTATTGAGATCCTCCCGCTCTGACCCACTCCCTGACAACCTGTCCTCCCCCTCCCTGCCTTGGAACCTGCCAACTTCCAGGTGCCTGTGGAGCTTCCCAGAGCTGTTGCTGCACACGCTGCATCTCTTGCCGTTTGTGGCAGTGGCCCAGCAGCAGCCATCACTAGTTCTAGCAGCACACGGCACAACTAGGGTTGGGGGTCTAAGAGTCTGTCCTCTTCATCAGGAAACTCCCAATTTGAATCTCGCTTCTGCAATACACTCATTAGGTTGCCTTATAAATATAAATACAATAGCATATAAAGCCAAATATAATTATCGTAACGTCTTTCAGTTCAGTGGCCAACTCAAATTAAGATGACTTATGGCCTATATCAGGGGTTCTCAACCTTTGGAGGCCCGGGTACCCCCTATCATGGTCCAATTTTCTGAAGTACCCCTTGCTAATTAACTGCTAATTAGGTAATTAATCATTAAATAAAAAGTACTAAAACAATTTTAAATGTGAAAAAATGTCTTGTTTAAGTGTGTGTGTGTGTGTGTGTGTGTGAGAGAGAGAGAGAGAGAGAGAGTTCTTCTCCAAGTCACACTTCCCAAAATCAGCTCTTCCCTCCCACACCCCACCAAAGTACATTTTCCAAAGTACAAAAATAAGTCCAAAACCAGAGAGACAGAAGGGCTCTGAAAATAATTACAATTTAAAATCCTTGTTAATTAACACTTAATTAGCTGCTGATGGGGCAGATAAGGGGCAGGGCTTGGCGTACCCCCAGCAAGAGGTCCACATACCCCTAGGGGTACCCGTACCACAGGTTGAGAACCCCTGGCCTATATTAAAACCAATGGAACAAGTTGCACATCTAAGTTGATTTCAATGGGATTTAGCTGCAAAAACTAACTTTAGCTGGGTTGAAGCCACTGAGGATCCATTATATAAAAACTTGCTTTGTGGTTGCTGGAACAGCTTAGTGACATGCACCTACTTCACACAACTACTAAATTCACAAGTACTTTGGAATGTTATTGTCAATCTGTAAATTGAAAACATAGTGTTGAAATGATCAAAAGAATGTGCCATCACAGGTGCAACATATAATTTAGCAATGCTTAGTTTTCTTGGTGCTGGTACAATATGTTTCCTAGGAATAACAACAAAGGCAGAATATTATCTTCCATTTTCATCCATATTACATTTTCTACATTATATTATGTACCATAAAGAAGGTCATGTGCGTCACTGTAGCGTGGCACGCGGGGTGGGCCACCCGGGGGTGACGCACGCAAAGGGTGACGCCCGCGCACACTCGTGAGCGTTGCCCCCCATCCGCACAGAGGCTCCAAGGCCAGAAGAAGGCCTTGGAGTGTCCGCCCCGTCCAGCGGTCCGGGGCCTTCTGAGAAGGCCTGATGCGTTGATGCGTTGTTTATTGGCTTTTTCGCGCATGCGCAGACCGTTTCTGAAGGCAAAAGGGAAGACCTTGCCTTCAGAAACTGTCTGCGCATGCGCAAAAAAGCTAATAAACAACGTGTTGACACATCGGGCCTTCTCAGAAGGCCCCGGACCGCCGGACAGGGTGGTCACTCTTAGAGCCAGGGGTAAGCGTCACCCTAGGGCAGGGGTGACGCGTGCGCGCCCACTCCAGGGTGATGCGCCCCCCAGCGACGATGCTGAAGAAGGTCCTTCCTTTCTTTCATAACATTTCTTTTAAGACTAACCTGCTTACAAATGACTAGAAATCCTTCACCTCCGCTTACAATGGTGGTACCTGCCACAATGGTGGTACAATGGTGGTACCTGCCACAAGCCGCCGTTCATTGCGAAGGGATTGTTTGCGATTAAATCAAATGAGGATACGATCCTGGAAATCGTATCCTCATCTGATTTAATCACAAATAATGAACCCGTTAAAAAGAAAACTCTTACTTTGGTTCCAAAAGGAACAAGCTTGAGGCAGAAATAGGAAGAAAGGAAAGCTAACAGCGCAATCCTGACTAGGATCCGGCCGGCGGCCCATGGCCACCGGCCAGATCCTGTGCTCTCTGTGGACCACCATGCGGTAGGGCAGGAGGTCTACTCGGGGAAGGGGATGCTCATCCCCTTCCCCAAGTGTAAACGGAGGCTGCCCAGATCGGCCTCCTCAGATTTCCGTAACGGCTCTGGCGCCTGGTGGGGGTATGGCCGAAGCCATCCCCCGCCCCCTACCGGGCCGCCTAGGCCAACGGGCCCCCTCCCTGCACTGGTGATCCGCCCCCTTGCCCGCTGGATCCTGTCTTACCTGGGTCCAGCGGCCGGCAGGAGCTCCGTCGTCGGGGCAGGGGAGGCCAGCCTCTCCGCTGGCCTTCCCTGCTCAAAAGTAGATGCAAACGTGCCTTACGGCATGTTTGCGACTACTTACGGCACTGGAATGCTCGTTCCAGCGCCAGAGTTGACGTGAGGATTGGGCTTCCCGAGTGCAAAAAATGTAAGAATCAACTTTTCCCCTTAGCTCTTTGTCGATTGTTAAGGATATAAAAGACGTAATCCAGAAAACGTTATATGTGTGCTGAGAGGACAAGATGACTCTCTCATTTTGCAACCCCTTTTTTGAAAATGGGTGAACAACGATATTGGAATGTGATAGATACAATCTGCAGATATAGGGTAAATAAGCAAAAAAACCACAAAACAAAACAATACATTAGCATGTAATAGCCGTGGGAGAATTTTGCAGTTCTGCTCTAGCTTGCTATCATTTCCATTTTCTGTTGCACTCATAGTGTAGTTGTGTGTGTTTTATAATGTCTCCTTAGTAAAATGATCCAGCACTGGACATGAACACCTAGTGAGCTTTTCAGAAGGTGGCTCCAGGCATCATTGGACTCATTTTCCCTGGAGAATTCAGTCATTGTGAGAGCACAAGAGACTTGTACAATTATGCCATTTTGCCTGACCTGGGTTTTGCATGCTCCAACTACCTATCAAACCACATTTGTAGTGAAAGAACCCAGGATGTTCACTGTATGCCTACTAGTACTCACACACAAATTCAATACTGTCGGATGACTATGAGCATGGCATTAAATAACGTTAAGTCAGCCGACCTCTGTTTTTTTGTGGGTTTTTTTGCACATTATTGCCGGAATAAACTGATAACAGGAAGGAGGCTCCACCTCTGGTTGCAAAACAAAAAATAAGAAAACAAATCCAGCAACAAAAACCTCAGTCCACGTGACTCTCATCAACATCTGCTTCTTTTCTTTTCTTTCATAGAAAGCATGCATGAATAATCAAGACCACAGTGCTGCTGTTAATTGTAAAAATCATTAGTAAACTTCCAGGTGCTGTTTACTACATAACCATTGTAATTTTCTGTCCTAAAATCAGCATCTCCCTAACATCATTGTCTGCCCCAGGGCATAAGGATTGTGCAGCGTTTACATTGTCAAAGTCTGTTGCAACCCCATTTGCTTGCCATGAAAGAAATGGATGCACACCTGCAGCGTTTGAGGCAGTAATTCCTAATATTAGCCAGACCTCATGAGGAGAGGGATTTTTTTTTGCCAACCTTTTTATGATTCAACACTTTACAATCCATTTGAAATCATTTAAATATTCTTTGATTTTCTTGTTTCTGCCCCATATTTATTCTTCTTTCGGAGCTGCCTCCATGTGCCACTGCTAATCTGCATACAGCAAGCGAAGGCAGCTATGCTCTGTCATACCTAGAAAGCTAAATAATAAGATGGAAATGTATGTAGCCACTCTTATTTCTCCTCCGACTTTAATTCAAAGGCGGTTTATATGGGCAGGCTTTCCAACCCCCAAGGGGTTTTTACAATACAATATTGTTCTAATCTTTCATAGAACTTTTCATTCTAGATGTTTCTTTCACAGTCCATCTCTCTCTCTCTCTCTCTCTCTCTCTCTCTCTCTCTCTGGCATTCGCCTCACCACGCTTCAGCTGACAGGGCAACCTTGACTCTCACTCAGCATAGGTTTTACTGCAAGATTCACCATAAAGAAGGCAACTGGGAATCGGGGGGACTGATTTTGTGACATGTTGAATCGCTGATCCAAACAGGTGGTGGACAGGTGGCTGACTTTTGCTCTAGGTTTTGGCACAACAAATGCAACCACCTGCTTATCTGATAATTGTCCTGTGCATACTGTATTCCTACATAACCAAATTGGCCCCATGAGCCTCCCATGATGAGCCACAGTGCTGTGCTAGTCAGAGGTCCATTTCACAAGAAGAAACCCTTTAATTAAAACTTTGATTTAAAACCCATACGGACCACTGGCGCTGCAGCCACAGCGACAGCACATGCACTGGGGCTACCGCCGCAAATGGCTGCCAGTCCCAGGCATGTGCCCAGCCCCAGCTGAAGTTGGTAAGATGGCAGAGGTGTTCCAGGGTGTTCCAAGGGAGGGTTGGGGCAGGGATTGTGGCCAGCTGGAGGCACATTCTAAAGGCAGGCTGGGGGTGACAGCAGGACCACCGATATCCTATGCCCCCCTTTCTGGCCTCAACCCCCTCCCCCTTGGGCCTACTCAGACTTATGCTAGCCAAAGAGCTGGCACAGATCCAAGTAGGCCCATTGGGGACCATGTTGCGGTGGAGTGGGTAAGTAAAATATTCCTGTCTGCCTCATCATGGTCCCCGGCCAACCCATAGCATGCAGCAGAGGCCACATCGGTGCACTGAATGCTATGGGCCAGCTGAGGATAGGATTGGGCTGTAAGACAAACAGCTGTTCTGTCCTTATCTCCTTTCCATTTAAAATGTTTTTAATTAAAATTTAAAATACATTTTTGATGACCCCTTCACATTGCCCATCTTTGTTGTTGTTGTTGTTGTTGTTGTTGTTGTTGTTAATATTTTGCATTGAAATTGTAATATTAAAGTAGTCCTAATGGAGTTTCTTCCTGACTTTAATTTTTATATAATTGTGCAAAACGTGGTCCAAGATGGCCAGGTACATTTGATCATGGAGCTCTTTGCCTTTAAATCTCACAAGGTAGGTGCTGGCTTTGCATGTGCCTGTTAATGGATGCTCTGTTTTCACCCATGGCAGTTGCACTCCATCAGCCTGCCAGAGCCTGAGAGCTTGGAGCCAAATTAAAAGCAGGAGGACAGAAAGACTTTTAGATATTTGGTCATTTTAAACCACGAATAGTAACAGTTGGCATAAATGTTTCTCTTCGGCCACTGTTTTACACAGTGTCATAGGAAACTTGGTAACATCCTTTGTCCGCTGTCTAAAATGAGGAAATGGGTTCAGAACTCCATGTTACAGCGCAATCCTATCCAAATTGCACCACCAGTGTAACCAGCGGTGCAGTGAGAACGGGAGGCCCCAGAACGGAAAGGGGATTCAAATCCCCTCCAAAGGGGGATTCAAAGGGGATTTGAAATCTCCCCTCCACTCCAAAGCCTCCCGCCCTGCACTCCCCCTCTGGTTACACTGGTAGTATACGTTGGACAGGATTGTGCTGTAAAAAGCATAACTAATGGGAAAGTTCAGATAATTAAGGAATGTTTTTCTGCTGCCCCACAGGCAGGAATCTCACAACCCCAAGGCATGAACATTTTCTTCCAAATGTTGATGGGTTGTAGTTTGAGAGATGCTCTGTTATGGACCCTTTTTCTCACCTGTTACCTTTTAAATATGAACACGTGACTGTGGTTTCCATCAGGGGATCTTTAGGGTTTCCTGTGTCGTTCATTAGTTCTTCTTGTCTATAGATAAGAGACAAGTTCAGTGAAAAGACCAGAAACGTATACAATTATTTGAGGCAATGACCCTTCCCCAGCCTTTTTCCTTCTGCATGACTATCATTTTATATGAAATTCAAGCATCAGGTCTGTTTGCATCTGTAACATATGTTTTAGCAAGCAGGTTTTTAAAAAAATCAGCTTTCAGATTCACCTAGGCTTTCTGTAAAGGCTTCTAAATACTAGCACCTTTATGACTACAATCTGAAACACATTTACATGGGAGTGTCCCATTGAAATCAAAGGATTAACTTCTGAGTAGACATGCCAAGGACCGGGCTGTGTTGCAATGCTACCTAGGAGACAGATTCCCTTGACAAGAGTCAAGAGGGCTTATTATGACATTTTTTTTTCTTTAGATAAAACACATGAATACAGTTGCTGTGTTATGCAATATGGATATTGTGAACAATGACCTTAGGACTTCAATATGAGATCCACACTTACCTAGGAGTAAGACCCATTGATTCTAATGGAACTTATCTCTGAGTAGACATGCATAGGATTGTGCAGTAGGACTATATCCCTGCTCATCCATGAAGTTTCCTAGGTGACTTTATGCCAGTCACTATCTCTCAGTCTCACCTACTTCACAGGGTTGTTGTGAGGACAAACATTGGGAAGGAACCATGTATACCACCCTGATCTCCTTGGAGGAAGCTCCTTGGGTGGTATAAAAATGTGAAAAATAAACAAACGTATGAATTGGCCATCAGAGATCTAGCACCAATGACAGAATGTTCATATAATCTCAAACACAACGCTTGTTCGCTGAGTCGATTCACATATTCAGAGGTCAGTCATTAACATCCCAATCCTATCCTTTTCCTCAAAAAGGATAGACAAAAAGCCGAAAAGGCACGCACTGGGAGGGAGCAGTGGGGAGGGAGGGGCAGAGCGGGAGGCTTCACAGGGAAAAGGGTATTTCAATCCCCTTTCTCCTCCGTAAGCTTCTACTCCGCAATGGGTCTTCTCAGACCTGCACAAGCGATTTCGCTGGCACAAGTCCGAGGAGAAAAGGGGGTGGGGAGGCTGCTGCCGGAAGGGATAGGATCTGGCGCATGCCCTCACTGCCAGATCCACCCCCTCCTGCACCCTCCCCACCCAGTTTTGCCCCCTCCCTGCCCTGTTCTGCCCTCCCCATCCTCTCCTGCCCCCTCTGCTGGCTTACGTGCTCCGGCAGGTGGCCAGTGGTCTGGTGACATGTGCGGGAAGGCTCCGCCTTCTCCAGAAGCACACTACTTGGCATGCTGCTGGAGCACACGCTTTATGGCTGCTTTTCAGCAGCCAGCAGGGGAGCCCAATAGGTTGGGCTGCCTGTGTAACTATATGCTTGTATGTGTGAACCAAAACGTCATGACTAGCAGTCGATTATGTGGACCAGCTCCACTGAAAAGCATAGTGGTTTGAAAGTTCTGTCATTCATGTTAGACCTGAGATGGCAGATTCACACATGCAAGTGACCATGGATGCTGCAGTCATCAAGTGATGGATATGTGAACCAGCTGTAGATCAACTGGTTCTAGTTTTACTGGTACAGACTATTCCATACAACATATACAGTGTCTCCTGGTAGGAGCTTTGTACTTGTACAGTAACACAATTGTTTATACCATCTACTCCAAAGGCTTGGCAAGTGAAGAAAGCAAATGTCATTCTCCGAAAATTTGTTCAAGACACAGAAAAGAACTGGGAACTGCATCTTAGACTCTAGAGGTCAGTGTCTTGAGTTCAATATGAGTTGTGTGACTTCTGGAGAACATATGTTGCCCCATGCCCACATCCTTCCTAACGACATATACTGTCTGTACCCCAATCCTTCCAAATCAGCATAAAGGTGTACCTACTCAGATCAGCTGAAAAGGTAACAAATTAATGCCCCAATCTTATCCCCCACCACCGGCACCGATGTAGCTGCCCCATGGAGGCGCACGTTGCTTCCTATGGGGGAGGGTGATCAGGCCTCCTCGAAGCATGGTAACTTTTGTTCCCTTACCTCCAAGTAAATCCCCTGTTGCCTAATGGTCTACTCAGATCTGTGCCACCTCTACCTGGTGCAGGTAGGACACAAGGCAGTATGGCAAGACCAAGCGGGGGGTATAGGAGGCACTTTTGCTATTGATAACCATCCACTGTCTGCCACCAAAACATCTCCTGGTGACCCCAGTCCCCACCCTAATCCTCCCCCCTCTCCTCCCTGTTACTCCCCCTCCCTGTCCACCCTCTTGCCACCAGCACCAGGGGAGCCAAACAAGCTTCTGCCATGTAGCCTGCAGTGACCCAGTAGTTTGTCGCAAACCACCCTGTGCTGCCGGAACATCAGTGCCAGCAGTGCAGACGGGGGGGTGGGGTAGAATTGGGCCGTATGAATACTTTAAGTTATTCCAATTTGTGCCAGTTATTATTGACCTGTGTGTGTCCAAAAGAGTCTTGATAATGGGTGAGAATGAAGAAAAAAAACCACCAACTAAATTTAAAGTATTGTCAAGCCAAGCTATGGAAGCTATAGCCAGGCTTTAGGGAAACAAACTGAGTGCCCGTCAGGAAGATTTCTCCGCATTGCCTAGGTTAACAACAAAACCCACACAATATTGGCAACACCACCTAAATCTGAACAGCACTTCATAACCATAAGGGTTTCACAGCTTGTGTCTGTTTCAGCTACTCTTAGCTCAAATTACTTCAGGTCAATATTTAAAACAAAGAACCACAACGCTAAGCAGTTCTGCAGCCCATGAACTGTTATTGCAAGCTGTTTTCCTTATTTAAAACCTCCACTGTGTTTTTCTCCACAAAGCATTCCGCTTTTGCACTGGATTAAAGCAAAATTGTGTGCTGTATAATGTGTTTTTATGGAGCGATTATTTAAGGCATGATTTCTGTTTATGGTCCCACGATATGTTCTAATCACCTTTGTTTGCCTCATATTCCATTTCTTAATTAACCGACAACCTATTAGCATAGGAAGTTTTTTTTACCCCAGGAGTATTAATTATACATAATTTATATCCTATGCATTTATTCCTTATCAGTTAGATGAATAAAACATTTACCTGTTTATAGCTACTTGGGGTTAACGCTTTCATACAGAAAACTCACCTGAGACTTCCAATCAAATTATCAGATTTTTAATTTTCTGTTACATAATGATACTGTATTAGTCATTGTGGTATTTTATTCCACTCAAGGCTAAACAATCATTTAGTGGAGCAGAGTGTTGGCAGCATTAATTACCCGACGATACACACTTTGTTCCACAATAAGATGCAACTCATGGAAATGGGAGACTAGAATGTGTGCCTTTTCTACGGATCCTATAAAGAAAGGGTCATAGATAGGCTTACCAGATCTCCAACCGGGACAGAGTGCTAGACCTTTAGGAGAAGGAATGTGGGCAGGTGTAGCTTGTTAAGCCTTACAGCACAATCCTAGGCATGTCTACTCAGAAGCAAGCCCCACTGAACATAATGGGGCTTGCTTCTGAGTAGACATGCCTAGGACTGTGCTGTAAGGTTTAACAAGCTACACCTGCCCACATTCCTTTTCCTAAAGGTCTAGCACTCTGTCCCGGTTGGAGATCTGGTAAGCCTAGTCATAGAGCCCATATCTCACCTAATGCACACTTACTGTATATGAAAAGAATGTAGGAGAACAGAATACTGTAGAGAAAGGGTTGAAACAAAGGTCTTTGACAAGTTTCTCTGCATGCTTGTGAATGTGGAAAAAAAAAGGAATTGACCCAAGCCATCAGTACTGCAGGTGTTGTAGCCACTGAGCATAACTGCTTTGTTGATCAAAATGGTTTATACTGTTGTTCCAAAGGCTGTTTAAGCACAATGCCTTAAGTGGGGGCAAAAATGCAATATTATTAGCATTTAACATTTTAATGAAGAAAATTTCTCTTTAGAAATAATCTAAGGCCCCAATCCTATCCCCGCCAGCCCATAGCATGCAGCACAACTGATGGAGCACACACTGCATGCTGTTGAGGGTCAACCAGACAACTCAGGAGAGGTAAGTAAAACTTTTTCTTACTTACCGGTACCTCCCCATAGGCTGCCTGACCTCCTATGGGTCTCCTTGGACCTATGCCAGCTATTTTGATTGCATAAGTCCAAAGGGACTCAGGGGGTGGGAAAAGGGGGATAGGATTTCAGTGTGTGGCCACCAAAATCCTCTCTCTCTCTCTCTCTCTCTCTCTCTCTCTCCTATTCCCAAACCACCCCCTGACAGGCCCGGTCCTCAACCTGAACCGAACCACCCCTGCTGCTGACCTACCTGCTCCAGCTGGGAGCTGCTGTCACATGTCTGGGGCACCTTGAAGCCACTGTCATGCACATAGGGCCGCTCGTTAGGGCTTACAGTGGCAGATCACAAGACCCACCACTATAAACCCTGGATAGGATTGGGCTATCAGTAGGCTTACCAGATCTCCAACTGGGACAGAGTGCTAGACCTTTAGGAGAAGGAATGTGGGCAGGTGTAGCTTGTTAAACCTTAGAGCACAATCCTAGGCATGTCTACTCAGAAGCAAGCCCCACTGAACACTCTAGCACTCTGTCCCGGTTGGAGATCTGGTAAGCCTAGCTGTCGGTGTCCCAAGCCTTGACTGAGGTCTCACTGGCACTTTCGGTCAACAGTTTCATTGCTCTGTCCTGAGCAGGAGTATAGTTAGGGGGAGAGCAAAGCTCTGGAACTTCTCCTATAGCAGGAGGGTGATGTCATCAGCAGGAGCACTCAGGAACTGTTTTTTAAAATATTTTCAAAGTACCTTTGCAACGAAGAAGGATCAAGCTCTTCATAAGGCAAATTGAGAAATTTGCTTGTTAATGCCATCATCTTTCTCAAGGGCTGCCTGAGAGACAGCATGTAGCCCATGTTACCGTGCGAGGATGTAAGTGGGTAAGGAAATAGATTGCCACCTTATGAGTGGTTGGGGGGAGGGGGGAAGCAGCAGTGAGAATCCACTCAATTCACTCCTTCCTTGCACAGTCCCTGTAAACAAATCAAGAAGTATGGAATGTACTGGCATCACTCCCAGTGTGTTTCCTGTTTTGTTTAAAGGAACCACACAAGAAGGAGTGTGGTGAATAGGTAGGGAAGTGGATCATAGTGGCTCCATCCACAATAGGATGGAGGCTGCTGCAGCAGACTAGGGGTGACAGACACCCTGAGTCTGTTTGCAGCTTCCTACAACACACTGTTCAACCCAGGCTTCATCGGTTACTTCATGGATGAACCGGCCATTCCTGGGACTAGGTCCTATTGAACACAATAGGGCTTCCTTCTAAGTAAACATGCATTGGCTAGCACAGCGAAATCCAAACTGCAGCCCGCTGTGCATCCAAAAACAGCGTCTGGGTGCAGCGATAGCAAAGCCTTACCATTCCGCACCACAACCTCTTATCTTTGCATCCAATCTTTACAGAAACTCGCAGTGGGCAGCTGCTTCCCCTGGGAAATCAGGGTGCAGAGCCATCTGGGGTGACGTGCAGCGGAATCTGCTGCCTGGCACAAGTTTCTGCAAAGATCGTATGTGAAGATAGGAGGCTGCGGGGCAGAACGGTAAGGCTTCGCCACCGCAGCGCTGCACCCGGATGCCGTTTTTTGGCATGCTGGATCCGGCCAACGGGTTGGGGTTTGGAGGCCCAGGGATAGTAAAATAATATAGCATTTATAGTTATGTGGGGTAATTTTTTAAATTTCTTTTTTTTTTTTAGTTTTTATCCATCGGTATTAAACTATAATAAGTTTCAATGAATGACTAAGTAGTGGAAGAAGAAAACACTATCTTGTGGTTATGCTGAAAGAAATCCAATCTGGACACTACAGACCTGAATTTTAGCTTACTGGATTGCAGAACTGTTCCTATAGGAGATGCAGGAGCACCTGCCTACCTTTCGAATAAAGAAACATTTTAGAACCAGGCTGCTTACCTCAGCACCATTGTCACAATCTCAGCTGGTAAAAAAGGGATATAAGACAGAGAAGGAACTCAGACAAGAGTAACTGAAACATTATTGTGATAAAGGTGAAAGCCTTTGCTACCCTCACATGTGAGAAGATAGCCTTTCTTTTTACATTTAAATACAAGTTCCCAGCTTCTGTTCAAGTCTTTGGGGAGTTTCATGGCCAACATAGGCCCGGGAGAAGGTATTTCATGAGATTTGACTAGTGGTACAGGATTGTACCAAGTCTTTAGTTTGAACACACTTGCCTGTCCAATAAACATCTCCTCAAGCTCTTCTTTAGCATAGCTCAATTCCCAGATGCTTCTTGTGTATGGTATTCAGCTTTTCTTTCCTTTGGCCTTGCAGGGTGATCTTTAAAAATGAGTCCCCTATGCATGCTTAATTCCTTGATATAGTTCCAAGAAGCATGGATAGCTTCTGGAATTTCTCAACTTCCATCTGGCCATTCCTGCATACTAGTATCTCTTAGGATTTGTTAAACTCCATTTGCAATACCTGTTTGAAATGTCTTCAGTTTCAGTTCTGAGATTCACAAATAAGACATCACGAGGAATATAGTGTTATCAACTTCTTTAGAAGTTACTTCTTTTCCTTGGTCCATATATGACCTGATTACTAGAGCACCTGTATCAGCAATTGCCTGGCTGTACATCATGCTATTTCTTGTAGTATTTGTAGTAATCTTTGGATTCTTGAAGGTGTATCTGCAAAGGTGTTCTGAAATGGTTTGTGGTCTTTCTACAGTTACTGTTTACCCACAGATGAATTGGTGGAAATTTGTGTATCCAAACATTATTGCCAACATTTCGTTTTCTATGGATGAATTGTTTTGTTAGATAGATGGTAGGGCTTGAGCAACATATGCAACAGGTGAGCATTTCTACAGCAATACAGCATGTAATCATGTAGAACTCTCAACTGCTCTTTCTGGTTCTTTTCTTCCATATTGTAATATTTCAACACAGGTGCTTCTTTAAATACCTCCTTTAACTGCTTAAATGCTGTTTCATGGATTGGCATCCAGCAAAATTCAACATCTTGAGCTGAGAACTGAGCGAGATGGTGTTGTCACTCTTGTCAGGTTTAGAAAAGACTAAGAGAAACAGCGCTCCGTGTTCCAGCCATATGCTACGCGCTGCGGCAAGGAGAGTCATGCCGGCCACATGACCACGGAGGCGTCTTCGGACAACGCTGGCTCTTTGGCTTTGAAATGGGGATGAGCACCACACCCTAGAGTCGGACACGACTGGACTTAATTGTCAGGGGTCACCTTTACCTTTACCTTAAGAGAAATCTAAGAGACAAACCAAGATACAAGAAATAAATATTTCTAGATAAAAGCATTCCTCGAAATCTTTGTTCATCAGCCATTTCTGTGAACTTAGCATTTCACCTATGGCCTCCGATTTAGTTGTATCAGGTTTTATTCATTGTTTAAGACATGCTCTAGGTATTTTACATCTGACATGGTACATTTGCCTTTTCCTTTATTTAATTTTAGATTCCTCCTGGCTAGAATATGCTTCAGCCTCTCTTTGTGTTCTTGTTTGATCTTTTTCTGTGACATGATATCCTCTATACAACATATGATACCATCAAGGGTCTCAAATCTTTGTTGAATCATCCTTTGCTACACTTCTGGTCTGAAGAGATACTGAATGGTAACCTAGCCAAAATTTGTATGGAATCCATAATGCTTGGAACAGCCTGAATGTGCCAAAATGTATTACTGTAAATTGTTCAGTACCTGCCAACAAAGGCTACAAACTACAAACAAAAGGACTGTTGCTTATTTTCCCCTCCAAGTAGCAGCTAGGAGGGGGAGGTGACGCAATGTAGGAAAATAATGTAAGAGACAATGGCTATTTTCTCTGCTCCCCCCTCCCCCCCCCAACACAGCTACTTGTTGTAATATGTAGTACTGTATTGTACTAAGTTGCTGGTGAAATGTTCCACAATAGGCAGCTGAAACATTTCTCCTAGATTTGCTTGTTCATCTCTCTTGGATCCAAATATACTCTTTACTTGACATAAAAATTATGGGACTGACTCACTCCATAAGATTTCTCAGTCTGATTTTGTTCCTCTTAAATTTTATAGGGCCATTGGGACTGGTACAGGTAAAGCTAACATTCCCATTACACAAAATCCTTCAAAATCCCTCCATTTAACATACATCTAAGCATCTGAGACAGTAAACACAGGACTTCCCAATCTTTTCGTCAAATGCAATACATTTTTGGTTTACAATGCTAGAGTAGATTAACGGTCAACCTGGTCCCACATCTCTCCACATGTGAACTTGATGCGCAGCCCAATCCTATCCTCCCCCGGTATAGGCTCCCCCAGTATGGGCTCTGAATCCTATCCGGGGAAGGCCATGGCTGGGTGTCTACTCAGGGTAAGCGGGCTTACCCTGGGTAAACCCCCAGCCTGTGCAATGAGGCTACTCAGTTCTACACCAGCTATTTAGCTGCTGTAGGACTGAGCAGCCCCGTGTTGGGGCTGGAGGCCTGGGAGGGTGAATAATATACGATGTCCGCCATGGACCTTATGTCTGGATGACCAGAAGGTGGCCACAGCCAAGAGCACCTTTGCAAAGCTTCAGCTGGTGCACTAACTGTGCTACTTTCTGAGGAAGGCAGATCTGGCCAATGTAACACATGCCCTAGTCACGGCTAGATTGGACTATCATACTGCACTATACATGGCACTACCTTTTGAAGAGTAACTGGAAACTTCAGCTGGTACAAAAATGGCTGCATGGGTGATGGTTGGGATCCATGCATATAACTCCAATTTTATATCATCTTTATGGGTTGCCAATGTGCTTCTGGATTCAGTTTGTGGTGTTGGTTATAAACTTTAAAGCTCTTTATTGTTTTTGTCTGGGACCAAGACAGTTGAGGGACCATTTTCCCGCATCAACCTTGCACACTTTACTCAGCATCAGAGGACTTGCTCTGTGTTCTCCCTCCTTCTGGAGTTGGTTTGAAGGGAAACATTTAACAGGGTCCTTGTGGTCACAGACCCCAGGCTGCGGACTTCCTTTTTCACTTAAGATCCATTTGGCCCTCTCATTGTTAGTTTTTCAATCAGCTGATGAAAACTCTATTTTGTTCAGAAAGGAGTTGATGCCCCATATAACGTTATTGTCCTCAGATGGTTATTAGTTTTAGCTCTCAGTTGGTTTTATGAGTTTTTAATCATCGTTTTGTTTTTGTTGTAATTATGGATTAGTGTTTTATTGTTTTATTTTTATTAATTATTAGTGTAATTAGTGGTTTTTGTTGTTGTTGTAACTCACCATGAGACCCCGTTTGTGGGCAGAAAGATGGAGTAAAAAATGGCTAAATAAATAAATTTAATCAGAATGCATTTCAGGTACAGTTGCTACTGAAATGTTTATCTCATGTAAAATCTGAAGCAAATTTGGGGTTTTCATATTCTGTGAATTTTGAGAGAATCCATACAAGTTTCAGTAGGACTAGTAACATATCTAACATAATGTACACCTTTTTTTTTTTCTGGCCAGTGTTGATGATATGATTGCATACTTGCAGTTCCTAGACCTTCAGCCTTGCCTCTTAGCAAATCATTCCTAGGTTAGAAAATCCACAGTAACAGTCCCACAAATGGCATCACTATAGCACATGTATGAAATGAAAATGCTTTGCTGTTATAATCAGCTTTCTTCCTTGCTGTGTCTTGATACGTATTTGCAACTACAGAATGTTGAGGCCATGGAGAGCCAGCAAGCAAGCCTATCACCTCCAGAAGCCTGTCAAAACAACAACATGTAGAGCACAAAATATACTTTAGCAGTGTTACAAGGAATTTTGAAAATCCTTGTCTCCTTCATGAATAAAGCAGCCAGCTAGAAAGAATGAGACAAAGTTTTTGGACAAATTCCACAATATTGCAGACAGTTACAAAATCAATGAGACTTAAGGCCATTAAGCTTTTCCAGGTGTGAATAGTTCCTCCTTAAATATGATAGATGATTAGCGATGGGTGAATCCCCCTGCATCGTGTTTAGAATGTGTTCTCTAAAAATGGATTGATTTGGAGGGTGACCACCAGATGCAAACACTCCATTTTTAAATTAATCAATGTTAAAGAGGGCCCAATCCTAATTGGACAGTTGCTGAAGCACCTTATTGTTCTTCCCATTTGTAACTGATGAGACAAGAATCATAATTAACAAATCTGTTAAAAGAACTTCCCCTGGTTGCAGCCAAACATCTGAGTGATACCTTCAGCTAAATGGAAAGCTCTGAACTCTGAAGCACTATAACATTACCAAGAGGGCAATCCTGATGACAGGTCCAGCACGGGAAGCCGTCGTGAACGTGCCATAAAGCACGTTCGCAATGACTCGGGAGTAAGGAAGACCGGCACAAGATCGGCCTCCCTCACTCTGGCGGCGGATCTCCACGCGGACGGCGGCGGAAGGTAAGCGCTCCGTCGCTGGCCACATGGGTGGTCTGGCTGAACAAGGAAGGGGGGCCATTAGCCTAGCCGGCCTGGGAGGGGCCAAGGGATGGCGTCAGCCATATCCCTGTCCCCGCCGAGCTGGCTATGCCGTTACATGGCCTCCTCTACTTCCACCAGCTATTTAGCTGGCGGAAATCCGAGGAGGCCGATAGGGCCGGCCCGGGTTTACACTTGGGGAAGGGGATGAGCGTCCCCTTCCCCGAGTAGACCTCCGGCCCTGTGTGCACCAGGCAACCTGTGCACAGGATCCGGCGGGTGGCCCTGGGCCACTGGCCGGATCGTTAGTCAGGATTGCAGTGCAAATCATGGCAATGACTTGGATTTCAGTGGGGATCTTCCAGCACTTTGACCATGCAAGAGTCTAGAGTGGATACTCACTGAGTGAGTTTGAGACCACAACATGGAAACATATCAGGAGGACCTGATGGGAAATAATTGAATACTTATAATGCAAATTCTAGCTTTTTTACACACCATGCAACCTCAGGTTCCGTCTCATCCAGAAATGAGTCCTGCAAAAAACCTGGAGATACTGTACTTGCTTCTAGAGAAAACCTGGAGACATTTGCTAAATGTGGGCCAAGGACGTACTTGTGACCATCAAATAAAATTTTCCTGTATCACACTCATCCTTGATCCAAAAGAAGTATTGCACATTCTGTCTCTGATGCTGATAAGCTCCCCAGCACAGAAATTATCAGACAAGTTTTAGCATTCCTAGAGTACTGCAGTCACGTAGATATTGCTAAACCATCTGGGAAGCAATTCCTCCCACCCACACTACCGTGCTCCCTGCAGGCTGGCACTGAGCTTCAGCCAGCTGGCATGGTAGTCACATTACCCAAGCACACTCCACACCAGCTGGCCAGAAGAAGATGCACATGCCAAGGCTGGCTGACAAGGCTTCTACTATGGTCTCCCAGCCTTCTCAGCTTCTGCTTAGGTTCCACTGCCTCCTAACAATTTTTGTTCTCCCATGAATTGTGCTTATCTTTTCTAAAAACCCTCTTTCCCTTCCTCTTTGTTGTAATTAGAGTTCAATTCCATGTCTGTCCATATCTGTTTTCCTCATCCTTGTTCCACCATAATATTTCCAGATTATCTCCCATCACAATTACTCAGCTGAAAGACTCCTCTCCGAGTCTTTCACGTCTCTTATTTTTCCTTCCTTCCTTCCTTCCTTCCTTCCTTCCTTCCTTCCTTCCTTCCTTCCTTCCTTCCCCCTCATCAACTGTGCAGACCCCTCTCTGTTACAATTACTCATATAACCCCCTTGAACAAACCACTTTTTACAACCACATGTTGTAGATTTTTCCCTTCCCACACCACTTTATCAAATGAATGAAGAGGGTAAGTAGGAGTGATCTGCTGGGTAGTGGCCCATACAGTATTTTCTATTGGGATACAAAATGGTACCCAAGTACAAAATACATGCCTACCACACCAGATATGATGGACATATTCCCTTTAAAAGATACAGCATATTACCCACATTTTCTCCAAGGAGCTCAGGACAATACATATGGTTCTCCCCCACAACAATCCTGCAAGGTAGTTTAGTCAGAGAGAGAGAGAGAGAGAGAGAGAGAGAGAGAGAGAGAGAGAGAGAGAGAGAGAGAGAGAGAGACCCAATGAGACTCTGAATCCATTTCCCCAGTCTTCATCTGGCACTCTAACCACTATATCATACTAGTTTCAAGCGTGGAAGATGGCAATTCTTTGCTCTTTTCCATATCCTTATATTTAAAAGACAAGCAATGATTTAACCCATTTCTAGTGATGAAGCTGTATTAGTCGGAGCAAAAACTCTAGCACTGAAGACTTGTTGGTAAGAAGACCTGCTGCATTCGGCTTTTGAAGAAAAAAACCGAAGCTTTCTCCGTTAAATGTAAGTGCTGGGAGGGTTGTGGAGGGTGTGGGGGGGTCGTGCAGGCCCACGGGGGAGTCACGCAGGCCCGCGGGGGGGTCGCTCAGGCCCACGGGGAGTCGGGGGCCCCTGAAAACCACGGAAATGGGGGTTCGCCCATTTCCGCAGTTTCAGGTATCCACAGTGGGGGCGGGAACGTATCCCCCGTGGATACCGGTGTCCCCCTGTATTCTTCGGCGCTCGACCTTCCTCAGCCATACATTGCTACTGGGAACACCATCACTTTGACTTTACGGACTTTTGTCAGCAGGCTGATATCTCTGCTTTTTTTTTTTTAATGCTGCCCAGGTTTGCCATAGCTCTATATCATACTCCATTATCAAGGAGTAAGCGTCTTTTAATTTCATGGCTGCAGTCACTGTCTGCAGTGATATTGGATCCCAAGAACATGAAGTCTGTCACTGCTTCCATGTCTTCTATTTGCCAAGGAGTGATGGAGCCGGTTGTCCTGATCTCAGTTTTTTTTTTAATGTTAAGTTTCAAGCCAACTTTTGCACTCTCTTCTTTCACCTTCAGCAAGAGGCTCTTTAGGTGTCCTTCACTTTCTGCCATTAGAGTGGTATCGTCTGCATATCTGAGTTTGATGAAGTTTTCCCCGTCAAACTTAATGAATCAAGCTTGTGATTCATCCAGGCCAGCATTTCACATGATGTGTTCTGCATATAAATTAAATAAGCAGGGTAACAGTATACATCCTTGCCGTACTCCGTTTTCTATCCTAAACCAATCAGTTGCTCCATATCCGGTTCTAATTATCGCTTCTTGGCCCTTATATAGGTTTCTCAGGAGACATGTGAGGTGGTCTGGTAATCCCATCTCTTTAAGGACTTGCCACAGTTTGTAGTGGTCCACACAATCAAAGGCTTTAGCGTAATCAATGAAGCAGAAGTAGAATGTATGAAATACCCTGTTTATGCAGTCAGCTTGGGCACATTCCCAACATAATTTGGAGATGATGCACATTGGCCAGACAATATGCAGAATCTCTTTCTTACATATTCTTCACATTCTAATCAAAGTGCACAGTAGCCGCAGTTGTGTATGTGCATTATCCTTTCAACTCACATTAACTACAGCATATGCAAACCATTATCCACTTCACACTCAATTGTGTGTAGGTTTCAAGAGCAGAGTAACTTTGGGTGAAGTGATAACTACCAGGGAGGGAGGTATATGTAGTAGCAAGAGCTTGTGCTGGCCATTTTGGATTCAGATCACATATGGGAAAAAAAAAAAACACTTCCCCAAGGTCCCTCTAAACACGGCAGGTCTGATCCAACTTCAGCGAAATCTCATGGAATGTCTTTTAATGTTTCTCTTAACAGCTGCTGGCTCACAAAGGTTTGGCTGGTCTGCTGGACTACATATGGTAGCTAATAACCTGATAGCAAAAGGGTCTCAATCTATCATCTGTCCTCTGCAAAAGCCACTTTGCTGCATTTCCCCCCATTTTTACAAAATGTATATGTGAATATATGTATTTTAAGAAAAATAAGAACGGAACTATACTTGATAGGAGCAGCCACATATGCTGTTCACATGTCTACTTCATGTATAAAGCAGACAATGGGATCTAATTTTAAGATGAAAAGAAGCTTGCAAGTGAGGACTCCTTCCCACAGTCCATCCTCTGAACTCCTTTTTCCTGCTGCCCAACTCTGGGGCTACGAAGAAAAGGACTTCATGTGACAGACTATGGGGAGGGAAGGTTAGAGGAAAAAGGATTCAGCCTGCTTCACCTAATGCTCCCTTTGATAGAAACATTTAATTCCCACCTCCTATTTTATACATGGACAGGGCAGATATGTATATGTGGCTGTTCTGCCTTGTCTGATTTATCACTATGTCATCATAATAGGAAAGGGGTGTTGTGGATTATTATATCCAACCCCTTGTCTGCAGCAGGAATCCTACCTGAAACATCTTTGTTTGTCAAGAAAAATACCCTGTTTCAATTGTGGCTCTGGGACTTATGGGACCCCAATCCAGGACACCAGGATTCAGAGGGTTTTTTTTTTCTTCCTTAAGCTCCACCTTGGTGATCTCAGGCAAGTACCAAATTTTACCAAACTTTATTGAATATCATGAGAAGCTAGGAGTCATGACCATAACTCAGCAGCAACCCATATACCAAATAAAGGGTGAGGGACACAGTTTGAGGAGGCACTGAGCTCACGCCCTGAGCGTGGATCCAACCAGGAATCCCGGCGACTAGTCTAGAGCACTAACCGAGCTAGAACACCTAGAAACTGTCGCATTCAAGCTGAATTCCATTGAAGGGTCAACAACTGAATCCCACATGCTTCGCTGAGCATGCTCACCGATGCAGGAAATGCATCTGGCAAGAAAACATAGAAAGGCAATGTAGTGGTAAGGGTTCCAGGCCAGAAGACTTCCCTCTAAGACTCTGCTCACCTCAAAAGGAAGACAGAGCCTGAAAAGCAGTCACACCCAGGAAGCAAAGATGGTCTTAGGAGACTGAGGGTCAATTGAGACATATACCCCAATGTGTGCTAAAGAAGTGTGCCTGTAAATGGAAGAGCCTTTTCTTTCATGTCAAACAGCCACAGGGGTTGGTCTAGTTCTGGATTATGGCATAAGGGTTAACACTTTCACCACCATCACCACCACCACCACCAGGCAGCTATTTGTCCCCTGGGTGCCTGTTTGCAGGAAATTGGAAGCATACCCCTTAGAAAAAAAATTGCTCGCATATTTAGTTTGACCCTGAGTGCTCACAAGCCACCTGCTCCCTGAGCTCTGTCCAGGGTCCTGAAAGACATGTCACTGACCACCCTGGTTTCCAGGCGTCCTGAGCCGAGATTGAACCCTGCCTCTCCTACCTGTCTGTTCCAGAATGCTTGCCATACTTGTGTCTCCCTGACTTGTCCTTGGGTTCTGCTTCACCAAGATCAGACATTTAAACGATAATAAGGTCAGAGTAAAATTAAAAGTTTACAATAGCAGTAGAGTTGTACGAAATAATGGTTGTCACTCAGGAAAAGAAGCTGGAATCTCAGCAACCAAATGTCTTTCAGTGAAGGGAAGTGGGGGGGGGGGGGGCTGAATCCAGCCCTCTGTTCTTCCACAACAGATTGGCTGGATTTGAGCTTCTTTTACCAGTCTATTGGCACAATCCTATGCCGGCTAGATGCCAGCATAATGTGCATTGAACTGGCAGAGTCTGCTTTATGGCAGTCGCAAAGCTACCTCCACCAGTGTGTGCTGCAGGGCCACGTGGGGAGGCCGGAGCGGCTTCCCACACACCAGCGGATGGCTGAAATCCCGCCAGAGCAGTTAAGTCTACACAGGGGATGAAACTGGGTGGGGGAGGGCAAGGGGAGGGCAGAAAGGGGGAGGGCGTGGGTGGAACAGGGTGGTGACGAGGGTGGGGAGGAGGGTGGCTTAGGAGGGGGCGGGGGCAGCGTCACACACCGAATCCTGACCCCTTTCCCTGATCCGCCTTCCCAGGTCAATGAGGTTATAGAGCTGGCGCAGGTCTGAGCTGACCCACCGGGCCCACAGGGGCTTACCCTAGACAATGGAACAAATATTCCCTATCCCCCCCCCCGAGGCCAAAGCTCCCCCATGGGATGCAGCAGAGCCCATGCTGGAACCACTGCATCACCGCACAGGGAGTTATGGTGGATTGGGCTGTCCGTTCATGTTGCTCCAGCTGCTGTGTCAGCCATATATCTGGAAGGCCTATATGTCCATAATTTGTGTCACCAAAACCCAGCAAAGAGCAGCAGCAAAAGTGGGCTGAGAGCATTCTCTCATCTCCTTCCCTAGCAGTTGATTGCCTAGATTCCAGCTTCCCCCCCCCCCCCCAGGGCCATATCCACACAGCCCAGGCTGTTGAAGCGGGCTGAGGAATTATGCATTCAGTATCCATTTGCACACAAGAATGCCATTGGCTCCCAGTCTGTTTCAAAACACAGTTAAGATGCTGGTAGCCCCATTAATCTCTACATCAGGGGTTCCCACCCTTTGGAGACCCAGGTACCCCTTATCATGGTCCAATTATCTGAAGTAGCCCCTGCTAATTAATTGCTAATTAATTGGATTAATTAACTAATTAGCTAATTAATCATTAAATAAAAAGTAAAAAAAAATACTTGGTTCACGGACACTCAGCTGATCCAGGGAGATAAGGCTCTTAAGTATTAAGGCTCTTTCACAGCTGGGACTGCTGCGGACGCATGCTGGGGTGGAGCTTCAGCGCGAAAACAAGTAACTTTAAAAATTCCGGACAATCTCTGGCGTATCCCCCAGCCGTTGGTCTGCGTACCCCTAGGGGCATGCGTACCACAGGTTGGGAACCCCTGCTCTACATAATTTGGAACTTAGGTACCTCTAGGGACATTTAGTCCCATATAATCTTTATCAGAGAATCTGCTGGTGTCTTTACCATCCAAGGTGAAGTGTGTAATGACTAGGGAAAAGGCCTTCTCTGTGATGGCACCCTGATCGTGAAATTCTCTCCTCACAGAAGCTCACTGAGCACCTACACTTGTTTTTTTCTGTGCCAGGCAAGCCCCTTTTAATTTTCCTGGGCCTTTTAACCCCAATCAGCTTTTAATGCATTGGTTGGATTTAAATGCTGTGAGTTTTAGGCTGCAATTGTATGCATGCCTAACTGGATAAGTCCCATTGAACTCAATGGAACTTACTGTTGAGTAGACATGCATAGGATTGCAGTCAAAATCTGCTTCCATGCATACCTAACACCTACCTGAATTGGTCATAGATTTCATGAAGGAACCTCACAAATTCCAGACCTATGTGTCTTAGCACCAAGTTTTCCCACAAAGGAAAACCCCAGGTGGTGTGCATGATTAAAGCTATATTTTACTCTATCACGTAGATAATTATGAACAGGGAGGATGTTCATATATTTTCTGGCAAAGACGACTGAACATAAAATTATTTATAAAAATGGTGGTGTGAGGAATTACTCGCTTTCAACAGGGACTTTCAGTTTACCCTGATTTCTGTCCCAGAAGGGCCCTAATTTCAGAGACTTGAGCACATCTGTATGAAGCTTCACATGAAAAACAGTTCACAAAGCAAGTGGAAAGCTATATATAAAATGATATTTACTTCTCATTTCAGATGAAGCCTGAGACAAAAGGCATATAGGTAAACACAGCTGCAACATTTTTAGGCATATAATCAAAACGCAGAAAAAATATTGGAAAACTATCTTAATTATTGTAATTAAATTGTGAGCAGTATTGATAGCAAAATACCTTTATAAAGCCTATCAAATCAAAAGGAATCATATCACATATGGGAATGCATTCTGGTGACAAAATTTACCGTGACAAAAGGACTAGGCACTCTTCTCCCCCCCCCCCAATAAATTAGTGTGGTTAGATAATGATACGTAGAGAAGAAGCTAGAGGTGGAGAATACTTTATTGGTTTCTGGTTCATTGCACTTACCCGATTCCAACTTCTGGAGAAAATGACAAATTGCACCAAGATTAAACTTTTATTTCTTCATATCCAAATTAACTCCATGAGGTCTAGAAATATGTTTAAAAGAAAGTACCAGGCATCACTGGTCTAAACCAACACATAACTGATCATTTTCATTAACTGGGCTTCAGTCGAGTAAACTTCATTATCCAATGGTCTTAGTTTCATTTATTGTTGAATAGTTACTGAATATGTAAGAATATAAGAACATAAGAACATTAAGAATATAAGAACATAAGAAAAATGGTACTGGATCAGGCCCAGAACCATAACTATGATGCAGCCTGAGGGGCAGCTGCCCTGGGCACTTCGCCAAGAGGGACGCAATTGGGACTCCTCCTCTCAGACTTCACCATGGCCGTCTCCTCCTTGCAACCTCCTCCTTGTGCCTCCCCCCCGGAGGGGATCGTGAGGAGGTGGCGGCCATGGCCCGATCGCAAAGCCGGGGCCATTCTCTCTCTCCGCTTGGCCGTCTCCTCACCACTTCCTCCTCAGGGCACACCCTGAGGAGACTGTGAAGAAGAGGGCAGCCATGGCCACTCGCCCTCTCCGCTGCGGCTGCCTGCTACCTCCTCGCAAAGTGAAGTCACTGCACCAGGCACAGTGGTAGCATGTTATGCCACTGATCAGGCCTATTTAATCCAGGATTCTGTTTCCCACAATAGCTCACAAACTGCCTCTAGGGAAGAGCACAAGTGGGAGAAAAAGGCATCTCGCCTGCTATTGCTCCCCTGGAACTGTTATTCAGAAGCATACTGTCTCTGAACCTGGAGATAGTGCACAGCCACCATGACTAGTAGTCATTGCTAGACCTGTCCTCCATGAGTTTGTCCAATTCATTTTCAAACATATCACAGCTAGTGACCATCATCACATCCTGTGGCAATGAATTCCACAGACTAGTTATGTGCTGTGTGAAGAAATATCTCCTTTTGCCCATCCTAAACCTCCCACAATCTGTTTCATTTAATGACCTCCTGGCTCTAGTATTATGAGGGAAAAAAGTTATCTCTCCCCACTCTCTCTGCACCATGCATAATTTTATGTCTCAATTATGTCCCCCTTTAATTGCCTTTATTCCACGCTAAAAAGCACCAGATACTGTAGCCTTATCTCCTAAGGACGGTGTCCCAGGCCTTTGATCATTTTGGTTGCCCTCTTTTTTTACCTTTTCCAGCTCTACAATATGTTTTTAAAATGGGTACAAGAATTGTACACAATACTTGTATTCTGCGCCATAGATTTCCATAGGGGCAACATACTGTAATATTAGGAGTCTCATTCTTAATTCCTTTCATAATGACCCTTTGCATGACATTGCCTCAGTCACATCTGCCACACAATGTTTTCATTCAGCTTTCCACCATGACCCCAATTGCCTGATTTGTCACTGACAGTTCAGACTCCATCAGTGTATATATGAAGTTGGGAATTTTTGCACTAATGTGCATTGCTGTGCACTTATTGACATCAAACCCACTTTTCTCATTTAGTTGCCCATTCATCCAGTTTGGAGATATCATTTTGGAGCTCTTCATAATCTGCTTTGGCATTTAGGTAAAGGTGACCCCTGACAATTAAGTCCAGTCATGTCCGACTCTAGGGTGTGGTGCTCATCCCCATTTCAAAGCCGAAGAGCCAGCGTTGTCCGAAGACGCCTCCATGGTCATGTGGCCAGCATGACTCTCCTTGCCGCAGCGCGTAGCATGCAGCTGGAACACAGAGCACTGTTTACCTTCCCGCAAGGAGTACCTATTTATGTACTCGCATTAACATGCTTTGGAACTGCTAGGTTGGCAGGAGCTGGCCAAGCAACGAGAGTTCACCCCGTCACGGATTTGAACTGCCGACCTTTCGATCGACAGCTCATGGTTCAGCGGTTTAACCCACTGCATCACCCGCTGGCCGGCATTTACCACCCTAAAAAGTTTAGTTCATCTGCAAACTTGGTCACTTTGCTGTTTACTCCTAATACCAGGTCATTTATGAACAAGATAAAAAGCACCAGTCCCGAGACAGACCCGTGAAAGACCCCAATTCCCCACTATTCCATTACTTCTCTGTACTGTAAACATGGCCTATTTATTCCTACTCTTTGTCTACTGCCCTTTAACCAATTACCAATCCATAACAGGGCCTTTCCTCTTATTCCATGACTGCTAAGTTACCCCAAGAGCTTTTAGTGAGGGACTTTGCCATAAGCTTTGTGACAATCCAAGTATGCAATGTCAATTGGATCACCTCTACACATACCTGTTGACCTCCCAAAGTATTTGTATTGGACTTCCTTGGAAACATTCCAATTACATGTACGTTGAACTAGATAGCACCAAGGTCACTGTTCCCTATTGGTTCAAGAACAGTTACATCTTGCGCTAGGTCCTGAGTGCCACATAGGATTAAGTCTAGGGTCTCCAACACTCTGGTTGGTTCCAAGACAAACTGTTCTAGGTCACAGGCATTTACAGCCCAATCCTATCTAGGCACATTTCATGCTGAGGGGTTTACGACAGCAGACCATTCTGTCATTCTTCCGCCGTCTGCCATTCTTCATTCTGTTCTCCTCGTTCCGCTGTCATAAAATGGCTGCCAACGGTGCGAACAGCATTCCTGTCTGTCACTGGACTTGCCTGGACCTGCCAAAGCAGGTAAGGCAGCGGCAGGGAGGAAGTGAAAGGACAGGGAAGGGGGGAGGAACAGAGGGTGAGGAGGCTGCTGGAGGGGTGGATCTGGATCCTATCCTTTTTCACAGCCTCCCCGCCCACTTTGTCTCCTAGGGTTAGTGACACCCGGGGTGAGATCTCATGGTGTTGTCCCCATGGACCTCCTCTCATACCAGAGCACATGATGTGGAGGCCTCCTGGGAAATGCAATCCCTGCTCGAGTCATGGCGGGGATCAGGACAACCCCATTTTCTACCAGTGGTGCATTTTTGCACCACCAGTAACAAATGAAATAGGAAGTCATTTTAGTGTAACCTCTACCTGGGGTGACACCTAGGGCACTCCACCCCCACCACCCCCGCACCCCTAGTGACGCCCCTGCTCCTTGGACTTGTGCCAGATAAAGAGCTAGCTGAGGTTCAAGGAGACCCATTATGGAGGAGGAGGAGGAGGAGGAGGAGGAGGAGGAGGAGGAGGAACACAAGTTCTAGCAGCACAGCCCGGTGATAGAATTGTGCTGTCACTGTCTTAGTTCTCCAACTCCGCTACCTTGGCTTCAAGGGAACAAACGTGTTCCATGAGGTCCAGGACCTCATTGCACTGAGGACATATTGACGATTTCTGCCCAACAGGCAGATAGTTATACATATGTCACTCTGTGCAATACCTGGGAAAGCATGGCCCTCCCCTCAGGCTTTCAGTATCATAACTGGTGCTGTTTGTTTTGGTTTTCTTTGGGGCGTTTATGGCTTCTTTACTTGGAAAACCAAGTCCTATTTTGTGTTTTATTTCTGTATTTTGTTTTAGGGAGTTTCATTTTGAAATGTATCTGAAGGAATAATAGAGCCCTGGCCTCTTTGCCTGTCTGCTCAACTCACACAGATGCTTAACTTACCTGTTTACCTCAATGCTGTATCACCGGTCCGGAATGCTTCCATCATTGGGGCTCTTTTGTGCTCATATTGCTGGCTCTCTCACCAGCTAGCTACAAATATATGAAAACTGACCTTTGTGCTGAGGAAAACATGCATGTGATTCTTCAGTCAGTCCATTTAGCAGGACACTGAAATTTGCTGCATGTGGTGAGATCATACAGAACGTAAGGTACAGCACTCAAATAATTTTAGTTCAAATGTAATAAAACTACAGGCATAACAACTAGAAGGAGACTTTGATTATATACTTGGAAAGGACCAAGCTCATCCATTCTTCTGTGGGCTACCTAGATGTTTTGTCTAGACACAGAAAGAGAATCATGCTTTCTGAGTAAAGGTGGCGAAAAGCTAGACAAAATACCACAAAATGATGCAATCTTGCCATTTACTCCTATAATTTGGTGCTTCCAGGAACTCAGCAAGAGATTGTCTGTTTCCCACCCCCTGGTCGTGGTCCGGTGTTTCTGAAATATGCCCAGGTGGAGGGAAAACCCATTATAATCACCACTGTATACTTGAATCCCAAAGCCAGGGAGAAAGTCAAGGTGGTATTTATTGCAATTAAAATATGAGTTGCAATGAACCTCTTGACTCCTCTCTATGAAAGAAACACCTGGTAACTGAATGCAAATATAGAAGGGTAGTTTTCATCATCAAAGTTTAAAAACTGTCATGCTTCCATTTAGGGAGATTTTACCCAAATGTCAGTATTTGGCATCAAAACCATGAGTCTAATGGCAGGTGTGATCTACCAAGTCTTTTATTTCAGTGTACAGTTGAATCTTTTTATCCACGGTTTTTCCACCCACAGAATGGACTCAACACTGGTGACAAAACTGTGGAAGAGGGAGTCCACATTACCTCTTTTTTCAGCGTTGTTGGAGGCCTGCTAGCCGCTTTCCACCTCCTGTGCACTGAAAAAAGAAAAAACCGCAACCGGGAATCTGTCAAGGCGCCGGCCAGCTGCTTCCCACATGTTTAAAGTGCTGGGGAAAAAAAAGAAACATGCAACCAGGAGTTTCTGGCACCATCTACATGTTGCTTCTGGTAGTGTTTTTTTTTTTCCAGTCAGTTTAAACAAACGCAGGAGGAAGGAAGCGGTGAAGATGCTGGAAAAAAGGTAATGTGGCACCACTCCCCACCCCCTACCCCGTTTTTCCTAAAACACTGTTTTTTGTATCCACTGGGGTTCTGGGAACAGCCCCCCAGTGGATACGGAGGATCAACTGTACTCTTTATTTTGATTTCTGCAGTGGAGTAGCTAGCCCAAAATCCAGTGGGGGTTCAATCTCGAATTTGCGCCCCTTATACTCCTTTGCGCCGCCAAAGGCGGCGTGCCAAATTTCGGGGGGTGTAAAAATCGTGTTTTATTTATTTATTTCCCCCCCCTATACTCCCCGGCGCTTTCTCCACACTTTTTTACCTTCTTTTTGACTTTTTCCTGCACTTTTTTGCCTTCTTTAATGGCTGCAGCATCGCCCCTCCGGCGGCGGCTGCTTCTTAATCCAAATGACCTCATTTTGCCCTGTATATTGAATAATACCTTGAGGCCAAAAATAGTGGGACATTTAGTAGATCCTAACTATTTCCCACACACACACAACCTGAGTCCCAACAACTCATGACATATAATATCATGCACACACAGATATAATTAACTTTATAATTTTATTGTTTTTGTTTTTTTGTTGTTGTTAGCAACAGCCCCTCAACTTGGTGGACTGTCTGTGGTAAAAAAAAGGGGTGGGGGGTGCCGCCGCAACAGTCAGACTGACAGACTGTAACTGTGTTGTGTAATTTAATTTTTTAATTAAAAAGTGTGAGAAGAAGTGAGATGGTGTTCTTCTGTGTCTTCCTCATCGCCCCTTCCTTTGCAAGGTGGGTGGGTGGAGCATTTGGGACTGTGTTGTTGTGTTGTGTAATGTGTAATGTAATTAACAACAACTTGGTGGTTCAGTTTGTTTGTTCTTCGTCATCGCACTGGTCGGCCGGACGGGGATGTCTGCGATCATGCACTGGAGGAGAGTGGAGAACTCCCTCCCTCCCGGCAGCCGGCAGGATGATCAGCTGGCAGGCGCTGAACTCGGCTCGGCTTCAGCGCCAGCCAGCTGATCTGCCGGCTGCCGGCTGGGAGGGAGACATTCGGGAGGGGCCCTGGGGCCGGACTCGAAGGAGTGAGCGCGCCTGCAGTAGCGGGCGGCAGCCGGCAGATCAGCTGGCTGCCGCTGAAGTCAGCTAGGCTGAAGCCGAACTGACTTCAGCGCCAGCCAGCTGATCTGCGGGCTGTCCGGGAGGGAGGGAGACATTACAACGAGGGAGGAGCACGCCCGCAGTGGCTGGGCCAGCAGCAGATCAGCTGACTGGCGCGGCGCTGCTTATGTCGGAGGCTGCCGGGAGGAGGGAGACGAGGAGGAGGAGCGCGCAGCACAGCAGCAGTCGGCTCGGGAGCCGCTTGGCTGCACTTTTTTCCAAGAACAAGAGGCGCGAGCGGGCGCCTCCCGGAAGTAGCGTGCCCGCTCGCGCCTGGGGCGCAGCACACCAGAAAACCATATATTTAGACGCCACTGGATTTCTGCCAGAAGAATGTACAGTGATTTCTTTAGGTATCTAGTAACTGTGCTATAAATCTCTGAGGTTAAAATACGGTTAAAAGCCAGAATTCCACACTCACAGAAAGCAAAAGGATTTTCTTTGAATTTGTCTACTTATGTTGCAGATACAATAGAGGGTTTTAAGGTGGACCCCATCCTCCCTTGCACCAGTCATTGTGGGTCTGCCACTTTGCCCTATTAAAATAATTCACCCTTTTAAATAAAGCAGAAGATAGGATTGGTATGGCTGCCTCTCAGTGGGGCTCTTTGATTGGCTGAGGGGAGTCTTAGCCGTTGTTACTGCCATTGCCTGCCTCTTGACACCTGAGGGAAGCAGTCACAGGATCCCTGCCTTCCTGCTCCTCTTCAGCCTTCCTCACATGGTGCATTTCTTTCCCTCAACTTCTATAGCAGCAGCTTCTGCTACATTTTTGGTGATGACCTCAGAACTGAGAGTACCTAAAATCTACAGGCTCGCACTCCTAGCACTTGAAAGGGCAAACTAGACGAACATATCAAAGGGACTGAAAATAGCCCACCAGCATCAGATGCATAGCAACATATTAAACCAAAACTTTTAAAAAAACAACAACAAAGAAATTGTATCTATATTTGCTGCAAAAAAAAAAAATCACAAAAAGTAGAATACAGATCAGATATTACGATGCAGGAAAATTCAAGTGTAGACCAAAAATGTAGCTAGCCCCATACTGAAATCTGTCTTGCTTTCAGCAACTCAGCTACACATCATCAAGGAGTAGTATATAAGTTTCCCAACAACTACATTCTACGTTCTCCCAAATTGTAACTAGCTTGCACCAAATCATCTCCTGCAGAGAGAGCATCAGAGGTCAGCCAGGATGTGCGTTGGAAGAGGGCACATGCACATCAAAGGGCCCAGCCAGCCAGGCTGATCCTTGAACCTTTAGTACCAGTGAAGAGTGGTACTGTCCTCACAGGACTTGGTTTCCAGACCCCTCACTATCTTACAGCCCAATCCTATCCACTGGTCATGATGGTAGAACTCATGTTCCACTGTTGCAAACAGTGTGGCACCACCGTAAATGGTGCACCGCTGCCAAGTGCGAAGGACCCACCAGCAAAAACAGGTGGTGTCTCCCCATGCCTGACCTACAGGTGATTGGGTGGTCTACCAAGAGGTAAGTGAAAAACTGTTTTACTTACCTCTCACTGGCTGTCCAATCACACACACACCCCCCAAGCATATAGCTCATGCTCCATTGGCATGGCTACATGCTATGCAGCTATGGAATAGAACTGGGTTCTTAGTTGCTCTCCTCTGAACCTGCCCCAGCTTGTCACTGTCCTTCTTAAAATGCGATGCCCAGAATTGAATGTTCTAGGCCATGTGAGGTCTGACGAATGCCGAGTAAACTATTACTTTTCAACTGTTACCTGGACTCTTTGCCTCTGTTCATGCATCCCAGCATGGCATTAACTTTTTCTGCAGCTGCATCACACATATATTTACACACATATCACGCTGCACAGATTTATTTCCAGGTACTACAGATCATGCACACAACTCTCCAAATCTTCAGCCTGTGCTTAGCACAATACATGCTACTATTCTGCATGTATAAAGTAGAAAGTAAGCAACAAACCCTGAATTGTTTGGGCAAGATTAGATTTCCTGTTTGATACATTTTATTGACTAAATCCCCCAATATACTGCATACAAAGTTTATTGCTTTGTCATTTTGCCCCAGACAAAATCATCTCTCACTAAACAAAAGCAAGACTGAGCAGACTGTCTGCTAAAGAAAGTGTTCTGGCCAAAATACAAAAATGAGTAATTAATTGGATTCAGTTTTTAAAAAAGAGATTCCAAAGAAATAAATCTAATTACAGAGGAACAATATAAATCCGCAATAATTTTATGACCATCCCTGGATCGTTTGAAGATCTCTCCACATTTGGCTCCACCTTCCTTGGGCTCTTAGCATTTCCAATGGGTCATTACTTGGCCAATGAAGACATTTGGAAGAGTCGTTAATGCCTTAATAATTCACATCCAGACATTGTCTTTTACCTTCCTTCATGAACTGCAGAGCGAACACAGCATACAATTCATTAACACTGGGATCAAAACCAGGCTCCCTGGCTTCCAAAACAAATGATCAGTCATGGAGCCAAAAACACAGCGAAAGTAGGTTAAGCCAGTGTAGGCTCTGTTTTTATTAAACTTTCACAGTGTTTAGACTTAGTCAGCCACAGTGGACACGGCCCATTCCATGACAGATTTTAATATGCACTGCTTTCCCCTTTAGGGCAATGAAAAGCCTGGAGTGTCATTCTTCTAGTTTTGGAGTACGAGATTATATTCCTTGTTTTCTGCAAAGTCATAGGCAATGACATCACACACTTGGCACAGTAGTGGCAGGGGCTGGGCCTGATTAAGGTGTGTGTGAATGTGTGTCGGTGGTGCATGCCTGCTATTGAAAGGCTTCAGTGGCTGGCTCAGTTTTGTTTGTTGCATCCTGTGGCTCTACTGAAGAGCAATGTACACTTTAACTGAAAATCTGTCGGGCAGCCCAATCCTACCTAAAATGCGGTGGTCGGCCTAAAGGGCCGGCTGCTGAATCCTAGGCCCATTGCGCGCCACGGCCAGAGGCGTTTCTACTGTGGGGGCAATACTGTAAGTTTTGCCCCGTCCTAGTCCCTGTTTACAACCTGGAACGAGGAGGCCCCACCCCCCGCCATTGGAGTCATCCAGTGCGGCGAAGGTACTGAATGGCTCCAATGGCGAAGGGGCAGGGCCTCCTCGTTCCTCGTTAATTTTCGTTCTCTGCTCTGCTGGGTTTTGTATCCTCTTGTAAAGCAAGATCACATACACTTTCATCCCCCCTCCCCAGGCAATTAATGGTTTAGGCTGCAATTCTGTGCACACTTACCTGAGAGTAAGCTCCATTGAGAACAGTGGGACTTGCTTCTGAGTAGACATGCACAGGTTTGCACTGTTCATTTAAATAACTGGCATATATTTAATGCCAGTGATTTAATTAAAGTTTTTTAATAGCACCAAACTTTAAGGGTGCGACTTATAATCAGGACAATACGGTATTAGGGAGGCACAGCCACTACCTTTAGAGGGGCCATACTAACATAAGTCACTTGGGATAATAATGATACATACACTGAAACAATGGATGGAAAAGGGACTCACTGAGGCTGTAAACTGGTACTGATCATACTGCTTCAGCTTGCAGGCATGGGCTTGCAGAACTGAATGCATGGTCACAGAAAAACATTCCTAATTATAGAACGTTAGCATGGAAAGGAGAAGGCTAGGTTAGAATTCCTCTCTCATAGTTTAATTTGTTTAGTTTTCTATTGTGGAGGGATTTTTTTATTTTTTATTTTTGGTATGGCGCAGCAGTCCATCCTGAGAATCCCCGTCTGCACTGTGCTATAGCACAGTGCAGGATTCCACCTTGGTACAGGATGGTGTAGTGGTTCTGTTGTTGGACTTAGACCTGGAAGATCCAGGTTCAAATCCCTGCTCAGCTATGAAGCTTCCTGGGTGACCTTGGGCCAGTCACTACCACTCAGCGTAACCTACCTCACAGGGTTGTTGTGAGGACCAAAGGAGGGAAGGAACCATGTACACCACCCTGAGCTCCTTGGAGCTAAGGCGGTATAAAAATGTAAAAAATAAATAAGCACTAGGTCAAATACACAATTGATATCTGCTTTCAGAATGTTGCAGCTTACAAGCTAGCTCTTGGAAGATATAATAATGGAAACTTCACCAAACACCTCATTAGGAAGAAGAAATAGTGCACACTGCTAGTGCTATAAAAGTGTAACTCTAGAAGAAACAGCACAAATGAGTAGATATTATACCATTTGATGATGATAGCTCAAGGTCAATAGCGCAGCGTGTGAACAGCGGTATTGTATGGCTAGAATTCATGTTCTAGAAAATCTTTGGTTCGGTTTGTCAATCACTTAGCTCCCAGACTGACCTATGCAAACAAATAGCACTGATGCCACCAATTCTACTCTGCCTAAAGCCTCTGCTGCCTCATGCTTGAAATCTTTTGTAACCATAAACAGCCAGAGAACAGGAGTTTTCTTCACATGAATATGTACTGTAAATCTTTGGGTTGCGTCCAGATTTCTTGACTCACATGAGAGGTTTTTGGACGGAGACCATTTGACTCACCCAATCTTATCCCTTTTCAATCTACACCATGAGAGTTCCAATTTGGGTTTTTTTTTAAAATCTCCTCTGTGTTTTTGCTGTCTTTATCTTGCCAGATAAGCTATTCTACACATGTATGATTTTGTCTGAAAAAGCACTATGTAGCATCTGTTGAGAAGGTGCCCTCTTGTTCTGTCACCAGTGTTGGGCTGAAAATAGGGACCCATCTGACATTTTTCTGAAGAAATTAATTTGTATGTGTATCAGTTAAAATGGTTTGCCTGTTTCCTGTTTCCTTTTCCCATCTTCCTCCTTGCGACAGCCTTTCCTGTCCCTACACTGATTCAACAGAAGCCCGACCTGTCAGCAAAATAACTTCCATATTTGGATTTAAACAAAGTCCCGCTGACCTTTTAAAATCATTAGCAAGGTATATAATTTGGTATTTAGATCCTGTTTTGGATACATCTGAAATTTCTCTAACTTTTCAAGACACCTTCAACACTTCCGATAAAATCAGAATGTTCACATGCAAAGGTCAAATACGCAAACTCCCACAAAACATTTTAAACCTTTGAATAGGCAGAAGTGATCTGAAGTGGTAAAGAAGCAGAATTTCATTCAGAAGGCATCATCAAATATGAGGTCGAACTTTCTTTGCCCAAGAAGCCAATGCAGAAGCTGTGGTTAAACATCCATGAGTGATCCCACCACAGCAATGACAATCAGGCAGGATGTGGAGAGTCATATGCAGACACTTAGCTGTCAGGCTCTCCCCTTCCATTGAGGTAGTAGGAGATTTCCAGCTCAATCCCATCCTCGGCTGGACCGTAGTGCGTAGCGGCACCGGTGCAGCCTCCACTGCACGCCATTGGCTGGCAGGATACCATGCTGCAGCAGAGAGGTAAGTAAAAGAATGTTTTACTTACCTGCTCCACTGAGCCATGGCCTCCAATGGGCCTACTTGGATCTGCACCAGGCTTTTGGCTGGCATAGGGTCAAGGGACACAAGGTCAAGGGACACAAGGGGGTGTGTTGAAGCTGGAAGGGGGGCATAGGGTAGACAGAGCTGTTGCCGCCAATATCCGCCCCCGACCTCCCCATGTCCCAGGCTGGCCCCAATCCTGCCCCTCCCCGCCCATGATCCACCCCACTACCAACTTACAGGCACCAGTGGTGGCTGGGCACTCCAGTGGCACGTGCGGTCACTAACCTTTCACACTGGCAGCCCCATTCTGTGTGCTGTTGCTCCAGCTGTCGCACCATCAGCCCAGGCCTTCCAATGATGGAATGGGAGCTTTGTCAGCAGAAGGCCCAGATAGGATTGGGCCATTAGACAAACTTCATCGTATGATATTAATCAACTGGTTCTGTTCCTGAATCTCTTTCTACAGTAGTACAGCCATTATGTTCTCCTGTGTAAGCCAAGCAGAGTCTGGTCAAAATTCAGTTCTCACTTTGTTTCGTTACATGGCAACGTTCTTTTAGAAACGCTTGCTTGACAGACCAGCAGGTGTACAGACAGATATCACAGTACTATCTAGATAAGATTTGTAAAAAGAGAGAGAATATTCCATTTCTAATCTATGCTGAAACAGAGGGCACTTTTACATCCCATTGATTCAGTGGGAGGCATTCAAAGACATGCTTAACTCTCCCATCAAAATCAACAGACCTCAAATATGCAGAGATTTTGCAAGATTGTGTCCAAAATTTTTCCAACAGAAATGCTTCCATGTACCGTAAGACATTGCCATTTGGATTGGTACTGCTTTTCTAAAAGACTCCCCTCCCCCCCAAAAAAAGCATTGAAAAATTTACAACGTCTTCCCACGTCTTCAGCCAGACTTATCACAGCCTTATCCTAAGCACATTTACTCAGAAGTCCCATTCATCTCGACCCAACATATTTCTAGATAACTATGCTTGAATCGCATTTCTTAAGTGCTTTAATTTTAGAGAAAATTGTTCACTACAAGTCAGAGCAATAAGCACATTAAGAACATAAGAACATAAGAAGAGCCAAAGGCCCATCTAGTCCAGCTTCCTGCATCTCACAGTGGCCCCACCAGATGCCTCCGAGAGCACACAAGACAACAAGATACCTCTATCCTGTTGCCACTCCCTTGCATCTGGCATTAAGAGATAGCCTATTACCAAGACTAGGAGGTTGCTTTTCCCCATCATGGCTTGTAACCTGTGATGGACCTTTCCTCCATAAATCTGTCCAATCCCATTTTAAAGGCATCTAGGTCAGTGGAATGCTAAAGTAGGAAATCAAGAAATAAACGGAACAACAGGCAAGTTTGGCCTTGGAGCGCAAAATGAAGCAGGGCAAAGGCTAACGGAGTTCTGTCAAGAAAACACGCTGGTCATAGCAAACACTCTCTTCCAACAACACAAGAGGCGACTCTACACATGGACATCACCAGATGGTCAATACCGAAACCAGATAGATTATGTGCTTTGCAACCAAAGATGGAGAAGCTCTATACAGTCAGTAAAAACAAGACCTGGAGCTGACTGTGGCTCAGATCATGAGCTTCTTATTGCTAAATTCAGGCTTAAACTGAAGAATGTAGGGAACACCACTAGACCAGTCAGATATGACCTAAACCATATCCCTTATGAGTATACAGTGGAGGTGAAGAATAGATTTAGGGCATTAGACCTGGTAGACAGAGTGCCTGAAGAACTATGGACGGAAGTTCGTAACATTGTACAGGAGGCAGCAACTAAAACCATCCCAAAGAAAAAGAAATGCAAGAAAGCAAAGTGGCTGTCAGATGAGGCTTTACAAATAGCTGTGGAAAGAAGGAATGCAAAAAGCAAGGGTGAAAGGGAAAGATATAAACTGAATGCAGATTTCCAGAGAATAGCAAGGAGAGATAAGAAGGCCTTCTTAAATGAACAATGCAAGGAAATCGAGGAAAACAACAGAATGGGGAGGACTAGAGATCTCTTCAAGAAAATTGGAGATATCAAGGGAACGTTTTGTGCAAAGATGGGCATGATAAAGGACAAAAAAGGCAGGGACCTGACAGAAGCAGAAGAGATTAAGAAGAGATGGCAAGAATACACAGAAGAACTATACAAGAAAGATCTGAATGTTCCTGATGACCACGCTGGTGAGGTCACTGACCCAGAGCCGGACATCCTAGAGAGTGAAGTCAAGTGGGCCTTAGGTAGCATTACTAACAACAAAGCTAGTGGAGATGATAATATCCCAGCTGAGCTACTTAAAATCCTAAATGATGATGCTGTGAAAGTGCTGCACTCAATATGCCAACAAATTTGGAAAACTCAGCAGTGGCCAAAGGATTGGAAAAGGTCAGTTTACGTTCCAATTCCAAAGAAGGGCAGTGCCAAAGAGTGTTCAAACTACCGTACAATTGCACTCATTTCACATGCTAGCAAGGTTATGCTCAAAATCCTACAAGCTAGGCTTCAGCAGTACGTGGACCGAGAACTACCGGACGTACAAGCTGGGTTTTGAAGAGGCAGAGGAACTAGAGATCAAATTGCCAACATGCGGTGGATCATGGAGAAAGCCCGAGAGTTCCAAAAAAACACCTACTTCTGCTTCATTGACTACGCAAAAGCCTTTGATTGTGTGGATCACAACAAACTGTGGCAAATTCTTAAAGAGATGGGGGTACCAGACCACCTTACCTGTCTCCTGAGAAACCTGTATGCGGGTCAAGAAGCAACAGTTCGTACCGGCCATGGAACAACTGATTGGTTCAAAATTGGGAAGGGAGTACGGCAAGGCTGTATATTGTCACCCTGCTTATTTAACTTATATGCAGAGTACATTATGAGAAATGCAGGGCTGAATGAATCACAAGCCGGAATCAAGATTGCCGGGAGAAATATCAACAACCTCAGATATGCAGACGATACCACCCTAATGGCAGAAAGTGAAGAAGAACTAAAGAGCCTCTTGATGAGAGTGAAAGAGGAGAGTGCAAAAGTTGGCTTGAAACTCAACATTAATAAAACTAAGATCATGGCATCTGGTCCCATCAATTCCTGGCAAATAGAAGGGGCAGAAATGGAAGCAGTAACAGATTTTACTTTTCTGGGTTCCAAGATCACTGCAGACGGAGACAGCAGCCATGAAATTAAAAGACGCTTACTCCTTGGAAGGAAAGCTATGGCAAACTTAGACAGCATAATAAAAAGCAGAGATATCACCATGCCAACAAAAGTTCGTATAGTCAGGGCGATGGTGTTCCCAGTAGCAATGTATGGTTGCGAGAGTTGGACCATAAGGAAGGCTGAGCGCCGAAGAATAGATGCTTTTGAACTGTGGTGCTGGAGAAGACTCCTGAGAGTCCCTTGGACTGCTAGGAGATCAAATCAGTCAATTCTAAATGAAATCAAGCCTGACTGTTCCCTGGAAGGACAGGTACTAAGGCTGAAACTCAAATATTTTGGCCACCGAATGCGAAGAGAGGACTCTCTGGAGAAGACTCTGATGCTGGGAAAGATTGAAGGCAAAAGGAGAAGGGGAAGGCAAAGGATGAGATGGTTAGACAGCATCACCGATGCAACGAACATGAAAATGAGCGAACTCAGGAAGATAGTGGAGGACAGGAAGGCCTGGCGGGATATGGTTCATGGGATCACGAAGGGTCGGACACGACTTAACGACTGAACAACAACAGGTCAGGTGCCATCACCACATCCTGTGGCGCTGTAAGTTGATGGGGGCTGTGAGTTCAAACATGTCTCCGCCATATAAACTGCTGAGCTATTGTTTTGTATTGACTTGTTGCCTGAGTGTTGATAAGTGAAGCTGTTTGCAGCTCTTTAGAAGTCGTTGGTTATTTCCATTCTGATTCTTACCATGCAAGTGAAACTCCCTCCTAAGAGAACGCACCACACAAAAGTAGCACGACTCTGCTTCCTTCTGTATCACTCACTGCACAGATAAGCTAAGCAGTGTAATCGGACATGATGCTAGCATCTAAAATGTATTTTGTTCGAGTGACTGATCTCCAGTGGAAGCGTGTAATAAACGGGCAGCTAGGTTAATGCCAAATGTGCTACTACATCGTCAAGCCAAAGAAAACTCTTTCAAGTAGTCTCATTAGGAAGCCCCAGTGTAAGCAACTTTCCCAGACTACTGCAAGAATCTGTGTGCCAGAACTGGTGGGAGGGATTCTGCACCAGCTGCCAAACATGACATTTCTGGACAGGCTGCTGAACCCTCTGTAGGTGACATCTGTGGAGCAGCCTTTCATCTTCCTGTCTCTCAATGGCTGAATACCTGCATGGGGCAAGGATCCCAGAGAGACTCAATGAATGCAGCCTGTCTCTTCCCCCCAGCTGGACTTCCACAGCCACAGCCTGAAGATTCTAGAATTAATGCTTCTAGTGTCAACATCTGCTCTCAGAGCCTCTTTTGTCCATTGCTCTCTCTTCATGTGCTGACAGCCTGAGTCCAATCCAAACTGCCTAAGCAACAGGGCACACAATCGTCTGGTTGTTGTCAGCACACAAGTCTTACAGAGCAATATTCGGGGTACACTAACTTTGGAGAAAGAGCCATTCAGCTCAGTGGGACTTACTTCTGAGTAAACATGCTTAGGATCATGTTGAACTGAGTAAATATGCATAGTATCATGCTGTCAGGGATCTTTATTTATTTATTTATTTATTTTGCAAAAATAGGATAGTGAAGTACATGTAGCAGTAACAACCACCCCTAAATGTGTATTTGCCAAACCGTTGAAAACTGGACCACAGTTTAAACCGAAGGCATACTTCACTTGACATTCACAAAGAAAGATATATGCATATTTTCTTGATCCACTTACAGAACAATGTGGAGGCTGCCTCCTTGCATCTGCCAAATAGTCCTGTATTCATAGTTCTGGGATTCCCTTGTATCACTTAGCTGTAGTATCACCTGTATCAGGCTATCTTGCTGCATCACCCCCAGTGGCGTCCCTACGCTGGTGCGGGGTGTGTGGACCGCACCATGTGACATCCTCAGAGGGGTGACATCACTAGTGGCCAAAATTGTGAAACCTTTGTCTTTACAAATAATCATCATGTAATATATCATTTGATGTGTAATCCCATGCAGAATGCAATGAAACAACCCGTTTCAAACTATCTGTATTCTATCAAACGTTGTGGCCAAATAACAGGAAACAGAAAACACAGCTTCCATGTGTAACAAAAAGTGGATTTCCTTAACTCTAAACAGACCAATGAAACTGATTGTTCTGAGAGCTGAGTTGGCTACTGATTTGTTGGGTGATCTGTACTGTTATATATTAAAATAAATAAAGTTAATGCTCTCATACTGGGTGACGCAAACCCTTGTGATGCCTCTGTTTAGGCTGTAAACATACATTAGGCTGTGCGTATAATATTCACTGGCGTCACTGCAGGGGGCGGAGCTCTAAGTTCCGCCGTGATCCAACCCTCCGTTACATGGGTGAATGAAGCCGCCCTTCTCCCTCGCCTTCGTAGCCTTTCAGGGCAGCGAAAGCAACGTGCAGGGAGTCTTAAAAAAAGAAAAAGTACCTTTTTTCCACTTTCGGGGGGGGGTGCACTTTTGGAGAGGGGGTACGCGGGGGTTGGAGGGAATCCGGGGTTGCTTGGGGGGCTGGGGGACGGGGTACACGGGTGGGAAAAGGTTGAGGAACCCTGTGCTAGACTATCCATCTGTTCTGAATGGGGTAACACTCTCTATGCAGGAGCAGGTACACAGCTTGGGAGTCCTGGATCCACAGCTGCTCCTGGATTGCAAAGTGGCAGTTGTGGCCGGGGGGGGGGAGGCACATTTGCCCAGTTTCAGCCGTATCGGAGTCAGTTGGACCTGACCACCGTAGTCCATGCCTTGATGACGTCCCCTTTAGATTACTGCAACGCACTCTATGTGGGGCTGCCATTGAAGCTGGTCCAGAAACTGCAAGCAGTGCAGAACTCGGAGGTCCATGTGGTTACTGGGGCTCAGCAAGTTGATTCTGTCAGACCGCTACTCTAGCGACTACACTGGCTGCTGTTTCGCTTCTGGGCCCAATTCAAGCTGCCGGTTTCGATCTTTAAAGCCCTGAAGGCTTAGAACCAGAGTCCCTGAAGAAGGACTGCCTTCTCGCTTCTCTGCTCCCTGAGATCATCAGAGGTGGTGGCCCTCTTGCGTGTGCCACTCCCAACAGAAGTGAGAGAGAGGAATGATGTGATGATATGCGGATTTAATGAATAGAATGTGGGTGTTATTTTGGCTTAGTTGGAAATTATATGTAGAAAATAGTGAATAGTATGCTAGTAGGATGTATTGCTTCGCGCTTGCTATAACTTTATGAAATATGTATTGTTTTTATGTTTTAATATATCAATAAAATATAAATATATATGCAAAAAAAAAAAAGAAGTGAGGGGGCAGTGAGGAGTAGGGCCTTCTCAGCTGTGACACCCCAGTAATGGAACTCCCTCCCTTGTGAGTTACGAACTGCTCTCTTCCTTGAAGCATTCTGGTGGGGGCTAAAAGCATTTTTTTTTCCTGTTGTCATTTTTGTAGCGCTGGTATATGGTGGGGACTTTTGTACAGTATTGTGGTTTTTAATTCTGCTTTTTGATTCTTTTTTAATGTTTTATGTCCACTTTTATTGTCACCTTTGATGGCTGTCTGTTATTGTTTTATTATAATTTATCACTGCTTTTATTTTTCTGTCCTGCTACATTGTTGTTATGCTCCTATATTTTATATTTTTATGTATTGCAGATGCTTTTATGACTTTTTCTGCTGCTGCCTCTGGGTTTTTCGTTGTTTTATTGCTGCATTGTCTTTATGTTGTTGATGGCTCTTATGTTTTTTTTATGTAAGCCACCTTGGGTGCCCACACCTACATTCCCTCTAAGGGGCCTGTGCTGGTGTGCATGCAGCATGCTTCTTCTGCATGCAGCATTGTAACTGCATTGCAACGCCATCATCGGATGGCTCGGCAATGACATCACACATCATCACCGAACCAGGTTGCCAAGTTCCATGCTGCGCAGAGCTTGGCTCGGAGCTGTGCAGCCACACAGCTTACAGGGAACACTGGCACCCATGGTAGTGGGGATAAGGTGGGGTAAAAAGGTATTAAATAAATACATTTACACCCGGCAAACCATGGCTTGTAGCTACTTGTCTGCTCAGGGTTCAGCTTCATAAGCTCACTCCAGCCTCTTGAGGCAGAGCAATGGCCCTAACTATAGTTTTCAATGGTCTGTGAATTCAGACATAATGGAAAACCACAGTAAGCACAAATCCTGATAGGTAGCCCAAGACAAACCATGGTTTGAGGGAAGGTTCAGACGTAATGCAAAACCAATGTTAGGTAAACAAAGCTTAGGTGAGGCTGATAGGTGCATCCAACATGGGGGGGGGGGCTTTTTCAAGGCACCTTTTCAAGCTCCTTTGTAGCACACCAGTGGTGTGTTTATACACCAGTTGTCATAACAAAGAACAAGTTCATCCCAGTGATAAACTGCCCCTCTTGATATAAGGATCAGCATGTAAGGTTTTTATACCAGCATTTCTCAAACTGTGGGTCAGGACCCACTTGGTGGGTCACGATCCAATTTCTGATGGGTCCCGCAGAGCCTCTGATGAAAACACGGTGATTGAAAGATAAATAATTGCCTCAAGTACTGAGGCTATTCAAAAATCAGATAGCTGCTAATTGGCCTGCAAACAGCTGAGCTCTTGCAGTTTGCAAGCTTGTTTGCAATATAGAGAGATAAATGTTTGAATGTCTTTCTTATGGTGTTTTTTCCCCCAAGTCTGTCAATGTAGTGGGGGCAGGTGAAGGCTGGGTCAAATAACTATGCCCCGTAAGCATTGAGGCTATTCATTAAGGCTGTCTCATTGCCAGAAATAGATTGAGTTTTTTTGAAAATAAATGAAATATTATGTGTAAATAAATAAATATTTACTAATTCTTTCTAGATCCCCCTTTTTAAAGTATTGTAAAGCTAGGTTAGTCCTGATAGAGTGTCATTTTAAAAAGTGGGTCACAGTGCTAAAACGTTTGGGAACCACTGTTTTATACTATGGATGGATGGATGATGGATAAACTCTACAGCTTTACTCTAAAGAATAAGCCAAAGTCTATTTGCACTGATATAAACTCTCCCTTAAAAAATATAGCAAATAGCTCAAAAATAAACAGTGGATGATGCAATTTTCTCTGTCTTTTCACATAACCACTGCAAAAGGCAAACACTTTTCTTTTCACACAGTTCTAAGTAATGCTCAATGTACTTTATTCAGCAAGATTAATGTTATCACAGTGAATACCAAATGAATTTCTAATCATTGCCCACCTTGTTTTAAGGTGTTATTTATCCATCTGTCTATGTTGCTACAGGTATATTTCACAGCATATGTTTCTTTAATTTCTTTAACATAACCAACCAGTACTATGCACATTTACTTGAGAGTAAGTCTGATTGCACTCAGTGACACTTGCTTCCATGTAAGTGTAAGATATGCAGGATCACATTGCACAGCTTTAGAACAGAAAAGAAGGAAAAAGTAGATGGGAACAAAGATGTGAAAATAATTAATGCATTTCTTCTATGTGTAAATCATTTCACTTTGCAGGGAAAGGTTCTTAGCTTTTAACTCAGTGCTGGATTAATGAAGAAAAGGACCAATCGCTTTTTGAAAACAGCAGAAGACTGTGTATACAAGTTAGGTGGGAAAATATGGAAATAAGACTAATCACACAATCAGTTTTGGTACTAGTGTAGGATTGATTACTCTACAAAAATTTGGATTGAATGCAACTCTTTACCTACAGTGAACGTGCAATCCAAATCATGCTGAAATCCCATTGCGATGTTGGGCTCTGTCTAACGGTTCCCTTCCTCTGCCAGAAGGAGTTGTCCTCTGGGAGAAAGACTTCAAGTTCCTGAGCAAAAGGCACTTTTTTCCCTGGCGCCGCCATACTGGATCTCACAAAATCTCGCGTGATCCAAGATGGCGGTGCCCAAATCTCGTGAGGGCACATGAGACAGTACTACTACGAGATTTCGCGAGATCCAAGATGGTGGCGCCGGGGAAAAAAGTGCCTTTTGGCACTTTGAAAGCTGCCGTGGCAGCGGAGGAGGTTTCCCCGGGCTCGGGACTAATACGGAACCGGAGTCCGGAACCTGGGACGGTCCCGGGCTTTCCGGGATGGATGGTAAGCCTAATTCTAAAGGAACTTTTAGATCAGTGGTTCCCAAATCTTTTAGGAACGGGACCCACTTTTTAAAATGACACTCTAACTTTATGAGACTTTAAAAAAGGTGATCTAGAAAGAAATATATATTAATTTATTTACAAGTACAGTAATCTTTATTTATTTATTTGCAAAAAAAAAACAAAACCCAACCTCGATCCATTTCTCATAATGAGGCAGCTCTAATGAATAGCCTCAAGGCTTGAGGGGCTTAGTTATGTGACCCAGCCTTCACCTGCTCCCACTACCAGTCATTGACAGACCTGGAAAAAAAAAACACTATAAGAAAGACATTCAAACATTTATCTTCCTATATTTACACAAGCTTGCAAACTGCTGGAGCTCAGCTCTTTGCAGGGTAGTTAGCAGCTATCTGATTTTTGAATAGCCTCAGCCTTGAGGCAATTATTTATCTGATCTTTCTCATCAACCATGTTTTCATTTGGAGGCTGAAATCAGGTTTTCATTGGAGGCTGAAAGCCACCAGAAATCAGGTCCCGAACCACCAAGTGGGTCCCGACCCACAATTTGAGAAACACTGCTTTAGATAGTACCCACTGCACCTTAATGCTAAACTTTCTATACAACTTGACACACCTCAATCAAGTTACTCAACGAACACACACAGCCTAATGCATACAGACATCATCTGAAGGGGTAATACTGTCCCTGGACTGTGAGGCAGGCTTACCTAGATCCATGCCGGGACAGAGTGCTAGACCTTTAGGAGAACGAATGTGGGCAGGTGATAGACCCTTAGAGCTCAATCCTAGGCATGTCTACTCAGAAGCAAGCCCCATTGTGTTCAACAGCATATCAGAACTGTATAATATACCAAAGTGCTAAGGTGAGGGAATCAAGAATTCTGCCAAGCGTAATATGACTTTACTTTTGTTTTGGCCTCAAAATCATAACTCTGCAGGACACTCTGTCCTTATACCGCTGCTTCTCCCTCTTGCCCTTTTTTATGGGGTGACGTAAGTCACGGCAGCTTTGAAGTCAGCAGCTTTGTCATGGAATGTGGGAGTTCTGAGACAGGACCCCCTCCTCCCCCCGGCACCTTTTTCTTTTTCAAAAAACTGCAGCAGCAGCCCTGATTTTTTGGTCCCATTCAAACGGCCATCAGCTGTAGATGAGAAAACTCAGGGGCACAATTTTTGTGCTCATAAACTTTTCCCTCAGTGGCTAATAATAGTGGGTTTCAGGGGTGGGAGGAGAAGCTTACCTTGAGAAATCGACTTGGGGAGAATCCTTCTCTCCCCGCCGTGGCCCCAATCCAAATCACCCTCGCTCCCATGCCTGCTTTTTGACAAAGATGTTGTGATTTCTAATAATGCAGATTTCGCATAATGTCTGCTTTGGCCCTGAGCATCTGTAAATCACATGTGCATGCTCAAAAACATTCACTAAAGCCGGGGGGAGGGGAGATGGGATTGGACCCATGTATGCTCATAATGCGGACACTGGGAGCACAATAAGGTCCAATTTGGTTTCATAATTGGCTTAAAATAAATGGAACTATGCTCCAATTTTAGGGGGGTGAATACTCCACTTTCTTGCCAATTTGTTTCCTTTAGGCCAGGTGTGTCATTATTTTGTGAACACGAAGTCCAAAATATGAATAGAGCACTTGAAAAATTAAACAGCCAAGAAAGGGGAGAAATAACAAATGAGAAACAAAATTATCAGGACTGCAGGATATTAAAATGTGTTGGTTAGTGGAGGGGGAAAAAGTTCTCTAGCCAAGTACAATAATACAATTAGAGATATTTAAGACTAGAACAAAGGCTCTTCATTTATTTGCTTGTAAGAAGCCTATTTTGAAAAGAAGAGGGAAAGATAAACCTGTTCTATAATGAAACTCATTTGAATGAGAATCTTTATGGAAATAAAGATACTTTCCATCCGATTCCAATTTCCTGACAGGGGAAAAATGTCAAGAAATGGATTTTTCAGTGTTTCACCCTTTTACTAGACAATGCTCTCTAGAAGAAGGCACAGCTACTCTGGTTGGGGGCCCTTTGATGGAAGCTGTTATGAAGTTAATGTACCAGAGAGATGTTCAGAAGCTCCCAACATGAAGACTGTGGTGAGTCGAATGGTCAAATGATTCCATCTGTAGCTAAAATGACTACTGGAAGCATTTAGGTGCCTCCCACTTGTTTAAAATCTGGGATCCTGCTGCTCTTCAACTATATCTGGAATTTGTCATTTTACATGAGTAGACTCTTGGATTGGAAAGAAAAGCAAGCCCTATGCAAGCATTTCAATGCTTTCAAAAGTCTCAATTTAGAACCCAGAAGCGCCAGGCATTCATCCAGGTTTTTTTTTAAAAAGCACTCTACAACCAAATTGCTTTTTTTGTTGTTCAAGATTTAACAAAGATGCTTCTTTGCTGTCTGCTAAGTTATGAAAAAAAAACAACACAACTACGGTAGATAGAATTCTTAATAGGGAAAGAGGACTCCTTCTCCCGTCAAAGATGGGCTTCTGATGTTCACCTGAAGTGACATTGCTGACCGAGGAAGAGTGAGCGAGTCCAGCTTCTTTGGTCACTGTTTTCAGGCCTCATCCAAAGTGGGGGCGAGGGAATGCAATGCCCTCTCCTTGTCATTGGAAGGGTTGGAACAAAAGGAAGGGAGGACAATTTCCAGGGAACGGTGAAACAAGGAGTTAATCTTTGGGATGAAGGAAGGATCAGTTTGGAGCACGACCCTATCCTCGTGGAAGATGGTAAGCTTTGGATTGACGGAGAGGGCGCCCAATTCCGAAACCCTACGGGCCGAAGTAAGCGCAGTCAATAGCACTGTCTTGAGGGTGAGTTCCTTTAGGGGAATACTGGCCATTGGCTCAAAAGGTTTCTCCATCATAGCCTGCAAGACCAGCCTGAGATCCCATGTTGGGATACGGTGACGTACAGAGGGATTGATGGAAGCCGTCCCCTTCAGAAATCTTTTAACATGAGGGTGGCAGGTCACCGGGTTCTTCCCCGTAATATCCTCGATGTGAAGGGAAAATATCTGTATAAAAAATTACGTGCAAGCCAGCACAGAGAACTAGCACATATGTACTAGGTCCCACAAGACCTGGCAAACATGACTCACTCTACCTCACTGTATCCAAAGGAGAGTGAGGCCCAAGCTAATTGTGCAGAAACCCATGTGGTGATGGGCATTTTCTACATAAAACGCACACATTAGGAAGGAATGCTCACTTATCCCATGGGTTTTGTGCCACAGAATATGCAGGTATCTCTTTGCCCTTGAGTTTCAATTTTCTACGTGGATTTTTGAACATGTGTTTGCAAAACCCACATGAATCTCAATATCCATGAGTTTGGTAGGTGAGATGGCATCCTGTACCTTCTTTCCTGGGGAGTCCTTCTTTGCCACAGCTCCCCCTCTTGCTGGTCTTCCCTTTCAGAGGCAGCGGTCTCTTCCCTGCTTCTGGTGAGTAGGAGAGAAAGGCACAAAAGTGCTGTGTGTTTGAACTGTGGTCTGAGAAACATTAGATTGCATTGGCCTCCTTGCCAGCGCTGCTCACTCGGAGGATGTCGAAAATGTGCCCTATGGCTCTGCAGGTCTAAAGTTGGGTAGGGTTGGGTCTGTAGGGTAAAGTTGGGCCTGCAGGCTCCGCAAGCCTACGGTTGGGTAGGATTGGGCTGCCCATTTGAGCACCTGGAACCAGTGGAGCCAGAACACCACTGTCAAACATGCTGGGAGTCAGGCTGTAGTATGGGCAAGAGGAGATTCAAAGAGGCTAGAGGCATATGACACGGCCAAGGACATGTGGGTGGTCCAATTCCAGAGCAGGCAACAGGAACAACAGGCTGAGTGTCAGGCTGCATAGCTCCTTCTCTTAAGGGTTAGCTGTCTAGACTGGGAGGGGCAAGCCTAGGAGAGTTCTTATACATGGCTAGCAAGGATGCTATTGGCTCTCAGGTCACCCGAGTCTTCTTCAGCTGGCTGGATACATTTTTCCATCCTGCCATTGTCAAGAGGTGCTGCAACGTAGCAAAGCTCAGGTCAGCCAGTTCCTGTCCTTGTAACATGCCTCCGTGATGCAAGGAGTAAGGCACTGGTTCCCAGTGCCAGATCTCCACCCTGGTTTAAGCCACTGGAGCCTTATACTGAGGAAAAAGTAAGACAGTGAGGCCCTCTCCACTGGCTTGACTGGAACCAACTGCTATTTAACGCCTCCCTTCCCAGAACTGCCTGCATCAGTGGTTTATCCCAGGGGTTCTCAAATTACGTGGCATGACGTACCACCTACATGGCCACCACTGCGCCAAGTGCCACCAGACGTAAGCGGCGATGATGTCATCTCTGCTTACTTCCGGGTTTTAGGCTCAGTTTTCGGCACAGGTTACCACCGGAGGCCGATAAGAGCATCCAGGTGGGCGGGTGGGCTGTTTTCTTTACTCCTGAGAGGCTCAGCCAAAGGCAGGAGCCTCTCGGGAGTGAAAATGTAGCACCAAAAGTGCTGCATTTTCACAGTGTTTCAGGTGTCCCGGCGGGGTTCAGGGGGACTCAGTAGTCTGAGTACCACCAGAGGTACACAAAAGTACCACTGGTGGTACACATACCACCGGCTGAGAACCCCTGGTCTATCCAGTCATCATCTAACAACATGATCATTATGTAACAGTAAAGTTTTGATCTCTGAATTTACTCATTTTCCCTTCCCCTCCCCATTCTTTTTTTCCTTCTGTATCATGGCCCTTAGATCGTGAGCCACGATTATAACACGGAAACTGCCTTGAGTGCTTTGGCACAAGAGCAGTATATAAATGTAGTCCCCCCCCCCCAAAAAAAAAGATTGTGCTTCTATAAATACAATTATGAGAATTAAGAGTATGCAAAGATGGTTTGCAGACAATTTGCACATGTATTAATGCCAGTAGTTGACCAGATCTAGAAATACAATCCTTGTTTTAAGATTTTGCATCTCTAGATCCTATCCAACTGATCATGATCCACATCCCAACCCCTACTATAAAACAAAAACACACACAAAAAAACTTTTCCTATTTTGCACTTAAACCTAGACTTTTGCTGAAGCAGAAAAAGACCACAATGCTACTGGTAGATAGAGATGGCATAAATGCTGGATTACCAAGCAGTTGGTTGCTCAAAATAAGAAAAACAATGCACAGTACAAATGTATCCAATATGGCTTGCTGTAATTAGTAATATGTTTGTAAGGGATCCAAAGCCTTCCAAAGGAAAAGTCAGCTTTCCCTAGAAAACCTGTTTGCAAATGGCATCGTCTTTCCGCCTCCTTCAACTTTCTGAGTTCACAGCATCTGCTGTTTAAATATAACAGCACATATGGCAGCATCATTCCGAAAAGCGACGCACAAAAAAAAAAAACCCCAAGCTCAGAAGAGAGTATTATGTTCTGTCATGTTATTGGGGCAAGGCAAGTAATCTGCTCATCAAAGGTATTCTCACTTAAATAGGGGGGAGGAAAACAGACCCTCTTCTCAGTACAGACAGGTACAGCAGACCAACAATTTACATACGAGGCAGCAACATCCAACCCTTTGGTCTTACCAGTGGAAGTTCCTTGGACTCACAGAAAGAACATTCACGAAAGGCACACTGCTGTGCCAAAGCTCTGATTGACACCCCAGACGATAGAGTGAAATAAGAAACGGTTCTAGTGATCCCAAAGTACCCTCATCATGGTCATGGAGAGAATGATCTCTGCAGGATTCATTGCTCTACCTCTGCTTCATACTCAAAAAGGCTGTCTTTTCCTGCCTGTATCTGCCTGTGCCTTAAGAGCCTTGTCAAGAGCCCTTGTCCAGTGGCCCTCTCCTTCAAAGCTAAATGGGGGCAGCCTGTTCGACTGGGCCTAGGGAGAGCATTATGGAATGCTTTCCCTAGAAAGGCTCACCTGCCACCCACTCTTACATCCTTTCAGCACTACGAGAACATGAGGACTTTTTTAAACAGTTGGATTATATTTAAATCTGCTCTTTTTGATGCTGTCTGCTGTTTTATCTTGTGGGTTTTGTTTTGCTTCAAGGTTTTTTTTTTATATAACAATGCTGACCTGAGAGCATATGAATTTTAAAGAAATCTAAATGAGTTATTTATACCCTACCTTTCTTCCATTATGGTGCTCCAGGTAGGAGACACAGGCGGATCTCCTATCCAGAGTTAGAATGGCTTATCTTTCTCATGTGTATTCAAACCATGCCCTATTGTTCTGCTGTCATTCTGCAATGTCTTTGCAGATCATTCAGTGGTCACTTCCAGTGCAGAGGCACCACAGAATTACCCATCCTCAGAAGAGGCTGCCAATAGCAACCCTGAGAAACCACTGCTCTGGGTTTTTCAGGAAGCACACACACTCACATCAACAACACTTTCAGGAACTCGGGGATCTGAGCTCCCTGAAGGCAAGTCATTTCTTATTCTCACACGCTCTTATCTTCTCAGGTGTAAAAAGGTAGTAAAATATTCTTCCAGTTTTTGAGTTCCAGCTACCAGACGTTTGGAAGACATCATCCTAAATTAATTATTATTTCAAGATTAAATCTACATAAGCGTCCAACCAAAAGTTGTATTGATTGTCTTACTGACCCTGATGTGTTTGGTCTTTTTCTTTTGTTTTGTTTTGTTTCTATACAGAATCCAGTTCCTAAACAGAATCGAGGAACAACATCCAGATGTGGACCACAATGGGAGGGAGGAGACTTCGTTTCTGCCATGTCCTGACCCAAGTCTCCTCCCCTCTTGAGGTAAATACCAGTCACAGGGTGGGGATGACAAAATATGTCATAGTTTATAATCCTCCCTTATGTCATAGTCCCAATTCAGACCACCCCTTGCTCCTGTTTAGACTAGAACAAATAAGCTCATCAGAGCCAATAACACAATAATATTGTGCCCCAAGAGACCAACTGTAGACTCTGGGGACTGAAATCAGCTTATGAAGGATTTGCAAACCTTATGAAACATTAGACATGGGTGAGCTCTCAGTTATGGAACTGCCTTTCTTGTAGTTCAAGCAAACTCCTATATATACTTTGCTGCATTATCATTACCATTGCGCATGATTATAATGTGTACACTGCAGAGCAGGATTAACGATGCTGATGCTGCTGGCCAACCAACACCATCACTATCCTTGTGGCCATCAATCTGCAGTAATTTTTGACTGGTAATACACATGTCTGTGGTGCTGTGCCATATTTACTCTAACGATACAGAGTGCAAAACATGCCTAGCCTAAACATCGCCATTGCACATAAACAATTATGCCAGTCACAATCACAATATTTTGAAACCTATTCAACCATTCTCACTATCTTTTCCCCTTCCACTATTTCTCTTCTCTCCCCAAATCCCCCCTGTTCTTCAACAATCTCTGTTCTTTTGCAAAACAGTTGCAGACAACTGTTTCCACAAACTTCTTTCTGAAAACCCCCTCCTTCCTCTTGTTGTCTTTTTTTTTCTCCTTCCACATTTCTGAGTGGTTTTCTTGGACCTACAAACCGATAATGTAGTTAACCACATAAGATACCATTATGAGCAAATTATTATTATTATTAACAGTATTTATATACCGCTTTTCAACAAAAAGTTCACAAAGCGGTTTACAGACAAAATCAAATGATTAAATGGCTCCCTGTCCCCAAAGGGTTCACAATCTAAAAAAGATGCAGAAGACCACCAGCAACAGCCACCAGAAAAGAGACTGTGCTGGGGTGAAAGGGGAGCAGTTACTCTCCCCCTGCTAAATATAAGAGGAGCACCAACTGAAAAAGTGCCTCTTGCCCAGTTAGCAGGGGTGTTTCAAATTCAAAGTTAATTATTGGGAAGCATTCCCAAAACTGTTACTCATAAAACTGGTGAACTGTTGGCTTCTGACATAGCACCGACCAATGGAACTTCTTCAGTATAAAACTGGACCATATTTTTCTATGTTTAGTTTTGGAATGACAAATGTATTTTTGTGACAGACTAGGAGAGATGCATGGGAAGTAACAGAATTATGGACTCAAGATGGGATGGGGCTCGGAGTCTAACTACAGGTGCAGGAACAATTCACAGTTCTTGGAAATCTGGCTAAAGCTACAATTTCAGTGCTTCTTATAATTGGTTCTCTCAACAAAAAGGCATCAAAAATACAATTTTTGAAATTGAATTGCCAGTCCATATCATTCCTCCCCCAAAAATCCTTCAAATAAAACTGTGTATTTCCTGGACTTAGACTCCATATACTAATTTCAATGTATAAACTGGCAAAAAGAGTAAAATAAAATAACATTCCATGATTTGAATGTATGGAGATTAAAAAAACAACGATCACACATTTGGAAGCTGAATACCACAGTGGTCAAACTCTCACTTTAATAGCTGCAAGTTCAGTTCTCCGGCCTGAGATGGAGGAAGGTCTCTTATTTTCTGCAAGTGCAGAGTGTTAGAAGCCTTGTGCTAGGAAAGGATTCAACATCCTGCTTGTTTGGGTAATAACTCCTCCATTAGAGACAATATTAGAAATTCAGCTTTTGATCTCTCCTTCTGGACTCTTTAAAATCCAAGCTGTGAACCAGCAGCTGATGCATTACATATCACCCCAACAGCCAGCAATATATAAAGCCTGGAAAACTGCATGGAAGGAAAATAAATGAGGGGCTATTAAGGGATATATAGTAGCTCACATTTGCATTATACTACATAACAGCAAAGGAAAGCTGCCTTCCCTTTGTTGTTCTAGTAAATAAGCAAGTGAGCATTACAGAGCAAAATAAACGAGGAATATTTCTGCTGATCCATTCTAATGGCGCCAAAGCCAAGGAAAAGAAAGACGCTCTTGTCATGATCACAGAACAAGTGCAGGAAGTTACACTGGTACGATGGCAAATGAGCTCAGTGGCACCCTTGTGAAGCTGTACTGTAGCATATGGCGCAACAGATCTGGAGCAGCAAAAGCCAGAGTGTTGAAACAAGTCATTTGTTAAATTAACAATTGAAAGCAGCACAACCAAAATTTCATCCGTCCAACAACCGCCCTAGCTTCAATTCCGCATACGGATGATAAGAGCCGTTCCTGGTGCTACTTTCCATAAGGGTTGCTAACGCAAAACACTTTAATAAAAAACTAATGTTATGCTAACTAATCTTTAAAGTTAGAAAGATCAAAAGTATTTATACCCTAGAGTCTTCCTGATACCCAGTTCAAAGTTCTTATTTTAGTGCAAAAAATTCCAAAAACTCTGATCACACAGAAGGTACCTCTGCCCAGCATCAAAGGAAACCCCCCCCATGCCTGCAGCCCTTCATGCCCCATTCCATTCCATTCCCATCCCCCTTTCCCCTTCTCAACCCTCAGGAGAGTCTTTTTAGGCATGTACAGGGGTGCTGTGAACAGCAGGGGGTGAGGAAGATCTCTTATTCCACTCAAATGTTAGAATCCAACCCAATAAATACAGGGTATCAAGCAGACCAGCGGGTGGCGCAGTGGGTTAAACCGCTGAACCATGAGCTGTCGATCAAAAGGTCGGCAGTTCAAATCCGCGACAGGGTGAGCTCTCGTTGCTTGGCCAGCTCCTGCCAACCTAGCAGTTCCAAAGCATGTTAATGTGAGTAGATAAATAGGTACTGCTTGCGGGAAGGTAAACAGCGCTCCGTGTTCCAGCCGCATGCTATGCGCTGCGGCAAGGTGAGTCATGCCGGCCACATGACCAAGGAGGCGTCTTTGGACAATGCTGGCTCTTCGGCTTTGAAATGGGGATGAGCACCACACCCTAGAGTCGGACACGACTTGACTTAATTGTTAGGGGTCACCTTTACCTTTACCTGTAGGTATCAAGAGTTTTCATTAAGAGGTTCAGAGAATATAGACATTGATCAGAGAAGCGTCAGTCCTTATATCCCCAGTTAGGGCCAGAGCCCCTCCCTGGAAACAAAGTTATAAGGAAATTAATTTCTTCATGTGATTAAAAAAATGCCTTTGTAATTAAATCTGTATGATGAATGGTTGGACACAAGGTACAGGCAGGATCATGAGGTAACATCATCCTATGTTTCTTCAATCTAATTACATCAGTTAAATGACACTTCATCAGCTTATCTGTTGACCTTGAACGCAAACTTTTTCAATTATTCCACACGTCAAATTTACTATTCAAATCTCAAATCTGAAATTCATGTTCAAGCTTGAATTTGAAGTTTGCACGTCAAGCTTTGAGGTAAGAAAATTTACCTCAGATTTGAATGTTTTACAGTTGTTGGCTTGGCATATCTGGACATTTTAAAACATTTGGCAAGCAACCAGAGATCACTAAGATAGCATTAGCACCAAGGGATCAAACAACATGACAAACTCATCTAAGAAGGGCTATTTTCAGGGTCCTTCAAAAAGGCTGAGAGATGGAACAGTGCAGATACACCTCCCAGAAAAGGCCGTTTCTCAAAGCTGCAGCACCAGCCACTGAGGAGGCCCAGAACCCACCAACATAACCTCAGATGCAGGTGGGATGTGAAGCTGAGCCTCCCTGATTATCGTAAGTGGTGGTCAGAGTCATATGGAAGAAGATATGAACAGGGGTTTTCAACTAGTGGTACTGGTACCACCAGTGGTACTTCGGCCAACTGCTGGTGGTACTTGGACTGCCAGACCACTGGAACCCCACACCGACACGGCACTTTTGGTGGTGCGTTTTCGCTCCCGAGAGACCCCTGCCTTTGGCCGAGCATCTTAGGAACGCTGAGAAGGGCCCTCCCACCCGCCCAGAGCCTCCTACCTGCATTTTCTGGCCTCTGAAAACCCGGAAGTAAGTAGTGACGATGTCATCATCGCCAGTCACTTCTGGTGGTAGGTAGCAGGATAGTGGCACCGGAGGTGGTACTCAGCAGGGAAAGGACCAGAACCCCTGCCCTGGAGCACGAACCCATATGGAAACTTAAAGATTATGACCAACATTTTGAGCTGGCCTTGCACACAGACTGGGACGTTGAATGCAGTTAGCTCTTTCTCCAGTAGATCTCACAATCCTAGATTAGGAATCTGAGGGAAATTTACATAAAGACATCTCAAGAGGAGGAGGAGGAGGAGAAACAGTTACCAGACTTTGGACCTTGGAGTTCAAATGAGGAGTTCCAATTAGCCAACCCCATCACACCAGGGGGGCTGTTTCAGACTACTCAACCACCATATTCCTAGACATCGCTACTGGGCACAAATCCAAACCATTCAACAGAGCCCCAGTGCATGAATGGGATTTCTAGGGTTAAAAAATATATATATTGGGACCCCATTCATTATTTGTTAAGCTTTCATTCATTGTGTTATTTGTTTGGTTTTATTTAGGTTCAGTTAGACTCATTTGAAGCTTTATTTTCATTTTGGAACCCCATTTATTGGCTATTTTCATTTCCCAATGGCAGTAATGTCACATATTAAAAATGTGGACATTGGCATATGTACCTATTGTTTCTTAGCAATATTTCTGTGTACAACAAGATTTTGTTTTAGAGGACTTTCCCAATGGTAACATGGAATAAAATTTCACTTTAAAAAAAGGCCCCAGAAGGCATAATTAAAAAAAAAAATCATTGTGACATACAATTAGAAAATTCATAACACTAAAGTGCCAGTGCAAAGATATCTGCATGCACTTTTGATATTCCTTCCACACAAAATGCACTTTGACAAACTGCTCACCTAACCGACTTCATCGTTGGAAAGAGACTGAGTTGTAAAGCAGAGGACAGAGGGAGATTTATCAGAAACCATATGGTAACAATTTATGGATCACACTGAGGGCTTCTGCCATTAAAATATCAAAGTAAGTGCTACTGCTGTTATATCTGTTGTAAGAAATGATAACTCATGACGACTTCATATTTAAGAGGGCATTGGGTCTCAGCCATTTTTGCTGCTGTTACTTTTATTGCTATTGTCACAAGTTCTTTCCTACTTGATATATACTTATGACAAACCCATTCTTGACATCTGGCCTTGGCACCCAGTAGACTGACACCACTTCACAGAATACCAGATGCTTTCTTATTTATACATCACAAAGTTATTTTGTAGTCTTATTAGGCCCTTGTTCTGTATACCAAAGCTGCACACGCATTGTGCACACGTACGGTGCAATACTGTGTAGGAGTGTGCTGAGGGAGCGCATGCTCCCCCCAGCACAGGGTGTCATGAAAGTGCCGTAAAGCACTTTCACGGCACCCGGCGAGTAAGGACCGCTGGCATAGCAGCCGGCAGCCCTTACCCCGGCTCCTACCCAGCCCTGTGCCCACCGGAGCAGGTAAGTCCTACACTGGCCAGGGCAGGGGGAGGGAAGACCTGGTGGTGATGGAGGGCAGCCATAGGCTGTGGTGGGCCTGGAGAGGGTGAGGACATCGGCAGCAAGATACACCGATATCCAAAGCCCTCTCCAGACCTGGCGCAGTCTTACACGGAGGGCTCGAATGTACGCCAGCTCCAGTACATTCGAGTAGGCCCATTGGGCCTCTAGCCACTTACACCCAGGGAAGGGAACAATCATCCCCTTCCCTCAAGGTGCACCCGGGCTGCACCCCGGGTGCACCCCCGGGACCCTTTTGGCCAGCCACGGTATCTTTCACAGGATTGGGCTGTTACTTGGGAGGAAGCACCATTGCTCAATGAGGCTTACTTCTGAATAAAAATGCACAGGATCAAGGTTGGTACCAGGGGGCTTCAGGGTACAAAGAAATTTGAAGGCTCCTCCCCAGCTCATCTCCCCTTGTACTTACTGACACTGGGCAGGCAGCCTTGGTGGCAGAAGGTGGGCAGGTCTTCCCACCCTTCCCAGTCTGCTCCAGCATTTCACAACCAGGGATAGAGATCCCAATGCTGCTGGGAGCTTCCCAGTCACATTGACTTCTGGGGAGGATGTGGAGAAAGTGTCTAACCAGGCACTTCCTCTTCTTTTCCTGCCCAGAGGCCAATAGGGATTTATTTTTCTAAGGGCTCTGGACTAGTGGGTTCCTGGAAGAATCTCATTGACTGCTGTGCGTGGGTTCCTGGAAGAATCTCATTGACTGCTGTGCGAGTTGTAGCAACCTCAAAGTTTATTTAAGAAAATCTAGAGTTGCAGCAAGTCTAGATTTTCTCAACTCTATGTACATCACCATTGGATTAAGAAAACTCAGGGACACTGTGGCTCTAGAACAGTGGTTCCCAAACCTCTAGAAAAGGTTCCCAAACCTTTTTAGCACCAGGACCCACTTTTTAAAATGATACTCTATTGGGACCCACCTAGCTTTACGAGACTTTTAAAAAAGTTATCTAGAAAGAAATATTTATATTTACAAGTAATATTTTATTTATTTGCAAAAAAATTCAATCCATTTCTCATAATGACGCGGCCCTAATAAATAGCCTCAAGGCTTGAGGGACTTAGTTATGTGACCCAGCCTTCACCTGCCCCCACTACCTGTCACTGACGGATTTGGGGGAAAAAAAAAAGAGGCTCAAACTTTTCTCTCCCTATATTAACACAAGCTTGCAAACTGTAGGAGCTCAGCTCTTTCCAGGGCAATTGGCAGTTAACTTGCAAACTGCAGGAGCTCTGCTCTTTCTGGTTGTTGAATAGCCTCAAGGCTTGAGGCAATTAGTTATTGATCTTTCCATCACCCGTGTTTTCATTGGAGGCTCTGCAGGACCCACCAGAAATTGGGTTGTGATCCACCAAGTGGGTCCCAACCCACAGTTTGAGAAACGCTGCTCTAGATGTTTTTGTGTAAACCCAGGCTGCTGCAACATCCACAGCAGCCAATAAGGAGGGGTAAGTCAGGATGGCTAGGGCCCTATGGGAATCATATATCCCTTGCTCATACCCAAGTTGGTCCACCCTCTTGGAGTCAACTCTGGTCCTGCACAAGATTACAACAGATAGGCCTTTTCCAAGAAAATGGCTTTGAGACCAACCAAAACCAGCATCCAATTGGTGCTAGGGGCTGCTGCAGAATGGGAATTTTCAGTAGTTTGAAAATGTGGATATTTCAGGGATATACAGTATCAGGGATATGAATGGGCCTGCTACCTCAGTGAATACATGAAGGTGGAACAGGATCATGCCACCGACCAGTCCATGCCCCTAATGTCTGTTCATTCAGTGAAGAAGTAGGTCACTGGTGTTTATTGGGCCACCCTATCCTTAAGAAGCAAAACAATGAGCATGAACAATGACTCTAAGCATAAGCGTGGTCTATATTATTTATTCATGCTTCCTTTCACTGACCATTTAATTGCAAAATCAGCACTATGATTCCATGTCATGTCATGCACAAAGGCGCCTTCTGTTTGTTAGTAGATTGAGCGTAAGTAGCTGGTGTGCAGTGGGCCTGGAGAGGCACAGACCACTATATACCTCTGTGTGACTGCAGAAGAATTTTCCATTGTTCAGTAACAGTTGGATACATTTTGGTGTGGCCAGCAATGTGGTAACATGCTTTGCTGAAGCTGACAAGGAAAAGGGAGAGCTAGATGCAGGATCCTTTCCTGTGCATGAAGTGCTATGTATGCAGGCAGGAATTAACTGTGCACCAAATTTTCTAGCAGTTTGTTTGACTTCTGTAAGCAACTCAGAGGACTACATGGGCCAGGAAGCTTCCCATATTTGTCACTAACAGCTTTGACCTGTTCTCCTCCCTAAACTCCAGCAGTACACAAATCTTTGCCACTGAATGCACATAGCCTAGGACTGTCAGGTCAAGTCCTGGAGACCTTGTCTGCCTCTTTAGCAGCTCCACAGAACAAAAGAGGATGCAGATCCAGCTTCTCTACCCCAAATCTCCTCTGGTCCCACTGCCCACCTTGTCTTCCCTCCTACTGGGGGAAGCAGGACTCTCATTTTGCCCCACAGGATGGAGAAGAGGAAAGGGCCAGATGGGACTGCTTGGTGGCTGCAGAGTTACTCAAGCAGTAAGTGAGTTCTCTTGGTTGCAACCTGGATACCCTAACATGTTCCAGGTTAATTTCCAGATTGCTGTCTTTCCAAGGCTATAAGTGACCCCACTCTTCGGTCATTAATCCCGTCATGAAGGACTAAACCAGGAAGTGTGTCTGCTTTGTCAAAATACAGCTCCTGAGAAGGGGATGTGGATTGGGGCTGTGGCTTACAGGGAAGAGTGATCCCACCATTTCCCCACCATTTTCCCACTGACAGTCTTTTCCTGAAGCAGTTATTTGACTCCAAAGAGGGTATTTGAACAAATAGCTTCATTGGAGGCACGGGGGGGGGGGGATTTTCTGTGGGATAATGGTGCTGGAGAAACTGTTTTAAAAAACCTGCATTGTGTAGTTACAGTCCCAGTATAGACAAGGCCTCTACAACCGTGTTTTAGCCAGAAAAAAAGAAAAGGAAAAAAGGCTCTTCCAGTTTTCTTCTTGGTTTAAGCCCATGTTTTCACGACAGACTTAGTTTAACATGTAGTTTGGCCCTTAGAGGTCATTAATCAGGGCTAGCCATGAGTGATTCCAACTAGACGTGGGTTGAATGAGAAGGCTCTCTTCATCTGAAATGCAGCCATTTTGGTAGTTATTGCATTTGCTCTGAAATATTAGCCCAACCTTGCTGAAAAACAAAGTCCCGACGCACGTCTTTTCCAACTGAAATGTAATACAGTACATTGTTATTGAGAGACACCTAAGAGTGTTATTCCTTATCTTGGGCCACAATAAACAATCATGAAAGATTACAGCTGAGCTGTTCCACCAGATGCATTCTTGAAAACCAGCGGATGGGGAGGTAGGGGGAGTTAATTGCATATGTAAAAGATCCACAATACCATATTTCAAATTAAAAAAAACATGTTTGAGGAGGGGAAAAAAGCCAAAGAGCATAGCGGCTAAAGGTGGGGGGGGGGGAGAAGGAGAGAAAACACATAATAGCTTTTAGTCTGTCATTTCCCCCCACAGGGTAGTAAATAAGAGCTTTGATACATAAAAGCAGTTATCAAACAGTAACAAATTAGCTCTTTGCCATCTGCGATCCACATGAGGGGGGAAGGGAAGTGGGTGACAGTTTGGGCAAGATTTTAAAATATGAAATCAACTATTTATGAACTGGTTGCAGTCTCGCTGTCTACTTTGCCTCGTCAAATGTGGCCACAAGAAAGAAATGAGGTTTTCAAGGCTAACAAAAAACAGCAGTTGCGGTCCTGGTTCTTTAAACGATGCTAATTGCTGGCTGACATTCGTAAACAAGATGTTTCCCTTCCTACCACAGTCAACCCAAGCACATTGTCACTTTCAGAACATCACTTCACTCTCTGTCCATTCCGCCTCTGTGTTGCAAATGTGAGTAAGCTCAGTCACTGCTGTCTTATGTAGAGGAACAGTTGCCATACTCTGGTATTTTTTAAACGCATTTTTATCCTGCTGGTTTGTTTAGGGTTCTGTGTGGAGAGAGAGAGAGAGGGGGGGGGCACACAGGAGATTGAATGTTTTCCCGAAGAGGCTCCCAAGATCCTCAGAGTGTGCTTTAAAAGACTGTAAATGAAGCTTCCAAAAGAGCTTCATCTGATTGTTGTTGTTGTTCAGTCGTTAAGTCGTGTCCGACCCTTCAGTTTATAAAATCACATTCCATGGTCAATCTGGCTACATTTCTGCCCACTGTTAGACTGCTTCAGTTCCACTGACTATGCAGGATTGTAGACCTATCCTAAAACTATTTGGTTGAAAGTAAGAACAAACGAATAAGTTCAGTGAGATGTCCTCTCAAGTAACAACGTCTAGGGTTGCAACATCAAGATACAGTAGGAGTAGGCACTCCTTGGCCCTCTGTGGATTTTACTACCCATGGATGGCCATCCGTGGAGGGAGGGAACCCACTGGGGGCGGTGCTACTGTACCTTATTGAAGCCCTGCGCAGGCCTGCTGCCCACACCTTCCCTCCAGTGCCACATTGCAAGAGTATTAAATGCCTGTTAGAAGAAAAAAACTGCAACAGAATTGACTTCCGGCTGCGCTCGCACTGTTTCTTCTAACAGGCATTTTACACTCAACATGGCGCCAGGAAGGAAGGAGTGGGAGGCGGGCCTGTGCAGGTCTTCAATAAGGTACAGTGGCACCGCCCCCACCCCCTTGACCCCTCCACCTGACCGCAAACTTCAGTATCTGCAGATTTTTGCATCTGAGGGGATTCCAGGAATGGAACCCTGCGAATTTGAAGGGCCCACTGTATATCATCGCAGTGTTTTTCAACCAGTGGTAGTAGTGCTAGTGGTACTAGTAGTTCTCCACTAATATGGCAAGTGGTACTTGGGACCCTGCCCCAGTGACCATGTGGCTCTGCCTCCTTTTTTGGCCTGAGAGGGGGGCAGGGGGCAAAGTTCCCAGGGCCCAGGTTTCCAGGGGCCCCAGACGATGACAAAACATACAGTACAACACACATTTATTACCAAATAAATTTTGGGTACCTCAATCTCAGCCTATCCAGGCCTGCGTTTCCACTACAGCTTCAATCCACTTTCAATGCTCTTCTATTTCCCCCAATGCATTCTGGAAACTGTAGTTTGTTAAGGGTAGCTCTAACAGCTCTCAGATTCCTTAACAAACTACAGTCCCCCCAAAATGTATTGGAGGAATAGAAGTACACTAAAAGTGGATTAAAAGCTGTAGTAGAAATGCAACCTAGGTCTTCTCCATAAGCGGCAACATGTATTAATACAATTCAAACATGAGAAAGTGAAACACCTTCAGATCAGAACTACTAGGCCTGAGTCACTCAGTTCAGTTCATAGAATTCTGAGGCCCCAATAATAAGCTCCACCCCTTCTATCTTAGTGTGTGTCTAGGACACATGGCATTGGATCCAGTCTACACGTGTTTTGGCATTGTTTGAAGGTGAAATTATTAACAGTATGGAGTACAAATATAAGTCTGGAGCAAAGAAAAGAAAAAAATTCAAGAAAAGGTCTGGCAAGTTTAATTCACCTTGGCTTTATTTCAAAGTCATCACATAGTAATGATGAGGGAGATAGTGAAAGCCAGTCCTTGGATGCCGGCGCATTATTATTATTAATAGAAAAAGCAAATGAGGTAGAAGAAAAAAATAATGCAGCACTTGTCAAGGTAAGGATGTCAGAGGGTGGTGGGAATGAGAGAAGGCCCTCTCACACATAAAAATGTAGTAACATCTGATTTGTAGGAAAATTTAGGAAGGGGGGATCAATTAGGCATCTTGCCTCAGGCCCAATGCCAGCTCTCAGCAGGCCTGCCTGCCTGGCTTGACTGCACTGAAAGGGGAAATGGCGAGGCAGTGGTGCACCACTGTTGGGCAGGAAGTGGCTGTGCTTCAGAAGAGGCACAGGCTGCGTTTGTTTTTCAGCTTAGAGAGCTTGAGACCTGTTTTTTTTCCCACCTTGTAGCTCCGAGCGGTCACATCTTTTTTCGGCTTCCAGTCCTTTCACCACACTCGCAGTTTCAACTGCAAGCTCGATGCTAGAAAAAAATGCCGGCCTCCTGCACCAATAGGAAGGCTGCTTGGCTGCAAAGGAGCTTGGGAGGTGTAGTACGAGGGACGAGGAAATAACGATGGCAGCCTCATGCACCAATAAGAAGGTGGGAGATATAGTGGGAGGGATGAGGAACAATAGCAACCATTCTGATTGGTAATTTCCGTTCATTTTGAAGCCCCCTGTAGCAGCGATATCAAGCATGCTAGGAGCATCACTTCCTGCTATTTCCAAGTTGAAAAACAAACGCAGCCACAATTTGGGGAAAGAGGGTAGAGAGCAAAGCCTTAACTGTGGAGAAAGCCACCCATTCCTGAGCATGGCTGCTGTCTCTAGTCAGTGGCAGTGATATTTGCAAAAGCAGTACCCACAAAAAGTGGGACTGTACTTGCCAATAAAGGTTGAAAAGCCCTGATCAGACAGACAGTCCAATCCTATCCAACTTTCCAGCACTGATGCAGCCGTGCCAGTGTAGTGCACACTGCATCTTGCAATGAGGGGGCAGTCATGGAGGGTATTCAGGGCTGCATTGAGGCTGCATCAGCGCTGAAAAGTTGGTTGGGATTGGGGTGTAAACCTGCTTACTTATTTTGAAGGGCATCCCACTGAATTCATGGGAATTATAAGCAGATATTCATACAATCATTCTGCATAGTCATTCTTTCTCCTAGGGAACTGTGGGGGAAAAATAGGGGTCATTCACAGAGAATTCTCAGCATGCTTACCAAACTAAAATCCAAGGATTTTTTTGGGGGGGGTGGGGAGCCATGACAGTGAATCTAGTATAAAACCCAATGTAAATGCTGTCATATATGCTCACAGTTTTCAAGATGCCACACAGATCTGTTTGTCTTTGTATGTAATGATGCTATGTCAACTTGCAAAAAACAGGAAGACGTGTAGGAGGAAACAAACAGTTCACCCTGTATGGATATCAGTATGCTTGATTCAAAGCCACCAAGTTCAATGTGAAGTTCTTTAATCTCCTAGTCAATAGCTGATTTGTTTCTGTTAGCGAACAAAAATGGCAAGAGCAGGAATGTGAAAAAAATAAAGTAAAAAGCAAATGGTTGCATGCCTAGAAAATTACTGTCTCTGAGTTTGTTTTTAAAGAAACAATATTGAGCTGTTTGATGCAGCAACATAAAGGAAAGATGCAATTAAGGAGCTGTGGCTTGCCTTTTCTCATGTGATAATCCTATGTTTTTCCATGTGTCATTTTCATTTTGACTTTCTGAGAAACACAATGGACCTTTCAGCACTTCTTTTTTTTTCCTTTTCTGGGTAATTAGTCCCAGAAATGTAAAGCCTATATAATAAAAATGGAGTTGCCACATCTCTTCCCCCCCCTTCCCACATCAATAAGCTTTAGCACCTCAGGCCATGGAAGTGTTCTTTGGCATGTTTAAGTAGATTAAGAGGCTCAGGCTGCCAACAATATGTTCCACAGCCTTCATCAAATAGCAACTCATGGACTTGCATGGAAAACCGAAGCTATAAACAGCAGCTAGAGACAGACAGTTTCAAAAAGTTGAAAGTGCCAGTTGCCAGTGGTGCATACTCTGCTCAAGCAGGTTTTGTAGGATTGGGAGCGCAACGAAACCCTACAGAACCTGTTCAAACAGCAATCGTAGTAGGATTAAAAAAAGAAGTATGTGCACCATGGTAACAATGACTGTCTCATACACAACTCTCTGGAGGGGGAAAAAAAGCCTTTATCTGCTCCCAGTCAGGGAAGCAAAATTAAGCACTCAACACCAACAGCTACAAGTCTGGATTCTTAACAGACTTTCATTGCAGTCCACAAGCCAAGGAGATGCCAACACAATGGGAGATTGCTTGTGAATTGCATTGTAGGTAAGAGGCAGACAGTGCCCACAGACGTGTCTGGGATTGTTACCAGGTCCCCCATGAAGTTGGATGGTTCTACACTATGTTTAGCTTGGTTTGGGGCATTGTTCTTTCCCAACAGGAACTGGGTCTGCACCCAGGGTTCCAATCAGGGCGCAGGCATTTTGGAGTAGATTCAGGAACCCACAACTTTCTCATGTGTTCTGGGCCAGTCACTATCTCTCAGTCTAACTTCACAAGCGATAGCATGGGCAAAGCTTTGACCTGGAGATGTTCCCAGCCATGCAATACTTATCGCATACTACTTCATGCTCTTATATGTACATGCTATGTGTTGGAATGGGGGGAGAGCAGAGTAATCAGCGAAAGTACCCCCTTCCTATGGTAAGGTAACCCACCCACCTGAGGTTAGTTGCTATCACTAAAACATGCACAGCAGTAGAGGCTTGGTTTAGGTTTCAAAATAAATACTTTACTCACAGTTCATAGTTGATTACATACATCTGATTATTTGGATCATACTTTAAAACAGGGAACCCTACATAGCTGTCCTCTTTGTGTGCAAGTGTGGTGAGGATGGTCTGTGGCATGGAGCCACTGCAGAGTGCATCCTTCTCCTTGGATGTCTTGAGAGTAAGAGAGAGTGTGAGGAGGAAATGGTGTTATGAACCACACCTCCTGCAAAGAACCACAGAGAGGGACAGGTAGATGGTCTCAGATGACTGGACCATACACTGCCCTCCAGAGTCCTGCAGGCAGCATTGCATCCAAATTCTAACACTCTGCTCATCTTGTAATGGAGAGCCAATGTAGTAAAGTGGTTAGAGTATTGGACTAGGACTCAAATCTCCACCCAGCCATGAATCTCACTTGGTGACCAGTCACTATCTCTCAGCATAACTTCACAGGTTTATTGGTGGGACAAAATGGGCAGGAAGGGCAGGAATCACAGAAGCTGCTCTGAGCTATGTGTGCTGTTCTTGGAGGGAGGGTGGGATAGAGTGAGTGAGAGGTTCTTGGAGGGAGGGGTAGAGTGAGTGTGGAAAAAGAGACTCTGTTCCTCCTGTATGCATTTCAACTCCCACCATGTCTTTGCTGGAAGGTCCCATGCAAAGTTGATTCTGTGGAACTGATGTGCAGAAGGGCCAAGCAGCATTTTCTACCATTAGGCCTCGGTTCTTGTACCTTCCTCCTCAAAAGGAGAAAGCAGATAAAGCAGGACTTAAATAGGCTGGACAGGAGGAGTCAGAAGACCAACAACCCTGTCCTATCTAAATGCTTCCTGCAAGGCGTGGCAGCACTGGCACAGGCTCCATTGCATCCCCTGCAGGCAGTCGGAGACCATGCAGGGGTGTAGAGGGAAGTAAAATAATGATTTACTTACCCTTCTCAGCTCCCACATGGTCCCCATTGGGTTTATTAGAACCTGTACCAACTATTTAGCTGGCAGAAGTTTGAGTAGAGCAAAGGGGATGTGTCAGGGACAAAATGGGGTTAGGCTATTGGTGGAGTTCTCTCCACTGAGACACACCCCATCCTCCCCAGTACACCCCCCAATCTGCCCACCCCATTCTGCCCCCTCTACACCCCTTTTCCCCACCAGTGGCTTACCTGTACCAGTGGGTGCAGTGGGGTCCAGCACTCTTCTTCCAGTGCTGCTGCCTCTTGCAACAGTGCACACAAAATGGCTGCCAGGCATTATGCTGTGCGTGATGCTGTCAGCAATTTTATGGCAACAGAAAGCCTTTCCACTGCTGTAAATGGCTCCACGTGCTAGCCCGATCCTACGTAGGATTGGGCCGTAAGTGATCTTTCCCAGCATTAGATTTAACAATGCTTTGTAAGTCCCTGCAAAGCACTGTTGTGATGATCTGAATCAAAGTGGGGTACATTATGGTGGAGCTGATTGCAGCCCCCAACCAGATCACTGGGTCTTTGCTGAATGGGCTAGAGCAGCGGTCCCCAACCTTTTTGGTGTCAGGGACCGGTTTCCTTGTGGATTTTTTTCCATGGACTGGGGGGGGGGCGCAAAATGACACCCCCTGCAAGTCCCCCCCCGAGCGGCGCCAGAGGCACGGAAAACTACCGGGGGCGGCGGGAAAACCTTTGGGGGCTTACCTGCCACAGTAGCGTCGCTCCAGGGGGGTCAGAGCGCTAAGTTCTGCCGTGCTCCAACCCTCTGTTATGAAGAGGTATGAGGCGGCCCCGCCCCCTCGCCTTCGGAGCCATTCAGGGTGGCGAAGCGCTTTCACTGCCTTGAATGGCTCCAAAGGCAAGGGGGCGGGGCCACTTCGTGCCTCTTTGTAACGGAGGGTCGGAGCGCGGCGGAACTTAGCGCTCCGATCCCACTGAAACAACACTACTGCCTCCTGCAGTCTGCAGCTCCCACAGAGGCTCGGCGCACAGCCCATGGCCTGGGGCCCGGTTCCTAACTGGCCACGGACAGGTACCGGGCCACGGACCGGGGGTTGGGGACCCCTAGGCTAGAACAGTGTATCTCAGTGTGTGCGCCTCAGAGTTCTGGGGCTCCCCAAAACCATTGTTAGGAGTGAAAAGGGCTCCGGAAACTAAAACATTTGAGAACCACTGGGCTAGAGGACGGTGACATCATCATCATAATTCCAGTATTTACATACCGCCTTTCTTGGTCATTGGATTTCTCCTCTGACTTTGATTCAAGGTGGTTTACAACAGGCAAGCAATTCTAAACCAAACGGTTTGTACATCCAATAAATTCCTAATCTTGCTGGCATTCACCTCCCACGCGTTGACTGACAGGCAACTCCCTCTCACAGAGCACCGGCTGCAGCTTTCTCTCTCTCTCTCTCACACACACTCACACACACACAGAGGGCTTCTGCAGCTTTGTCAGCATTGACGAAGTCCCTGAAAATTACCTCCCCCTATTTCTCATGAGAAAACCAGGTGCCAAGAGTCGCACCTGATTGATTTACTCACCTGTTCTCTGCACCGGATTTTTCCTGAACTCACTTTTTCACTCACACACATCAAGCTATTCCTATTCCATCCATGTCCTGCTTTGTTTACAAGCAGCCCACAGGTGAGTCTCAACTCTCAACATATTGGCAAGGTAAGGCTATGCAGACCAGAGGGAAAGTCTTGGTTATGTATGGGTCCATTGACTTTACATTGACTAATTCTTGATCAATGGGGAATAAACGTCTGGAATACATCTAGGTCTTCGGCCCAGTGTAAATAAAACATTCAAGCACATCCCAGACTAAGCTTATTAAAGTATGTTTGGTTCAGTGATTAAAGGCGTGCAGGATTGTATGCATCTCTTTGTGCAAAAATAATAGGAATGTTTACAAAAGAAAAAAATCTATTGCCCTACAATTGAATGCTAATCCAGTTTCTTGTTGTCAGATCTGTTAATTACATATACAGGAAAGGAGTAAAACAGATATTACTGATTCACACTCAATGTGCCAAGAACTGTTTCCAGAATGAGAAATCTCAGTCCAACTTCCGTTTATTTTCTCTTTTCCAGTGAAATACTGTATATGGAAGCCCAGTCATTCGCTAAACACCACAATGGGAAATTTTATTTACCCACCTATAAATGGGGTATCATTTTACCTTCCAGAATCTCTTATGAGCACCCTGTGGATAGGGCTGCCAACTCTGACTGAGACTATTCCTGGATATATTTTTTCTCCTAACACCATGTAATGTTGGGAATTCCTGGAGGCCCTGTTAAAATTTGCAATATTGCTTTCAGTTGTCACCTAGAGATTGGTGCTGATTCCTGGAGACTTCAGGTCAGCCTTGTAGGGTTGGCAACCCTGCCTCTGGGAGAAAAAGGGTGGGCATCAAATTTATAAGTAAGTTTGCTTGTTAAACTTTGCTTTATTAAACTTTTAAACACAAAATACTGCTCTAAGAGAAAATGAGGTAGAGACGGTTCTCGTCGTCACTCCTCTTGGGCTCTTCTGCATCTAAATTGTGTTATAGATTGAATGCTCTCTCTCTCTCTCTCTCTCTCTCTCTCTCTCTCTCTCACACACACACACACACACACACACACACACATACACACACACACACACACACACACAGAGTGGTGTAGCTAGACTGGAGCGGAGGCAAGTAGTTCTGCAAGACTCCGTTACACCGTCAGCGGTCCCTCCCCCTTGCTGTTGGAGCCATTCTGGCAGCAAAGGCAACACGCAGGACACTCCCCTGTTGCTGCCGGAATGGCTCCAACAGCAAGGGGGAGGGGCCGCTGACTCCAGTGTAACGGAGTCTTGCAGAACTACTTGCCTCCGCTCCAGTCTAGTTTCACCTCTGCACACACACACACAAATTGTCTGCATGTAGACAACCAGCATGTCAGGGAGAAAGCTAGGCTAGAATCTTTCTCCCTGTGATGTCTCAAATACTATATTATGTTGAGGGATTTTTTTTGGATGAAGGAGCTTTCAATTAAGTGAGCCCCCTTCTATCCAACAATCTTATTAGAGCAGCTTTGTGTTAGTCATGCATTACTGGCCTTCCTGTACTAGTTTCTTTCTCCAGTGTTGCTAGTTCTCAATTTCTTCATCTCAGAACCTCAACGTTCTTGAGCTCTCATACAGGATGGGAGTCCAACCTTAGCCTCCTACCTGCACCTTTACTTTTTCATCCTCAGGTGAAGAAACAGAAACCACTTCACCTTAGGAAAGTAAGTGGGACTACAGAACTAACACACTCCTCAATGTTTTCGCCTTCTCTCAAGAAGAAGCAACCCCTTGCATATAGCTGACTTCAGCACCAAATAAAGGGGGGTGAGGCCCCCCTTTTTTGCACTCTCCTCGTCCTACCCACTACTCCCATCTACTTTTGTGGAGAGAGAAAAAATATTCAGTGTTTCTAACTCCACCTTCCCTCCCAGGAGCATTACCAGAGGAGGGAAGAAGCTGTGATTCACCTGTCCTACACAGACAGAGGGTCGGAAGCCCTCTCTGCTACAGTCCATTGCTGTAAGTTTTGTGTGTGAGAGAGAGTATACAATTAGAACTGTCCTTTGCATAGCAAATCCTCTTGACTGAGGCAAGGATGGAAACAAATGAGAGGAAATCTGCCTCCCTTTCCAACTATCTGATACATCTTCCCACTCAAGCTCCTGCTTGAGATTTGCTGCCCAGAAAGGTACGAATTGCTACCATGCTGCCTGCCTGCTAGTGTTTCACTAAAGGCCAAACTAGAAGTTATGCCACAGGCCCATCTTTCAAAGTCAGGTTGCCCCTGAATTCCTACAAAATTGGCAATGAGGGCATTTCAATCACAGCTTGGGCAGGCAAGAGAGATGAACTGAATGCTGCCCCACCCATGCCTTCCCCTCAAAACTACTTCAGCTTCTGGTGGGGCTCTGAGACTGGATGAAATCCAGCTGAGATAAAAACAGCACAGGGAAAAGTAGTTTCGGGTAAGTGCTGACAGAGAGTTCAGCACTCTGTTTACCTTTTTAAATAAACGTGGGGCGCGATGCACGATACACATCAGGTTGGGGCCCACTAATGTCGCATCAAAAGAAATGCTTGTATTTAATTCTTTTAATGCTTGTATTTATTTATGTTTACATATGGGAGTGCAAAGGGTCTTGAACCCTCATACAGAGGCCCCTGGATTTTCGTTCACATCCGAGAATTCTCTGACATCAGGAAATGCCGACTTTCTCATTTTCACCTACACTCCTAGATCTCACTAGTAAATTTATACAAGCTGCTGCTGGTCCTGCCTTCCTCAGGGTTCTCCAGAGAGATTCAAAACCTGGCATGGAACCAAGCCAGGGTTTCTCAGAACCTGGCTGGTGCTGAGATGTGAGCATCTGCAGCAGAGGCTCTTCTTCAGATACGTACTCTGTGTGGTGATACTGCAGCAGTGCCAGGTCTCACACCTTCCTGGCCGACTTGTTGGGATCTCATATCTTCTTGCCATCAGCATATTCATGCCCTTTCTGTTTCGCCCACTGTTACGTCTGGTCTGCATATTTCTCACATGCCTGCACGCGACTCTCGTATCTCATTCATCTCTAAGCCCGGCTGGGAAAGCACGAGGACCTAATTGTGTTCAGTCTCTACAGAGAGAAGAATAGCTGATAGAGTTTCAAGCACAAAATTCCATTCAAGTTCAAATGTCAACCTTGCTCTACATGTGTCCCATATTACTGAGTTGTGGTTTGCATCCGTTGTAGAGATCAGGGATTAATTTTAATTTTTAAAATTGTTGCAATTTTGGTGAATAACAGCAAAGAAGCCCCCAAAGATTATACAAAATGGGGGTCTTTTGTATTCAGTTGCCAGGAAAGGGCCAGCTGAACTAAGTAATTGTAAGTAGATTGTTCTTGACCCGATTTCTTTCCTCTGCCTCTAAAATTGTTTCCTTCCAAACATTTCCAACTACCCAGTACAGTACCAAAGGCTGTAGAGTCTAGATATGAATTCATCTGTTCCTACACTGTAATAGCGTAAAGAACCAAAAATGAAATGAAGAGGGACTGAAAACCTGCAGAACCACCAAACTAATACAGGGATGAGGTACCTATAGTAGAATCTGTGTTGTTAGTTGTTACATCATCACCACGTGTGACGTTGCGTCAGCATTTCGGGCAGATGCATTGCTCTATAGTTTGCACCAAAGACTGTGTGGAAATAAAGCCCCATTTTTAGGTAGAAAAAATCACTTGTGTAAAAATTCTAATAGTGACCCCTTTGTTGCTTTAAGATTTAACCTGCCTTTCTGTCACCATAAGAGGTCAGAGTCGGGAAGGAGGCAGTATCAACGACAGAACTCTGCAGATATCCTCTCCCCCTTCCTGGCCTCAATCCACCTACCCAGGTCCACTCAGACTTACACCAACAGAATCGCTGGTGCAGGTTTGAGTAGATCCATGGGGGCAATGAAGGTATGTCCCAGGACAAGGGAGCAAATGTCCCCTTACCTCTAAGAGGTCCTTGTGGGTTGAAACTCCCCTGTGAGATGCAGTGTGCTCCACTCTGGGGCAGCTGCATCAGCGCTGGGATAGTTGTGCTGAATTGGACTACCAATCCACTTGGGTGTAGGTCTCACTGAGCGCAGCCAAGTTTAGTTTGAGAGTGAACATGCAGAAAACCAGCCTTCCCACTTCCTTTTTGCCCATCCTACATTTTTCCCAAAGAGGAAAAGGATGGAAGCATTGGACTGCTCTATTTGATAACTGAACAATTAAGAGAAAAAGCCACGGCCCTTTCAGATATTTTTTTCTCTTCTTTTGAGCACTCTTATTCTTTATTTTGGATAAAAACAGCAGCCATGAAACTGCATCAGGATGACAATTCAGAGGTGTTTTTTTTAAGAAATCGACTATAGTGGCCAAACTTATCTGTGAAAATACGGAGTAAGGAAACGTTTCTCCTCTGGCAAGTGAAACCGACATAGGTTAATGGGAGTGATTCGAAATTCATTGTACAGTACTTTAACGCCACCAAAAAATTACTTTAAAATGAACCTTTCGGGCAAGCCACCTAGGGGGAAAGTGACTTTTGGATCTGGTTCAATACGTTTTGGAGGAAAGAGAGGCAAGAAGGCCATCCTGCTTTGGTGTGATCGGAGCATTTTGTTTTGGAAGGCCTTGCCCCGCATCATACAGCACTCTGGAATGACTGCCCTTGGCAGTGCAATAATGCCTACTAAGTGTGCATAGGATTTCAGTATTGCCAGGCCACTCCTAGTCAATCTTATTCAGAAGAATGCATTGTTAAATCCAGTGGGACTCACCCACTCTCTCTAGTTACTGTTGCAGAGGGGATTGCAGCCTCCGTACAGTAAATCCACACTTTATCCTGACTGCTATAAATCAAAAATACCTGCAGTGTAATTGATCATTAGCCTTAAGTTACAGGACCACATTCTTTGCTAGAGTTATTTTATGAGCTGCTTTCAAATTACACTGGCAAAATATTTCACAATCCAATCTTGGACTCATCACATTCTGCTGGAAATGTAGATCGAACGTTTTTAAACTCTTCAGTTTTGAATGGTGTCAAGACCTTGAAAATCAGGCTGTGTGTCAGTGGCATAGTTAAGGGACGGCGGGGGGTGCTGTGCCCCTAGGTGCCACGCCAAACGGGCCTCGGGGGTGGTGTGGGGGGTGACACGTGCTTCCGCTGGCACTGCCCAGGCAACGGGGAAGGTGACTCACCTTAGGTGAGTGGGGTGGGGGTTAACAGGCTGGGCTGGGGACAGCAGTCGGGGGGCAAGGGGACAGCGGTGAGCGTGGCGTCGCTAGCCCTAAATCTATAGGGGGCCGCATCCTCGAATTGGCGCCCCCTCCCTTTCGCCCCTCTTTACTCCCCGGTGCCGCCACAAAACTGCGTTTTATTTATTTATTCTCCCCCCCTCGGTGCTGCAAAATTCCCCCCCCTCGGCGCCGCTTTTCCCGCACTTTTTTACAGCTGCTTCAGGGCAAAACCAAAAAACAATCCTTCAAATCCTATCTTGTTTTTGGCGCGCATCCTTCTCGGGGCTCGAGCGACTCGGAAGAAGAGGAGGGTTTCCGCGCGCATCCTTAGTTTGGGGGTTATCGCCGGGTGCGGGGCGAAGCAAAAGCAGCGACTCGGGCTGGGGCTCGGAGCCTCGGACGACTCGGATGGAAGAGGAGGAAGAGGAAGTGTGCCTCTCTAGGCACCTCCCCAGTCTCGCTGGTGAGACGTTTTGTCCTTTCAATGGCGCACGAAGCAGCTGCCGCCTGGGGGGGGCTGCTGTGCTGTGTGGCCATTGAAAGGGCGAAAAGGGGGCGAAAACAAAAAAAAATCCCGGACCTTTTGGCGCCCCTTTGGCGCCCCCGAGAAACTGGTGCCTGGGTCCCAGGGCCACAGGGCCCCCTATCTAACGACGCCACCAGAGCAACCTACCTCTTTTGCCGCCATGTCTGGTCTTCAGCAAAAAAAGCGGCTTTTGCTGCATTTTTTTTCTGGAGACCCAGGTGCGGTGATGAAACAGGCAGCAGCAAGGTGAGTGGGGTGGGGGCAACAGGCTAGGCTGGGCTGGGGGGCAACAGGTGGCAGAGCCTTTTAAAAAATACATTTTTAAAAAAACCACAGGGGTGTGATGTCACCCCCGGAAGTGACACCATGCCCACGGCACTTCCGGGGGTGGCATTTTAAATTCTGCCCTCGGGTATCACAGTGGCTAGCTACGCCACTGCTGTGTGTTCTTATAACCTAATATTTAGAAGAAGACGTTCCCAGTCTGACTCTCCCCCTTCCCTTGCCCAGTGTGACATATGTTTTTTCTTATCACCTGTGCCAATGCTACAGTCCTGAAAAACCTTTTATCCTGCCCTTCCAAAGTAAACTCACGGTGGTTTACAAACTAACATAATTAAACTAACAATATAACTAACAATATAACTAATCAATATAACTAACTAAACAAACTAACTATATTAAATCAATATAAGACAATAAAAAGGCTGCATATCTAAATAAACCAACAAAAACAAAAACACAAGTGTAAAGCTAAAATCAGTCCAAGCAATCCTACAGCAAAAAACTCAAGTTTTTTTAAAAGGCCAGCAACTTTTAGAGCCAAAAAGCTTTCCCCACTCTCTCCAAGCAGTTGGGACGGCGGAGATGGATGTCATCTCCACTTCCATCCTCACAGCAATCCTGTGAGGGAGGCAAGCTTGAGAGTGAGCAAATGGCTTTACATAACCAATCAAAAGGCAGAAAGGACCATGAAACAATTTGAGGAGTTCTCAAACCTGGGGCCACACTGAGACAACAATCTCACCAGACAGGGGACAGGGATATAGGTCCCAGGCCATAACTAATAATAAATAATAAACCAGTATTTATATACTACCTTTTCTTTGCTCATCGGATTTCTCCTGTCTTTAATTCAAAGGTGATTTACACAGGCAGGCTTTCTAAACCCCAAGGGGTTTTTACAATACAATAATATGTTCTAGCTTGCATAGAACATTTCATTCTAGATGAATTCTTTCACAGTCCAGCTTCTCTCTGGAGTTCGCCTCACCACGCTTCAGCTGACAGGCAACCTTGACTCTTACTCAAGTGCAGCTGCAGCTTCTCTCCCTCACAGAGTCTCTGCAGCTTATCAGTGGCGTCCTGACAGCTTTCTGACAGACACAGATACTTCCGGCCATCCCAAACTGCTGTCCTTCAGATCTTCAGGCATATGAGAGGGCTGCTCTACCAACTGAGCTAGACCTCCTGAAATAAAGGTATTTCAGGTAGAGAAAAATATGTACAATGTCATTGCTGCAGTTCAATGAAGCAAATTAGAGGGTGCTTCCCCCTTACCTGGCATGTGCTGCTGCTTCTGAAATCTACCCCTGAACTGCCCCCACTTCATCCCGATATCCACCCCTATCCTCCCCTGAACCATTCTCCTCCACCACTTTACCTGCTCCAACAGGGTGCCCAGGAGCCTCTGGAACATGCACAGAGTTTTCAGTCATTTGCGCTGCCTTGCACAATGGCACTGTGGTTTTTGCGACGCTGTAAGAGGACTTACGGCTGCGGTTTGCGAGATCTTCCACCGTACATCCTCTATTGGATTGGGCCATAAGAGAAGGGTATCACCTTTATCTCCTGCTTGTAAAACTGCCTAGATGCATCTGGTTGGCCACTGTCAGAAACAGGATGTTACACTAGAAGGACCTTTGGTTTGATCAACTAGAGCCCTTCTGATGTTTTTTCGAGCATCAGGGAGCTGTGATTGGTTAAAGAAAATCCAGGTTTACCTCTGTATAACTTGTGAATGAAATGGCATTAATTATAGAACCATATGGTTAAAAGAAGCCATGCCAGAGAAAGTGAAATAAATATGATCCTTAGGAAATGAGTTGCTCCCAAGAAAATTCGGGACAGGTTTTTTGACTGTCAGGTGCATTAATTCAATGTGCCTGATACTCAAGCCATGTGGTCACTGCAAATCTCAATGATTTTTGTGTTCTTACATACTTCAGCCAACTGGGATGAATGTTCATGGAGTGGGGGGGGGGAACTGCTGAATGTGGCATGATAAAAATTTGTTCAGAGTTTTGTCTGGATATGAACTTATTGAAAAAAACAATTTCTTATTTCACAACAGGAGAAATGATACCATAGTTTTAGTCAGGGAAAATATATCTGAAAGTGATTATGAGACATGACCCTAAATAATTGCTATGCAAAATTTTCAAGGAACTTTGATTTTTCAATAGCAATGTATCTGAGATTTTTAAAGGAAGCTTCACTTATGCATCAGATGTTTTTATATTGTAGCCCAAATTTCTCAATTAGAGCAAGCAGTGCTCTACATAAAAAAGCCAGTTACTAGGGGAATGCCATGAACTGAATCCCAATGAAATAAATATCTCATATTCTATTAAATTTTAGTAACTATTCTTACATTATTTCAGAGTCACCAGGAAGTCAGAAAGAGGTAATCAACTTTTCATAACTAATATTTCATTTGTAAAACTGCAGGCACAGTCTTTCCAAATTAAGTACTTTTAAGTCCCATCAGTATTAATTGGAGAGGTGGGCAGCCAGATCCTATGATCCCCCTGCCAGTTGGCCACTATGTCAGTGCTGCATCAGCATAATGTATTTCTAATCCTATGTAATCTGGTAACAAAGTAGAAAGCGCAATGATTGCATTAGAAGCAAAACTCAGCATTGCAATATTGACATCCACTCCTACAGAATCCCAAGCAACTTTGCTGCCACACTTACAACCCAATTCAACCTAAGTCATCCCTGCCAATGCAGCCGCACCAGCAGAGCGTGCACTGCATCCCACAAGGGAGCACTTTGGGAGGCCTCCTTGAGGTAAGCAAGTCTCTGCTGCCCCAATGGGTTTCCTCGGATCTGTGCCAGCTATTTTGCTGGCACAAATCCAAGTAGACCCAGGGAGATGAAGCGAGGCTAGGACGGGGGATAGGATATCAGCAGAGCTGCTGCCACCAATAACTAGGCTTACCAGATTTCTTGCCGGGACAGAGTGCTAGATCTTTAGGAGAAGGAATGTGGGCAGGTGTAGCTTGTTAAACCTTAGAGCACAATCCTAGGCATGTCTACTCAGAAGCAAGCCCCATTGAACACAACTCTGTCCCGGGTGCAGATCTGGTAAGCCTACCAATAACCACCCTCTTCCCACCCTCAACACGTTCCTTCCCACTCCCCACCCATAAACTCCTCCATTCCTCCCCCTCCCTGCTGTCACGTGCTCTAGCTCTGATCCTGGTAAGAATACTACATTGTGAAGGCTTGACCAGCACTAGCAATGGGACAAACAACAACTTGGAGGCTAACCAGATCAGTGCCATGCCATGGCATAAGGATAAAGAGTTAACCCCCTGCCCTCATACTGTGGCCTCAAGCAAAAACTGTGTGTGTGTGTGTGTGTGTGTGTGCGCGTGCGTGCGCAGCATTGTCAAGTATGGCATTCTGAGTAATGTCAGTCTCTTAGGCTCCAGAAGAGACAAGAAAACCAGTGTTCCACCTATGACAGGAAGGGTCACCCAGTCCAAAGCACTACCTATGAGCATTGCCTCCATCTTGTCTGGCTTCTGTTTCAGCCTATTTAGCCTCTTCTTCACCACCAGAACCTCCAACAGTGTGTTAGAGCTGATCCAACTGTACCTGGATGCTTAGTGGACAAGCTATAGAGCTGGGTGTCATCGGCATGTTGATGTACTCCAGGGTGCAGGATGAGCTCTTCAAGGGACTGTATACAGATATTTAATCACATTTCTGAGAAAACCAAACCTTGTGGAACATCACCTGTCTAGCCTCAGGGGGGGCTGTTAGCATCACCAACGATGACCCATTGAATGGACATTATAATGTGTCACAAACAGGAAGCAGGTGCAGTGCAGGACATTTCCTACAGAGGACAGGGCAGATGACTCTGCATGACTCACATGAGCAAGCCAAGCCACATTCTGAAGGGAACCCTGGAGAAAGCTCCAGTCTTGCCCACAGGGTGAGGATTTCTTCTTAATTAGCCAGACCCAAACAAAAGAAAGAAAAAAACATCATTTTACATGAGGCTCTAAAACATCTCCACAATTATGTGATATATATATTTCAAAAGCTTGCCGTCCTCCTCCTGCATATACAGTACAATATCTCTCCTGTCCAAGAATTCATTGCACCCGCAGTGAAAAGGATTTTTTTTCTTCGTAACACCACTATAAATTTCTATGGCACTGTATCAAAGCTTCCTAGATCTTCACAGTCACTGCAGCTCTCCCTCAGAATAATGAGTTCCTAATTGGCAAAATGGTTCAGTGCCTAGTTAAGTTCCAAGTCCATGGGATTGAAGCAGCTTCTTAAGTACTTTCTTGAACAGAGGCCTACATATTTTGACTTTGCGGGGGGGGGGGGTGAAGGCCTAACACCAGTTCCTAAAGAACATTAAAACCTAATGCATTACATGGTAAGTAAATATCCTGTCCTCTCATTTGCTTAGCACATACTTTTCATATAGACTCATTTATAAAAATCAGATGAAACTCATCCTTCAGAATTAATCCCGTACCCTTAAACAGCAGAGTTAAAGATACGGGCAGCAGAACGACACATGTTTATGTTGCAGTAGGGGGGAGAAAGAGAAAAGGGAGGGGTGTTTTTCTGCTTGCGCTTGTGTAGGCCAGAGGTCCCTGGCTTCCTGTCTCCAGCTGATAAAAGTGGAAAGGAGGGTCAGCGTGAAGGGGGAGAGAGAGCTTGAGCTTTTCCCTTGGTGGCGCTCCAGAATGGAGGGATCAGGAGGAGGCTCAATATGTCTGACAGCTGAAACAGATGATGCAGCACACCACCTATGTAAACAGAAAGAGACGCTGGGCCTGATGGAGCTCAGAGATATGACCCTGCCCATAGAGCCACTGAGTCTAGACTCCAGATGTGTTCTCACTGTTACCAGGCCAATTCCAATCCAAGTGGTAAATATTTCTACCAGATGACAGTGGTCTCCGTTACAGAAATGAAGAGAACGGACAAAAATAGGAGGGGAAATGAGCACTGGGCACTATTGCCTGCTTAGAAAAATATTCTGCATCATCTGAAAGATGTTAAGGGGCAATTATTTAAATAGGTCACACACATTCCTTTTCTTTTCTTTGCCATGTTCTGTTGAAAGGGATCCAAGACAAACTGAAGGCGATTTAACTAAATTAGTCACTTAAAATGTACTGAATCAGAGGTCTTCAAAAGGATCAAAAGCCATTTAACATTGTGATTTTGGTATTTTGAGGTAAAATACATGGGAGGAGGCGGGGAAATAATCTGCTGCTGCTGGCTACTTAATGGAAAGGAAGGCCGTTGCTTTCAGGAGGCAGAGATGAAACCACAAAAGAAACCAGAACAGAAATGATCATCTTTCTAGCAACAGGATCACCTGAGATTTGGGATTCAGGGCCTTCTACACCAGAGCTTTGACCTACCTCTAAAGTACCCCTCTCATGCCTTTTGGAAGGCTATGGGGTGGATATGAAATCCACAAATCTCTTTATTTCCTCCAATTTCAGCCAACGTATGGGCCCTATATTACCTTCTGTGGTGGTCTGGTGAGGCCACAGCAAGCAGGCCCTGTGCAGTCCCGGGAGAGAATTCAGGCACACACCCTGTGTATCTGACTTTCCTGCCTACCTTCAGATACCTCATGGGGCAACTGTGTCAGATAGTTTGCTGCCATCAGAGAGGAAAAGTCAAAAAAGGAGGTGCCCCCCCAGCCCCATCCTTCCATCTAGGGTAGGCTTAATTACTGGAGTTCCCTTAGCACAAAAGCCAGTTGCTAAAGTATCGGGGGGGGGGGGGGAAAGCAACTGCCCCAGCCACTCCAGTGCCTCTGCATTTATACCCACCAGACCTTTCGCTTTAGGCATTAGTAGCCTTAAGAACATATAGTAGCCAAAGGCCCATCTAGGCCAGCTTCCTGTATCACACAGTGGCCCCACCAGATGCCTCAGGGAGCACACAGCCAACAAGATACTTGTATCCTGTCGCCACTCCCTTGCACCTGGCACAAAGAAAACCTACTCCTACAACCAGGAGGTTGCTTATCCCCATCATGGCTTGTAACCTGTGATGGACTTTTCCTCCATAAATCTGTCCAGTCCCCTTTTAAAGGCATCCAGGCCAGGTCCCATCACCACCTCCTGTGGCAAGGAGTTCCACAAACCAATTACACGCTGGGTAAAGAAATATTTTATTTTGTCACGGTTTGGGAGCCCAATCCCGGGCTCCCGACCAGTCTCTGTCATTGTCCCGGCCAGCTGGGACTTGCCCCTGTCCTTTTCCGGCTGCGCGAGGCTGCAAGCACTTTGAAAATATCCGAGTTCACTCAGAAGTTTTCAAAGTGCTTCCAGCCTCGTCACGTACTTGCACAAGGCTGTATGCTCTCTGAAACGGCCTGAGTGAACTCAGGTTGTTTCGGAGAGCTTTCAGCTTTGTGCGACTACGCGACGAGGCTGTAAGCTCTCCGTAATGGCCCAAGTTCACTCGGGCTGCTTCAGAGAGCTTACAGCCTCGTCACGTAGTTTCATCCCAGCCCCTGGCCACGGCCCTGGCCACGCCCCTAATCCCGGCCATGTCTTGGCCATGATCGCTTCCGCCCCCCCTGCATCAGGGGGGGATTTGGTAAGGCTAGGCATTAGCCATGATGAGTGATGTATAAGAGAGCAAGGAACACACATTCTCCATTCTGGTCTACATGGAAGAGGTCAATAATTTTGGAAAAATAGAAATAATTTATTTAAGAAGTATAGAAAAAGAAAGCATTGATAGGGTTCATACAGGCAAAAGCAGGCCCTTGAAACTAGAGGGAGCAGGAAATAAAATTCTAATGCCAAACTATGTAGGCTTAGCCCTGACTAATATCACTAGCTCAGCTCCTTAGACCTCCCCTTGGCCATGGTCAGGTGGATGGACTTGACCATCCAAGTGTGAGCAAAACTCAGTGTCTTCCTCCTTGCTCATTGTTCTACCATGTTAAGCATGCCCAGTGGACATCCAACAACAACGGAAACAATGGTGGGGCTGTACAATTTGACGAAGCCAAGCAAGCTGCAAGATCCTGTACATACAAACGGGCTTCCCATTAGGTTCTGTTCACGACACCTTCTAAAATCAGTAGCTAAGGGGACTCTCACAAAAGCTACTGAGGCAGAGCCCCCTCTAGTCCCTCTGTCATTTGAGTACTGGGCAGGTACCCACATGATCGAAAAGTTTTACATGCTACTTATGCAACATAGAAGCCAACTGTAAGGGAGCAGCAGCAGCAGCAGCATCCCACATTTAACATGTAAACACAGGGGCTCAGACTTGCTGCATAAAGTGGACAGGACTCTTACTGCTTTGGCCAGCTGTTTCAATGGCAGCCTTCAAGTTAAAACAAAGATCTTCTAGGGCTACCTGGATTTCTCAAATACAATTCATAATCTCAAGAAAAGGCACTCTCAGAGCCCAGTCCTATCCTTTACACTCCCCGCTGATGCAGCAGCGCCAAAATGGCAGCCGCTGCATCCTGTGCGGGGGAGGTGGGACCGGGAGACTTCTGCAGGGAAAGGGAATGTTTAATCCCCTTACCCCTCCACAATGGGTCTCCTCAGACCAAGTAAATCCAAGGAGAGAGGAGGGGCAAGGGAAGGAGGATAGGATCCGATGGCGGGCCTTCTGCGATGGATTCTCCCCCTCCCGCAGCCTCCGCAGCCTGTTTCACCCTCCCCCGCCTTCCTGCCAGCTTACCTTTCCCGGCGCATGTCTCGATGTCCTCCGGCGTGACTGGGAAGGCAGAGGCCTTCCCGCTGGTGTTTCTGGAAGCGCGCTGATCAGCGCGCTGTCAGAAAAGCTTTTGCAAGTGGTGCTGACTGTTTTATGGTGCGCCGCCTGCGGGAGGTGCTCCACCATTGGGTGGCACTCTTAGGATTGGGCTGTCAGCCAGGTAAAAGTAATAAAGTTGAAATTAAATGCTCTTTGATTAACATGCTCATTTAAATCCTTTTCCTCCATTAGTTAAATTATAAGTGAATAATCTCCAGGGAACACCTGCTAACTTTCTCTGATATCAACAGAGACTGAGCGTCTTTATTAGAGTTGTGTGTAGATGTGCTTGCTAATTGGCTCTCTTTCCTTGCTCTGTGCATCTATTACTTTTGCCTTTCAACTTTTCTTTTTGCTTGAAAAGTTTTTACCAAATGATGGCAATTATTAAGGAAATATGGCTTTACATATTGAAATGTTTTTGATGGTTACACATAGTGCCTGCACTCGTGTACACAACTACATTGCTGAGTTGTGTGCTTTGGACTTTCGGAAAATCAGCAGGAAATCACTGCATTGTTTCTTTTTGAAATTTGGGTTTGCCATTTTGACTTTGGACACACCAGTAGCGTAGCTGGGGGGGGGTGAGCAGTAAGTGCTGCATGGTGCTGCAAGGTGGCCCCTCCCACTTGCCGTCAGAGCCATGTTAATTTTTTCATTTTTTCTGAGAAAAAATACTTTTAAAGACACAACACAAATACAAACAGAGCAAAACAGTTACAAGGAAAAATGAAGATATATCTGTTTTCAAAACAAGGAAGGGGAAAACGAGAAGAAAATGACGGGAAAGGAAATACATTATAGAGATATTTAAACAATCTATACTATTGTATATATTCATACGCTAGATGTATATGGTCTAGGAAAGGCTTCCAGCTATCCACAAATATATCCATTCGTATTTGTCTTCTGCCATTCGCTCAAAAGTTGATAATGTCAAAAGGCCTTCAATCCATTGACTATCAGCCCAATCATATGGGCTGAAGCTGCCAGCGGAATGTGTGTTCCACTGGCGGCAGCTGCTGAAAAGCAGCTGTAAAGCACCTTCTGGCAGTGTGTTGAGTAATGTGCTGCCAGTGCGATGGCGGAGAGGCCAGAGCCTTCCCCTGTGCATCGCTGGAGTGCTAGACACCCCACTGAGGAAGATAAGATGGCGTGGGAGGCAGGAGGGTGAAATGGGGCAGGGAGAGATGAAACTGGGTGGAGAGAGAGGGGGAACAGGTGTGGGTAGGCTGTGGGAGGGAGTGGATCCAGCAGTGATGATGCAGGCTGGATCCTATCCCCTCTGGTAGCACCCTCCCCACCCCCTTTCTCTCCTCAGATGTGCACTAGTGAAATCGCTAGCGCAGGTCCAAGGAGACCCAGTTCAGAGTGGGAGACATAGGCATGGGAAAGGTGATTTATGTATATGTAATATACATATTTCCTCTCCAAAGCCTCCCAATCCGCCCCCCGCCCCCCCTGGAAACACTGTGCCCGTTTTTGTCGTGGCTGCACCAGCGTGGGGGGGGGAGAATATGATTGGGCTGTAATAGAAGTCTTTAAGCTACCACGAGGGCACAGAGAGTCCATTTTTTGCTGTCCCACTTCCATGATACAGATAAATAGTTAGAAAGGACATAGGTAAAGGTAAAGGTATCCCCTGACAATTAAGTCCAGTCGTGTCCGACTCTAGGGTGTGGTGCTCATCTCCATTTCAAAGCCGAAGAGCCAGCGTTGTCCGAAGACGCCTCCGTGGTCATGTGGCCGGCATGACTCTCCTTGCCGCAGCGCGTAGCATGCAGCTGGAACACGGAGCGCTGTTTACCTTCCCGCAAGCGGTACCTATTTATCTACTCGCATTGACATGCTTTGGAACTGCTAGGTTGGCAGGAGCTGGCCAAGCAACGAGAGCTCACCCCGTCGCGGGAATCGAACTGCCAACCTTTCGATCGACAGCTTATGGTTCAGCGGTTTAACCCGCTGTGCCACCCACTGGCCGCTAGAAAGGACATAGGTATAAGCAAATATCAGTGTTTTTTGCAATATAACATTTTGTTATATGTATATATAACATAACGGGAGACATGTTTTATAAATTATAACTATCAGCAATATTGCTTTGTGGATGGGGAAGAATTAATTTGCTGTTTGAACTGATAGAAGTATTCCATCTGGCAGTCTGAATGGTGTATAGACTCGCAACCCAATCCTATCTTCCGCCACACTGTAGCATGCAGCCGTGCCATGGAGGCATGCACTGCATGCAGTGGTTGAGGAGGATCAGGTAGCCTACAAGAGGTAAGGGACATCTTTTTCCCTTGCCTCTCCAGAGGCAGAGGCCTCCTGATGGCCTATGGGTTTCCTCAGACCTATGCCAGATATAGATGGCATAAATCCAAGGAGATAAAAAGGGAGGGACCAGCCGAAGGGAATAGGATTCTGGCGTACACTGGTGCTGCTAGAATCCACCCCTGCCCTCCCCCTATCTACCCCAAAACTCCCCCTGCCCCCCTCCCCACCCATGACATGCCCCCACTGCTGACTTACCAAGGCCTTGCAACAGCTGCTCAGACTGGCCCTGTGGCGGTGCATTCCTTGCACAGCCACTGGGCTTTTCTGCAACAGTGAGACACTCATCCTGCTGTCGCAAAAGGCCCATAGGGTTGGACTGTAAGGAAAGTTTAAAGATAATGTTGACAAGAATCAGGAATTACAATGAAAAAAGGAGATGTTAAAGAAACTAACATAGTAGCACAATGGCCACAATTATGATGAGCAAGAGTTGTATGCAGAGAGAGCTTTAATAATCCAAAGAGCCCAGTGCCTACCCTCGACAGAGACACACATTGTATGTGCCTCAGTACTCACACATACACCCCACATGTTCCTTATCTGCAGAACATCATTCTTGGATCTATTCTTTGGTCTTGTTGGAGTGTGATGGAATATTAGGAACTGGCTGATGGACCAGGCAGGCAGGCAGATGTGGATTTTCCATCCCAGCGCTAAGGTAAAGATTTATTTTGGTAAGAATGGGTTCAGAACTAAAATCGCCAGAACTAAAATCGCCATTGAACATGGGGTGTATGTTCAATTTTTTTCAACTAAGGGAAACACTATTTGGTGGATTCTGCATGTTGTACATAAAAAGAGGCTTGTAAAGGGACAGTTTCAGATCTGTTCTATGTATGCAAATGGAACTGCAGCTTTTCAGCTCTTCCTTGTTTCCTTCTCAAAGTTCTTACCATACAGCTTCTTACTGTATCAGGACAAATGCTCTGATGCTGGGTAAATGAGGCCATTCTAGAGCTGACAGAATCCAACCCCTCCTTCCCCCAATCCACCCCTGCCCTCCCCGCTACCCATCCCAAAACTCCCCCTGCCCTCCCCTCCCACCCATTGTCTCTATTGTCCTTTACTTTTCTAGGGCACATGTGACACATAATATAGTAAGAGAAAACCAAGATTTGCTATTCTTCTTCAAAGAACTGTAGTACTGTATATACATGACAGTGAATGAACTTTATAGTACAACATAGTGCATGCGTAGTTTTGTGCTATTTAACTCTGCAGAAACGTGATGGTTAGTTTTGTTAGTATTTTGATTTTTCGAAACTGTGACCTATTTTGAAGCTTATAAAAAAACAACCCTGGAATTTATCAGTGCAAAACAAATGAATATATCTTATTACTGTATATTAATATATCTTAAGAAAGCTTGAATACTAGATTCAGAACAGGCCCCTTTTGTCACACTAGTCTAGTGTTTTGTCCAGAATAGTTGTTTTAAAAGTTTTACGAAAACAGTTCTCTTTACTTCCCAGTGTTTTGAACCATTTTCAAAAATGATTTGGAAAATATTTTCAAAGGGTAAAACGATTGCAAGGTTGGTGCAATACTTGATAGCAGAAACAGTTGAGTGAAACCGCAGTGCTGAGGCTTCAGGATAAAGAGAACAGAGACTGGAGAACAAAGTACGCTCTGCTGCTTTGTAGCAGGAGACGAAACAAGGCATGGAAACCAATTTGCAATGGTATCTGAAACTGCATGTCACAATGACCAACCACATGTTTAGTGCAACGATAATGTCTTGGAGTCTTATTTCAGTCTTGCAAAGAAGCTTGTCTTCTGGTTTAACCTTGCCATAATACTAATTAATGCAACTCCATCAGCATGTTCCATGGTTGAAGTCTCTGCCTCACCTGAACCAATGCATAGCCACCAAGGTTTTGCATACACAACCAGTTATCTTGAACTAACAATACAGTGTATGGCTTCTCCTCCTTGCTCTTAACTCCTGCTGTTAACCTTCCTCAATGCACCCCAGTTTCATTGCATGGAATTACACTATCCTTTGTGCCTATGGGTATCTTGATTGTCAGGGTTGTGGGCTTTTGTTTCCAGTGGAAGATCCATGCTGTGGAATATTAAACCAAGACTTCCTTTTAAGATTGTAATGAGAGGGAGCAATATTCAACAGTTAGATCCAAAGGCACATTCATGGAATTAGTAAAAAGTGAAACTACAAAAAAGCAACAACATGTAAGCTCATTGGTTGTGATTTGCACACGCACGCACGCACGCACACACACACACACACACACACACACACACACACACACACACACCTCTATTTTATTTATCTATCCCTTATAATTAGGCTTACCATCCTTCCCGGAAAGCTCGGGATGGTCCCGGGCTCTGGTCCCAGATCCGTCCTGGGCTTTCTGGGCCCAGTGGAAGCCTCCGCCGCCGCCACTGCTTGAAAAAGGTTTTAAAAAGTACCTTTTTTCCAGGCGCCGCCATCTTGGATCTCTCAAGATTTCACGAGATCCAAGATGGCAGTGCCTGAAAAAAGGGTACTTTTTACCGTTTTCAATCAGCAACTGCTTCACAGTAGGGCCCGGGGACAGGATGATGATGATAATGGCTGCAGCCATGGTGGCTGCTGCCGAAAACTACAGCCACCGAAGACAACAATGGTGGTGAAGACGACGGGTGGCAAAGGAGAAAGGCAGTGAGGACGGCAGCAGCTGTGGCAAGATGGCGGCGGTGAAGAAGATGGCGACGGCGAAGATGGGCAGTGAGGGCGGCGGCAGTAAATACGGGCGGCAACGATGGTGGCGGCAAAGACGGGAGGCGAGGACACCGGTGGCAGCAAAATGGCGACAGCAGGACAGAGACAGGTAAGTGGTGGCGGCGGCAAAACGGCCATTTTCATGGCCATAAATAAATAAATATTTCGGCACAAAAATAATTAATTAATTAATTAATTAATTAATTAATTAAAAATCAGGGGGTGTCCCAGTTTCAAACTGGGAAAATATGGTAAGCCTACTCATAATGACCTCAACATTGTTATCTGTTTAGAGGTCAAACACACACACTCTTTAAAAAAAAAAAAAAAAGCAAATATATGTGTACCTTGTGAATGCATGTCTCCTACATAGGCCTGTTTAATTGTTTGCATAAGAGAGAAATGTTGTGTACTGTCTCTTCAAAAACAAAGCCCAGAAAGCTTCAGGATGAGAAAGGCCATGTGATAGAAACAGGGCACCAATTTCAGCTTTAGAGCAGAAGCCTGTGTGAGTAGTTGAATCTGAACAGTCTCACGTTCAGATGGACTAGGAACTAGAGACAATCCACGGATTGGTTATGTTCCCCCCCCCCCCAATTTGAAGTATGTGCACTAGGCTTTTCCAGAAAGTTGTTACTAATAAATAGTGGAAACAGTAGATGAGTTCTGTTGTGCGCTCCTGTTCTCACATATCAAATCAGAAACATAGACTACACATGTGGTCTTAATCTAGGGTTAGCGGATGATGAACACGTAGATATTTCCCACTTAGGTGGATATTTATAAAGCACAAAATGCACCCACCAAGAAGTTCGCTTTTCACAAAGGCCATTACCTTCAAAGATAAGGAAATAAATTACATTTCTCTCTAAACATACCACTTTTTTTATGCATCTCTACTCTTTCTTTTTTCTTCTCCCTTTGGGCTCATGGTGCAAAGAGAACCTTAGAAGGTAATAATCTTCCTTTCCTTCATTGTTTCTTGCCACCTGACTAAACAGGACTACATGCATATTTCTCCATTAACTTTTCTTTTGTATTGCTCAAATGTGTTCATGTCACACCTCTTCAGGCGTAGCTTCATTATTCTGTCAATAGCATGTCTATACTGGTAGCTCTTTTGTGGAAGTTCATTTGCACAATGAAGGTCACACTGCATTGTTTAAAGATTAGCAGACAATAAAACACAGAAATCACTGGGTACAGATTTCAAAAAGGTTTTTTTAAAAAATCTATTGAATATGTTGACTGGAGGTGCCATATCATGTATTTGATTTGTAAACTTCTTATGTAGAAACACAGCCTCTGACCTTCATTTTGTTCTCCCTCCATAGCAATGCTGGTAGAGAAAAAGAGAAATTGACAAAAGAATTACAGTGCATGACGGATGGAACATTTCTGCACCGATACAAAAGCAACATTGAGCACAATCCTATCTGTGTCTGTCTCAGAGGTAAGGCCCATTGAATTCAAACCATGGAATACACAAGCAAACCAGTGCTGGACAAAATGTGTTAGTGTGGAGCTTGGGATTCATTGCGCCCCTGTTGATGGGACTGTCCTCTGTTCAGACATTTCTGGGCCAAGATGCTCCAGGACATCAATCGGACATCAGTGACAACACAATCCTATGAAAGTCTATTCAGAAGTAAGTCCCATTGTGTACAGTGGGGCTTACTCTCAGGAAAGTGTATAGGATTGCAACCTAATTCAATTACTAATTACCAATGGATCCAATTACAATGCTCTTTAGGGTGTTGGGGTCACACACACACACACACACACACAGAGAGAGAGAGAGAGAGAGAGAGAGAGAGAGAGAGAGAGAGAGAGAGAGAGAGAGAGAGAGAACTCATCTCAACAGAATACTGTACTCATAAGGAAATGTACTATTACCTTGCTCTTCATTGCAGCCATATAGGTAATAGCTCAGGGGCAGAAGCAAACAACAACAACAACATCTAGCCAATCCTTGTTTGATAAAAAGATGGGACATCATCCTTGTCTTTGACAAGATCTCCACCTAAATTTGAGGTACCATTAAGCCTGACTTACACTGACTATTTTCTAGAATGCTGGTTGCCCTTTTTCAACTTCATTGATTTGTCTAAGGCCCTGGAACGGGGCCTTGCATTGTCGGAACGAACGTTCTGGCAGTGCAAAGCTCTTAACGGCAGTGCGAAAGGTGGGCCACCATTGCTCACTTCCAGGCTGCTGTTGCAAATGGGCAGTGGCATGATGCATGCAGCAGTGGCTCCCAAAGCCTCTGCCGGTACTGGTAAGTTGGCAGCAGAGGCATGTTGTGAGTGGGGAGGGGGGGTCAGAGGGAGTTTGGGGGCAGGGAAGGGGTGGATCCTAGTGGCAGTGACTTGTGCCAGGATCCTATCACCTCTTTCCCAGGCTGGCCTGCCCCCTTTTTGTCCTCGGATGTACGCCAGAAAATGGCTGTCATGGGTCTAAGGAGACCCAAAGGAGATCGGGCAGCCTACTGGAGGGGGGAGGGTGTAACTAAGAATATATTTACTTACTTCCTACTGGCTGTCCAGTTGCTGCCTCACCATTGGATGCAGCGTACGTTCCATCAGTATGGCTGCATCAGTGTCAATGGTGGGGATCGAACTGAGCAGTTGGTCATCGTGCACATATCCAGAGTAGCTGAAGCCAATCTTGAATGTGTAAAATTTCATTCCATGCCTGTGGGAGACAGGCGGGAAAATACACTCAGGACCATATTATATCTGCTTTGTAGTTGTACGGTGCTTCTTTGTCAGAGGTGCATCATTACTACTAAGAGCACTTTTCTTGGTTCTCCTCTTGGTTGCTGTTACTATTTTGCAAAAAGAGAAAATAAAAGAATAGAGATATGTCTTAGGTGTACCCCTAAAAATTTTATTCCAAATAATCAAAAATAGGATTAAAAGACACAACGATAGAACACTGACATGAATTCTTACAATTACAGTACTCCCCCCATATCCGCTGGGGATATGTTCCAGGCACCTCCGTGGATACTTGAAACCATGGATAAGAGCGAACACCCCCTCCATGATTTCCTGAGGGCCCCCCGCCCTGCCTCCCCTGCGGGCAGGCATGCTTGCCCCCCAGCTCTTATTTTTCTTTCAGCAAGCTTTGTTTCTTCCTTAAAACAAACAGAGAAGCAGCCTCGATTGCAGGCAAGTAGAACGAGACTAAGCCCTCGAGAGGCTCTGCAAGGTTTCTGTTAACCTTGCAGAGCCTCTCTAGGACTTAGTCTCATTCTGTTTGCCTGCAATAAGCAGCCAGAGGCTGCTTCTCCTGTTTGTTTAAGGAAGAAACGAAGCTTACTGGGGAAAAAGTAAAAGGCTGGGGGGTCCCCGTAATCCATGGATAACTGAAACCGTGGATAGCGAATCCGTGGATATGGGGGCCCACCTGTATGATAAAGATAAATGCATAAATGGATTAGCACATGATGATATGTATTATTCCAATTCATCAAAAACAAAGATCATGGTTCAATAAATCTATGACCCGCGTCTCTTGATCTATATAAGCATGAACAAAACAAATTAATTTGATTAATATCACTGTATCCCAGATTTTTTTTAACCAAACCATTTCAGTAGGTACATCTGTTCTTTTCCAGTATCCTGATATACTTATTTTGGTCAGGGGCAGAAGAAGAGTACAGATCCAATTCTAGATTCATACACCCCAACTCATCTTTTACATCCAATAACAACACTTTCCTTGTCTCAAATTCTATCTCAAAAACAGTCATATTTCTAAAATAAGTTTACCAAACAATCGTTTCTAGAACAGTTTACCAAAGCGGCTGAATTTTATCGCATTCCCAAATGATATGATAAAAGTCTTCCCTGCTGGAACCACAGTGCCAGCATTTATCTAGAAAACGCGGATAAATATCCAATAACTTATGCCATTAGTAAATAGTTTTGAAAATGCTTTCTTTTAAGCTTGTTGACATTCGCCTTTTTGACACTTCCTCACATCACATTCTCCAGTCATCCCCAGAAAGATCGGTTTGGCCTGCTATCCCATGTCTGTTTTATTATTTTAATGTTATCCACCATAGACATCAATAAACCATACATCTTTCTGATTATACCTTTGTTCTGACATGCACTTAAAATTATCTCAAAAGTGCTCTTATCTTTTAAATGCCCATGCTTCACTACAAGGGTTTGTATAACATGCCTAATCTGAAAGCATTGAAATAATTGGGGCCTAATCACCCCCAGCCTCTCCACAGTCACATCAGAGGATATCATCTGCGGCTCATGAACCCAATCCATTAACCTCCCCAACTACAAATTATAAAAGGGAGGGAAGAGCAGAACCCATTCCGTTCTTCAATTGGCCTGAAGTTTTTCTTCTCCAAGCATTCTGCTCTTCCTTCTTCCACTGATCCACTGCAAATTTCTTCGGCCATCTCCTCTTACTCACTCATGCCCTCCTTTGGGTGCCATAGAGGCTGAGTCCTTTCTGTTGTACCTACCAGAGCAAGAGGGCAGGTGATTGATTGGAGGTAACAACGATAGCTATTCTTGCAGCACAATCCTACGCATGTTCACTGAGAAGTCCCACTCTGTTCAATGGGGCTTACTCCGAGGAAGGCATGTATAGGATTGCAGCCTTAGAAACTACTACTCACTTGTCCACTTTCTGTACCACCTGCCCTCTGAGGCTGGAGGCAGAGGAGGAAGTGTTTGGGGTCATTAACTATTCTCTAACAGAGGAATAGCTGTATACTTGTCCAGTAGCACAACATTCTGAGGGGAAACAACACACATACATACTTCACCAAGATCTTTGGAGAATGGCAATAGGAAAAGGCTGAAAAACTATACTGCATGCAATTCCATTCCATGTGCAGGACATTTGCTCATGGCATACTAATGTACCGCTATCTTTGGAAACTCACAAGAGAGCGAAACCAGGTAGATTGTAGTTGCAGAACCTTGGAGAGCTCCAAATGAGCAACCTGCTCTGACAAAGGCCAGAGGAGGAATGAGGCTCCCAGACTCCACCTCCCAGATTCCACCCTAACCCTCTCCATAGAGACTTGAAGGGGCAGCCCTCCGACCATGCATTCCTCCATTGCTCTACTGCATTCCTCATGATCTGTTGCTGTTGCTGACATACAGGCTCTGGGGAACATGATGTTCTGGGCATGGGACGTGTGGGTTTCTCAAGAAGCTCTGGTTCAGTGGGTGCTGGGCACTGGCGTCTCCAGTCCTGGGATCTCAAATTTGAGTGCCTCTGACTTAGGGGTCTCCTGGCAGGTGGTCTCAGGCCCAGACTCCAACCTGGTCAAGGCCTGGGACTGAGTCTGCTCCTTCTGACTCAACCACCACCACCACTCAGGTTCAGACACCAAGCTTAGGGCAGGAGTCATGACAGCACAACCTTTGGGAATTACTGGGCTGCCTAGTCATATCAGAATCTATAGACAGCCGTTTTTTTTCCTTAGGAAACAACAATTACACAAAGTCCATCTAGACACACATCAACAGATTCACACAGCAAAGCTTCACATTTTCTTGAGTTTTATAAACTATCGTCATTATTAAGTCAATGTTCAGCCCATTGCGGTGAAGTGTACACCACAGTGTACACAGAGAAATACAGTGCTGCTCCAATAATTGACAAAAGTATTTAGAGTCTCTGGGCTGAAGGACAGACTCCAAACCACATCCTCCATATGCACCAGCATGAATTTATTTCTGCCATGGTCTGTGAGACATTTTCTTTTCTGCAAACAGCTTCATTTATTTCTTTTCTTTTTATTGATGTATTTATTACTTTGTGGCAAGTCCAAAAGCGCAAGGATAAGACAGATCACATGAGGAACTGGAAGAAACAGCTTTAGTTTTGTCGCAGAGATCTGTGCAAGTGGGTGAGTCTATGCAATCTCCGCAGGGGCCTGAACAGTCCCCACGTTAAGTCCTCACACAAGCTGTACTGGTCATTACACCAGTCGAAGTTCAGTATTTGCTGCTGTTCTCATATACTCAATATTCTGCCATACAGAAGCATCGTCGGGGTAGGGGCGGGGGGGGCGGCGTAGGCTCCAAGGCGGCAGGAGCACGTGGCAGCGGAGGGGCGTACTTGCCACCGGGATGCGTCTCCTCCACCGCTCCCGTTGTCGTCTTTGGCTGGCTTGTCTTGGTTTTGGGCCCTCCCGCCTGCCCTGGAGTCCATTCGGCTCCAAAATGGTAACCAAAACGGCAGGGGGCGCGTGATTGGAGCCGTGCCGCATGCGCGCGCGAAACTGATGTCACGCCCGGGTCACGTGGGGGCGTCATGTCGGCGCCCCCCAGAATTGCCACTGCTGCCGTAAAAACCAGGAGGATGCACACAGACACACACACACACGCACACACACACTGGCGTCGCTGGAGGTGGGGTGGAAAGCTAAGTTCTGCAGCTTTCCACCCCACCGTTACTCTCAGGTACGAGGCGCCCCGCCCCCTCATCATAGGAGCCCGTCAGTGGAGAGAAAGCAACGCACTGCGTGTGGCTTTCTTTCCGCTGACGGACTCCTATGACGAGGGGGCGGGGCGCCTCGTACCTGAGAGTAACGGTGAGGCGGAAAGCTGCAGAACTTAGCTTTCTGCCTCACCTCCAGCGATGCCAGTGCGCGCGCGCGCGCACACACACACACACACACACACACACACACACACACTCACTCACTCACTCATTCACGCACTCACAGCCCAATCCTATCATAAGGCTACATAGCCAGAACTCATAGCTTGACTTAGGTCATTGCAAAATGCATAGGTCTATAGCACACTACCAGGCCAGCCACAAGGCAGCAACCTTCCTGGATCCCCCGGTGATGGTAGGTCAGCAACAGGGGAGGATTGTGGGTGGGGATGGGGAGCATCAGGCCGTTCCGTGGAAGGAACCAGGGGTGGGGAAGGGGAGGGAGGGGATGGATCTGGTAACAGTGGTGCACACCAGATCTTATCCCCTCTTTTTAAAACCTCCTCACACCTTTTTCCTCCTCAGACGAATGTCACCGAAATAGGTGGCGTATGTCCAAGGAGACCCATAGGCCCTGGGCTTACATGAAGGTAAGTAAATGTGATTTTTACTTACCTCCCATTTGCCTTCAGGTCACCCACCACCACCACCACCACCATAGATGCAGTGTGTGCCTTTTTGGCACAGCTGCATTGGTGCTGGTGGCGGCGGATAGAATTGGGGCCACACTCATTCACACTCCAGCAACTCAGATTTAGTTTTAGGTAAGCACCACAACTACTAGTAACATCATACAATGCAACTTGGAACAGATCAGCCTACATTGGAGCTACCACAGTGACAGCCCAATCCTATGCTGGCCTCCGCCAGAGGTACTGGGGTCCCCGCTGTCGCAAATGTGCCATAAAGCATGTTACGAAAGCGTGGAGGCCAGTCTTGGCAGCATGGAGGCCAGCGCTGGTAGGCCTCCGCCGGCGAAGGAACAGCACCTGTGGGAGCAGGTGAGCTCTGCGCCAGGTGGGGGGGAGCGGTGGGGAGGCAGGGAGGCGGTAGTTCCGGGGAGGAGGGCAAATCAGACCCAGGAGGGGGGGTAGACTCCTAACCCCCCTTCCTGGGCTTGAAAACCTGACATGGGGCTGCTCGGAGCTGCACTGGCCATTTTGGTGGCATACCTCCGAGTAGCCCCATAGGGGCTGCTGGGGCTCAACACAGAGGAAGGGGACGATCAGCCCCTTCCCTCAAGGAGACCTCCAGCCCCGGAGCCGCATCCCAGTGCGAGACTTTGGACAGGATTGGGCTGTTAGATTCTTTTCTATTTTCTATTGCGCTAACTTAGAACATGAAAGATTCTATTTTGATACAAACAACACAAGAATGTCTCATGCAGAAATTTCTGTGGGCAGCAGCAAGTTTCTGGTGCACTCCTGCCTCCAGCAAGAATTCAGCAGTTCAGATGTCAATAAATATAAGTCATTGTGAGGAATGGATTCAGAAAATTTTGACTTTAGATGTAATTTATGGAGGAGAGTCACTACACAATGTGTACAAAGAAACAATTTAGAAAAAAGAGAACATTATTACAGCATTTAACAACAGCAACACAAATCATGGATTGGGAACTACTGAGGAAAAAAAGATGACATTTTATGATGACTATCCACTCAAATTTTTATAACATACAACAAACTTTCTAGATAGACAGCTGCTTTATTTGGGGGGAAATAGTCCTTTAACTTAACACCTGAAAGTGTAAAAAGGGTGTTATTTGTGCTTCTGTTTGTGTGTGCAAATTGTGAAGAATTGGTGAAATCTGCATTTTAGAGCACTCGAACCAGTGATTTGCATTAATATGGCAACTTATAGTGCAAGCAAATCGTTTGTCCACTGTGGAACAAATCCCACAACTTGCTAAACAATGAACAAAAATGGCATCTGGTTTTATTTCAATGTGTATGTGGAATGATGTTTAGGAAACATGAATTATTAGCATAGGGTTCTATCTCATATCAGTTCTATCATATCAGTTCTAATTAGGCTTACCATATCCAAAGGGGGACAGGGTGCCTACACCCTTAACCATTGTAAAAAGAGGGAATTTGGGCAGGTGCAGCTTGTTGCACCCTTCCATTATGAGCTGCACCTGCCCAAATTCCCTCTTTTTACAATGGTTAAAGGTGTAGGCACCCTGTCCCCCTTTGGATATGGTAAGCCTAGTTCTAATCCACTGTTTACTTCAGAGATGACCAACCAGCCTATACTGTGTCCAGATATTTTGGAAGACTCCAAAACAGAGTATGACTAGGGGAAGGGTGGGTGTCTTCAAAACAGATAGCAATAAATCATGAAAGTCAGTGGATACGATCAACTGATTCTGGTTTTTCTTGGGGTCTATATTTTGGTTCTGACCCCTGACCTGAAATGAAACCTTCTAAAACAATCCTATGCATGTCTACTCAGAAGTAAGTCTCATTGTGTTCAATGGGGCTTACTTCCAGGAGAGTGTGTATAGGATTGCAGCTTTACAACCTAATCCTATCCCACAGTGGTGCACTGTGGGAAAAGCAAAATGGCAGCTCGTGAGAAAGGAGCTGCACTGCTGCTTGTTTGAAGTGCAAACAAAAGAAATAAAAACTCTCCACTGCTGCTGTGCTACAAGTAAGAGTCCCTTAACATAATGACAAAGGTAAACCACAGTGACCTGAGAGGAGGTATAAATTCTTGCGCGAGCTGTACATTTTCCCACAGACCTCAGCTACAGAGGTTTCAATGATCTCCACACCAAAGAAAATAAATTGTCCTTTCAAAAAAAAAAAAAAAAGTGTGGCAGTGCATGTCTTTTTAAGCAAATTGAAAATATTAGTGACAAACCTATTATTCAAATGCTTATCATGCTGATAAGTATCGTGGAGGGAGGGAGCATGAAAGTGCTGCATTTCGCTGGAGGCGACACCTTAAGAAACATGGTGTAAAAGGAAATGGGAGATGTGCTGTCCTCCACTTTGCAGTGATCATCAGACATAGCTTGATAGATGTAGAGCATTATGGATGTCATATGGTGAGTCCCTCAGGCTCCCTGGCAACCTGCAAGCATGTAAGGCAGAAGCAACAGCTTGCTTCAAGTGTCTTCTGTAAAGATAACATAGTTAGAGAAATCCATCAGGGAGTAGATCACACGGAGGGAGCCGTCGGGGCATCCCATCCCTGCGGAACTGCCTCCATGTTGTCTTCAAAAACACTGAAACTGAAGCGATTACTAAGTGAGCAGAGACAACCCTACCCAAAGAAAAAGATGACGGAAAACCAAAGTGTAAACACAATTACCTAATTGGATTTAATTAGTACAAGAGGGGGTATTTTTAGTGTCCGGCGCACAGCACGTTCTGCAGAACAGAATGTGCAGAGCCACATCATAGAAGACAAAAGTGGAGAAAGTCTACACTGTTCGTGTGGTGGCAGAGAGCAAGAAAAATAGAGCACAAAAAATCCAAAGGGGGTGGTGGTGGTGGTGGTTCAGGATACTTGAGGGAAGCATAAGACTCGTGGCCAAGAAATAGAGAGACAAAGCAAGTTCGCAGTGAATGACAGAGCGAGCATAAAAATCATACAGTGACATTAAGAAGCTCAGCAGCTCACTCAACCACCATCACGGTGTCATCAGGACAGATGGTAACAATTGGCAAAGAGATGGCACAACAAGGGGCTATAGAAGCAGCAAGAAGAAAAGCTGTTCAAAACAGAAAATGACAAGACTAGACTTTTCCACCAGTCAAAGGAGTCACTCTCTGTAAGTCGATGTATTTCTATTGACGTATTTACAAAGGAGCTTCCTGATGTTCAAGGCCTGACTGACACAGGTCAATGATCTGCCCAGGCCAGTACTGTCTACTGTGACTGGTCACATCCTAATCTCAGGCGGCAGAGATCTTTCTCAGCACTGCTCACCAAGATCGGGGTTATGTCAGGGATCATCCAGGACAGGCAGTGGTTGAGGGCCCATGCCCATCGGGGGACCCACATGGCCAGGCTCCCCCCAAAACCCCTCAGTACTGGTGGCAGTGGTAGCATCCAATGACCCTCCAAGGGGCAGGCAAGGTTTTCCCCAAAGCGCCCAGCAACCTGTCTCCCACACTGCCAGGCAGTAGGTAGGTGCCATGGGGTTTGCCCCAGAGCCCCAGCACTGCTCAGGGTGGCTCTTCAAATGGGGCAGCTTGACATGTGAGCTTCCCCTTCCTAAAAATCCACATTCTATTTAGGGACATTCCCCTTCAAGCTAGCTCATTTGGGACTCACACCCCAGCCCGGCTGCTACTCAGCCTCCTGTCGGTCCCTTTTCTTTCCCCAGCAAACAGTCTTATCCTGGAAAGGAAGAGGGGTGACGAGCAGCGAGGAAAACATATTGTCACTCAGGAGAGGCTCTGCAAGGTCATTGTTAGCATCTTCTCCCCTGTGGTAGTAGCGCTCTCAGGAGAGGCTCTGCAAGGTCATTGCTAGCATCTTCTCCCCTGTGGTAGTAGCGCTCCCCGTCACTTGTTATCTTTTCACAAGATAAGCATTTTTTTTTCTTTTGCTTGGGGATGGTGGGTGGGATGAGCAGCAAAGTGAGGAACCACACATCACCCTTTGATGCCTTTTGAGTATTCCTACTTTAAAAAAAAAAAAAGCACTCAAAATTTTCCAAATATTTTGACAGGAACATGCCAAGCATACAACAAATGGTTTTCCAGGTGAGCCAGGGGAAAGGGAGGGAATCACACATCCCTAACATGGATAAATAAAGTGAAATATATAAGAAATGATAGCCGACATGTTTCAATAAATTGGCCAAGTACAGCAAGGCTTACCTGTTTAACATTCTCTTCGTTTATAATGCAGTGAACTAATTGGGACACTAGTTTCCATCTGTCCTGACTCCACACAATTAAGGATGTGTGTCCTTGCCACACACACCTCCTGGTTCCTACCCTTACTCTTGGATAAGGTTCCTTAATCATGTGAGGGTTGGAAACCCCTCCCCCCCCATTAAGGAAACTGCTCTGGCCATAAGGGCCAGGATGTGCAATGCTCCATCAGCATGCAATGTCCTTAATTGCACAGGGCCAGATTGGATGGGAAAGAATCATCCAGAGTGAGACCAACCAACATCTCCCTTGAGCATCTCTGAATGAAATTTGGTACACATGTTCAGGACACAATTCTACTTTTTAAATTCAAACACCAGCTTGACCTCCACACCCATTGTAAAAAGGAAAGAGAAAGAGGCAAAAGAAATATATCTGCCCTAAAGACTGAGTTATCAGAAAGAAAATAATGTAAGAAACATTTTTGCCTCTTATTTTTATTTATTGTGACTCTATCAGCCAAGATGGGCAAAGAGGCAAAAGTGCAGGTAGACAAACTCATATTCTCTAGGATCTTGTCCACATTCTCAGAGTTCACTACTTTAAAAAGTATCCAACACAACAGGCCAAGTCTGTGCCTGGGGTACCTCTGCTCCATACTATAGATAACTTGGAGTATCAGTCAGTACAGATACAAGCAACTTTAGGCAGACGGGGCTGGCTCAGTTGATAGAGCTGCTGCCTTGCAGTATCGTCACTAGGGGGCGCATCACCCTAGAGCGGGGGCCCACGCGTCACCCCTGCCCTAAGGTGACGCTTACCCTCGGCTCTAAGAGCGACCACCCTGTCTGGCAGTCCGGGGCCTTCTGAGAAGGCCCGATGCATCGACGCGTCATTTATTAGCTTTTTTGCGCATGCGCAGACCATTTCTGAGGGCAAGGGCTGCCCTTTTGCCCTCAGAAACGGTCTGCGCATGCGAAAAAAGCTAATAAATGACGCGTCGACGCATCGGGCCTTCTCAGAAGGCCCCGGATCACCGGACGGGGCGGACGCTCCGAGGCCTTCTTCTGGCCTCGGAGCCTCCGCGTGGACGGGGGCGATGCGCAGGGGTGCGCGCGCGTCACCCTTTGTGCGTGTCACCCGGGGGCGCTCTGCTCCGCGCGCCCCGCTACAGTGACGTGACTGCTGCCTTGCAAGCCCAAAGATCAGAGTGCGGGAGGTGATAGCCAGAGGAAAAAAGCCAGACTGCAAATGGATACCACATGGAATGTAGCTGTTCACGAAAGACTGGACTTTTATATATTGTAAAAAAACAACAACAACCCACCATTAGGGGTGTTAGGAAAGCCTGCCCATGTACACCGCCTTGGATTAAAGTCAGAGGAGAAATCCAATGACCAAGAAAGGCAGTATATAAATACTATATTATTATTATTATTATTATTATTATTATTATTATTATTATTATTATTATTATTATTATTATTATTATTATTATTATTATTATTTGTAAAGTGCTGAGCAAACAGATCACAGTGGGCCACCAAAAGCTTCTTCCCAGTCACCTGAGGGGGCACTGTAGCAGATAATAATAATCTTGCCACTCAAAAGAGCTCTGCTGGCCTGCTTGGGTCAATTCTCATTTCACAGGTCAACCAGGGCTCCAACAGAGATGCCAGCCCTGACAAGTGGAAAATCCCCAAGAGCCATCTGGAAACCGAGCAGCTCCATCAGTCTCGTGCAGCAAAACATTTTGACTAGCCCTCTACCCTGGTGTAAAAGTGGTGTAAACCTAAACCCACTCTAGAAAGTGGTGTAAACCTAAACCCAGCCAGATAGTGATCTGGGGTACTATCACTAACAGATAGTGATCTGTTCGTGATGAGTTCTCACAAACTCCCCCAGATCATTCTCAACCTGCCCAACAAAGACCAGGTCCAATGTCATCCAACCTATGATTCCCTGCTATATAAGTGAGGCCTGACATTAATGGAGATGACTTGGTGGCCATGAAGTCTAAGCTGCTCCCGCTGGAGGGGGCCTCAGCACAGATACTTGAAGTCCTCCGAGACAAGCCACAGGGCTGTTGTGGCCGTACTATTGGGATCTACCTGCTGTAACTTCAATGCATGGAGAATTTAGACAGAATAACAACTATGATCTTCACTTATACCTGAGTAGTATGTTCTTGCTAGGTCGCTAGGAGAACAATTAAATAATTTTTAATGTTATGTGGTTGCTCATAGAATGGCCAATGGTTAAATGTATATCGCTCAAGCTATGGCTTCTAAGTGCACTTTTTAGTAGTATGATGGTGAAGCAATTGCTCACACCTTTTATTTAGTCCATGCCAAATACCAGCAGAAAATGGACAAAACTTCACATGTCATCAATGTCATTGGTTTTGAGAATGAAAACTCATATTGTTTTTGGAGGAATTTTGTAGAATGACTAAGATTGCTCTTGAGAAAAAGTCTGGAGCTGCAACATCTTTCATGTGAAATTCAGTAGAACTGAGTAAGCCACGGTGTCTAAAAAGAGCCAACCATCTGGCAGAATGAGGTGGCCTCTTTAAGCAGCAAATTTTGAGCACCATAAAAGGGTGCATATAGTGTGAAATGATGTTTTAGCTTTGCTCTGCATTGCTTAAAGAGATGTCTCTACCTTTGAATCAGGAATATGATGTGCTATTACACCAATGGCATGTAAAAATGTGCATATGATGTACGACGACGATCTGGATCAGCATTGCCAAAATAGCTCCTGTGAATATGAGTGATTTGGACATACGATGCCAGCAGGCAAGAAGGCAGAAAGATGTGCAAAAAGAAAGGGACAGATTTTGTATAACCCCCCCCCCAAAAAAAATAGTGCCAGCATTCAACCAGGGGTCACATGTATCCACTAGCTCCTCACCATCTGTTGCAGCGGACGATGGCTGGAAGGGCTCTTATGCCCAGAGACAGAATTCTGTACAATAGAAGATAAAGATGAAAAGGTGCACATTTACATTGCTGGCTTCATGCCTAGGAGGGTATGAGTTTGGTGTGAGGGTGGCTTTATAGGAAGGAAGCGCTCTCAGGTTAAAACAAAGCTTTGTGTAGAGACAAAGTGAATACAAACCTTCATGGCATTAACCAGTTTACATAGGGATTGTTTGGGGCAAGAGAAGGTGGGGAGACCTGAGACGTTGCCCCCAGCTTTCTCCACTCTAAAGCATGTTACAAATATAATATAATAATATAATAATATACAGTATTTATATACCGTCTTTCTTGGTCATTGGATTTCTCCTCCGACTTTAATCCAAGGCTGTGTACATGGGCAGGCTGTCCTACCCCCCCTTGGGTTTTTTTACAATATATAAATGTCCAATCTTTCATGAATGGCTACTTTCCAGGTGGTATCCTTTTTACAGTCTGACAATTCTGCTGGCTGGCGCCTCCCACACTCGACCAATGCAGCTGGAAGCTCTTATCTCTCCTCCTGGAGGCTTTCACAGCTTTTTGTTGGCGGCGTGTCTCGAACTTATCAAGTTCACCGGTCTTTGGGCTTACAAGACAGCAGCTCTCCCAACTGACCCAGACTCTTCTGCCCTATTGCATAAAAATGCAATAGTATAGTGGCTACAAGGAGAGGCAAAGCAGCCCAAGTACCCTTTCCAAATTCTCTCCCCCAGATTTGAACTGAACCCAAACTTGAATGGAGGTCTGAGAAAGTTCTTATTCCCATTTGTACTTTCAGTTTCACAGGCTTTTGCATTTTCTGAATCTGAATAGTGAGGTGTTGAAATGCTGAAGGAAATTTATTGTCTGAGATTTCAAGTCCCATTACAAGTTATCAGCATGGGAGATAAATGTCTGAACTCTTAGATGCTTAACTTTCAAGGAGTCCAGGAGGCAGCAGCTGGCAGTGTCTGGGGAGGTCCGAATTCTTTGGCCTCATTTGGGAATGAGTCCAAGGAATCAGATCCAAGACTCAAACAAGCTAGTTCAGGTCTATTGGGGTCCTGTTTAAAACAATGCATGCAGCCCTTAATTCTAATCAGTATTCAACATCTGTTCACAGCATTTATCTTGAAGGTTCTTTCTAGAGTAAGGAGCCATCGTCTTAGGGAGCAAAAGGAGTTACATGATTAGGATTGTCCTTGTGTTCATGCAAACGTGAATATTTAGAAAGTTGGCCTATATCTTTCTATTGTGCTTCAGCCAATGATACCAACAGCAAAGACTGACCCATACTCTAAAGAATTCATCTATGTACCTTAATGTGCTGGCTTGTGAGTGACTGACTCTCTGTACCACACTTCTCACACATGAGCCCAGAACAGATAACGATCAGTCCAAAAGCCTATCAAACAGCATAGGACTTTGGCTAGATCAGAGATCTTACAGTTTGCTCTTGAAAAAATCCTCTAAACGAGGGCCAAGTCACAAGCACAGCTTGGTGTGTTGAGTAGATCCATGCAGCGTTTGAGGTCTGGTCAAGCAATCACATTTGCCTCAGTGGGGTATAATAACATTTGCATTCTCAGTGGGGAATGGCACCACAGAGAGGATGCATATGGATAATTTTATTGCCCTGTGTCCAGGACCAAGCCTGGATCCAGCCACTGTCGCCCCACTGGATAGGGTGATTGGGCTGCAACAGGATGACTGCAAGGGACAGAAGAAAGAAGCTACAGGACCTGCAAAATGCTGAAGAGCCATGATCAACATTGTTGCCAGGGCAACATCCTCTCCCATGGAAGTCTTGCAAGAAGCATCCTCTCATGAGACCGACACCTGGCCTCCTTCACTTGTGCAGGCTGGGCTGGACTATTCCAACATATGGGAAGGGAATGTCAAAGAAGAAACGACATGGAATGGTGTTACATACACAAAACATACACAAAATGTTTCTGCCCCTGGAGAGGAGCGACACGAGGGACTGGTGAAGAGGTGAAAGAGTTCAGAGCCGCCCTCCACTATTCATTCTGAGGCACTGGGGTCAGCAGGGACAACAGGGGTCAGGGAAGTTCTGGGCCTAACCTCACCCATGGACCCATAACCCCCCTCTATTCTCAGGGTCACCCATGAAGTTGCTTGGCTCTAGATTCAGGATAGACAAGAAGGAAGCACCTTTTCATCCATAATTAGCATGTGCAATGGCCACTAGCTTCAATGTATTTTTTTTTAATTTTCTTAAGAATTGGTCACATTTGTGGATAGATTTATCAATGGTGGTTTTCTGTGCTAAATGAGAACTCTTGTACACAGCTAATGTACCTCTGTGCACCAGATGCTGGGGGGGGGGGTCAAACGACAGTGGAAGGCTAACATCTCCATGCTCTACTCATTTATTTATTTATAGAATTTTTACCCCGCCTTTCTCCCACCAGGGCAACCAAGGCGGCTTACAACAAAAATACTCATGAGCTTCCAGAGGCACCTAGCCGGCCATTGCTGACCAGAGAATGTTAGACAGGGTGGATCTTGGTCTGATCCAGCAAGGCAATTTTTATGATTTTAGCTTGCTACCCAATATTTATCATGCAGTCACTAAGCTGGCAAAAACAGGTTGAGTAGTGGCATGCAAAATTGGGACTGAGTTGCAAACCGTGTGTGTAATGAAACAGTCATACGGCCTCTTCAATACGTCCAAACACCACAGAACCTACACAGTCAATTCATCAAGTGAATTATGTGAATTGGCTCTGAGTTAATATACTTTGAGACAGGCTGATGGCCTTCAGAGGAGATCTGGATAACTGCATTTACCTTGAGAGAAAGCAAGTTGTGCTTGGCTTGGAAAGACGGCACCCCCAGAGCTGCAGACTAGTGACTCTTGGCTGCCTGCCCAAGACCCACCATTTAGCAAAACCTTTCTCCTTTGTATATTCAGAGCAAGTTTCTTGAGAAGTATCTCACAAACATCTGCCTTCATTATAATTATATTTCTATTTCAGCTGCACCAAGCTATTTACAGATGAGCCTGTTCATAAAGAGCTTTATAATTAAGCAAACAGAAATATCTTTTTATAGGATGCAGATCTAGGGGTGATAATCACACACAAAATACACAGCAACAGTTGCAAATTGGGTGTTTAACACTGGTTATATAGTTACTGATGTGTTCAATAAAGCCTGACATGTCTTTGTTCCTAAATACAAGGAAATATAGTCCTTGCTGTATAGCAGGATGAGTATCTTACATGGAAAAAGGCCATATTTTTTTCAGCGGTGCTATCGCTTTCCAACCACAGTGTAGACACTCATCCCTTCCTTCACCCTCTCCTTCCTCCCAGACAGTGCCACATACTATTTCCTTCTATACAATCACTTTCAAATAATATTCCCTTCTTTCCTTCATTGATAAATGCTGCAGTGAAATAAAAGTTGGTCAGAAGAGAACAGCGTCCTGACATTTGAAAAAGCCATTTCGGCGAACAGCTGACCTGTGCGTGCATGTGCGCATGCACACACACACACACACACACACACACACACACACACACACACACACACACACACACACAAGCTCACCGCTTCACCTTGCTGTGCCATGAGCAAGTTCAATTATCAGCTGGTTGGCTCTGGAGATGGGAAAAATTGAAATGGCAGCCAATCTTGCTCCTTGTTTCTGATTGGTTCCCAGGCATTAGAAGCAAGGAACACTGTTGCACCAAAGAGTCACTTGTTCCTGATTGGCCCCCTAACACTAGAGTTTGGAAATGTCAGCATATCGCAATGCTCCTCTTTTTCGTCCTGATTGGCTACTAGTGGGAGTTCTATGTAAATAACCTTTCCATATTCACTGCTCCTTCTGGAAACTCCTTCCAGAACTTGAACTGCAAGTAAACATCCCATCTGTTGATTAGGTAGGCCACTCCTCAGCCTCAAATACTTGTAGATGTAAGTAGGATAATTTATTTATTATTCATTTGTAGTTTGCCCTTCAAGCTGAAGCCTCTCAAAGTGGTTTACATACCATGAAAAACAAAATAAACAGGTTCTTGCAGCTACTGGTGGTTCTGAAAGCTGTAGCAGACTTGATGTAAATAGCCTTTAGGAAAATGGCACCCTGGCAGTTTTAGGGGGCATGGCTACTTCTCAATTGGACTATATGAGGCTGCAGCCCAGCTCAACTGGTTTGAGGGCTGCTGGCTTTATTCTAGCCTTATCAGAGTTGTATTCTTTGAACCCTCAGTACTGGTGGCATCAGTAATATGGTGCCCAATATGCCATCAGGGTGGGCTGGCGACACCTTGGGGGGATCAGTACAGGGCTTTGACCCAGGGTGCCCAACAACCTGGTTCCAGCACTGGCTTTTTTAAACACATGCTGTCTAGCCACTGCCACTGAGGAGAACATGTCTAGTGACATGTGAGTTGAACTCTTTATGACTGACTTATCTGGCCAAACAGGCTCTGTTAAAGAGCAACCTAACAGACCATTCAGCCCAGTCTGCTGTTTAAATAAAAAAATCTCACATACATGAACAGGATCCCGCAAACAATGTTCCAAAAACTGATCAACACTGAAAGTTGTTGTTGTTGTTCAGTCGTTAAGTCGTGTCCGACCCTTCGTGATCCCATGAACCATATCCCGCCAGGCCTTCCTGTCCTCCACTATCTTCCTGAGTTCGCTCATTTTCATGTTTGTTGCATCGGTGATGCTGTCTAACCATCTCATCCTTGGCCTTCCCCTTCTCCTTTTGCCTTCAATCTTTCCCAGCATCAGAGTCTTCTCCAGAGAGTCCTCTCTTCGCATTAGGTGGCCAAAATATTTGAGTTTCAGCCTTAGTACCTGTCCTTCCAGGGAACAGTCAGGGTTGATTTCATTTAGAATTGACTGATTTGATCTCCTAGCAGTCCAAGGGACTCTCAGGAGTCTTCTCCAGCACCACAGTTCAAAAGCATCTATTCTTCGGCGCTCAGCCTTCCTTATGGTCCAACTCTCGCAACCATACATTGCTACTGGGAACACCATCGCCCTGACTATACGAACTTTTGTTGGCATGGTGATATCTCTGCTTTTTATTATGCTGTCTAAGTTTGCCATAGCTTTCCTTCCAAGGAGTAAGCGTCTTTTAATTTCATGGCTGCTGTCTCCGTCTGCAGTGATCTTGGAACCCAAAAAAGTAAAATCTGTTACTGCTTCCATTTCTGCCCCTTCTATTTGCCAAGAATTGATGGGACCCGATGCCATGATCTTAGTTTTATTAATGTTGAGTTTCAAGCCAACTTTTGCACTCTCCTCTTTCACTCTCATCAAGAGGCTCTTTAGTTCTTCTTCACTTTCTGCCATTAGGGTGGTATCGTCTGCATATCTGAGGTTGTTGATATTTCTCCCGGCAATCTTGATTCCGGCTTGTGATTCATTCAGCCCTGCATTTCTCATAATGTACTCTGCATATAAGTTAAATAAGCAGGGTGACAATATACAGCCTTGCCGTACTCCCTTCCCAATTTTGAACCAATCGGTTGTTCCATGGCCGGTTCGAACTGTTGCTTCTTGACCCGCATACAGGTTTCTCAGGAGACAGGTAAGGTGGTCTGGTACCCCCATCTCTTTAAGAATTTGCCACAGTTTGTTGTGATCCACACAATCAAAGGCTTTTGCGTAGTCAATGAAGCAGAAGTAGGTGTTTTTTTGGAACTCTCGGGCTTTCTCCATGATCCAGCGCATGTTGGCAATTTGATCTCTAGTTCCTCTGCCTCTTCGAAACCCAGCTTGTACGTCCGGTAGTTCTCGGTCCACGTACTGCTGAAGCCTAGCTTGTAGGATTTTGAGCATAACCTTGCTAGCATGTGAAATGAGTGCAATTGTACGGTAGTTTGAACACTCTTTGGCACTGCCCTTCTTTGGAATTGGAACGTAAACTGACCTTTTCCAATCCTTTGGCCACTGCTGAGTTTTCCAAATTTGTTGGCATATTGAGTGCAGCACTTTCACAGCATCATCATTTAGGATTTTAAGTAGCTCAGCTGGGATATTATCATCTCCACTAGCTTTGTTGTTAGTAATGCTACCTAAGGCCCACTTGACTTCACTCTCTAGGATGTCCGGCTCTGGGTCAGTGACCACACCAGCGTGGTCATCATGAACATTAAGATCTTTCTTGTATAGTTCTTCTGTGTATTCTTGCCATCTCTTCTTAATCTCGTCTGCTTCTGTTAGGTCCTTGCCTTTTTTGTCCTTTATCATGCCCATCTTTGCACAAAACGTTCCCTTGATATCTCCAATTTTCTTGAAGAGATCTCTAGTCCTCCCCATTCTGTTGTTTTCCTCGATTTCCTTGCATTGTTCATTTAAGAAGGCCTTCTTATTTCTCCTTGCTATTCTCTGGAACTCTGCATTCAGTTGTTTATATCTTTCCCTTTCACCCTTGCTTTTTGCATTCCTTCTTTCCACAGCTATTTGTAAAGCCTCATCTGACAGCCACTTTGCTTTCTTGCATTTCTTTTTCTTTGGGATGGTTTTAGTTGCTGCCTCCTGTACAATGTTACGAACTTCCGTCCATAGTTCTTCAGGCACTCTGTCTACCAGGTCTAATGCCCTAAATCTATTCTTCACCTCCACTGTATACTCATAAGGGATATGGTTTAGGTCATATCTGACTGGTCTAGTGGTGTTCCCTACATTCTTCAGTTTAAGCCTGAATTTTGCAATAAGAAGCTCATGATCTGAGCCACAGTCAGCTCCAGGTCTTGTTTTTACTGATTGTATAGAGCTTCTCCATCTTTGGCTGCAAAGCACATAATCTATCTGGTTTCGGTATTGACCATCTGGTGATGTCCATGTGTAGAGTCGCCTCTTGTGTTGTTGGAAAAGAGTGTTTGCTATGACCAGCGTGTTCTCTTGACAGAACTCCGTTAGCCTTTGCCCTGCTTCATTTTGCGCTCCAAGGCCAAACTTGCCTGTTGTTCCGTTTATTTCTTGATTTCCGACTTTAGCATTCCAGTCTCCTATGATGTAAAGGACATCTTTTTTGGGTGCTAGTTCTAGAAGGTGTTGTAGGTCTTCATAGAACCGGTCAACTTCATCTTCTTCGGCATCAGTGGTTGGGGCATACACTTGGATTACTGTAATGTTGAATGGCTTGCCTTGGATTCGAACTGAAATCATTCTGTCGTTTTTGAGGTTGCACCCCAGTACTGCCTTTCCCACTCTTTTATTGACTATGAGGGCTACTCCATTTCTTCTAAGGGATTCATGCCCACAGTAGTAGATATGATGGTCACCTGACTTAAATTCGCCCATGCCCGTCCATTTTAGTTCGCTGATTCCCAAGATGTCAATGTTCAATCTTATCATCTCATTTTTGACCACATCCAGCTTGCCTTGGTTCATAGACCTCACATTCCATGTTCCTAAGCAGTATTGCTCCTTGCAGCATTGGATTTTCCTTTCAACCTCAGACACATCCACAGCTGGACGTCCTATTGGCTTTGGCCCAGCCGCTTCACTCTTTCTGGGTCTACTTGGAATAGTCCTCCGCTCTTCCTCAGTAGCATATTGGACACCTTCCGACCTGAGGGGCTCATCTTCCGGCGTCATATCTTTTAGCCTTTTGGTACTGTTCATGGGATTTTCTTGGCAAGGTTACTGGAGTGGGTTGCCATTTCCTTCTCCAGTGGATCACTTTTAGTCAGAACTCTCTGCTACGACCTGTCCGTCTTGGGTGTCCCTGCACGGCATAGCTCATGGCTTCATTGAGTTACGCAAGCCCCTTCGCCACGACAAGGCAATGATCCATGAGGGGACTGAAAGTTGACCAAGTTGACCCTACTGTTTTTAAGCCGTATAGTCTCCATTTTAAAAGAGCAGAGGGTTATTCAAACTCACATTGTAAGCAGCATTGCTGGAACTCATTTGGAATGGGCAATGTTGAGCCTATTGTGTTAAATTCCTCCGGGTTTGACTATTTTTTGAATCAGATTACCCTTTTATTAGGTACAACTGTTTCTACGTTGCATTTTTGTGATTAACGATGGTCAAAGGATTTTGGAATTTCCAGCATTGTACACAAACATAATGGGCAAAATCTTCTGTAAACATCTTCTAAGCTCTTGGCAAAGTTTCCTCAAGAGCAAATATTAACTCCAGATAGTGTTTATTGGCTTTTACAAAATAATTGCCATAATAGTGACATCTAATTGCTGGAGGTAAGAGTACAGTCAGGCCAAGAATTAATCAAGTTTGAGTTTTTTTAACAGAAACAGATCAGGAACAATTTACTTCTTTTTTCAGTTTGTGTTTCAAATAGTATATTTTTCCCTGTTGATTTTGCTTCATGTTCCAGCACTGACTTCATGCATAATTTTCCCCCAAAGGACTATTACACCAATCCTATACACATTTACTAAATCAGCGTGGTTCTTAAAGTGTGGGGCACCAACTAAAGGGCCACAAAGTTCCAGAGAGAGAGAGAGAGAGAGAGAGAGAGAGAGAGAGAGAGAGAGAGAATCTTCTATAGAGCTGACGAATCTGCCAGAGCAAGCACTCCGGCACTGGAAGCAGCCGCAAATGTGCTGGAAAGCACATTTGCAACTACTCGGGAGCAAGGGAGGCCGGCACAGAGTCCGGCCTCCCTTGCTCCGTGACCGGAACGCCTGGGTGGCCACCGGAGAAGATAGGTCAGGATCTGGTTGGGGGCGGTTTGGCAGGTAAGGGAGGGGGGCCGTTGGCCTAGCGGGCCTGGAAGGGGTGGGGGATGGCTCCTGCCATATCCCCACTGGGCCGGCTAGGCCGTTACACGGCCTCCTCTACTTCCACCAGCTATTCAGCTGGCGGAAATCCGAGGAGGCCTATCGGGCCGGCCCCAGTTTACACCCGGGGAAGGGGATGTGTGTCCCCTTCCCCGAGTAGACCTCCGACCCGCCATCAGATGGGCAGCCTGGGCGAGGATCCAGCGGGCGGCCCTGGGCCGCCGGCCGGATCCTTAGTCAGGATTGCGCTGTTTGACCAATGGCGATTTCCTCCCTACAATAAGCCAAGATCTCGGTAGACTGCATTCCCTCTGGCAGATGACTCTCACTGATCCACATTGGATTTTATTGGTTTTGCTTAGTTATCCTATTCATTTTTGCTGTTAAGAACTGTCACTTAGTTATCCATTCATCACAACCACATTAGGCAGTTAAAATAAAAACATTCATACCCCAATCTTTCTCCCATGACAAAGCTCAAGGCAGTGTACATGGATTTTCCGGTGGTTTCCCATCCAGGCCCCAAAGAGGCCCCGACCTGTTTACCTGTAGCAAGTTTGCCGCATCATGTGTCTACAGCCCAAGTTCTGGGACCATGCACAACTTTTATTAGAACAGATAGTATGCGCAAGACCTATGTTCCATATCTGATGATCACCAGCCAGATCCAGAGAGGAATATATACAGAAGTAGATTTAAATAGGCACGATAATTTTCAATAAATGAACTTTACACACTTACTCATACTGTGACAATTCACAGCTGGATGTGCGAACCAACAACACTGAAAAATGCTATTGCTACGTTTAAGGCAATGTCAGGTGATAAAACTTTCTTGTGATGTATGATCCATGATGGATCACTCACACATGCAAGCCACCCCTGGATGATGCAGCCATCAAGTGAAATGTGTGCACACCAACCCATGGAATAAAATCACCCAGCAGTTTATTGAGAAAAAACCAGGATGGTGTAGTGGTTTGGGAGTCGGACGTAGACCTGGAAGATCCAGGTTCAAATCCCCGCTCAGCCACGAAGCTTCCTGGGTGACATTGGGCCAGTCACTATCTCTCAGCCCCACCTACCTCACAGGGTTGTTGTGAGGACAAAAAGGAGGGGAGGAAATATGTACACCACTCTGAGCTCCTTGGAGGAAGGGCGGTATAAAAATGTGGAAAATAAATAAATAAAATAAATCGAACGGAATAAGATTTCTATGACAGAAATGCATACCTAGGAACACACACATGGACACTGTACAGTACAAAGAGATTTCTATGTACAGTTATTTGTTTCTGTCCAAGGGTATGCTGGGAGGGAGAGACAGATAGAAGGATGCATCTCCTGACACTAGAAATGTGGAGTACAACCAGTTTCCTTTTTTTCTGACCATATTACTGGTGGATCTCATAGTTGCCACTAAGTATTCTAAACACATTTGGGAAAAGGGAGATAATGTGATTCAAGAAGGGTTACATCGTATGCACCATGACAATGCAAACACGAGAGAGGCAGAATGGGGCTGGGAGAAGAGTACAGTGTGGAGGTCAGGAGTCATTATTTGGATACTGTACTATGTTTCCATGCTATGTTTTGGATACTATAGTATTCCATACTACAACAGTGTCAGGTATGGTCCCTTGTCGGGGTGGAGGAGAACAAGGGGACCCCTAGGACCCACAGCGGACCATGGAGTTGAGTAAGCACTTTATGCAGGTTTCTCTCGGTGCTGCCCTACTTAGGGGCAGGGCCTTCAGTTTCAGAGAGTTGTGCTTCCATGGGGCATAGGTGCAGATCTAGGCATCTCCTCCTACCTTAAAAAGACATTTTTTCTCTTTTATACTGTTCACTCTTCAATGGTTGCTCTTGCCAGTTGCCCTTGCTACAAAGGGTTACAATGAGAAAAACCTCTATTTTATTTTTTTTAAAAAAAACACAAATTAATAACTCCCTGACATAACAGACAACAGCTCTCCCGTTCATCAGGGGATAAACCAATCTGCAGCAGCTGCGGATGGCTATTTACGGATAGGGCACTGAGCCAGAGTCCTGTTAAGGATAATATTTTTCATTCCCCCCCCCTTTCTGTTTGCATCCCACTGCATACCAATGATCAGGAACAGCATAGGGAGGCCATCCACCACTACCAATATACCACAGGCTGCCTCATCAAGCCCAAGACCTCTCCACACTCAAGTCCCATTCTCCAAAGCAAATGTATTCCTGAGCGGCAATTTTGTGAACTTTTGATTGTAAGCTTGAAACTTATTACAAAGGATTGGGCCGTAACTCAGGTAGAAAGGGGCAGTTCATCAAGAATTGCACTGCTATATTCCTACTGACTTCAGATAGACAACCTCAGTGGGTGGCCACTGACAAGGCAGGAACAACTTTAAGACGCAATTCCAAGGTCAGGTAATCACGTTTGGATATTCAGAATTCTGAATCGGCTACTAAATTTGAGTGCCAATTTTGAGATTGGCATTCAACTATCAAAAACCAAGATTTGATTTTACCTGGAGTCCTATTCATATTTTTCACACTGCAGTCATGATAGATGCTTTTTTTGCAGCTAGGCAATCCACCTAGGGTCACCCTGACCAAAAAGTCTTTCCCCTTGGTGGGGAAAACATGGTTCACCTTCAACACACTCATAAGATAGTTTGGATTGTCCAGCCTGGGTGGGGGGGTGATGCACCAGTAGGGGGTGACGTGTCGAGCCAGTCGACCCCGCATTGGGTGACGTGCCAGCTCGTGACGCACTGGCTCCAAGTCTCGAGTCAAGTCTTTTACAATCGCCGAGTCTAGTCCAAGTCAAGTCATTGATGCAACTTGAGTCTGACTCGAGTCCGAGTCAATACTCAAGTGTACGTCATTGTCTCTTAGAATTGGTCCATTAGTGTATGTGTTTAGCTACTGCTGAAGACAGGGGTAAAAAAAGGCAGGTGGTGACTCTACTCAGTAACTAATACCTGAGGACTGATTTACAGGTTCTGCAGAGAAGTTTTGTGTAAATAACAAAGCTGAGGAACAATATAAGATCTGAAGGTAAGATGTGTCTGTAAACACAAATGGGTTTCTGCTGCATGCCTATCTCGCACATCTGCCCTTCAGAGATTATAGATGCTGAGGAAACTTATATTGTGTGAATGACAAAACTCATTTTCTCATAACTTGAGAATCTTCCTTTAGTGACTTGTGAATTACAACTTTTTTCCCCTCAGAACATCAGAAGTTAATCAGTAGATCCAGTGAGTCATTGTGTTTATCAAAAGGAAAAACAAAAACAACAGCATGAGGTTCAGCAGCAAGCCAGATATCAGGTATCACTGAACACATGTTTGTAAACCAGCACTGAAGCATATTCCAAAGAAAACCATCCTTTTCAATTGCTCAGAATGCAAAACGCCAGAACATTAAAGAGCTGTCCTAAAATGCTGATTCACACCTTAATCCTATGGTGGGGCAGGGCTGATCTGGAGGCTTGGGAGAGGTGAGACCCATTGCCCTCCCAATCGCCAGTGGGTTTCCTCAGACCTGTGCCAGCTCTTTAGCTGGCGCAAGTCCAAGGAGACCAAGGGGGCATGGCGGCTCACTCTAGAGGGGACAGCATCCGGCACAAGTCACCTACGCTGGGTGCCATCCCTTCCTGCCTCCAACATTCCTCCCGCCTGTCACCTGTTCTGCCCCTTATGCCCTTAAGAGGGCGGGAGGGGGCGAGGAGGGCGGAATGGGGTGGAGAGGGGGACAAATGGGTGGAGGGCATAATAGGGGTGGGGAGGCTGCTTGTTGACCAGATCAGGTATAGATTTGAGAGGTTAGGTAGCATGTTTTGCACAAGATGCACAAACGTGCACTCTTACATGCAAAAAAGAACCCACTTCTTTGCATATAAAACCCCACCCCAACTGTCCACCGGCAGCTATAATCAAGAAGTCGAATAAAGATCTCTGTGTGTTTGTAATTTGAGACCCTGTCCAAACCCACTGATCTGAGAATGTAAGCAATAATAATATTATACATTTTAATAACTATTTTATCCTACCCCACCATATCCCTTATAACAGTGGTTCCCAAACTTTTTAGACTCGCGGCTCCCTTGACCTCCCTCACCATTAGCCGTGACTCCCCATTACAGTGCACTGAAGAGACACACACTCTTTACATGCTCAGAGGCACCCTTTCTAATATGTATGTGTATATTCCCAAAACGAGCCCTAAAGTGGATTTTCCATGCTTATGCTGAGCAGCAGCTAAGCCAGGAGTGCACAGGGTGGGGTTGGGATGCTGCCCTCCCTCCGTTGGCAGGCCTGGGGTGCCTACCTGGTAGAGGGCACTGATGTCGTCTGTGTTAGTCCTATTCATGGCAAGAGAAACATCAAAGCATGGGAGGGAGGTCATTTCTTTTCATTGCCCCACCCCAGTTGCACAAGAGAAAGCTCCTTTGGGTAGCATCTTTGCAAGATGGAAAAATTCTTATACTGCAAGGCAGTCTCCAATGAGGGGAGGGGGGGGTTGTCCCAGCAAATAGAGTGGGGAACTTAGAGGTTGGTCAAAAAGCAGCAAAGGAGGAAGGAGAGCGATCCTAATAATTAATCAACCAAACAAACATAGCAGCTGCCTCCTCTTCCTCTGGCTCTTCCTCTGGCTTAAACAAGGGAGACATCTCTACAGCTCTGCAGAAATTCCTTGAGGTTCCCTACCCTGCAAACTGCTTAGCGCTTATCTATTGAGGTGTTAATGGACCAATTGCCTTTTCTTTGACTATGATAAGGACCTCTGCAAACCTCTGTTAAAAACAAAATGTGGAAGAGAGCTGAAGAGCTTGCTGCAAAACTGAAGTCTTTTGAAGTGAACTGTGAGTGACCTGATGTGAAAAGGCAGCTTTTTCCGGGCCTTTGTTTTTGCTCTCTCTCTTGCAAGCAAGAATATGTGGTAATTAAAAGACTAACGCGACGCCCCTGGCTGCTTTCCATGACGCACTTGGGAGTCGCGCCTCCCACTTTGGGAACCTCTGCCTTATGAGGTAGATAGAGACGACTGAGCACCACACACCTATAGCCAAACAGACAGGCCTACCAATGTTCAAATATATATTTATTTATTATTTATTATTTATTTATTTGTTTGTAAACAAATAATAGTCATTTTATACAATCTGCACAGACGCACACTGCACAGCTTTTCAATCAATCCTCAATGTATTTGAATGGGAACATCTCAGCGAGTACAGTACACTTGGTATGAACACTCCCATTCCAATTATTGTAGCGAAGAATGCTAGTTTTTCAATCTGATGTGCTACGTGCCTATGTGAATACAATAATACGGTACAACACTCCACCCAGGAGTTCTTTCTGGTGTCTCTTTGTGTTTCTTTTTGCATTGAGGTCCCTTTTGGGACCAGAAAACATCTTTTCATTCCTTTTGCTATGCAAACCAGTGCAAACCAGTTCAATAAGTTTTTAAGTGGAAAAATTGTATACTGTATAAATATTCTTAATAATAATGTCATTTCCAACCCTTTCCCCCCGCCAATGCAGGGGCACCAAGGAGGTATGCACTGCATCCAATGGTGGGCGGGCAGTTGGAGAAGTCTCCTTGGGATAAGTGAATTTTTGTTCACTTGCTTTGGGGAAAGCTCCCATAGTCCCTATGGGACTCCTTGGTCACACCAGGGTGTGTAAAGCCAGTGGACAGGGAGAGGATTTGGCTTAATGTTCATGCCGCAGAACCACTCTCTAGGATATCTGGAATGTTCCTGCCACTCTCTCCTTCCTTCGCTCAACCTCACTCCCCACCCCAAACCCCATCATTCCTCCCCTCCTACCCCATTCCTCCTACCGCCCGCTGCCGCCACCACCACCTTACTGTTCGCTGGTGGATGGTGGTCTAGCTACTGGCCCATGTGCATGGCCACCAGCAACTGTGTTGGCGGCCTCGCTGCACTGGTTGGTGGCACTGAAGCATGTGACACCATCACATGACTTCCAACATGATCCAGGCACTTCTGGTAGATAAGAGACAATTGAACACACATTCCACCAGCTGAGAATTTAAATAGGACTGGCCTGCCCCAGGATGAATTCCTAGAGATCATATACAGGAACATAATATTCAAGTGATCCAGATTATATCTGCTCATCAACTGTGGGTCTTCCCACATTTACGGCCCAATCTTATGGGCTAGTTATGACAGTGGATCTAGTGATCCACTGCTATAAGTGACCTTGTGATGGTGCAAATATCACGCCACCATCACATGCTATGGAGACACTGGGAGAAATTGCCAGAGGATCCATGCACACACCAGAACTGCCTAGTTGCCCTGCCATTGCGAGTAAAGTGGCAGAGGGGGTAGTTCATGGGAAGTTCAGGGTGGGGAGTGGGCCAAAATGGGGCAGTTCAAGGGTAGGAAGGGGAAGATCTTGACAGAATCCACATGTGCTGGGATCCTATCCCCCTTTCTTGGCCCAGTCCTGCTGACTTCCTCTCTTTAGACTTACACCAGCAAAATAGCTGTCGTGGGTCTGGGGAGACCCACTGGTGACCAGATAGCCTACCAGTTTGGCCGTATTATCTCTTCCTCCCCCCACAATAGCACGCAACACACGGTCTGTTGGCATGGCTGCATGCTATGGACTGGTAGGGTATAGGATTGAGCCATTACTTAAGTCCACTGAGCTGTCCATCAGTCACTTATTTTCCCTATCTCAGTTTCCCCAACTATAAATGTCACATATGTTAAAATACTTCTTCAAAAGATGAATTAAATAAGAACTGGAAGACACTTTAAAGGCCTAATGTTCTTTTAAATTGTCTTCTATTTAAGAAGACAATGGACCACAACAGTGAGCAAAAGTATGAGGTAAACTAAGAAGTGCAAAGAAAGAGGAGAAGGAGAAGCAAGAAGATCTAGAAAAGAAAGAAGTACTTGGAATAGACACTGGAATTTTCCATTGCAAATTATCATCACAAACCGGCTGTCTGGGAACTTCTCCAACCTGATGTTGGGTTCTCTTTGATAACATAGTGTTTCTAAGCAACATTTCTAGCAGCCCATGCATACGAATGGTCAGCCGCCATTCCGTGACTTCAAATAAGTAAAATTTCTTTTGTTAGATGCAGATCCAATTTATTGTTGTTGTTTTTCTAAAACAAATACAGAAGGTTTTTAAAGATAGAGGTAGTAGTGAGGAGAAAGGACAAAAGGGGTGGAAATCTGTAATAAGTCTTGTGAAACATTCTTACCACAATGCAGAAATATATCAACAGTTTTCCAGTAATATATTAATGAATCTATGTTCTTTGTTCTGAAGTCAAAGAGATTGGCATTCAAATAACATGTGTTAACATTGTTAACTTCAAGTATCTATGCCTGTGTTCTGTATGCGTAATCAGCTGTAGGCAGCTCCCAAGAATGTCACCAGTGGCGACTGATGGGTTTATTTACTTGTTTGTTTGTTTGTTTGTTTGTTTACTTTTTTATCATACCATTTGTGCTCAGATCCCCAGTGAAATATGTTTTAGCCTGGAGAGATCTTAGCTACCGTTGTTTGTGTGCTTCATTTTCCTTCCCACCCTAATAGAAAGAATAAGTGCAAATCTGGATATCTGGAATAGTATCTGTTTCTGGGATGTCCCCCCTTCCCCAGAACAAGCTGACAACCATGGGGTGATGATGAAAGTCTTCTGCAACCTAGTTATGGAAGAATTGGGAAGGTCTTCCTGCTCCCAAGGTACAGTGTTTCCTAATTTTGTGCAGGTATCTGCAAGACCAAATAATTTGAAGCTAACAGCAGTAATGGCTCTTGAAAGGAAAGGTGTTTCTCTTTTCAGCAACTGAACATATACTCTTGATATTCATCAAGTGGTAGAATTTGAGGAGTAGCACGAAGATCCAAGCATTGCAATGCCTCATCTGTGAAAAGTTAAAAGGCCTTGACAATTTATGAGTCTTGACACCAGAGGTGCAAGAGGCAAGATGCCTGACACTGATGACAGAAGATAACCAGTCACACGCTTGGACAAAAAGGATTGTTTCAGACAGATATAATCCTGCTGGCATGGTCTGCATCTTCGTTAAGTCCTCAGAAATAAGCACAAGACCTCATTTGACCTCCAAGGCCATGCTTGTGTCAGATACGTTAGGAAGGAAAAACCTCCAGATCCTTGACAAGAATTGTGACATTCCAACTTTATGAAGCAATGCTTTGAGTGTCCAGTACGGTCTTTCTTACCGTGAGCATTTTCTTCCCCTCAACATGGGCATACAATATCTGTATTGTACTTGTGGTAACTACAAAGGAAATGCTGGGCATACAAGTAATTCAGATATAAAAATAGGAGTCACATCTGATTCCCTACTCTGTAAAATATAGCCACATCCTCTTTAGAGTTCATAGCAAGCCATGTCCAATCATTCTAGAATAGCCTTGGTATATTGGGAGGGGGGGGAGGATAAACCCATGCACACATGACTTGGAATAAAGTTCCATTGAAATCAATGGGAGTTTTACTTCCAAATATACATTGCCAGGAATGTGGTGCAGTGTGTGTGTGCGTGTGCATGTGCGTGTGCGTGTGCGTGTGTGTGTGTGTGTTCGTTCCACTGTTGTCATCTCTCTTTCATTATCTGGATGAGTGTTACTTCTGGATGTAGCCTTTGCAAATTCTCACACACGGATCTTAAACATTTACTTGTGCTAACTATTCCACAAAAGTCATTTGAAGTGCTGCTTTTGGCCACTATTTGTGCCAATTCATTATGTCGGTAGTCACAAAAACACAAACAAAAATGGAGAATACTGTCAAGCGGAATCTATTTTTAACAGTCATCGTTGATCATCCCTAGAATGCTGATTTGCTACCCATTGTCATACTGTGGACCTCATGACTACATCATGGTCCCTCGAGAATACAGAGGGTGAGATCAAGCCCTTACTTAGATCTCAAAATACTGCAGAGAATGCTGTAGCTCTAAAAATAAGTGCAAACATCAGTAGGATGATCTTATAACTAACAGCTGGATACCTTCATTTCATTCAGGGGCGGGCTATTTGGTGAGCTAATTTCCCCACTGGGCTTGACATAGGTGGGAAACGTTCTCTGAATTGTCTTAGTGTACAATGAGCTAAAATCCATGCCGTTTATGTCGGGGGGGGGGGGAATAAAAAGGGAAGGGCACGCTTTGAGGCCATTATTTTATTTAATAAGCTGTGAACTTAAAATGTAGCCTACTATTAATAAATACTTTATGGGACTGACTTTAAAAGACATGATTTTCTCATTAATGATGACATGTTTCACCAACTTTTCATACAGAAGACTCGGAATTACATACATGAAACTATCCCATTTTACTCTCACAGCAACTTATAGAGACTAGCCCAAGGCAATCCAGTGAGCTCTGCGGTTTTAAGCAGGGAACTAAACCCAGAACCCCCTCATCTTAAAAAAAAAAAAAGACTGATCCACTGCACCACACTGGCTCATGTCAACATAATATAGTTGATAATTTCCTTGCATTCTGAAAGTCCATTGACCTAACCATGTGCCTTAACTCTGCAAACGGCCAAGAGTTTCTTGTGGGGTTGTTGCTCCTTGTTTTGTTTTGGCAGGAGAAGAGAAGTGTACGCAGTATGGCCTTTTGCAAGCATTCTGTCAGTGTGAGAGTTTCCGCACCATGCTGTGAGCGCAATTTGCAAGCTCTGCACCTGCCACCGCCATGCTCCTAGACTTGTCCCCTCCCCCCAAAGCATTTGTCTGGAGTGATAAATGCTCTCCACAGGGAGAGAGCCTCCCTATAATTAGGGATGCTGGACTCGTCATGCTTACAAAAAGGACTTGAATGTTTCTGAGTTTTGAACTGCCAGACACTGATGACACAAGTGAGAACTAGTGAGAACAAGTGTGTTCTCGTTGATGCTTATTATTAAATTGAAAGCCTTTTTTTGCACTGGAACACGGTGTTCACAAATCACTACAGAGCTGTCAAAGAACCACTTAACACCAATAAGTAGTCTTGTCAGGAGTCAAAACACCATCTCCCTCAGACGTGGCTCTAATCTCTGAAGGCCCTACCAAATTTTAATCAAGATGTGGTGAAACGTTTGGCCATAGTTTTACTCATAACGAAACGAAACACAATCAACTTGTAATAAAATAAAAGTTCATATTTTAAATGTTACATCTCTTTTTGACTTTTGTACGTATAGCCCCCAACCTGCATAAATATATATATATGTTATATAATGGAGGTGTGCAAGAAAAAATTATTTCAGTTCTGTACACCATTTGTTTTCATTACTGATGGTTTTGTTTCAGTACTCGTTTTATTTTTTTTCCATTTCAGTACCCATTCATACAGAAATTCTCTTCATTTTATTGCTCACAGGTTTTCATTGGTTTTATTCTCTTAATTTTTTTGCCACCTGTAGCAGGCAATGGAGGTCCTCTGTGCAGCCACTTCCTGGCCGATTCCCCACATGTCATATAATTTTTTCACAATGATCCAGACAGGCAGCACAATCCTGCATAAAGATCCGTGGGCATAAAGATAGGGCTGCCCACAAGATCCTATGCCCTTCCTGGCCCGGAGTCTACTAGGCACGGCCTGGGGTCTACTAGGGGGAAGGGGACATTGTCCCCTTCCCCCGGTGTAGAGCTAGAAGGCCCCGATGGGCCTCCTCGGATGTCCATCGGCTATTGATCTGGCAGGAGCCTGGGAACAGGATGGGGATATCGTGGCCATCCTCCCCACCCCCTCCAGGCCAGCTCGGTCAACCGCTGCCCTCCCTCGCTGCCCAGCCCACCCTTACCTTCCTTACCTTACCTTCCTCCGGCAGTGGCTAGGTCAGTTCTGTGGCAGAGAGAGGCTTGCTGGTATGCACGCCAGCGGGCCCTACTCTCCGGGTGCTGTAAACGTGCTTTACGGTGTGCTTATGGCACCTTCCACCTGCGGAGCATGTGCTCTGAAGGCGGATCTTTACAGAGGATTGCACCCACAGTGTCATTCTTGGAAACAGTGTGGGGAAAAAGCAGCCATCATCTTTTGCTTTAGAGCACATTCCTATGCTTTTCTACTCTGAAGTAAGTCCCTTTTTCTTCAGTGGGGCTTACTCTCAGGTAAGTGTGCACAGGATTGTAGCTTAGGATATAAAAGTTGCTATATAAGTTGCTAATCAGGAATATTATTTTCTGGCCACAGTTATTTAGAATCTGATGTTGAATAGTGTTTCTTTGTTTTTTAATCAAGCCTATCCTTCTAAGATGTTCAAATCAAGCAATATCAAAACATAACATCATTTTAAAATCACCCAATTCTAGCACCACCACCACTACTAAAACATACAACCCATACCAAAAACAACCCATTGTTTTTATGTTATATGTCAGGGGTGGCCAAACTGTGGCTCTTTGACGTATAATGTGTGGCTCTCGGAAATATGTTGGCTGAGCTCCTTTTTGCATTACAATTAATATAAAAAAGGTAAATAAGAAATTTTCAAGCTTTATAATTATTGATCAGGTATAAACTGAGAGTCCTCTGGATTAAAACATAAATTTAATGTTCATGGTGAAGAAATATATTTAAGAATTTAAATGCTTGTTAAATATTGCGGCTCTCAAATATCTGAAGTTTATTGTATGTGGCTCTTACATTAATCATGAAGTTTATTGTATGTGGCTCTTACATTAATACTTACAGAAAATAATAAAATACATTAATCAAGTTTGGCCACCCCTGTTATATATCTTTATTTTGTTGATGCCAATAAAGGCTTACTTGACTTAACTTGCCCCCCCCCCCCAAAGGCTTACAGAAGTTCCTGAAAATGCTGTGTGTCAAATCTGGGAACGTTTCTAAAATGACAAAAAGCACAGCATTCACATTGTGTAGATTTGGAAGAGTTCATAGTGTGTACTTTTTCCCTTAGAAAAAAACACTATACAAATGCTAAGTATATTATTGCTATTCCCACTGATTTTACAGAATTAGGATATAACTGTAAGGAATTACTGAGATGCTTCAGATGAAACATCCCTCAACACAAACATGCCCTATTCACAGACATTTTCTACTGCAAAATCAGATATATAGCACTTGTTGAGCTAACCGATTTATATTATTGAAATTAGACCACTCCATTAAGGGTTTTCTTTCCCTATACTGCTGAAGAATAAGTGCTACGTTTGAGTTTCATTTATCTTCTGTTCATTCATCTTAACTGAATAATACACACTTTTTCTTAACTGGTTTGCCCAGCCTATTGTTTCTATGAATCCCCCCAGGTAGATTAAAAGTATCAAAACACCATCCAACTCAATCTTTGGAAGGAACAAGCTACTTTTCAGGCTAGGATTCATGCCATTCATGTTCATAGAAATGTGTGGTTGCAGGTGAAAGCATAGTCCCCATGTGTTTTCCTCCTCTCTCCCCTGGTAATGTGTACTAAAAGCTGTGACATGGTATAGTGGCACTCCAGGTTTCTCCTCCCCTGCTCCACTTTATTGGCTGCTCCTCATCAGTTGCAGAAAACTTACACCATGGGGATATCATTTTATTACCAGACGTTACCAGAGGATAAACGTGGAAACAACGCAGGGCTGCCATTTTCAGAGGCAGCCACATGTCTTCAGTAACATCTAATTCTGGCAGAAGCGTCATCAGGGTAGGGGCAGGGGGGCCGTGAGCCCCTACCAGGTGGTAGGCACACAGGGGGTTACCTGAATCCCGGATGGTCTCCGCCGCCGCGTTCGTCCTCCTGTTGGGCCCGCTTGCCCGCCCTGGAGCCATTTGGCTCCAAAAAGCCTTCCAAAACGGGGGGGGGGGGGGTGTTGTTCCAAGCTGCGCCGCTGCCATAATTCGGCAGCAGGCGAAAATGATGTCACACACCCCCAGAGGGCGTGGCTTGTGGCGTTACATGAGGGGCTGTTGCATCCCCCCCCCCACGGGGGGTTGTACACTCATCACTCGCCACTGAATTCTGGCAGTGCCAGCAGCAGGTTGCAGGAGGCCCTGGGCTAAACCTTTGCACTGGTCCCCCCATGGCACATTGGGGTCCTATACTCTCCCCCCAGCTTACTGGCAACAGGTGATGGGTGACAGGTGGTGGTGCCTCCTCCCATGTCTCCACCGGCGAATGGAAATCCTGTGGAGGTCCTGAAATGATGTGGGGGGGTCTTTGGGGGATGCTTTCAGTTTTAGATGGGGTGCTGGACACAGCAGCAGTGCAAGTCACTCAGTCAACTCATGCCACTACTGTCCTTAGTACGTTTGGGGTTTAGGGGGTACTCTGAGGGCCATAGATCATCCTGGTTAACCCTGAAGCTGCCCTTGGGTTCTGGCTTCAGAACAAAGTAGTTTGGAATCATTTTCACACTAAAACGTGCACTCACACTCGTGTGTGTGTGTGTGTGTGTGTGTGTGTGTGTGTGTGTGTGTGTGTGTGTGTGACAGAAACACTCCTAACATGTGAGATCATATACACTGCAAGACTGATCTTTTCACTGCAGCCTGTGCAGATTTGAGGCTTGTATTAGGAATGAATTAAGGACAAAGCTGAATGAAGCCTCACCTCTGAAAATGGCCATATGGACTGTCAGCCATTACCTGTGATGTCAACTTTCCAAGCACCAAAGTTCTCTATAGACATTTGCTTGGAATCAGGAGCCCCAAATGCATTAGTGTTTGGAAATTGCTACTAAAGCTGTGCTATTAAGGCTTTCATTCCATCACAAATAGAAATGACCAGCTGGTAAAGCTGCAGCTGGGGCTAACCACCATTCCACAGATAAGTCAAACAGCAAAGAATCCTTCAACATCACAATTAGATAAAACTGAACCAGCCACTTGTTTGTTCCACACGCTTGATCCTATTATCCTGATCTTGTTCCCCGTTTGCTTTTCCAAAGTGTAATTACTTTCCATAGTCGGCACGTTAAAAAAAAAACTATGCACACAAAAAACTAGCGCTCCTTTCTTAGCTTGTGGTTAGTTCAGAATCGAAAGTACTGTCACTTCAGCTTAGTCCATAACGATGCTAAATTAATGCTGCAAATGCTCCACTGCAAAGATGTCGGTCAGATTAATTTTATACTTCACTTATTCAATTGTATGCACAAAGCAAACATTCATTGATTACTGTAAGTCTGGATAATTGGAGTTATTTATTCAACTATCCATATTAAGCAAATGCTGATTAATGGAGGTGCCTTTGCCAACAACCCAAGAAATATTTCAGGTTTGCTTGTATTCTTCCATCAAGATGTGGGGCAGTGGAAATTTAGAGAGATATGAGCCCCATAAATGAAAACTGATCTGTGTATCAAAGAAAGACAAAGATACTCATCCATAGGGCTTTATAATACTTTCCCTCCTACAAGTAAAAGGAGTGCTATTGGTGGCACCAGCCTCGCTCCTGTAACAGTGATGTGGTAACTGCACTTGTTATAGGGCAGCATTTCCCAAACTGGTGGGTCACGACCTGATTTCTGGTGGGTCGCGAGCAGAACCTCCAATGAAAACATGGGTGATGGAAAGATCAGGTAACTAATTGCCTCAAGCCCTGAGGCTATTCAAAAATCAGATAACTGCTAATTGCCCTGCAAAGAGTTGAGTTCATGCAGTTTGCAAGCTTGGGTAAATATAGGGCATCTTTTTTCTGGTGCGTTTTTTTCGAAGTCCGTCAATGACAGGTAGTAGGTGCAGCTGAAGGCTGGGTCACATAACTAAGCTTCTCAAGCCTCAAAGCTATTCATTAGGGCTGTGTCATTATGAGAAATTGATCGAGATTTTTGTAAATTATCATTATTATTATCATTATTATTATTATTATTATTATTATTATTATTATTATTATTATTATTATTAACAGTATTTATATACCACTTTTCAACAAAAAGTTCACAAAGCAGTTTACAGACAAAATCCAATGATTAAATGGCTCCCTGTCCCCAAAGGGCTCACAATCTTAAAAAAGATGCAGAATACCACCAGCAAACAGCCACCAGAAAAGACACTGTGCTGGGGTGAAAGGGGGCAGTTACTCTCCCCCTGCTAAATACAAGAGGAGCACCAATTGAAAAAGTGCCTCTTGCCCAGTTAGCAGGGGTTAATAAATAAATAAAACTATTATTGCTTGTAAATAAATATTTCTTTCTAGATTTATTTATTTATTTAAGTCTCGTAAAGCTAGGTGGGTCCCAATAGAGTGTCATTGAAGAAGAGTGTCCCAGTGCTAAAAAGTTTGGGAACCACTGTTATAGGGGAAAGACTTGTTGCAGAACAGATATTCTTGCAGCAGGAAAAGGCTATTTGGCCCCTTGAAAAAAGACAGATATACTCATAGGTGTCATTTCAGGTGTTATTTGGGGCAGAAGGAGAAGATTTCAAGACAGGTATAACTAGAGTCAACAGGCTCAAATTTTGGTTCTGGGAATGTTCTGGATGAAAATGCACAACATGCATTTTTAAGAACACGTGATTACTATACTTTTCATTACTTTATAAGAATCTTAGAAGCTCTCATTTATTCTCAGATTTGTGGATCTGAAAATCTTCATTTAGGCCCATGGGAAGGGATTATATTTAAAACTCCTTGGGCAAGTCACCAATTATACTTCAGGTGATGTCTTTTCTATTTTTGGCCTTGGCTGAGATGGGGAGGGGCAGAGGCGTCGCTCCGGTAGGGGCGGGGCTGTAAGTATCGCTGCGGTCATAGTCTCTTTACCGAGCGAGGAGGAGGCAGCCCCGCCCCCTCACTGTCCGAGCCAGTCCCCTACGGAGAAAGCAGCAGGCAGGGTCTCTTCCCTGCCGGTTTCTCCGTAGGGGACTGGCTCGGACAGTGAGGGGGCGGGGCTGCCTCCTCCTCGCTCGGTAAAGAGACTATGACCGCAGCGATACTTACAGCCCCGCCCCTACCGGAGCGACGCTTCTGGGGAGGGGCCGCCTTACTGTGGAAAGCGGGGCAGTGAGTGGGTGATTCCATAGCTCCTATGCATTGAATGTGGGAGAAAAGGTTCTGAGCATTTTCTGGCAGGCAATGGAGGGGTCATGTTTCAGTGGTAGATCTCAGGTTCCAGAATGTTCCAGGTTTCCAGCAGGGTTATACTTTTTCTATGCATGGAGGTGAAAATCTGAACAGCCGTGGTGACTTGCCCAAAGCCACCGCTCAGATGGAAGGACACCCAGAGTTTCGCATGCGTGAATCTAACCATCTACTCATTACACAACACTGCAGCTCTCTGGCCATAATACTGCAGCAATGTTGCACACAGAGACTCTCCTGGAATAAATGGGAATTCTTTCCAAGAATTCCATGGATTGATAGGAAGAAAGAATTAAAAGGCACGACCCTCTGACTTCTCTGACCCTCCAGCAGAACTGGAGCATACCAAACTGGAACATGTCTAAAGTCTGCTAACTTCGAATCTGGGACACTCGTAACTTGATAGGGAGGCTCATTATTCCTTTTCCCAGCAAGCCTTCCCTTGAAAAAGCCTCCCGTTTGTCCTCCGCCTCCAAGCCTCTCACCCTTGATTCAGAATTTATTCTTAATTGTCCAAGAGACGGAATTCAAACTGTGAGCCAACACTATATTTCCAGGGGGTACAAGATATTAATAGTACTACACCGTAGCCCCATATATTGTAATAAACTCTGCTGTAATTTGTTTACCCACTCCAGACAGTAACTAACATTCAAATAAATGGAGTTGGCGCCTGTAAGATTTATGATATACCTCTGTGCTTAGCAATGTTTAATCAGGGAGTTAAAATATTACAGTGTAGAAATCCTTTACAAGCATATGCACAAATAGAGCGCTGCCATTAGAGGGTTGGCAGACACACTCGGTGTCAAATAGTACCTCCAGACGATTTCAAAACACAGAGTAGAATATTCATAAAGGAGCTAGTAACAAACGAACATGGTTTCAAAACAATGCCAGGCCCATTGTTATTATTTTCTTTTCAGAGTTCTGGTGGCCTGGCTTTTGAAGTGACAGGGTGATCGGCAGGGACAAGCGAGCTTGTCTACAAGGCTGTGTCAGGCTGAAAGAGGAGTTTTTGGCAGGAGTGATTTCTGGTCCAAAAGGTGGTGGATGCCTGTCATAGAGCTTTGGTGTGTTTGGATAAAACCGGCAAAGCATGTGGGGGGATCAGCATGAAGCATCACACCTGGAGGAAAAGACAACTCGCTCCAGCCCCAGTGCCATAAGACTGGCTCCACAAAGTCTAGCCAACATCTGGAATGGATATCAAGAGACACAGTGCAGCCCCGACTGGCGCTCCACTCTACCTTTGTACTTTCTGCTGCAAATTGAAAAGCAAAACAGACATCAAGGATATATTTATATAACTGTCTTCAAGCTGCATTTTCTACTCCCATCTGCTGCACATGATAAGTCTCAAGTGTTTTTCTAATAAAAAAGCATTTCTTAACATCCTTGTTCATTCAGTATACCAAACTGACCTTTTTTTCCCTCTAATTGTTCCCATTTTTTAAAGGAACAGCAAGTAGTTTTGGAGCCAAAGAACAGCACTGGCATATTAAGATGTCCAATTATGGAAATTACAGACACCATTAACCAAATGGGCAGTTGACCCAAATGTGTGTATATGTATATACAGTACATGTGTGTGTGAGTGTGAGTGTGTGTGTGTGTATGTTCACACATGCAAGAACACACATATGCCCTTATTAAGATATATCCACAAGTATGAGACGGCAAATATCTCTTTTGGCTTTGCATCACAGCATTACTTGAGCCAAGCGGTGGAGCAACTAACATAAAGCAACTACCCATAGTATCTTGTTGGCAATAAATGGACCAACATGATACCATGGTTAGTTGCTTTATGCTAGAGAAAACAAAAACCATGGTTAGTTGCTTTATGCTAGATAAAACTGGCAGCCCAGTCCTATCCCCCACCAGCCCAGAGCATACAGCACCGCTGACATTTGTAGTTACCTCTCCATAGGCCACCTGGTCTCCAATGGGTATCCTCATCCAAGGAGACTCCTGGAGGGTGGGTCCAGCAGGCCAGGAAGGGGGGGGAAATAGGATTTCAGCATGCATGGCTGCTGCCAAGGACCTCCCCCTCCTGTCCCCCAATCACTCCAAGTCTGGCCTGCTCCCCACCCTGATCTGCCCCTGATTCTCTCCTGAACTGCCCCTGCCGCCAACCTAACTGCTCCAGTGCAGGTTCTGTGGTCCACTGCTGCCTGTGTGGGGCTTACCAGCTCTCGCACCATTGGTAGCGAGCTGCAGAATGATGGAGTGACTGTGGCGCCAGCAGTCCTGGCTTTACACTGGTGGATCGCAAGATCCTCCAGCATAAGGCCAGCACAGTATTGGGCCATGAGTCACTGACTTCCAGCCCAATACTGTGTAACATGCACCGGCCAGCCTAAATGGCCAGCTGCTGCATCCTATGCAGGATGTGGCCCACACAGGCAGGGCCGGGGCTCACCTCGGAGGAAAGGGATGATCATCCCCTTCCCCAGGTATAAGCCCCTGCGGCCCCAAATGGGCTTCCTCGGATGCACGCCAGCTATTTTGCCATGTAAGGAGGCCCAGGCCCAGGAAGGGGGTTAGGATATTGATGGAGTGTGCCACCTGGCCTGGCCAGCCAATCGCCCCCACCCCCGTCACCGCGGCCCACCATCCCCACGCCCTCCCACTGCCTGGTCCAGCACCTACCTGCATCCAATGGCCGGGTCTGGGAACTGCAGCAGTGTGAGCAATGCTGGCCTCCTCGCTGGCGCCGCTTACTCCAAAGCTGCCATGAAAGTGCTTTACAGCACTTTTGCAACACCATAGGCCGTCAGAGTGCAGGATTGCACTGTTCGTATAGTTCAGTGGGAGTCATGAGACAGGTTGAAAGAGGATATTAAAAGTAGGTTGTCTTCAGAAGTCTCATTCAAAATATGTTGTAAAATAATGCACTCTTTTTCTCATGGCTGGGGGAGCACAGTGTAAAGATGGCAGTTTACTCCTCTAGTTATAGCAGTCCCATTCATTAATTAGGACCATTCAATCTTCAGATGTATGGCTACGTTAAATGGAGAATGCCTACACATGAGTTAAAATAAAAGTACACCGATGTGGTATCTAGAGAATATGTTTAGGGTATCTTCTAGAACTTGGAAGACTAGCACAGGAGGACCTCAAAGAAGAAGTACTTTCCTGGCATAGGGTTTGGTGTGATGGTGGCTACGTTGGCATTATTGTCACCTGTGCTACTAGTCTTTTGGGAATGGCAGCAATCAGAGTGGGAACGGATCCCATCTCTTCTGGCTTCCAGACTCCACGCGTGTGATTCAGCATGTCTGTCATTTGCAAACACACAATGGTTGCTGGAGGAAGGCGGCTCTGGCAGCACACTTAGTGTTTCCAGCTGGAGAGCTCACACCACACAACAGGAACAACATGTTGCACATATTTGTTGGATTTGCAAAACTATTATTCATTACATTTTATTTGCTTGTTGTCATCGTAAAAACGTTCTACATAGTTAATAAAAGGGCTGCTCAACTTCCCATGCAGCAATGTTTTTGTTAGCCATTTAAGTGACAGCAGGGCAACAAACCAGAGTGGAATTTGGTGTAATTACGAGAGAGGCTTCAACTCAACTCCTCCCAGTCCAATTATAGGCACCTTCCTGGAGCCTGAGAAAAGTAACAGGGGCTTCGTAACTCATTCTTCTCATTAAAAAAAATGCCGCTAACCCATTGAAGAAATAGATCTTATAAATAATGATATAGTCTCTCTGAGTTATCTTTTTTCAAACTACATTAGCAACTTTTTTTTCCCAGAGGAGATTGCTTTCTCATGCAGGGCAATTCTGTGTTTCCAGTGGGGCTCTCTTCCTAGAAGGGTGCATAGGATGGCAGCCTTAAGATAATTCTATGAATGTGCAGTTTAGCACAGGTCAAAAGTGCCCAGAATGAACCCTTTTTATTGTGCCAGGGTTTGTTCGTTCAACTCGCTAAGCACATCAAAGATACATAAAAAGACACTTACACTACAGCAATGCTAGCAGTCTTAAGATAGGGCAGAAGTATATCTGCTTAGAGCATCATTAAAGCCAAATTCCATTAACTAAACATTAGCCTGATTAAATAGTTCACCAAAAAATGTGTGTGCAGCAGGAAAGCCTTTGTTTCAGAAACCACAGTTACAGCCCAATCATATCCGGGCCTTGTGCTGATGGAACTCGCATTCTGTCAACGCAATGCCCAGGTCGCTGGTGTGGCAGCTGCAATGACGGCATGTAGGTTGGGGCTGCCAGCATGATTGAATGTCTGGCAGCCCCAGGCACGCATCAATGGAACGCCTGGCCCCCGCCAGAGCAGGTAAATCAGCAGGGGGAGCTCCAGGGGAGAATGGGGTAGGGATCAGTGTCAGCCTGGGGCATGTAGAGGGTGGACTGGGGGCAGATATCGGTGGCAGCGCAGCCACCAGTCCGGTCTCAACACACACCCCTCAACCCAGTCAGTTTTACACCAGCCGAAGAGCTAGTAGGCCCATTGGTGACCATGGCACAATGGAGTAGGTATGTTAAAAAGCTTTTTACTTACTTCTCTGTCATTTCCTGGCCCCGTACCAGCCCATACCATGCAATGGAGGCTGCGCCAGCACTGGGCCAGTCCAAGATAGTATTAGGCTTGTAAATACATGATAAACATGCTACATGTTAACTGCTGGAATCTTCTCTTGAAGATAAATTTAGAGCCTGCATTCATACATTTAAGCTGAAGTCCTATACAAACTTGGGAGTAAGCCCCATTGAACTCAGTGAGACTTACTTCTGATTAGACATGCATAAGATTTCATGGTTGAAGTTGTTTCAGTCCCCCAGAGACAGCAGATGCCACTATAACCATGCAACCAACTTCTGCAACAGGGAGTGCAGGGTGCATGCACAGTTCAACACTGTTTACTTTATAGAACTACAATGAAAGTAGCCACATATTGGCCAACATTTGCAACTCCAAGCTAGATTTTGATTTAGCAAGAAAAAGCAGAAGCTAGCAGTAATGTACTCATGGAAGATTGGAAGGCTTCATCAAAGCAACCTCTCCAAAGTCAACGTACGTTTCCAATAGGATTTATTTACCGGTACCTCATCCTGACCCTAGCCTCAGTTACTGTTCAAATGATGCACACCTAGGCCTCAAAACAAAATGGTGGTCACAGCAAAGTCCCCTTCTGGATCCCAACCCATCAATTGAAGGCCACTGATCCAGTTGATCTCCCTGACCTCACCGGCGATCAATTGTGTCAGAGTAATCAGTACCAGATGCTTTATATAAAAGTTCCAAAGGAAGCAGAGTCACCTCAATCCTATTTGGTCATTTATTAAACCCTAACATTCATTTGTTATCCTCGCCATTAGAAAACTCCATTTACACCCAATCCTTGTCATATTATCTGTAAGCAAGCCCCACTGAGTTCAACCCAGTAACTGCATACAGAACTCTTACCTTTGATAATGAATTGTAATAGTCCCTTCTTCAATTTAATCCCATGACACTAGTCTAGAGGAAAATGGTTTCTGTCTTTCTTTTATATCATAGAAAATAGTGGCGTAGGCGCTGAACCTTCTCTCTTAAAAGCTAAACATACACATTCCCTTGACTGTTTCTTCATGACTTTCATGAATCCCTTATTATTTATCATTGTTGCTCTAGTACAGGGGTGACCAAACTGTGACTCCAAAGCCACCTGCAGCTCTTTGACATATACGGTAATGTGCGGCTCTCAGAAATATGTAGGCTGAGCTCCTTTTTGCATCACAATTCAATATAAAAGGTAAATAAGAAGTTTTAAAGCTTTATAATTATTTACCAGGTATAAACTTAGAGTTGGATTAAAACATAAGTTTAATGCTCATGGTGAGTAAATATATTTAAGTATTTAAATGCTTCTTAAATATTGCGGCTCTCAAATATCTGAAGTTTATCATATGTGGCTCTTACATTAATCAAGTTTGGCCATCCCTGAAGTCTGATGAATCTCACCCATTTAGTCAGGTATGGAACCCCAAAGTCAACATGGCATTTGGTGTCTAAACAACCTGATAAATAGCTCAATCCTATCCAACTTACACTACCGGTGTAACCAGCAATGTAGCAGGAACAGGATACCCCAGAATGGAAAGGGGATTCATATCCCCTCCAAAGAGGGATTCAAAGGGGATTTGAACCTCCTTTCCTTTCTGGGGCCTCCCGTTCTTGCTGCACCGCTGGCTATACCAGTGGTGTACGTTGGATAGGATTGCGCTGAAAAACAGTTACTGTATTTCCTTTTCTTTGGATAGGTGGATCTGAAACTTCTGTCAATCCAAACTAAACTAAACATTTTCCACATTTTCCAAGCACATCACACAATGACCACTCCAACTCTCAAAACGTTCACTGCTATTCAAAGCAAAGAACTAATCTTTCACAAGGATACCTGTGATACCTTCATAGCTGTGATCTGTCAATGGTGAGAAGAAATCATTTTGCAACAAGTTTTGAAGTTCTCTGGATAAAATTACAAAGCATTGTTAATTCAAACGTCAGAGAATCCTAGATCCCTATAGATGAAATTTTCCCAAGTGTCCATGCGGGTTGCTAATGGAAAAGGACTGACCTCTTGGGCTTCTCATGAGGGAAAACCCCTCGAAGAGAGTCTGACAGCAAGGAAAAAGCACTGGAAGGGCAGACTGCCAGCATTTTGATCTTTCTTAACAGTTGCATATCACAAATATGAATGATTCTCCGTAACGAAGAAGTAGGTTTGTACACTATGAATGATGTCACATTGACATCACTGAGCATATGCAAGATCAAATGTCCCTTAGGATGTGTTCTACTTTAATTTTAAAAAGCATACAGTTGTTTTAAAGTGCTTGATGGTACCATTCCTAGGGCTATAGCTATGTTCTCATAGTGCCAGTAAATGTTCCTTCCTCATACTGCCTATTTAGTTCTATAATGTCTTTGTCTTCTTTCCGGCCCTGTACCTAAAATAGTTAGACATGTCACATGAACAAAAGTTGTCTATTTTCATTACCAGCACCTATATTGTCTTTAAATTGTGGGGTTCCCTGTTAGCATCAATATGGTTGTTTTATATTGCGGGTTGTTGTGCTCAAGCAGATTTTAAGAGGGCACGGAAGTGAGAAAAACAGACTGCATATTTGGTGAGGAGCAGCAAAGCCTACAAATTCCACCCTGAGATTTCCAATGTGAAATATTTTGGGCCTTTTTCAGATTCCATCTTGCCTCCTCCTCCAAATTTAATCGGCTGTGTTGTGCATGCCTTGGGCCAGTTCTCCTTTATGTGTGTACACCAGTCCCTAAAGCTGCCTTGAAAATGCCATATGCACCCCTAATGCAGAACAGTTGCAGAGAACTCCAGAACTGCCTGCTTCAGAATTTGTACAGAATCTATAAACTCAAAACAGGGATACAGAACGAGTGGTTGCCAATAACTTTAACTTCATTTATCTATATTTGGCAAAAATTGCACTGCAGCTGGAGATGAAATGCTGAGCTAAATAACTGCAGTGATGTGAGCTCCAAAACAGCAATTACTAAAGCTGGGCTGCCTTGTGTAAGATCTTACTTTTATTTATTGTATTTAAAGCCAGTCTCAAGCTGTACAGTGCAAGTGATGCATAATCAAATAACACTTGATTCTAAGAGTATCATCTCAGCTTTGACTACTGAAATATTATGATATATAGCGAGGGAACACATCTTTCTTTGTTTCTGCCAAACTAAAATAATATGCATGACACTCCTTTTATCTTGTTCTTATTTGCACCTCTTTGTTCAGACAACGGCAGTTTATTCCCACATTAGTTTAAATAGTAAGGTTCTTCTTCTGCACTGCTCTACGTGTAACTGATTGTCTGTGTGTATGTGATGAGGCCACTTTGCTGAAGCGAAGCAGATCTGGCTCAGGTCAATGCCTGAATAGGAGACCGCTTGGGAACCCTCCCCTGCAGTACACTGCCCTGAATTCCATAATAGAAAAAAAGTAGGATCAGGAGCATAACACATTCCCGTGCCACCCGGGGCTTGGCAGCTGGCTGCGCCCCGGAAGTGACATCACTTTGGGTGGTTCAGGCACTATCGGCAGCCCTCACATTCTGCTTATAGAAAGCGGAACATGAGGGCTGCCGATTGCCGGCTGCCTCCATGTGCCACCCCTTCTCTTCATGATTGTGAGAAGGGGTGCTGCGAGAAGGCATCAGGCAAATGGCTGCCCTCACATTTGGCCCAGATCGTTCTGAGCCGAACACAAGGGTGGAGAACCATTAAGTGCTGGAGCCTGAGGGGTGTGTGTGTGTGTGTGTGTGTGTGTGTGTGTGTGTGTGTGTGTGTGTGTGTGTCCCCATCGTTGCACCCAGGGCAATTGCCCCTCAGGCTCCACCCTTGTTATGCCCCTGAGCAGGATATAAATGATAATCATTCAGTGAGTTAAAAGAATGATGGCTTTTACTGCTCTGTGCCCAGGCTCCATGCATTAAGTATGCCAAACAGTGATTGTTTTGGTTCCAGATACCGAGTCAGACCATTGGTCCAACTAGTCCAGTTTTGCTTGCATTGACTGGCAATGTCTCACCAAGATTTCAGGCAGAGGTTTGCCCCAGGCTTCTTACCTCAGAACCTTTAAGTGATACAAGAGATTCATCCTGGAGCTTTCTGCATCCATTGTGTCCACCAGTGTGCAATGGCCTTTTCCCAGATACCTTTGCATAGGAGATGCCTGTATGGAAGAAGTTTGCTTTCAGCCCCAATTCAAATTTCTCACTCTCATATTTAAAACCCTCAATGGGTTAGGGTCTTGGACATGAAGGGCCCCCTTCTCCCATATGTATCCTCACATATGCAGGTCATCATCTGGGGCCCTGGGTGAGTGTTTGAGGCTCAGTGGATATCCACACAAAAAAAACCCCAGGATTGTTTAATTGGTGGTTCTAATTCTGTGAAATGCTCTTCCTATGGATTCCAGACAAGCCTGCAAATTGTACACCTTTAGGCATATATAAAACTGGCTCTTTAAGAAATCTTTGGCTGCTGGATGACTCCCTGAAGCCAGCTGCTCTGTTTGTATGCTGTATTTTGGTTGGCTGCTGTACTGTTGCTCTTGGTTTTGGTTTGCTGTTTTGTTTTTAGCCTGGATTAGTGTTGTCTTGTAAAGTGCTTTGGATCCTGAAAAAGAAAAGCGGTATAAAAACTTTTAAAAAATAAAATCAATAACATAGAAAGGATACACTACTGCCCAAAAGAATACTCTTTTTTTCTTTTTGGCAGGTCTTTCAAGCATCTCATGGGAAACAGCAGGCAATTATTATTGGATCTTCCAGCAGAAAACAGCATTGCCACCACACTTGGAGTTCTTGCTTGAGCAAAATATTTGTGGAATGTCAAGATGTGCCAAATCATTCTGATAGAGCCCATGAAATTCTCAGGGGGAGAGCCCACATCCCGAACATACCCATCTTTCACCTCAATAAAACACTTGAGGCACTTTCAGACATTCTTACATGGGGCAAAATAGCCAAGGAATGTTGGAGAAATCCAAATAGTTAGCAAATGTGCTAGACAGGATCAACACAGTCCTGTTTTCAATGAAGATCATTTAAAAACACGATGAATGTAAAATATGCAACATAACTAAAAACAAATAAAATATTTGCTGAAATACAAGCAAAAATACAAACTCGCAATAAACACATGTAAAAGAAAAAGAAATGTCCTGTATACTCTATCTTGAAATTTGGTTCTTCTGTTGTGAAGAAAGGAATCTATTCCTGGTCTTTCCAAAGAGGAGATGGTTGACTATAGGGAAAGTAAAGACAAAAGAGAGATCGCCTCTTAGTGCTACTAGAGCAGCAGAGTCAGGATACATTTGTGTGTCACTTGCCTATATAAATCAGACCTAGAGTTGCTCCATGCCACTGGGGAGGGCTGTACCATTTTGGGCTGCAGCTTTTTGTATTGTACTTTCTTGTCAGGTCAACTCAACTCCTCAGGGCATTCTTCCATTCCTAGTTATTATTACCTTACAGTCAGCAATTAACAAACAGTTTTACAAAACCATTAGCAAAAGTTTTAGATCCTCAATTAACCAACAGCCTAGGCCAAATGTTTCAATATTTCAAGTTGCTGGTTACATTTCAAAAGAGTTCTACATCAGCTCACTAGTATACATAGTCAAAGGCAATCCAAGTCACACCAGATAACACAGCAGGAGATTAATTGATTTGGTCTTTATAATGCCGTCACTCTTGATATAGAGCTGTCTACTTCTCATTTCATAAATTACAGGCACTGAACAAGGTTAACTGTTGTTTGGTCTGTGATTCTTTGCAATAACAGAAAACAGCAGCTTCAAGAGACACCTAATTTGCAGTGGAGTGTCTACACTTGATTTTCATATAGAGAGCAGAAATACAGTACTTCCTTTTAAAGTAACCTATGCTGGTCGTATCCCCACTCATGGCTAATTCTGGCCCTTCTCAGAAATCCTGCAGATTTTTTTAGAAGACAACTAGTGTGCTTAAAATGCAAGATTCATCTTACAAACTGTGATAACCCCACCAAAATGAAGGTTGCCCTGGAAGACATCTAACATTGAATCAAATGGCTTAATGCTATCGCTACCTGTATCATTTTCACAGCCAGAAAATTTCTGTATGCTCCAATTAAATATTTTGAATGAAGTTTAAAAAGATGAGATGTGCTTATTGGTTTTGAACCATAAGACCGAAGGATGCTAGTAATTAAAATGAGACCCAAGGAAAGCTAAAGAATTTGATTTCATTTATTTTCATCCAACCAACATCCTAGTTCATTAGGTTAAGCACGGCACAGCTGTGCCATGCTTCTGTCATTTTGTTAAAGGTATTATTATCAATCCCTGTTTTTCATCTTTTCAGAAAAACCAGCTCTTTCATTAAAGGTATCTGTTTGCTCAATTACCATATAATAAATAGGAGGTACCTAGGCACTTTGAGATGTGCGGTGCAATCAGATTTTTTACCTTTCCTCAAACTCTGTGCTTTTTTAAACTGCTAGATTCATAACCAAACTATCGGGCAGGCGTTAATCCCCTACTCTCACTGTTTTGTATCATGTCAAGATCATGCCAGGATGGTGTGAGCATAACATATTTCCACTCTAATCTGGAGGTGAGCTCCAGGACAGAGTGGGAAATGAGGAACCAACCACCAGAACTAACTTTGTTTAAGGAGTACATATGTGTTGTAAAGCAGTTCTGTGCTATATTTTTGAGACTTTTTTCTGAATTGTATATTTTTTGTCACGGCGTCCATGAAACTGGGCAGAAAGGGGTGTAACGGGGGGGGGAGAAGACTGTGGGAGGGAATAGATCCGGCAGCGCACACCTGATCCTATCCCCTTTTCCTGTAGCCTCCCCATCCCCTTTCTCTTCTGGGATTTGCACTAGAAAAATCACTAGTATAGATCCATGGACCAGAAGGCTTACAGAGGTGTAAGGAGATTTAAATCCCGTTTCGCTCCTGAAGCCTCCCGGTCCCTCTCTCTCTCTCTCTCACACACACACACACACACACACACACACACACACACACACACACACACACACACACTGGTTACAGCACATCCATTTCTGGCACAGCTGCACCAGAGGGGAAGGAATGATAGGATTGGGCGTTAAACTCATACAATTAACCCATCTAAGATTTCTATAATCAGGTTACAGTGTTAAACCAAAATATCAAACAAGATAGTAAATTGACAAAGTTCATTGACTCAAGTAAAGAAAAGCCAAGTTGAGGACAATATGTGTTGTTAATTTTCATCACATTTGTATTCCACCTTTCCTCCTAAGAATTCTGGGATGATGCACAGGAAGTTATCCCTACAATTGTTGTTGTTCAATCGTTAAGTAGTGTCCGACCCTTCGTGATCCCATGAACCATATCCCGCCAGGCCTTCCTATCCTCCACTATCTTCCTGAGTTCGCTCATTTTCATGTTCGTTGCATCGGTGATGCTGTCTAACCATCTCCTCCTTTGCCTTCCCCTTCTCCTTTTGCCTTCAATCTTTCCCAGCATCAGAGTCTTCTCCAGAGAGTCCTCTCTTCACATTAGGTGGCCAAAATATTTGAGCTTCAGCCTCAGTACCTACAATAACCTCAGCTAATGCTGAGAGTGACATACTTATTGGATGGTCTTGGCTGTAACAATGTGTCAGAGGGTATCTGATACCTACGGCACAATCCTATCTAACTTTGTGCCCTGCAGTGCAGTGAGGCCGGTGCCACCTGTGCTGCATCCAGGCCAGGGCACAAGAAGGCTGCCTTGGGGGAAGGGAATGTTTGTTCCCTTCCCCCAGGTAAAGCCCCAGCCACCCAGATGGGGCTACTCAGATGTGCGCCAGCTATTTTCCTGGCGCAAATTCGAGTGGTTCATTTAGCGGCAGCCATGCCAAGGGAGGGGGATAGGATTCTGGCGGAGCCGCTGCCGCCAATCCCTCCTCCTTTCCGGGCCCGGCCAACCAATCCCAACTCCCTGGAACTCCCCGTTCCGCCCCTCCGCTGCCTGATAGGGAACCTATCTTCCCCAGCAGACACTCCGATAGATTTGGGGCAGGGAGAGTGGTGATGACCTCTTTGCCAGTGTATTCTCCTCATCGGGTGACACAAACGTGCCTTACTAACATGACGGAAATGTGATGCTAACTAACATGACACAAACGTGCCTTACAAATGTGAAGCAAATGTGCCTTTTAGACCAGTGGAACACTGCTCCGTGGTCTAAATGTCACACAGGATTGGGCTGCTAGTCTCCCCACTCCAAGCCCACCACTCTGTCCAATGCGCCATGTCCCGGTATAGTCATGGGCCCACTTGGAGTTCTTACCCAAATTGTTACAGTATTTCTCAAATTCAAATTTTCTCTCTGGGAAATGGATGAAGTAAAATACAATAAATTTAAATATTTAAATTTAAAAGGATGCAAGAATGGTTAATGCAAGGATGGCAGTAAAGTGCTGTTCTGCCTACAGCAAATGCCACTCACCTCTCGGAAACAGCAAGCTACATTTCTTTGCTTCCGCAGAATGCTTGATGCAAAATTATTACTCATTCCCCTTTGTTACAGACGGGCTCACCAGCTCTCTGGTGTTTTTCCCAGCCCACTTTCTCTGCACGCTTTGCCTTACAGGGCACCAACTACTCCAAAGAGTGACTGCCTCACTCAGGGGGACCAGAAATCTGCTATTACCACTACTAATATTTCTGACTTGATTGGCACCGCCCGTAATTGAAGTGCAATCTCTTGAGTGCAGCAAGCCTGTTCATTAGGTCCTATTGTATTAGGCTACAACTTCAACCCACATCATGTTTTGCGCGAGAGAAGAGAAAGCAAACAGGCAGCAGTGCCATAGGAGATCTTGCAGTTCTGCCTACTCCGAGGACTAATTTTTGATTGTGAAGACTTGCATACGCCGTCTTTCGAGGTTAGAAATATAAGGTAAAACTACTATTATCAGAACACAGATGTATTGCTACCAATACATGTGAACATACCAATATGACTGTGTGAACATACCATGAAAACCACATTAGCCTTTAATTTAAATGATTGCTCAAGATGATCTCTTGTTTCATATTTACTGCTGACCTTACTGTATTACATGAAAATCAATGAAACCAGTTAAATTTGTCTAGATAAATTGCTGTGCAAATGAATTGTGACCCAATGAGTTCAATTAATAGGGATGATGATACAGTTTAGGGATTTAAAAATGCCTTGATTTTATCTGCTCTTTAACACTTATCTTGATAAGCCGCCTTGGGTCCCTTCGGGGAGAAAGGCAGGATATAAATATTGTAAATAAATATTGTAAATAAAATATTCCTTCATTTGGGGGGGGGGGTGTCTGAACATGGGTACCTGAATAGGCTGTCCACCTCAATTATAACATCTATTAATAAAAACTGCAGTGCTGCCTTTTTCCTATAAAAAGTGTACAGGACCAGCACACATCTGAACATACATTGAAATTATTGCCATTCTTTGACAAGTGCTTGGCGCGAGTTCACACGTGAATGTTTATGACTCAATGGCTGCAACATCGAATGATGGATTTAATGGGCAAAACAGCTCAGGCCCACGTGGAGTGTTTTCTCATACCATCTGAATGACAAACACAATACATTTCAACAGAGGCAGAAAATTATGTGATGGGATCTGATTTTTCTAATCATAAAGGAGCAGCAGCCATAAACTTACCGTGAATCCCACTCTCCACCTGACACTGTTCACACAAGCAGATTGTGTATATGAGCAATTATTTTCATGGGTCAGCTGGCTACAATGAGGTCTGTACTAGCTCTTTGCAACTTGGGCTGTTTTAGAAGCTTCTTATCTTGCCCCTCTTTCTAAATGGTTGGCATTTGGTCCACATTTGTAAAACTGGAAGAGATTCCACCTACAATTTCTTTAGTCAGATATTTGTGGACCACAATGTCACAGAAATATAAATTTGATCCACTTATGCATGCTGAATTAACCTCATGGGCTAACCCTGAATGAAAAATAGGGAAGGAAACATTTTTTTGGGAAGACTTTGACTGATAACGGTGATTTTTACGTAGGATTAATTAGTGGTAATTGGTCAAGTCCACGAGTTTCTTTCATTTTTTAGGTTGAAGGGTAAATATGATTCACCGTTATCGGCTGAATGGCAATATCTACAATTACAACATTTGTTAGTGACCAAATTTGGTCCAGCAGTATCAGCATGACATTCCACAAATACTTATTGAATCAACTGAGAGAAAGAAGCCTTCATAGTAAGGGGTTAACCAAAGAATCCAATTGTTGGCATTGTAATGTACCTTCAGCATCATTTAAGCATGTGATCTGGGTTAAACCGCTGAACCATGAGCTGTCGATCGAAAGGTCGGCACTTTGAATCCGCGACGGGGTGAGCTCTCGTTGCTTGGCCAGCTCTTGCCAACCTAGCAGTTCCAAAGCATGTTAATGTGAGTAGATAAATAGGTACCACTTGCGGGAAGGTAAACAGCGCTCCGTGTTCCAGCCGCATGCTACGCGCTGTGGCAAGGGGAGTCATGCCGGCCACATGACCACAGAGGCGTCTTCGGACAATGCTGGCTCTTCGGCTTTGAAATGGGGATGAGAACCACACCCCAGAGTCGGACACGACTGGACTTAATTGTCAGGGGTCTCCTTTACCTTTATAATCCTTTTGGGAAGAGGTTATTAACTGTATCAACTTTGTACTGCCAGTACGTACAACAAGCGTTGAAATGTGTAGACACTTATGTTCTTTTGAATTTTGCCTATTTTCTATTTCATGGGCATTATCTGCAGGTCAGTGGAAATTGACTCTTTGTGACCTTACTGTAGCCAAAAAGACTCATATTGAAGCATTGGAAAGATAAATGCAACACCCACCCACCCCCGGGCTATTCTTCAATGGACTGACAACCTTTTAACTTTATCATCATTTGAACGTATGGCTTATAGAAGGCAACTATGTAGGGATATATATTTTTGGACATTTGGAAGCCATTTTAGAAATGTATGCATAGATTATTCGTTAATACAGTATATTTTCTATACTGTAGATCATGTATTTATGGGTTTAGTAATCTGTATGTATTTCATGCATATTACACAACCGAACATACATTCTGGTGCCTTAAAAGTTAGAGCTATTCTTGGCCAGTGTCATGGCTTCCTCATGAGGAAGTTACTTGAATCAGCATATAAGGTGGCTATGTCGTATCTCCAAATCTAGAGCTGGTAGGGCAAAACCGATGCCATTTTTTGAATCAACAACCCAAATATACCCAAGAATAGGTCTAACGTCCGAAGCACCAGGAAAAAAAAAACACAATCTTTTTGTGTTGGGATGTGTTACGTAGGTATTTCCCCCCTTTTTCATTTCCCTTTGTTTTTCTGATATTGTGTTGCTTTTTATTTTCCATTCACTAATAAAGGAGATTTTTAAAAGCAACGTGCTAAATGATGTACGAAAGACACATTATATTTATCCAGTTGATTTATTACCTGCAAGGGGCTCAAGGCGGCATACAAGAACTTTGTGTTTTGTGTTTTGTGTTGGGTTGGATTGTGAGACCGTGGCTGACCTAAGATCACCCAGTGAGCTTCATAGCTACGGGTCAAACTAAACATTATGGAGAGAACATGCAACTTTGGTTCTTGTTTTTTCTTCTAAATAGTACATGGGGGTGGAGGAACTCTAGCTTGTAACCCCCACTACAGTTTCAGTCCTGGTTGCCCGCTCCCCCATGTACTATTTACAGGGTTTCTTTAAGTTTCAATTGGTTTTCTATTGGTACTTTAAAACTATAAACACCACATGGGGGGGGCACATGATTGGGAAAGAAACCATGATGGCAACTAAGACCTAAGATTCCCCTACTCCCCACTGCCATGCTTTCATGGCACTTTGCATGTGCCCGCCTTTGCTGTTTAAAAGAGACAATCAGGACCAAACTGATGCGTCGTTCTCCATAACATGTAGTTTGGCCCAAGGACGGAACTGAAACTGGGTCTAAGTCCAGCATTCTGTCCTGTTCACCACAGTGGTTCTCATGGTCAATGCCTAACATATTTTCAAACCCGAGCTTCCTCAAAATGAGAATTTGCCATTGAATAATTATAATGACAAGTGGGATTTTAACTATTCCTCCCTGGTCATCCCTGGTGTGTGCTAACGATATCCTTTGTTTCACAGTTTACACAGGCGTTTGCAACCCCCTGCTGGGATCACTGCAAGCAAAATTCAAACATGAACAGGCTGGCTTGTTTCATGCCCTTCAGTTTTCATTCTTTTTGTTGGCCAACATGCCTGTTACATAAATAATCATGGGTTAAGAATAGAGCTAAATTCTGCTCCTCTGTTTGACATAGTGAACTTGCTGCAAAATATTCTCAGATCAGCTTTCCTCGAGCAGTCTGTAAACAGCACAGAAGCCAGATGTGCCCTAGGAGAGAGAGTCTCGTGTAAATAAAGTAGACATTATTTAAGGCACAATGTTCAGGATAAATAATTCACACCCCTTTGCGCCTTACACCTGTGGGTAGATCTAGATAGCAACACACACACACACACACACACACACACACACACTGAAAATACTTGGAAGGAAGTCCCTGAATTCAGTAGGGCTTACTCCCAAGTACGTTCGTGCAGGATTGCAGTCTTAGGCTGTGAGGTCAAGGGCTCTTATTTGAAATCTAATTCACTTGATATGAATGGCACTTCATTTTCAAATCATGCTTTTAGAGATGGGGTGTTAGTGGCTCTAAAAATGAGTTCCCAGCATACTTTTCACTTTCCCAGAATAATACATGCTAACCACAATAATAGTTTCTGACCCCTAAAAGGATACAGCAATTTTCCAGTGCCTTTCATGGATTTCGGTACATGTGTTCCATTGGAGTGCTCCGTTTTTGTTTTGTTCCATTTGCACAGCTGTCCCTGTGCTACTATCATAAGACTCAATCTCATCTTTACTAAGTCAATATGGGAAAAACTGTTGTTTGGCACAAGCAACAGAAAGACTGAAGGGCCTGTACACTTCACTAATGTTTTCGTTTGCTTGCTGAAATGTTTGTAAATCTCAGGCTGAGTTAGAGTGGAACTCGCTAAGCTTAGGCAAGATCGCTCAATGGGATTTCATTCGTTTCATCCCTGTCCTAGGAAAAGGTAAATCAAAGCGGGGGAATGGAGTGGAGGCAAGAGAAGCACAACATGACCTAGAAAGAGACATGATGAGAGAAGGAAAAAGCCCACAAAATATTAATGGGTTCCTCAGTACGCAGTTCATCATGTGACCCTGACTGAGATTGATCCAGGAATCCACCCAATCAAAACACAGAGGGGGAAAATGGGCAGGAAGATAGCATCATGGATAATTTGTACATTCCCTAGAGATAATTTGTACTTCTGCACTGCCCCACCTCACATTTTTTAGACCCATGGGTCTCTCCCAATGGTTTTCAAGGCTCCTAGCCTCAGGAAATGTCTGTCACAAAACCCTTGTGTGTTTTGGAGAAGTATTCTAGGATCCAGTCTCATCTCAAACCGGGTGTCAGCCCTGTTTATAAAATCTTCTTTTGTCCTGTGCACACGGAATGTAATGGACCTGCAGGGGAAGATCAGTAATGGTGGTGGACAAACTGTCTTACCAATACAGGATGTCTGGCTCAGTGGGTTAGAGCATTCGTTTCACAAATGCCTGAAGATCTGCAGGACAGCAGTTCAAGATGGCCGGAAGTCTGTTGGAGAGCTGCTGGCACGCCGAGCTGATAAGCTGCAGAGCCTCTGTGGGGGAGTGGAGCTGCAGCTGAAGCTGAAGCGTGCTGAGGCAAACGCCAGAGAGGGAGAGAGAGAGAGCTGGACTGTGAAAGTAACATCTCGAATGAAGGGTTCTATGAAAAATTAGAATGTTATTATATTGTAAAAACCCTTTGGGGTTTAGAACAGCCTGCCCATGTACACCGCCTTGCATAAAGTCGGAGGAGAAATCCAATGACCAGAAAGGCAGTATATAAATACTGTATTATTAATTATTATTATTATTATTATTATTATTATTATTATTACTGCCCACTGGGTACTGCAGTGACAATGCGCACAGTGAGGCCACCAGCCTGAAAGGCTGGTGACTGCATGCGCCATGCCCCACCTAGCCACTGCCAGAGGAGGTAAGTTGGTGTGAGGGTGGGGAGGCGGTTTGGGGTGTGGATCAAGGCCACTGGGAAGCATGTTGGGGAGGGCAGTGGTGTATATCTGTGGCAATGGCCCTGCCAATATCCTATACCTTCTTCCCAGCTTCAACACACTCCCTTGAACTCAATTGGACTTGCACCAGCCAAAGAGGTGGTGCAGATTTGAGTAGACCCATTGGTGACCCTGGCACATCAGAGTAGGTAAGTAAGAATTTCACTTACCTCTCTGTCGTGCCATGATCCCTGGCTGGCCCACAGGATGCAGCAGAGGCTTGTATGGTAAAGAGTTTCACATGCTAAATTAATCTTAATTGTATTTACTTAATATAGACATCCCTGTTTCTTCATAGTTCCATTTTTATGTTGTTGTTTTCTAGAAGTGAGACTAGAAACAAATTATTAGTGAAACAAAAAGTATGGAAAATATACATTTAGTATAGAAGACAACTGGAACAGGTATAGGTAAAATGGAACAAAATACTTAAGTCTGAGAGATAGGAAAGAAGTTGTAAATATTTGGTTTTAGAATTTTGTTAAATTCTAGGCACTTTGCATATCTTAGGCTGCAATCCTATCCACACTTACCTGGGAGTAAGCTCTATTGACTATAATGGGACCTACTTCAGAGTAGACATGCATAGGATTGGGCTCAAAATAACATTGGATGGCTATTAATGGTTATTTAGCCATTCAGAGATGGTTGAAATCTCCTCTGCTCACCTTCGGTTAACTTCAAAATGACTGCATTTCCTTCTTCTCCTCCAAAATCATCAAGAACTCAGAGCATCTTTCAAGCCAATTCAAAGTTTAGAAAATGACCCCTTCCTCCCCACACAAGCCCTCCACTCTCCGAACACACGCTCCCCCCCCCCCTTACTTACTGGGACAGCAGCCGGAGCAGCAGTGGCAGCGCACAGGGAGAGGGAAGGAGGGAGTTGTCATTCCTTTCATCCTGGCATGCCATAGGTAAAGGCACACGGGCCCTTGGGTCTGCTCTTAGGAGAACTGCCCGTCCCATGGCCCCTTGCATTGTGACCCAATGCATTAGGCCATGTTTCCCAAACTTTTTTGACCTGCGGCTCCCTTGACCATTGGTGACCATTGGTCGTGGCTCCCCATTACATTATATTGATGCCTGCCAATTGGCATTGCATGGTATTCCAAGAGGATTCCGTGGCACTCCACGGCTCCCCTGGCTGGTTTTGCCGTGCCTCCCACTTTGGGAACCACTGCATTAGGATGACGGAAACAGTAGGAGGGAGAGGACAAACCTCTTGTCCTCTCCCTGCACAGTAGTGCTGCTCCTGCCACTCAGCAAGTAAGCAAAGGGAAGGGAATGAGTGTTTTGGGAGGCGAGGGGTTGGCAGGAAGGGCTTTTAGAAGGCTGACAGGAACGGAAGCCAGGAATTCCCCTCCAGCTTGAATGTTAAGAATTTGGTGACTTTGAAACCTTGCCTCTCATTCAAGCCCATAAAGTTCTTCTCTGAGCCGGGCTCAGAAGAACAGGTATGATTCAAGATACCTGATGGCAAATTTCAGCTGTATGCTGTAAAAGTGCTGTTAATTTTGAATGAGTGAGGCCTGTCGGCACAGGAAAAGTCAAGCCATTTTCCAGAACTCTGTATCATCAGAAGCATAACAGGGTCCAATCCTTCCCAACTCCCCACCAGTGAACTTATAACCCCCCATCCCACCCAACTGTATGCATCTTTCATCCACTTTCCATAGCTGTAGTTTATGCAGCAAAGACGAGAGAGAGAGAGAGAGAGAGAGAGAGAGAGAGAGAGAGAGAGAGAGAGAGAGATCTGTTATGTTGTTATGCTGCTACAGTGTGCTGCATGTTTGACGCTCTGTGCCAGATGATGGAGGGACACCTTCCACCCTACCTTTGCTACGGAAGCAGCAACAAAGGAAACTGGGAGAATTTAACTTCTTTGCTGGCTTGGATTAGAGGAGAACTTCCAGTGTCGTAATCCTTGTTTCACTTTTAAGGCAAACATTACGAGTATCCCAAATTTGTATTTTCAAGACTGAAATACAAATTTCACCTACATCACACGCGCGCGCGCACACACACACACACACACACACACACACACACACACACACACACACACACACACACCCCTAAATCCTACTATTATAAAACGTCACCCTATAAAATATTGGTTGTGAAATCTTAAATACCATCAGATGTCAAATATTCAGCATCAAGACCTGTAGAAGATGAACTATACAGGTACATATTTCAGCTCTATGACAAATTACACAATCATGTCCTTCTTGTAAAATATAAGTTAATTCTACTGTAATTATTTCTTCCCCCTTCTCAGAAATCTCTCTCAACAATAGAATCTTGGCTTATACGAAGGAGGCAGTGAAAGTCTGTGTCTCCCATAATTAGGGAAAGTTGGAGTCCCTGCCTGTGAACACCTGGCTTCTTAGTGCTACCTACGTTTTATACTTCCAAGAGTTAATCTGTCCTCAGGGTTTGCCTTCCAGTTTCACTTCAGTACTTCATGAAACTATCAGCTTCTCCAGGCAGTGACACCTTGGAAATATTTTCAACATAGAACTCTCTCCCTCTCAAACACACACACACACACACACACACACACACACACACACACACACACACACACACACACACACACACACACACACACACACACACACACACAAATGAAACATCTGGGATTATTGCAAGTTCCTCTGAACTTATTTCCATTACGGTTCAGCCCTGAGGAGAAAATGAAAAGTACAGACAATAATAAAGGGTTTCTATAAGCTAAACTTTGTAAGTTTTATGTAGAAAGAATTATTATAATGCACCTTATCACCTTCTGCAGCTTGCTAATAGAAGATCCTGCATCTTGCTACCTTCCAGAAGAATACTAGCCTACGGCACAATCCTATCGGGCCGCTAGGCCGGCATAGGAACTCACTGCTGGCCCAGGACTATTGCAAATGCTGCCATAAGGCAGTTGTGCCAGCCCCAGGCCGGCACAGTGGCCTGCACCAGCCTCTGTAGGCCAGGTCCCGACCCAGATAAGCTGATAAGCTGACCCAGATATTTCCGGCGAGGCCTGAAAACTTTCCTGTTTAAGGAAGCCTTCTGAGTCCTTGCCTTTTTTTTAACATTCTGCTGGTACAGGTGGGGTGCTGCTGTTTTTTATGCTCTTGTTTTTAATTGTAATGTGATCTGTTTTTATTAACTTTTAAATGCTGTTTTTACTAGTTTTCGTTAACTGTTTTTTTATTGTTTTAAAAAGTTATTTTTTGTATTGTATTTTCTGTATTGTATTCTTTTTTTCATGTTGTAAGCCACCTTGAGTCCTTTCGGGGAGAAAGGCGGGGTAAAAATACTGTAAATAAATAAATAAATAAATAAATAAGCTGTGGCTGGGCCACACAGTGCAGGGTTTGGGGGAGGATGTTCTAGGGGCATTTTGGGGTGGGGGAGGGTGGGTTAGGCCTGGGAGGGGGGAGCGGCATCAGCAGCATATGCCATATCCTATCCCCCTCCCATGCCTATTTCTCTCTACAATGGGCAGCCTTGATTTGTGCTGCCAAAATGGCAGGCGCAGATCCGAGGAAGCCCATTGCGGGGACTGGGGTTTTACCTGGGGTAAGAGAACAAAAGTTCCCTTACCACGAGGAAACTTCCAACCCCACCTACTCTGCTCAGGATCCAGCATTGCCGGTGCCAGCATAGCTGGATCGCTGAGCAGAGCATAGGATAGGATTGGGCTGTAGTCTAGAGCTGCAGCGAGACAGCACGTATCATGGAATTATGTATCATGGACTGCTTGGTTTGTAGTGGCATGAGATTACCCTGGTACGTGTGTACTTCATCAGACGTGTAATCTTGAACACACTTCTATAACAGTGGGAATATGTAGATATTTTCACTTTTCTTAACCAATGGCATCGTTCACCACTTTTGATGAAATACGTAGGCCTGCTGAAAGTGAAGGACTATCGCATAAGCCAATTCCCAAAGATTCCACATAGTGGAGAAGTCAAATGTGTCCATTGGCTGATCACCTGTTGTTGCTTTACGCTCACTTTGCCCAACACTGTTGATCAGCTGATTGTGCCCATCACAAATCTCTTCAACACAGCTACTTGACAGGTTCCATTCATGTCACTGGAACCTGCATCACAGCCCCATGCAAACCCCAATGAAATGAAGCCCCACTGGAGGGAGCACAGAAGCAGAACCTGGTGGATTATATCCTATGACCAACACCCAGAGGGAAGCACATGTGCACACGCACACAGACACATGCATACACATCTCAGAAAAACACAATTCGTTAAACTGTCCTAATTAAAACAAAACACTACCACAGTGGATTGAACAGAATAATTCTTAAAAGGAGGAACAGTGATTTTAAACCCACAGGAGGCTAAAAAGCAGTGGATTTTGTGTGTACACACAAACACAAAATCCACTGCTTTTTAGCCTCCTGTGGGTTGAAAAAGCCGTGTGTGTGTGTGTGTGTGTGTGTGTGTGTGTGTGTGTGTGTGTGTGTGTGTGTGTGTGTGTGTGTGTTTTGTTAATGGTGCTGAGATCTGAACAACCATCTTCTACGAGAAAAACTCTCAGAAGAATGTTGGGTACTAAAGTTATCACCAAAGACTACAGGCATGACTGAAGTGAAATCTTGTGTCCCGGGAAATCATATGCATTATTCTACAAAAATCCCACTATAGTCTTACTCCCAAATCAGGACACGATGAATGCAAACCAACACTCTCATTTGCTATTGTTTTCACAGAAAATGCCAAGCAATAATGAATGGGCACTCCACAGACCCTGCCCCAAGGAAATCACAAACTGCCTTTTTGATTGCACGGTGCCATCATTGTATCGATATTGCAAGAGCAAGTCCAAATGTACAGTCTCAAGCAAAACCCCCCACAAAACTCACCTAATATGTTATTTCACTAATTATTGGCAGCCCCTAAAGCAATTATGTGTGTGGCAGCAGCCTTCATAGAACCTGTCCTTTAATATGTGCTATAATTAGAGTGAGCCTGCCGCCCAACAGACACAAAATCTACAAAATGGGGAATGCAAGGTGGGGGGAGTGAGGGGGTGGAGGCCATTACACTGAAACTGCAGCACCTCTAGGTATTGCTCTCAGCCTAGAGTGATGCAAATATACATTCTGAAAATTAACACAGCCAGAGAGGAAACATCCCACAGGGTGCATCAATACCCAGCAAAGGATAATGGGAATCTTGTTCCAGCAGCTGTGTCCTGCCCTCTGAACATTAGCACCTGTCGGTGGAAGTAATCAATGCTGGTCAATGGGCAGCTCCCCTTACAGCTCAATTCACACAATGATCATTAGCTGGAACTAACGCCGTGGCACCCCGGGCTGCCAAATGGTGTCCTTTCCTTTGCAAATGCAGGCAAACAATGTCTTTCCCAAATAGCTGGCACCACTCTTTGTAATCTCTCTAATTTCGCTCCTGCTCTGCCTTTTAGGGAGTGTGCAAAAAGAGAGTTCTACTAGAAGGTAAAAATTGGGTTATTCAGCTTCATTTCATTATGAGTTCTACTGCTGGGTTTAAGATCAACCCTGATTGGCATCCACCAGTTACATTCAACCAAGACAAAAAACAAAAAACAAAAAACAAAAAACCAATCATATTCTTGGGTCAATTTTGTGTATCTGTCTACTTTGCACATGTAACAATTATCAATAGGACCTTAATTTGCAACTACTGTATATCAGAGGGTAAAAATGATGAATGAAAAGGGCTATTTGGAAAGTGACTCCATTTGCAACTCTTAATGTCAGACTATGTTACTACTCAACTGCTTGTTGTTCATAGTTCCTCAGAGCACAATCCTAACCCCCACCATCTAAAACCATGCTGCTGGAGCACCTGCTGCATGCTGTGGGGCGGGGTGGTGGTGGATCAAATGGCCAGCGAGACATAAATAATAAAATATTTTACTTATCTCCTGGGAGGTCGCCTGATCACCTATGGATCTGTTCACATACCCATTTTGCTGGCATAAGTCCGGGAAGGTGAAGGGGGTAAGGCGGGTTAGAAAATTGGGAATAGGATCCTGTGTGTGCTTTTGCAACCAAGATCCACCCCTTCCAGCCCACTCTCCACCCCCTGCCCTGAAATCCCCAAAACACCCTGAACCGCCTACAAACCACCCCCTGTGCCACCTTACCTGAGCTGATTTTGGCAGGAGTGTGGAGCTGCTAGCCATTTCGGCCACCAGCTCTGTCACATGCAATGACAGTCCGATGATTGTGCTGTCACAGGGCCATTTACGACAGCAGATCAAGAGTCTGGCGTAGTGGGGAGAGCTGCTGCCTTCAAAGCCCGAAGACCGGTGAACGTGATAAGTTCGAGACACGCCTCCGGCAAAAAGCTGTGAAAGCCTCCAGGAGGAGAGATAAGAGCTCCCAGCTGCGTTGGTTGAGTGTGGGAGGCGCCAGCCAGCAGAAAAAAGTCAGACTGTAAAAGGATACCACCTGGAAAGTAGCTGTTCATGAGAGATTGGACATTTATATATATTGTAAAAAAACCCCAACGGGGGTTAGGACAGCCTGCCCATGTACACCGCCTTGGATTAAAGTTGGAGGAGAAATCCAATGACCGAGAAAGGCGGTATATAAATACTGTATATTATTATATATTATATTATAAATCTCCTTCATGGATCATTGCCTTGTCGTGGCGAAGGGGCTTGCGTAACTCAATGAAGCCATGAGCTATGCCGTGCAGGGACACCCAAGACGGACAGGTCGTAGCAGAGAGTTCTGACTAAAAGTGATCCACTGGAGAAGGAAATGGCAACCCACTCCAGTAACCTTGCCAAGAAAATCCCATGAACAGTACCAAAAGGCTAAAAGATATGACGCCGGAAGATGAGCCCCTCAGGTCGGAAGGTGTCCAATATGCTACTGAGGAAGAGTGGAGGACTATTCCAAGTAGACCCAGAAAGAGTGAAGCGGCTGGGCCAAAGCCAATAGGACGTCCAGCTGTGGATGTGTCTGAGGTTGAAAGGAAAATCCAATGCTGCAAGGAGCAATACTGCTTAGGAACATGGAATGTGAGGTCTATGAATCAAGGCAAGCTGGATGTGGTCAAAAATGAGATGATAAGATTGAACATTGACATCTTGGGAATCAGCGAACTAAAATGGACGGGCATGGGCGAATTTAAGTCAGGTGACCATCATATCTACTACTGTGGGCATGAATCCCTTAGAAGAAATGGAGTAGCCCTCATAGTCAATAAAAGAGTGGGAAAGGCAGTACTGGGGTGCAACCTCAAAAACGACAGAATGATTTCAGTTCGAATCCAAGGCAAACCATTCAACATTACAGTAATCCAAGTGTATGCCCCAACCACTGATGCTGAAGAAGATGAAGTTGACCGGTTCTATGAAGACCTACAACACCTTCTAGAACTAGCACCCAAAAAAGATGTCCTTTACATCATAGGAGACTGGAATGCTAAAGTAGGAAATCAAGAAATAAACGGAACAACAGGCAAGTTTGGCCTTGGAGCGCAAAATGAAGCAGGGCAAAGGCTAACGGAGTTCTGTCAAGAGAACACGCTGGTCATAGCAAACACTCTTTTCCAACAACACAAGAGGCGACTCTACACATGGACATCACCAGATGGTCAATACCGAAACCAGATAGATTATGTGCTTTGCAGCCAAAGATGGAGAAGCTCTATACAATCAGTAAAAACAAGACCTGGAGCTGACTGTGGCTCAGATCATGAGCTTCTTATTGCAAAATTCAGACTTAAACTGAAGAATGTAGGGAACACCACTAGACCAGTCAGATATGACCTAAACCATATCCCTTATGAGTATACAGTGGAGGTGAAGAATAGATTTAGGGCATTAGACCTGGTAGACAGAGTGCCTGAAGAACTATGGACGGAAGTTCGTAACATTGTACAGGAGGCAGCAACTAAAACCATCCCAAAGAAAAAGAAATGCAAGAAAGCAAAGTGGCTGTCAGATGAGGCTTTACAAATAGCTGTGGAAAGAAGGAATGCAAAAAGCAAAGGTGAAAGGGAAAGATATAAACAACTGAACGCAGAGTTCCAGAGAATAGCAAGGAGAGATAAGAAGGCCTTCTTAAATGAACAGTGCAAGGAAATCGAGGAAAACAACAGAATGGGGAGGACTAGAGATCTCTTCAAGAAAATTGGAGATATCAAGGGAACGTTTTGTGCAAAGATGGGCATGATAAAGGACAAAAAAGGCAAGGACCTAACAGAAGCAGAAGAGATTAAGAAGAGATGGCAAGAATACACAGAAGAACTATACAAGAAAGATCTTAATGTTCATGATGACCACGCTGGTGTGGTCACTGACCCAGAGCCGGACATCCTAGAGAGTGAAGTCAAGTGGGCCTTAGGTAGCATTACTAACAACAAAGCTAGTGGAGATGATAATATCCCAGCTGAGCTACTTAAAATCCTAAATGATGATGCTGTGAAAGTGCTGCACTCAATATGCCAACAAATTTGGAAAACTCAGCAGTGGCCAAAGGATTGGAAAAGGTCAGTTTACGTTCCAATTCCAAAGAAGGGCAGTGCCAAAGAGTGTTCAAACTACCGTACAATTGCACTCATTTCACATGCTAGCAAGGTTATGCTCAAAATCCTACAAGCTAGGCTTCAGCAGTACGTGGACCGAGAACTACCGGACGTACAAGCTGGGTTTCGAAGAGGCAGAGGAACTAGAGATCAAATTGCCAACATGCGGTGGATCATGGAGAAAGCCCGAGAGTTCCAAAAAAACACCTACTTCTGCTTCATTGACTACGCAAAAGCCTTTGATTGTGTGGATCACAACAAACTGTGGCAAATTCTTAAAGAGATGGGGGTACCAGACCACCTTACCTGTCTCCTGAGAAACCTGTATGCGGGTCAAGAAGCAACAGTTCGAACCGGCCATGGAACAACTGATTGGTTCAAAATTGGGAAGGGAGTACGGCAAGGCTGTATATTGTCACCCTGCTTATTTAATTTCTATGCAGAGTACATTATGAGAAATGCAGGACTGAATGAATCACAAGCCGGAATCAAGATTGCCGGGAGAAATATCAACAACCTCAGATATGCAGACGATACCACCCTAATGGCAGAAAGTGAAGAAAAACTAAAGAGCCTCTTGATGAGGGTGAAAGAGGAGAGTGCAAAAGTTGGCTTGAAACTCAACATTAATAAAACTAAGATCATGGCATCGGGTCCCATCAATTCCTGGCAAATAGAAGGGGCAGAAATGGAAGCAGTAACAGATTTTACTTTTCTGGGTTCCAAGATCACTGCAGACGGAGACAGCAGCCATGAAATTAAAAGACGCTTACTCCTTGGAAGGAAAGCTATGGCAAACTTAGACAGCCTAATAAAAAGCAGAGATATCACCATGCCAACAAAAGTTCGTATAGTCAGGGCGATGGTGTTCCCAGTAGCAATGTATGGTTGCGAGAGTTGGACCATAAGGAAGGCTGAGCGCCGAAGAATAGATGCTTTTGAACTGTGGTGCTGGAGAAGACTCCTGAGAGTCCCTTGGACTGCTAGGAGATCAAATCAGTCAATCCTAAATGAAATCAACCCTAACTGTTCCCTGGAAGGACAGGTACTAAGGCTGAAACTCAAATATTTTGGCCACCTAATGTGAAGAGAGGACTCTCTGGAGAAGACTCTGATGCTGGGAAAGATTGAAGGCAAAAGGAGAAGGGGGCGGCCAAGGATGAGATGGTTAGACAGCATCACCGATGCAACGAACATGAAAATGAGCGAACTCAGGAAGATTGTGGAGGATAGGAAGGCCTGGCGGGATATGGTTCATGGGATCACGAAGGGTCGGACACGACTTAACGATTGAACAACAAAAATATTATAAATGGGCCCGACTGTACCGTCAGTATAATTCACACACACACACACACACACACACACACACACACACACACACACACACACACAGTCACAGTCACAGTCACAGTCACAGTCACAGTCACAGTCACAATAGCAAAATACAGACCACATTATGTGCGCCCAAAGATTTGGCTGCAAGTCAAAAAGCCAACTGCATGGAGGGGGGGGCTGCAAAAGTCTTTGGGGAAGTCATTTCACACCCTAGACACTGCAGTCAAGAATGCCCTATCTCCTGTTGCCACCTGCTGAACCTCAGGGGGTGGAGGCACTCTCAACAGGGCTTCTTTTAATGAATGGAGCACCCAACCAGGTCTGTTCCTACACCAATACAAAATGATTTTTCAGAGAAACATGCCATAAATGTGACCGCTTATATTTAGAAGGGGGAAAACACAGTATTGGGAACCCTTGAGCTGAGAAATTATTATGTTTGACCGAAAAAGTCATGTTATTTCAGTTAATTTGGTTAGTCAAAAAAAAATATATCCCCAAATTTGTTATTCTAATGGCAGATAAAACAACAAGGTCACAGCTAATGCTATAACAAGTTTATAAAGGGGAAATGAATGCACATGACAGATGGAGAGTCCTATGTGTGAGTAACATAAGCATGTCATTGAAAGGTGTTGATAGGGCAGATGATTCTAAAGAACCCTTTGCAACATTTTACAACAGATTAATCATCATTTACCAAAACATGTATTTGTCATGTTAAGACGTGTGCCCCCGAAATGCATTTTATACCCTTAACACCACTAACAAGAACAGACTCCCGCTGAAGACAGATTTTGTTAAAAGACTTGCAATTTACATAGCTTTCATTCAAGAAGAGCTATTGGTTTCCTGAGAGGGAAAAATCGACAAACAGTATGTGTTTCTCTCTTGCTTATATGTATCCTGGTCATCACACAGGTCCCACCATTACTCAACTGTTCAGATAGAAGGAATGGGGTTGGTTTAAGCCAGTGAGATGACAAAGTCCTTACCCTTGTGGCCCTAAGTGTCGCTTTGTGAGCCTAGGTCAGTGGTTCCCTAACTGGGGCGTCGCGACGCCCCAGCCAGGAACAAAGGGTTGCTATGCTCTTAAGGGGCATGGCAACCCGCGGTGACGACGACGGCGCGCCCACAGTGCTCCGACGCGATCGCAACTCACTTCCGGTTTTACGCGAAACCGGAAGTGGGTTGCGATCGCGTCGGAGCGCTGCTCCAATGCTTGGGGAGGCCTGCGGAGGGGTCCGCAGGCTCCCCACACACCCCGCCGGACACCCACTGCCCACCAATGCAGGTAAAAAGGCCGATTTTGGGTGCAGTGGTGGCGGTGCAATCCCGGGCGCGTCGTCACGACCCCTGGGAAGGCCCCGCTGCCACTTAGAGCAGCGTAGGGCCTTCCCAGGAGTATGGGAACCACTGGCCTAGGCTAACAGGGAAGTCATTAAAGCTACAATCCTATAAACCAGGGGTTCCCATCCCCTTCCCGGCCAAGTACCGCCTCCAGCGCCACTCTCCTTCTGAGTACCACCAAAAGTGACTGGTGATGACATCATCACCAGTTACTTCTAGGTTTTCAGAGGCCAGAAAATGTAGGGAGGAGGCTGTAGGCAGGTGGGAGGGCCCTTTTCAGCGTTCCTGGGAGGCTTGGCCAAAGGCAGGAGATTCCTGGGAGCAAAAACACGCCACCAAAAGCACCGCATCAGAATGGGGTTCCAGTGGTCCGTCCGAGTACCACCAGCAGTCGGCTGAAGTACCACTGGTGGTACTAGTACCACAGGTTGGAAACCCCTGCTATAAACACTTTCCTGGGAGTAAGCTCTGTTGAACACAATGGAACTTATTTCTGAATAGGCATGCATAGGATTGTGCCTTTAAGTTGCTCCGAGAAATTGACTGAGACTTCAAGTGCTCCTAGTGGACCACTTTGGACAATACTCTGACTGGCCTGTTGTCATCACACACACACACACACACACACACACACACACACACACACACACCACCACCACCACCACCACCACCACCACCACCACTATCCTGCTGCTATCTAAGCGCACATCTGAATTGTTCCAAAATGCATGAACCAAGTACTAGTTCAACTAACACTACCTACTTTGGTGCAGGATAATTACAAATTGGAATAACTGTTTTTAGCTCTATATGGTGTAGATCAGGGGTTCTCAACCTTTGGATGCCTGGGTACCCCCTATCATGGTCCAATTTTCTGAAGTACCCCTGCTAATTAATTGCTAATTAATTGGATTAATCAATCAATTAATTAGCTAATTAATCATTAAATAAAAAGTACTAAAACCATTTTAAATGCGAAAAATGTCTTACTTAACTCTGTGTGTGTGTGTCAGACAGACAGACAGACAGACAGACAGACAGACAGACAAGGGGATTGCATTTAAGTTCTAATTAACAAGTAATTAACTACTGATTGATGCTGATAAGGGGCAAGCTCTGGCGTACCCCCTGCCATTGGTCCGCGTACCCCTAGGGGTACTCGTACCACAGGTTGAGAACCCCTGGTGTAGATACTGAAGCCTACTGAGATTTATACTCTGAATGACATCAACTATCCACCTTTGAAAATTACCATGTAAAAATCTTGGAGCCTGACTTCAAAAAATAAAAAAAAATTAAGTCGCTTTTCTGCTGATGTTTCAAACTCTGCTCCATTAGCCATATTTATGTAAGCTATATTTCATATTCAAAACACAAGCAATAAAAGGTCATATTCAAAACAGGTTTTAATATTCACTTTTAGGAGGCTGGATGCCTGCTCTGTGTCTCGTCCTGCATATGCAGCATTTTCTCCTAAACTGCCTTAATTAGACTTCCTAGGTTTAAATTAGCAGTAATACAAAAAATATCATCCCTATTACCACAACCAAGCCAAAAAATAAAAAAATAAAAAAGAGAAATGGAATGTATAAAAGGCACACTTGGTTAGAAAGCTGCGCTTATTTCTCCAACTCAGCTCTTTTTTTCTTTTCAAAAAAGAAAAAAACCACCAGCCATTTGTGTCCTTTAAACAGTAGCAACAGCAAACTGCGTTAAGCTAATTGGCAAGCAGGGTTGTGAGTGAGCATCTCCTGTATATGAACAGCTGAGGGTCTTATGATAGCGAAGGCAAATTCACTCATCTCAGAAGACGCCTTGCTGGACCACGGGCATTTGGTGTAGCATTCTGCTTTCACACCGTGGCAAGCTGGACGCCTCTGGGAAGCCCAGAAGTAGACTTGATGGCAAGAGCCCTTCCTTGCTGCTTATCCCCAACATTTCCTCTGAACACAGAAGTTCTGTTTAGCTATTGTGACTGATAAACCACCACTCCAAATGACAGGCATGGGAACTCCATGTTCAGGGGCAGGCACAGCAGTAAGACTAAGCCCACCTGCCACACCATTGCCTCTAACAGTTCTGCCCTTTGCATCCTGCCACAGTATAAAGGTCACTCAAGGGTAGGCTTACCAGAGTCCCAGAATCGACGCTGGCTTCGGCCTAGAGTGGACCCGAGCCACTCCCAAGGGTGCACCGTGGCTGGCCAATGGCGTTACGGCTTCTGTCACGTCGTTGACCGGAAGTTCTGGAAGCCGGAAGCCCATTGGGCAGCCGCAGTGCACCCTTGGGAGTGGCTCGGGTCCGCTCTAGGCTGAAGCCAGCGTCGATTCTGGGACTCTGGTATGCCTACTAAAGAGCAATGGTGTTGTTACATCAACATTAACCCTTGAAATAATGGGCATGAGACAATCTGGGCTGGGGCCCAACAGTGGCCCCCCAAATGGCCTGAGGTTAACGTTTGCTGTCCATTTGACTAAGGTGAAAAAAAACTAGAGAAACAGAACCACTTTGAGCAAACTGGCAACCCTATGGGAGAGGGATAAAAAAACATGCATGTAAATCATACTTTGCTGTTGTGAAAGGGGTTACAAATGCAATAAACTAAATAAGAAGGTATTTAAAAGTTGAACAAATGAAGGGTGTGTGCCAAAGAAAATCCTCACCTGGAGCACCATTTGGCTTAGAGTTGGCCCAGACTATAAAACCACTGTTTATTCTTTAGACTAGAGTTCAATTGACAAACATAACATGCCTCAACCAGACACAGGCCACACTCCACCACCTCCTAATTGCAAATAATGTGTTTTGAGCTCAAAAGCAACTATGCCCACATACTGCAGATGAACTTTATAAACGTATTGTGGTCATTCATGTCAAATTAATTGTTTGTGGAAGAGTCAGGAGGAGGTGGAATTCAATGTTTCGCAATGAGTGGATAAAGTTAAATGTGTTTATTCATCATATGTCCGTGGAATATAGGCATCATTAGAAGAAAACAGGAATATCAATCATAAACCAAGCCTACAGAAATATGTGGCTTGTGGTATAGCTTTGCTGTTCAAACAAAAGCCACTCAGAGAATTTTGGATCAGGGCAGTTCCATTAGAAAGAACAAGTTTACAGTGAAGGATAGTATTTGGACTTAAAAAGAGATGAAATGGAAAAGGGTTCCATAGATGCATCCTGCCATGTGGGGTGTGGTTTAAGTAAGCTAATACTTGCACATGGAAATCATTTCTGGTTATAGAGGACAGGCCTCTGTGGCCTAAAGAATGATTGATGGTACATTTGCAGCTGGAGATTAAATAGAACCACAGCTGCAGCAGTAGCAACCTTTTCCTATTGTGCCAGAACAACAGTAAACAACAGCTCATGTCATTAATTGTTTCTAAAACCTCATGTTCTGGAGTCTTCATCATTTCAGAGGTTAATAACTCTCAGTTTTAAAAAGAAGATGCTAACATGTCTTGCATTTGCCTGGAACTACTCACAGGCCTCTAAACAGAACCATCCATGTGAACCACCCTGAAAAACAAAGGGGAGAGAACTTCGGTATTCTTTGGGGAGCACTTTATTCTCCAGATGGTGGCCCAGAGGCCAGAAGTGCGTTTTGCCACACAAGTCAACATCTTCACACAGATAGTCAGACTTTATAACAAAGTCAGTCCAGAGGGGCCAGGATCCCGATGGGGTGCCCGGAGCAAGGGCGGGGCCTAAGTGACGTGACAACGTTGTGCCCTGTGTAGCCAATAGGAGGGCGGAGGGAGGCAGCTGCGTGCGCAGCACAGCTCCAAACACGCCCACCCCGCCGGTTTCCTTGCCATTTTGGAGCCGATCGGGCTCCAGGGAAGGCGGGAGGGCCGAAAAGAAGATGGTCGAAGAAGCGGATCGCAGAGGTAAAGACGAGGCGGCGGGCGCGAGCCACGCGCCCCCACCCGCGCCCAGACCAACTCCGCGCGCTCCGCCCTAGCAACTCTGCACGCTCCACCCTAGTTTTGCCGCTGAGTCAGTCCAAACTAGAGTTCCACAGTGACTGAGTGATTTAGGTCTGCCTGAGCTATCACAAAAAAAATTATTAAAGAGATGTGATCAAGGCAAAACTGTATCCCTTTTGAAAACAAGGTTGTTGTTTTTCCCTGACAAGTTAAACTGTCATAGTGAACCGTTTACCACATTTTTCAGAGTAGGCCCATCCATGAGGCCCACTGAAGCAGTCGCCTCAGGTAGCAGATTGGCAGGGGGCGTCCACTTCTGTCCACCCGCTCGCTTCCACTGCTCCTCTTCCTTCCCCCACTCCCTGGGCTGGAAAAGGAAGAGAGGGACAAAAGAGAAGTGGGCTAGCATGTTGGAGGAACCAAGGCTGCACATCACCAGGTAACATGGCGGAACATTTGGCACTCTGCCTCAGGCTCTAGGAAGCCTTGGGCTGGCCCTGCAATTTGGTTAAAATTTGGTAGCCTTATGGGAGGGAAGCCAACATAAAACATTCTGAGAACCACCAGCTGCCAAAGGCTTGCATTCTCTCCATCTCCTCTCTTAATGTGGTTCCCAAACTGGGAGGAGCGGCTCCTGGATACCAGCCAGGGGAGCCACACAGTACCACGGAATCCTCCCGGAAAACAGTGCAATGCCAATTGGCAGGCATCAACATAATGTAATGGGGAGCCAAGGTCAATGGTCGCCAATGGTCAAGGGAACCGCAGGTCAAAAAGTTTTGGGAAACACTGTCTTAATGTATACTCTGAAAGTTAATGATTTGCATGAAGAAGAATACAGAAGAATACAGAATCCAAAAATAGCGGACAGAATGAAGAAGAGCCATGCTGGCGCAAATCAAAGGTCCATGTAGTCCAGCACAGTGGCAAACCAGATATCCCCAGAATGCCCTCAAGCAGGACACGAAAATGACAGCTTGCTCCCACTCTTGCTACCCAGCACTGGTATGCAGTGCAGTGGTTCGCTGCCTCTGAAATGAGTTCTATACAGTTACACACGATCTTCAAGTTACTTTACTCAGCATTAATCCCGCCCATCTCCTTTGCAGTGGGTGGCTAGAGGATTATTAATGTACAGATCTCGAAGCCAAAGAAAACGTTCCACTTAGTGTGTCGCTGACCTTCAAAGCAAAAGGGTTAGATACAGAGCACTGCTGACTATTGTCTGTCATTATAAGAATCTATGTCCTCATTTTCCTCCTTCACTCACAGGCCTGAAAATTACAAGACTGACACACAACATTTGAGACCATAAACTATATTCATGTCCTACAGTCCTCTCATTCCGCTTAGCTGTTCTATGTTTCATCTTGCAGTTTTACTGTTGGAATAGCTGTATATTCCAACAGTATATAAGAACTGATATTAATCTGAGGGATTGGGTTATTGAGGGATTGGTTATTATTATCAATGTCTCAATAAGGGAATGAGAGGTCTCAATCACTGTTTAGAAGGCTGAGGCCACAGTGAATCCACCTTCTGAAAAATACATTGGTGGAGTCAGCTGATCTTAATACCTACTACGCTGCCTCAAATTTTCCTTTTTGATGCATGGTGGCAACTCAGGTGATAAAAACTATTTCCAATCTAGTTTCTGGCCTGGTTTTGAGACTGCAATGGCCTTGGTGCTTACCTGTGCCTGGAGATGGGCAGGAGAGTATGACCTTGTTGATTCTCCTGGACCTCCCCTAAATTTTCATTAACAATCTTCCGACAGGATGATGTCATGGTTCCGGTGTTGGACCTAGACCTGAAAGAGCCAGATTCAAATCCCCGCTCAGCCATGAGGCTTCCTGGGTAAAGTCACTTCCTTGGGCCAGTCACTGTCAGCCTCACTGACCTCACAGGGTTGTTGCTAAAGGAACCATGTACAACACCCTGAGCTTCTTAGAAGAAGGGCTGTATACAAATGTGAAAAATAAATATTTATTTACATGCCGCTGTAGACTTAGCAAGAGTCACTGGAAAAGTGGAAGAAGATATGTTGGTATGTAGAAAAATCTTCTCTAAACACTTGGCCATGATAAATTCCACGGGTGCATATTTGTTGTGGGATGAATGCTAAAACACAACAAGCAGGGCCATTTCAATTCAGGTCTCATCCCAAAGCAAGTGCAATCAATGGCCACAAACCAGCCCAGATAGAAAAGCCATCCATCATATTGGCTTTGGGGTCTCCTTATTTTATTTTATTTATTTCCAATGTTTTTATCTCGCCTTTCTCCCCAAAGGGACCGTTGAGGCTACCTCCTTCCCCCAGATTAACGGCCCAATCCTATGAGCCTGCTATGTTGCTGGAACTCATGTTCCAGCAGTGCAGCGCATTTTATGGTTGTAACCAAATGCAATGCACCATAGAGCACAGCCTGGCTACTGCAGCAAACGGTGAGTGGCACCAGCAGCCAGGTGACAGCAGCCTCCACGGGAGTCCTGGTGCTGGTAAATTGGTGTGGCTGCATCGGCGCCAGGGGGGTTACATTGGATTGGGCTGTCAATCCCCTCAGCCAGAGTAAGTTAGGATAGGATGGGGGGGGGGAACACAAGGAGAAAATTGGTAGCATCAACTCAGACATATTGTAGTCAAAAGGTCCAAGAATCTGATAGGACTTCTTGAGACACAGAAACTCTGAACAAGGGAGAGAGATGCTCAGAAGCATAAAATACAAGATGATACAAGTCACTGGCGTCACTGCAGGGGGGGCGGAGCTCTAAGTTCCGCCGCGGTCAGACCCTCTGTTACACAGGAGCACGAAGCGCCCCCGCCCCCTCGCCTTTGGAGCCATTCAAGTCAGTGCTTTCACCAACTTGAATGGCTCCAAAGGCGAGAGGTTGGGGGCGCTTCGTGCACCCGTGTAACGGAGGGTCTGACCGCAGCGGAACTTAGAGCTCCGCCCCCCTAAAGGGACGCAAGTGATACAAGTCTCTTCATTCTACTGTCCATTAACTGTAATGGGAGGGAGCGAGAAGGAGTGACATCTTGTAATTTCTACTGTATATATCAGTTTCATTTTGCCTTTTAGTTCCAGCTATGTGTTTCTTCGAGTCCATTTACAGATTTTTGCCTTCTGCAAATCCCAATTATTTTCATTCCTTCCAGCATTGTTTCTCTAAGTATGTTTAATTTGATTTTTATTTAATTTTATTCCAATCTGACCTCACCCCACCCATCTCCACCTCCCTTGTATAATTCTGGATTTATGAGACTGCCGGGGGGGGGGGGGAATAGGCAGGCTTTCCGTAGCTTTACCTGCAACAGTTTATTAAAAATAGAGTTTCCACTCCACCACAAATTCTTCTATATTTCACAGTATGATGGGGCTTGATAATAGGTGTCTTGTTTTGGCTGTATCCAAAGCAATTCATTTGAATCTGAAATCTGCTTGTCACTGATTTACTACACTACCACAACATGTTTCCATTTTTCTTAGCATACTAAGGGCTTCTATACTTTACTACATTTGCTGTACTTTACTATGCTACATATTTGAAAAACATCACTTCATCCTCCACCACCACACAAATATGCCAATCTACTGTATTATTTGTTTCTGAACAATACAGGGGGTCGCTCTGCTGTACCTGTAGTTTTTGTTTGTTTTTTAAATTTCTCCATACCATTAATTTCACTAGCTGTTAAACTGTGTCTGTATGTTCTTCATAGCATCCTCTAAGACAGGGGTTCTCAGCCAGTGGTACTAGTACCATAAGTAGCACTTCGGCTGACTGCTGGTGGTACTTGGACCACCGGACCACCAGAACCCCACTCTGAGGCAGCGTTTTTGGCGGTGCATTTTTGCTCCTGAGAGGCTCCTACCTTTGGTTGAGCCTCTTGGGAATGCTGAGCAGGACCCTCCCACCTGCCCAGAGCCTCCTACCTGCATTTCTTGGCCTCCAAAAACCTGAAAACCCAGAATGACTGGCAATGATGCCATAGCCAGTCACTTCCGGTAGTACGCAGCAGGAGAGTGGCACCGGAGGTGGTACTCGGCTGGGATGGGACCCCCATTTGAAACTTGACAGAGGTGATCCCTTGGAGAGGTCCTCAAATGCCTACAAATAACACGCAGAGCAGAGTGACTGAAAAAGGGCAAAGTTATAGGCAGATGACATGGAGATGGCTCTCCCACTGAAGCCAATGGGAACAAAAGGTTGAAACAGCAAACAAAAATGGGTGGTTTTCGTCATCCACAAAACTATTACCACAAATGGGAAAAAAACATGGACAAGGTCTTCAGACACAAATTTTATTCTTGCACCTCTAATAAACACATGTCCTTTTTTAAAAAAAATATCTTCATTGTCATCATATTTGCCATGATCAAAGCACTATGCAAATTTTACTTATTAGAGTCTCATGGGACATATTTCAAGAAAGCAAATAGTAGCACTTAAAATTTCAATAATTCTATGTGCTGATATGAGACCCATTAAACCAATGGAAATATAATCCCCGACTTCAATAGACTGTGGATCAAGCTCTAAGAATTCCCACATGACAGCTATTTTTTAAAAGAAATGATTATCATGAAAGAAAAGGCTATCCCTTTAATGTTCAAGAGCAACAGCTGCAATGTCATTTGCCCTGTGCTACAAATTACTCCTCATGCTGCCCAAATCAGTGTGTTCATGGCACTCAGTAAACACGTAAGGCATTTTTATACAGGCAATTATGTCTGAATACTTTGGCTGTCAGTCTGTCAGCCAGACCAAAGTAGATAAGACAAATGTTTGCTCTAAACTTCTCTGCTCATCAAAATACCTTGCAATGGACCAGTTCCAGAAGGCAGAAAAACAAGGTATCATGCTCATACGTTTTGAAATAAGCTCCTGCTCTATGGAACATCTTTGCAAAGTGGGGAAAAGTCAACATTTGACCCAGCACTCAGTAATGATGAAGAAGCACTTGGATTCAGCTGAAATGATGGAACAAGCCATGAACTTTGGCTTACCTGGGTTTTGGACTGCAGTGTGTGTGTATTGTATTGTATTGTGTTATGTAGATGCTTCTCAAATGGTGAATCAGTCTGGACCAAAAGGCAGGTTTGTAACTGGAGGACAGAGCCATACAGTGCACTACTTGGATTAGGGCGACCATACAGCAACAACTTCCATTTGGTACACAATGGTTGCACTATGAACATTTTTGTGGGTGCCATTTTGGGAAAGTAAGTGGGGTCATTTCTGGAGCATCTATATGTTGAAGTAGATTAAATTAAATCTAGATTAAAAAAAGGTCCTCTTGGCCCAGAAATCCATGATGAATGTGCTGGACTATCAACCTGTTCTTAATGAGGTTGCACTCCCTCTGCAGGAGCAGGTGCACCTCCTGGATCATCAGGTGGTGGCTGTGGCCAGGGGGGCTTTTGCCCAGCTTGGTAGTCACTCAGTCACTCAGACCTGACCACAGCAGTCCATGCCTTGGTGGCATCTTGTTTAGATTACTGCAAAACACTCTACATGGGTAGGCTTGCCATCTGTCCCGGAATTTCTGGGACTGTCCTGGAACACAGGCTTGGGTCCCGGATCTGTCCCGGACCATTCCAGGCCGGTGGAAGCCTCCACTGCCGCCGGTTTTAAACTGAAGAAACTTACCTTTTTCCTGGGCGCCGCCATCTTGGATTTCACGAAATCTCGCAAGATCCAAGATTTCAGCGCCCAAATCTCGTGAGGGCATCATGCGTCTTCAGCACCGATGGAGAGGGCCTTCCACTGACAGAATTCTAGTTCTGTCAGCAGAAGGAGCCCATAGGTTTGGGTCCAAAATGTAGCTACATATATATAAACACACACACACACACACACACACACACACCCTGTCCCGTGGTCCACTAGGTTTGAGTGCCTCCATATTGTGTTGGAAGGGCGAGACAGAATAGGGGTTCTGTTGGTGTACCGCCTGCTATGCTGCCCAACAGTCTCCCTGCCTGAGCTGACTGGGGTGATCTCGGCAGTGGCACTGGAGTGCTCTCGCCTATTGGTGTTGGGGGACTTTAATGTCCACGCTGAAGCCCCGAGGACAGCTGCGGCTCAGGACTTCATAGCCGCCATGGCAACCATAGGTCTGTCTCAGAGAATATCTGCCCCGACGCACAATGCAGGACACACGCTGGACCTGGTGTTTACTGCTGGGCAGGTGGATGGTGATCTGGATGTGGAGGAAATTAACATCACTCCTTTGTCATGGACAGATCACTTCCTGGTGGGATTTAGGCTTATCGCAGTTTATTGCCTCCGCAGTGGTGGGAGACCTCATTCTAGGGTCCACCCCCGGAGGATGATAGATCCGGATGGATTCCTGAGGGCTCTGGGGGACTTTCCTGTTATCAGAGTTGGCGACTCACCCAGCACCCTGGTTGACCTTTGGAATTGGGAGATGACCAGGGCTCTGGATCTGATTGCTTCTGAGCGTCTTCGACCAAGCTGCAGAGTCAGAGCCGCCCCTTGGTTTACTGAGGGGCTGCGGACGATGAAGGAGCAGGGCAAATGCCTAGAGCGACAGTGGTGAATAACTTGTGCTGACTCCGACCGGGCATGGGCTAGAGCTCACTTTAGAGCCTATTCTGTGGCAGTGGCGGCAGCTAAGAGGGCTTTCTTCTCTGCCGGTATCGCGTCTGCAGAGAACCATCCAGCTGAGCTTTTCTGTGTAGTCTGGGGCCTGCTCCATCTCCCCCCCCCCAGTAGATGGGATGGAACACATGGTGGCTCGTTGTGTTGAGTTTGCGAAGCACTTTGTGGACAAAGTCGATCGGATTCGGCATGACTTGGATGCCGCATTAGGAGTATCTAATGATGTCCCTGAGGCACCTGTCTGTTCTCCCACCTGGAATTCTTTTCAGCTTGTAGAACCTGAGGATGTGGACAGGATTCTTTGGAGTGTGAGACCGTCTGCTTGCCCGCTTGACCCTTGTCCGGCATGGCTGATTAGAGCTGCCCGGGCGGGGCTGGCCGAGTGGACGGGGAGGGTGGTAAATTCATCTCTAACTGAAGGGGTGGTGCCACCATCATTGAAGCAGGCGGTGTTGCACTCCCTTCTGAAGAAACCCTCCTTGGACCCCGCTATTTTGAACAACTTCCGGCCATTCTCAAATATCCCATTTCTGGGCAAGGTGATTGAGCAGGTAGTGGCATCTCAGCTCCAGAGGGTCTTGGAGGAAGCTGATTATCTGGATCCATTCCAGTCTGGCTTCAGACCGGGGTTTGGGACAGAGATGGCCTTGGTGGATGGGTGGACCATCGCCTTGGTGGATGACCTGCAATGGTCGCAGAAGGTCGTCTTGGTGGATGACCTGAGAAGGTCGCCTTGGTGGATGACCTGCGATGGGGACTGGACAGGGGGAGTGCATCCCTGTTGGTCCTGCTGGACCTCTCGGTGGCTTTTGACACCATTGATCATGGTGTCCTTCTGGGTCGGTTGGCTGGGTTGGGGCTTGGAGGCACCATCTTAGGGTGGTTTCACTCCTTCCTGGCTGATAGATCCCAGAAGGTGGTGCTGGGGGATGTTTGTTTGGCACCCTTGCCCTTGAGGTGTGGGGTGCCACAAGGGTAAATTCTATCCCCCATGCTGTTTAATATCTTTATGAAGCCGCTGGGAGAGGTCATCCGGGGGTTTGGGGTAGGGAGTCATCAGTATGCTGATGACACCCAGCTCTTTCTTTTCCACCTGACTCCAAGGGGGTGGTCAATGTCCTGAATCATTGTCTGGAGGCAGTTGGGAACTGGATGGGGGCAAACAAGCTGAAACTAAATCCTGATGACAGAGGTTCTTTTGGTCCAGAAGTTTACAATTCACGTATTGGACAATCGCCCTGCTCTGAATGGGGTTGTACTCCCTCTGAAGGAGCAGGTCCGCAGCTTGGAGGTTCTCCTTGATGCACAGCTGCTCCTGGATTACCAGGTGGCGGCTGTGGCCAGGGGGGCTTTTGCCCAGCTTCAGCTGGTGCACCAGCTGCGTCCGTACTTGGATCGTGCAGACCTGGCCACAGTGACCCATGCCCAAGTGACATCTAGATTAGATTACTGTAATGTGCTCTACGTGGGGCTGCCTTTGAAGACTGTTCGGAAACTGCAACTAGTACAGAATGCAACAGCCTATGTGGTTGCCGGGGCTTGTCGGTTCGACTCAGACAGGCCGTTGCTTCGGCGGCTACACTGGCTGCCGGTTTGTTTCCGAGCATAATTCAAAGTGCTAGTTTTGACTTTTAAAGCCCTTTACGGCTTGGGACCAGGGTATTTGAGGGACCGTCTCCTTTCTTATAATCTGACCTGTACTCTGAGGTCATTGGGGGGGTGCCATTGACGGAGGTGAGGGGGATGGCGGCGAGGAATAGGACCTTCTTGGTGGTGGCGCCCCAACTATGGAATTCCCTCCCCCTGGAATTAAGAACAGCTCCCTCCTTAGAGACCTTTCAGTGGGGCCTCAAGATGTTTTTATTCAGGTTGGCGTTCGATGGCTGACATGGTGGGTCGACTTTTTAATAAATGTAATGATAAGGTGACCCACTGGGGTTTGTTTGTTTTAATTGTTTTAATTACTTATTTTAATAATTTTTATTGTATTGTATTGTATTATGTGTTTTATCATGTTTTAATTGTAAGCCGCCTTGATTGCCCTGATTGGGAGAAAGACGGAGTAAAAATCCTTTAAAATAAATAAATAAATAAATTTCCAGCCTATTCCAACTTTCCTCTAGGCTATCTCCTGCAAATGTTTGTCCCATACATGTCAAAAAGGATGCTTGAATCTGTGAATCAAAGGCGATCCGTAAAATTCCCAGCAGACATTTCCCAAAAGAACAGATACGTCACCTGCTACTGAAGGCAGCATTATTGTACCCACAGATCCTGTTAATTTAAGCGAATCCTGACTGCATTTCATTGAAATTAAAGAAAGCTGTTGTCTAACTTATGCTACAGCATAAATGTAGAACAATATTAATGGCAAATGCAATTAATCTGGTGTAAAGGTCCAAACAACATACAGTACTAGAAACAATGGCATTTCTTAAAACCCCAATGGTTGCTGCCTCTAAGGCAAAAGCTGCATTTGGCAGGTGTGATTTGGAACAGGGAGACCGGAGAAGGATGCTTCACCCATCATCTCTGCCTGCTGCTTTCTCCTTGAATTTCCCTCTACCTCCACGCCACTTCCCCCCCCCCCGACATTTAGCATGCGGGTTTGTCTTTGACAACTCCCCTCCCAAAGCTGTTTTTCTCAAGAACTAGCGGCCTTTCAGAATCCAATGCATGGCTTTCTCAGTACGTGTAGTTTTGACCCGTAGAGGTCAGGCACCTATAGATACTAATGGGATTCATTAAGTTCTGGAGGTCAGTGAAGAAAGCCATCCTCCTGGCCATCCATTCTTTCTGCCGCATAAAAGCCATTGCCTAATTTATTTTTCTCAGCTACAGAGAACTTTAAAGAATATGGCAAGGGGGAAGAGGTTAATGCAGACCTCCAGATGATCCAACTGCTTATTAAGCCACTAGCCACATCCGTGCATGCAGGCAGCATTTAAGTTAGTAAAAGCCGTATCACGCAGGCAGTGAACAAATTTGGCCTTAAAGGGTCATATGGAGGAGACATCTGGGAATTGTCTGATAGCATATCTCCGGGCTCCTTGCAGCCATCACTTGAGAAAGAGAGGTTAAATTGCTATGGAATTTGATGCAACGTTACACTTTTAAGGTGACTCTGCTACAGAAAGGGGAGACTGCAGTCCAAAGGTCCATACCAGAGGTGCTTCCTGCACTACAGAGCAACACTTCCTCTGTTCTTATCTGCACTTTCCCTAACAGACTGCTTCCATCCAATTGATCCTGGCACTTCAACACAAAGTACAAATATTACAAAAACTCTTAAAATACATAACCCACTGAAAGTGAACTATCCACGGCATCAGATTGTGAGAATGCAGCAACCTGCAGCGTCTAGCCATGGTGATGTATCTGTTTATTAAAAAGGGAATTAGAACTGCAGACAGTTGTCACCCTGGAGCTTGTTATACATACAACCAGGAACATCTCTCCTGTCATTGTTTGGGTTTCTAGACCTCAGGACTAAGTGGAAAACGTTTTTTTCTTTCCAAGTGTCTGTTGCCACAACTTCACATAACCAGGTTTAAGTGTTACTGTGACAACTCGGTAAGCATATTCTTTTTCTCCTCCAACTAATATGTCAATAAGAACTCTACTGTATTTAGATTTAGTTTTAGCTTGTTTAATTGTTTAATTTATTCTGCTTATTTGTGTGTTATGTTTGTGTTTGTGCTTGTGTTTGTTTTATATGTTTATGCCAATAAAGATATTATTATTATTATTATTATTATTATTATTATTATTATTATTATTATTATTATTATTATTATTATTGTATAGTGGAGGAGATAAAAACTACTGAATTGGGAGAAGTTGCAGAGGCGTTTCTACGGTAGGGGCTCTACCGTAAGTTGCACCCCATGCTAGTACCGTGTTTACAAACCGGAGCGAGGAGGCCCCATTCCACGCAGCGAAGGCGAACGGGCAGGAGACTCCCTGCCCATTCGCCTTTGCTGCGTGGAATGGCTCTGACAGCGAGGGGGCGGGGCCTCCTCGCTCCGGTTTGTAAACACGGTACTAGCACGGGTTGCAACTTACGGTAGGGCCCCTACCATAGAAACACCTCTGAGAAGTTGTGCCTTCAACTTAGTAGGAATGAGAGAGGTTCGTATAAGAAGCAGCTGGAAGGGGGTGCAGGAAAATACATTAAAGAGGGATAGAAGCAGAGAAAGGGAGGCAAAATATGGCAGGGGGAACATCAACTTATAGCATCAAGGCCAGATTAGCATCATGGTGTGTGAACAAATCATATGAAGCATCTGGGGCAGAACATTTGTCTATCTACACCAGCACTGTAGAGGTTTGGGATTGGGATTTGATGTTTTGAATGACCATCGCACTAGGACAAGGCCTCAAGGCAATGTGTTGCCAGTTTCCCTGGAATGGACAAAAAAGGGTTATTAACAGCCGAATCCTACCTAATTTTCCCCACTTCAATGTAGTGTCAGCAGCGCAGGCTATGCTGCATCCTGCAGAGGAATATAGGAGGTGGAAGGTCTCCTCGAGGTAAGGGGACATTTGGAAAAGCCCCAGCCTGCACAATGGGTCTACTCAGACCTGCGTTTGCCATGTGGCTGATCCATTTCAGCAGACCAGGCCCGGGAGGGGGATAAGATATGACGCGTCCCCCCTCCCAGGCCAAATCCACCCCCTCCACCCCTTTCGCTGTCCTCCCCCACCCCATTCTACCTCCTCCCCACGCCACTTGGTGTGGACCTTACTTTCTCCAGCGGGCAACGCTCCTTGCGCTGGCACTGGCAGGAAGGCACATACCTTCCCACCAGCGCTGCTGTCTGGTGCGCCGTCGCAAACGGCTTTACGGCACTTTTGTGATGGCTAGCAACAGCAGAGCACATATTCCTCTAGCGCTAAGGGGGGATAAGATTTGCTGTAAGGCTGAAATACCATGCACATTTATCTGGGACTAAGCCCCACTGAACACAGTGTAGCTTACTTCTGAGTAGACATGCGCAGGATTGTGCTGAAACACATTTGGGCCACTTGGTAGTGGGATTCCCTCATTTTGTTCCTTATAGAACAATAAGAGGTGACGATAAAGGAAAAAATCCTCAGCTAACAATAGCACCCCACATTCATTGAACTGGAGGGGGGGGAAGATTAGGTTCACATGTCATATAATTGTAATACAAAGCAGACATAAATGTAAAATCTTAAATCTTCAGTAAAATCAGAGTCACTGTTGTTAATTCCTTCCTCTGAAACTTTCTGCTTAAAGTACAAAGATCTTGTTGCAAAGTCCAGATGGTTTTGCACCTGCAGTGACTTGACTTCTGGACTGAGATTATACTTCTATTTAAAATTGCTAGTTCCTGCCATTTACCCTCCTCTCCGCTCCTAATGCCATTACACATTCCCGAACAACTCCTGATCGCAACTTCAAGTGCAAACAACAACTCACTCTTTCCCCAGCAAACGGCACCAGACATTTGCTATTTCCAAGCTTTATTCCTGTTGCATTTCTTCTCCCCATTCCCCACCCCACCCCCATCCCTTCAACTCATCGCACATTTCCATTTAGCAGACATTTTGGAGAGGCTAGTAAATATCAAGCAAATGGTTTTAAAATTATGTGTCCTTCTAATTATGGGGTGTGTGTGGCTCTCCAGCTCAACTGCCATGTGCACATCCATATGCTAGTATTTTGCAAAAAAAGCAAGCATGATTAAGGATTGAAGTTGCTGCTGAATGTTCCACTCTTCTGTCGCTTGCAGCGTCTTTAGATCAAGTCCGAAATGTTTGTTAAATTGTCTATTTTTAATTTTTTTTGTAACGATGCACTGAGCTGCATGTCTGATGGTTTGGTGACAGACAGTTGCCTACAAACTTCAAATATAAAACGTTTCTAGCCATCTGATGAAAGGGAAAGGAGGGGATGATCCTTGTCTCTATGCTGGAACAATATGACAAGAGACAACATACTGCATTCCAGTCCCAGAGTGTGCCAGATTTCTTCATTTTGTCTAGAAATGGATGGAGCTGAAAGGAAAGAAATTGTTGGCACAACGTAAAAGTGCTCCCAACTTTGTAAAAACTCCAATCAAAGATGCAAGGAAAGATAGTCCAATCACAGTAAGCAAAAGTTTTGCAGGGAATACAGATAATTAAAAAAAATAACAAAGTAGCATTCATATGGGTGACCTTGCCAACAACAGATTTTTTCCCTCTTTTCCCATAATACTACAGGGTGGAAAAATCTTACATTGCCTAGTTAGAGAGCTCTGGAATATCTTGTTTGCCCACAGACCTGGCACTTCCATTATAATTATATATTGCAATTCACCAGCCCAGTACCAAAGATCTGGTGCAGATGCAGGAGCTCCAACTGTACGTGTAGGGCTGTCATCAGGGATGTGGATCAAGTCTCTGACTCCAAGTCTCGAGTCAAGTTCTAAGTCTCTGGGTCCAAGTCCCAAGTCAAGTCCCATGTCTTTGCCCCCAAGTCCTGAGTCTTTGGTCTCGAGTCCCTATCTATTTAATGGGGGAAACGGGTGGGTGCTGTGCTGGGGTGTGTTTGTGGGGGAGGGATGGCACTGGCAGGGCTGTAAACCTAGTCCTCCTAACCACCACCCCTGATGATGAGACAAAAGTGTGGAGAAAACTCTAAGAGCATCCTATATATTTTTTCCTTGCCCCCTGACCCTTGTCCAGCCCATCCTTGTGCTTGAAGTTGTGGCCAAAATGCTGAAGCCTTGCCTTCCCTCACCCCCTCCCATCCCTGCCTTCTCAAAAATCCCTCCCTCCCAACTCACACCTCCACTATGTTTGCCTGCCTTTCCAACTCTTTTTGCAGAGTTGTGATGCTACTTCCGGGTTTACAGCAGCTGGTAAGTAAAAGAATAGGGACTCGAAACGCAACTTGGCCAAAATGGGTCCAAGTCCCGAGTCAAGTCCAAGTCAGTGGGTTCCTGGGGCTCAAGTCAAATCTGAGTTGAGTCGCTGGTGCAGCTTGAGTTGAAATTGATGGCGAGTCACACGACTTGAGTCTCCAACACTGGCTCTCACTGTCCACAAGGACTTCTACATGTGTTTCAAATGAAGGGAATAGCTCCATGCACAGAGCTGCTCCTTCCATGGAAGCAAATGGGAAAGTCCACACCCTTTAGAGCTCCACATGTGCATCAGAGCACACATGGGACTGTACCCAAGGCCACATGAGCTAGCACTCAAAAGGAAACGCTTCTCTATAGAACAAAGATATATAGCTCTGCATGCAAATTAAGACTCTTATCAAGAGTATATATTCTTATATATTCTTTCTAGATCACCTTCTTTAAGTCTTGTAAAGCTTAAGTGGGTCCTGATAGAGTGTCGCTTTAAAAAGTGGGCCCCAGTGCTAAAAGGGTTTGGGAACCCCTGCACTAGACCATTCAACTTTGAAGGGTGGTTGGGATGCATACCAACCTGAGTAGGTTGTGCCAGTGACATCATTGGTGTTTTTTTGTTTTGTTTTGTTTTAGCAAACAAACAGGTTTGTTTAGGTTTGGAGGAGAATCCACAACTGAGAAAACAGAAAGACAAAGAGAGAGATGGAGAAGAAAGAGGGATGGATATGGTAAAAAAAAAAAAAAAAGTCAAAGTGGATTCCAGTTGCAGGTTGGAGAGGAAGAGGGGTCTTAAGTTGGAAAATGCTGAAGACTACGATACTCCGGACTGGCATCTCTGGCTAACAGATGCTGTGGGTTCTGAAATACTACAACATCCGTTTGACCAGAAAGATAGAAGGATGAGCAGACACACTGTGGGCATCAAAGATACCTCTTTTACAGCCCAATCCTAATGTAAATTAGGGCGGCGGAACAAGCGTTCCACTGCCCTAAGCCATTGCAAAAGTGCCATAAAGCACTTTTGTGATGACTCGAGAGCAGGGAAGGCCGGCACAAGGCCGGCCGTCCCTGCTCCATCGCCCGAGCCCAAGCCCACCTGCCGGAGGACCCAGGTAAGGATCCAGCTGACAGGGGGATGTTTGGCGGCAAACGGCAGGGACTGATAGGCCCAGCCGATCAGGGAAGGGGTGGTGATCGGCCTCAGCCATATCCTGACCCCCGCCAATCGACTGAGCTGGTGGAATTCTGAGGAGGTCGATTGGCCCCAGCCTCAGTTACACCCGGTGAAGGGGACGAGCATCCCCTTCCCCGAGTAGACTTTCCACCGCAGTCTGCCTGCCTGCAGTGGAGCTCAGGATCCAGCGGGTGGCCTGGGCTGCCCGCCCAATCCTTACGTTAGGATTGCGCCCTTAGATATTCTTCATCTAATAGTTCAAAACACAACCATTGTCTAGCGTCATCCTGAATGTTTTGGATTCTTCTTATACCACCTGGGTACATGTATCCGCCATGCATTAGTTTATGAAAGACAGCATGTATTTGTTTATTTGGGGTCATAGGTACTGTATTTCTATTAAAAGCATTGTTTGATATTATAATAGCTTAATCTTACTCCATTGTTTAAAATCTAATGATCTGTTAGTGAATGATTATTTACTGCAAATGAACAGAGTGATTCAATAATGAAATAAGCTATCAGATGAGCTATCATATCAAATAAAAAAATAAACTGCTCAGTGGGAAAAAATGAAGAAATGATAGTAATTACAGGTTCTGCATTTTTTTTTTTTTGCTTATCTGCAGTTTTATTTTAGTTTAGTACAGAAACCTTGAGTTGAAATAGAAAACAGTTCTTTCCAAGTATGGTATGCCTGTTGTAGAACTTCTACAGTCTTAGAAAGCCCAACTTGGGTCTCAATTAGACGTGGAACATAAGGGATAGAAAGAGTCTTATTGATGAGCAAGGACTGCTCTGTGATTCCCTACTCACACAACAAATCCTAAACTGAAGTCTGAGGAGCAAGGCAAGACCAAACCTTCAAAGGCAACCTTCTAAGCTTACATTGAAGATCCCCCCCCGAAATCTCTCTCTCCCCCCCCCCATATGTTTCTGTTCTCTGGGCATGAAATCCTAAGTCCGGAATGGCTTTGATGGTGAGTGGGAGGGGCCACTTTGCACCGCCGTGTAGCGCCATACAGCACTTACTGCAACCCCCCCCCCCCAGCTATGCTACTGGGAGCAGCTGATAGAATTGTACTCTATTAATTTGTCTGGTTCCCATTTAAAACTACCTGAGGGTCAAACTAGGCATGACCTGGAATGTGTAAGTGCCCCGTTCTTTGGTTCAGTTTTTATTTTTGTTTCCTTTTAATAGCGCCCTGGGGGGGAGAGACCCGAATTGGGCGAGACTTTGCAACTAGGACTCTGCCCTGTTGCAGTTCCAATGTTGATCACACCTGCTGCTCCCTCAAACCATTTGAATGTGAAACAACTTTCCATTGAAAGCCAATAGAAAGTGTTTTTCCCCCAATTAAAAAGCACAAGGGACACAATCAGAAACAGATCATGGTGGTGGCAAAGTCCAAAAGCCTCCCCCCCCATCCTGTCAAAGGTTCCCTCTCCTCCCAGCATGTGATTTAGCAAAACACACACACACACACACACACACACACAAAAGGACACTTTCATGTTCCAGGCCACATCCACTTTAAACTGAAGCGAAGATGTCGGGCAGCCCAATCCTACTGCAAACATGGGTGGCAGAACGAGCGTTCTGCTGCCCGTAGTAGTCGCAAATGTGCCGTAAAGCACGTTTGCGACTACTTTTGAGCAGGGAAGACAGGCGCAAGGCTGGCATCCCCTGTTCTGCCGCCCGAGGACTTGCCCAGCCGCCGGACCCAGGTAAGGTATGATCCGGCAGACGGGGGGGGAGAGTCGGTGGACAGGGGACGGTTTGGGCGGTAGCGGGAGAGTGGCCATTGGCCCAGCCGCTCCGGGAGGGGGGTGGGGGCAGCTGAGCCATTACATGGCTTCTCCCTCTCGCACAACACCAGAACCAGGGGACACGCACTAAAATTGAGTGGAGGGAGAGTTAGAACAGACAAAAGAAAATATTTCTTTACCCAGCGTGTGATTCATCTGTGGAACTCCTTGCCACAGGATGTGGTGATGGCACCTGGCCTAGATGCCTTTAAAAGGGGTTTGGACAAATTCATGGAGGAAAAGACCATCACAGGTTACAAGCCATAAGCAACCTCCTGGTTTTTTAGAAGTGGGTTTTCTCTGTGCCAGGTGCAAGGGAGTGGCGACTGGACACAGGTATCTTGTTGTCTCGTGTGCTCCCTGAGGCATCTGGTGGGGCCACTGTGTGACACAGGAAGCTGGACTAGATGGGCTTTTGGCCTGATCCAGCAGGGCTCTTCTTATGTTCTTATGTCCTCCTCCGACTTCCACCAGCGATTTCACTGGCAGAATTCCGAGAAGGCCGATCGTCCCCAGCCCCAGTTACACTCGGGGAAGGGGACGAGCGTCCCCTTCCCTGAGAAGACTTACTGCCGCGGGGTGTCTGCCTGCAGCAGTGCACAGGATCTGGCGGGTGGCCTTGGCCGCCCGGCGGATCCTTAAGCAGGATTGCGCCGTAAGGCTGTAATCCTATACAGACTGGCCTGGGAACTCAATGGGACATACTTCTGAGTAGATGTGTATAGGCTTTCACTATACTCCTATTATGCAGTCCATGATCCTACTCCAAAAATACCCAAGAAGCATATAGTACTTGAACAAAAATGTAACATAGGTACTGCTAGTAATACAGAAGGTGATTACTACAAGCAAGGAAGGAGCTTGAGAATCATAATATACAATGAATTGCCTTACAGTGACAGAGGGCTAGTTCAGACAATACTGTCTAAGCTGTCTCCTCATGTGTGATTAAAAACATGCACAACTCCTCAGTCCCCCTCCTGGTGTGCCATTCCATTCCTTTGTTTCTAATTGCATGGGGGGATGTCTCTGAACCAAATTGTCTGGACATTATGGTTGAACTGTATATCTCTAATTTTGTTTGTAAATAAAGAAGAGTAACTAGGGCGGCGCCTGAGAGGCACCTGCCCAGGGCCCTACACCAAATGGGGTGCAATTTTGACAGTGGTGGCTTCTTCATGATCTCACACCTCCCCCCCCCGGTTCCTCCTCCCTTGGAGGCTCTTGTTGAGCAGGAAGGGGGGGGCGTCAGCGAGATCACTGTTCTTTGCCCGCCAGAAGCTACCAAAGATCCCAAAGAAGCTGCCACCGCTGCCTCCGGTGCTGTTCTTGTTTTGGCTTCTTTGGAGGAGGGGCACTGGAGGAGACGGTGGTGGCGGCTTCTTCAGGATCTTCTGGCAGGTGACTTCTTCTCCTGGGGTGATTCTTCCAGGAGAAACCGGAAGTGACGTCATGATGTCACATGATGTCATGACGTTACCACGCCTCCCCTCCCTCCACACACACACACTACGCCACTGCCCCGGGCACTCTTTTGTATAGTTACAGCTCTGATTATAAATATACACTAATTTCAGGAACAGCACATTTTTAAAAATCACTGAAAGAAACCTTGTTGCAGACTGGAATGATATGTTAACCCAAATAAACAGCAACAATATATTTCCTCCTCTGTGACCATTAACACAACTGTGCCATATCACAACACTGTGTGTGCATTTCCTTACCCCTGCCAGTGGCAGCCCATCTGTGAAAGTGGAATTGGCAAACACGCAATGTTGTGATATCATTACACAAGATAAGTTACACTAAAGGCTACAGGGGAGAAGGAAAGATAAACACACGCAGCTACCATTTTCAGCAGCAAACACCTGTTTCTGGTAGTGTGTCATTCTAGTTAATTCCAAGTTAATTCCTTATACAGATCAGTTCAGCACACGGGTAGGTGAGAAGACTAACAAGGCTGGGTATTCTACTAGTGCTATTTTCAGTCCACCCACTTACCAAACATGCACACTGATCTTGCTGATTACGGCATGCCCTAGAAGTCGTGTTTTCATCGCAAGGCTGCTTTGTTTGCCTCCTTTTTGGTAACCTTAATGCTGCAGTTTTAATAACCTCCTTTTTCTTGTCAAGCACTAATGCACAGACTCTTTTAAAATTAAATTACTCTTCTCTGAATCACCTAATTAAATTATCTCTCTGCTAATTTCCCTTACCCTACAGTTCTACTTTCCTGTTTCACCTTCGTCACTCACTTTCTAATGATACTTCCTATCAATTTCCCAGAAGATGCATTCTCCCATTTAGGGCAATGTGCTATAACCTTGTAAGAGAAGAAGAGAACCTTGGATCAGTTCCCAAGTGAGCTGTAAGGCTTTGTAATTCAAAGCTAGGCAGCATTGTTCCATATACATTTCTTCCCATGTTATTCACTAAATGCGAGAGCAAGGTTTTCTTGCCAATACATTTGCCTCCCCACTGGAGGTGTGCTGTTTGTTGACCCTCTGCTGTTGCCAAATCTTCAATCTGCCTGCCAGCTGCTACCAAAATAGCCCATTCAAACGCAGTCAGGTAAGCCAGGAACGTAGGAGATATCAGGGGAGGGGGGTGAAATCTCACCGTTCAAATTGAGTCTTTAATAGGCAATGAGATAGCTCATGTATTACTATTTCTCTCAAGATAGCTGATCACAGGTTATAAGTCATGATGACTGTGTGCAGTCTCCAGGTATTAGAGATAACCTATCTCTGAATGCCTGGTGCAAGGGACTGGCAACAGAATATAAGTATCTTGTTGACTTATGTTCTCCCAAAGGCATCTGGTGGGCCACTATAAGATACAGGAAGATGAACTAGATGGGCCCTTGGCCTGATCCAGCAGGGCTCTTCTTATTTCTTGCTATTTCCAGTTTCCCAGACTTATAGCTACTAATACAGTTATGGCTTTCCAGTTCCATGAACCAATGTTACCATTGGTTAGCTATCAGGCAGTAAAAAGCCAACAGTCCCCTGAAACCCTCTCCCACCCCCTCCATTACCTCCTATTCTACATATTACAGTAGAGTTTTTATTTATATGTTAATAAGTACAGTGGGCCCTCCTCATCTGAGGATTGGCCATCCACGGATTTGAGTATCGTGGATGGCCATCCGCGGACAAGCGAATCCCACTGGGGGCAGTGGCGACACCATTTTCCTTCTTTTGTAGCTTCACCAGGGTCAGCTGCCACTTTTTCCTTTTTGCTCCACATTTTAAAAGCCAAAAGTACCTGTAAAAAGAACACGCGGCCGGAAGCTACTTCCTGTTGCGCTTGCTGCCGGAAGCAGCTTCCAGCCACATCTTTTCCCTTTTTACAGGCACTTTCGGCTTTTAAAATATGGCGCAAGAGGGAAGAAGCAGCAGTGGGCCCCGGCGAAGCTACAAAAGAAGGTAAAATGGGGCCGCCCACCTCGACCCAAGCACCCCCACCCGACCTTGGATTTGAGTATCTGCGGTTTTTGGCATCTGTGAGGGTTTCAGGAATGGAACCCCCGCGGATGCCAAGAGCCAGCTGTATATCCCACCTTTCATCCATTGTAGAACTCCAGTTGGCACGGGGTTCCCAAGTGGTCTTCCATTTATGCACAGACCAGACCCAGACCTGCTTAGCTTTCAAACCAGACCCAGGGACATGACAATGTTTCTATGTCCACCTCACAACACACCTAAGCGTCTTTTGGGGATCATAACTCTAGATCTAGGATGCGGCAGAATACAATTTTCAGAGCATGAGTGGTCAATAAAGTACACAAACATAAAATAGAGTCAACTGAACTAGTTTTTGAGAAGTTAGTAAGAGAACTAGTTTTTGAGAAACAAAACTAGCAAAGGAAAGAAACTTTGCAAAGGAAAATAGCAAAGGAACTAACTAGCAAAGGAAAGAAACTAAGCAGGGTTGCCCTCAGTTCTCGCTTGGATGGGAGACTGCATCTGCTGACGAACCTCTCAAAGACACTGAGATGGAGTCAGCTAGAGAGATAACACCTAGACAACCATCCGAGGGTGAACTGTGAATCTTGGAAGTGCAGAGCACAAGCCAGAAGGAGGCTGCACTTGGAAGGGAAAACATCTCGAGTATGGAAGGTTCTATATATGAATAGAACAATATTGTAAAGACCCTTATCAGGTCTAGGATAGCCTGCCTATGTAAAACCGCCTTGAATAAATCTGATGAGAAATCTGATGATGAGAAAGGTGGTATATAAATACATAAAATAAATAAATAAATAAAATAAACTCTTTCATTTTCCATGATGATAAAAAAGGAAGTAGTATTCACTGAAACTGGGATAAATTAAAGAAAAAGGTAAGCTCAGTGCTCCCCCAATTTAAACTCAAGCAAATCATTTAACTATTTCAATAGCCAGTGAAATGGTCAGATTAAGGAATGCCTTGACCCAGGGGTTCTCAAACTGTGGGTAGCAGCCCCCAACGGAGCCTAAGCAGCTCGGAAGGAGGGTCACAAAGAGCAAGAAGCCAGAGCACCGCCAGAGCAATCTGAACAAGATTGCAATCCTTGTGTTTGTGTGGCGGCGCGACATGCCAGTGTAAGTGCACTTACACCAGTGCATCTGCTGTTACATCGGTGTACCTACTGTTATCGGTGCATCTACTGTATATATATATATATATATATATATATATATATATATATATATATATATATATATATATATATATATATATATATATATATATATATCCTAGCAACCTACCTAATCCTAATGAAAGCAATTGCTGTAATATAGGGGCATCCCATAAATTTATATATTATTTGGGGGGCAGCAGTAACAAAATTTGAGAATCCCTGCTCTGACCACTTTATTCCTTGCACCTGGAGTATGCACACAGCTGCCTTCCAATTGTTTGGAAGTGACTGGTCAAATACAAATGACATATGCAAACTATTCAACGCCTGCTGTACTCAGCTATTTCAGAAACTAGAGCCCTGTTAGTCCTGTGGGACTCACCCAGCAAGGCATGGAGAACACTGGAGAATGTTTATTCCCAAGAATCTAGAGAGACCATTTCTGCAAAACCGATGTAGTCCCGTTATTTTCCAGGTGCTATCCCCGTTTATTTAAAATGCTGGCTTGTAATGATTTTTCTATCTTTCATCATATTCGTAGCACAACATTTTCAGACACAAAGTTAGAGTAGCATTTTCTCACATGGTTTGGAAGTGCAGTTGTGATGTTTTTACTGGTGAGGTGGAAACATGTCCATTCTTTGGCCACTCTTTGTAAAATGCACTCCCTCTGTTATGGAATTTCTGAAGTTGAAACTACAGCAGGTCCCATTACAGTTTCATGGCAATGATTATGAAGTAAAATTAAGAAGGTGTTTGCCAATTTTACACAAAACTGCAATGGGATTTGCTGAAGAGGTGAAGGAGGGGAGAGCTTGTCAGTTTGGGGGCTTTTAAAATTAAAATGTAAAGCACACATATATAGTTTTGATGGGGGAACCCCAAGCCCTTCTTCCCTCCCTTGTGCAGCAGCAGAAGCTTTTCTGCCCAATCTTATCAATGAGTACTGCCGGCGGAACACTAAAACATGACAAACAGGACCAGTTCAGGATCTGTCCCAAGGTGAACACAATGACCATGAACCAAGGGAGCAGCAAGCCATTTCGGTATCAGTGTCTCAGGTCTGATTCATTCCCTTGGTTTCAATTCCCACAACCAGCTGCAACTAGGGGAGGAAGGGAGGGAGGAGGAGAAGCATAGACCTCAGAAACTTTCCAGTCGTGAATTCAGATGCATTCTCACCAACGTGTCCAATGATATGATAGGCTTCATGGAGAAATCCCCAGTCACAGAGCAGCAAGAGGAGGAACATGTAGAAACATAACGTCTCTGGAAGGAATGAAGAAGGCTGCAATCCTATCCACACTTACCTGGGAGTAAGCCCCATTGACTATAATGCAACTTCTGAGTAGACATGTCTAGAATTGGGCTTGAAGTCTCTTCATTTAAGCCCCATTGACTATAATGCAACTTACTTCTGAGTAGACATGTCTAGAATTTATTTATTTATTTTTCACATTTTTATACTACCCTTCCTCCAAGAAGCTCAGAGTGGTGTACATATTTCCTTCCCTCCTTTTTGTCCTCACAACAACCCTGTGAAGTAGGTGGGGCTGAGAGATAGTGACTGGCCCAAGGTCACCCAGGAAGCTTCGTGGCTGAGCGGGGATTTGAACCTGGATCTTCCAGGTCTAAGTCCATCTCCCAAACCACTACACCATCCTGAATTGGGCTTGAAGTCTCTTCATTTTTCTGTTGGATCACATTGTGAGGGAGGGGATGACAAAGGGCTGCAGATTGTGCTTGGTGCTCCACTTTATGCAGGAAAAAAAATCTTAGTTCCATTTAGGATTTTAACTCCAACAAAGTCAGTATGGGGTCTGCTTTGCCTATGGCCAGAACACTTCTTTATTCAGTTTTTTCTCTCTCTTTCTCTCTCTGACTCCCCACCCCACCCTAATGCAATTTCCCTAAAACACACACAGACAGAAACAAGACTTTTAGGAACTTTTTTTTCCCTTGTACATCCCGACAGTGTTCCGGTAAGTAGTGAATCAAACCTGTTCCTATGCCCTCTTCCTCCTTTCCCCAAATGTCCATCCCAGCCGCTTCCATCCACTACAAACAGGTGTAAAGGTCAGCTAAATTGTGCATACTGGTTTATAACAAACTCTTCTCAGTTTGGGTACCGTTGGCCTGGGTCTGTTAAATGCTATTCAGACAGATCCTCAGAACTTGAAAGGGCAGATCAAACGACAAAGAGAATGCCAGCTGTACTTGCCCCAATTCAGAGTGAACATTAACCAGTGTGCTAACTGATCATTTATTCCATTTGAGACAGATAAATATACTATAGGAGATAAGACTCCTTTGCTGTATGCGGGTCTCATTGTTTCTTCTCATTTCACAAGAGTATAAATACGACTTCAAGCTACTTTTTCATATTATAGGGGGCAAATGTTTAGACTTTTATACATATATTTATTTACTCACACATCATTGATTGTTCCACGCTTGGCTTTAGATGTAAATTTTCTTTGAATTAGCCATTTCTGTAACCATCAAGAACAGCAGACTTCAAGGAGGTTAAATTATCTTCAATAATTTCAGGTCTTTTCATTTTGCAGGTGGAGGGCAGCTGGGATGAGAAAGGAAACAAAACAACATTGAGACAAGAGAGTTGGCTTTGTACCCAGACGCCTGTCTCTCTGTGGTGATCTAGCTAGTTTCAAAATGGAGGATACACTGAAGGGACCTATTTTAAGAAGCTGATGGCGATCAGTAACTGTGCATGAAAGGTAACCAAGGAAATGACTAGCCAAAGAGACGGAGAGCAATGCTGAATCCCAGAACCTGAAGCTTGGAGATATGTATGAAATTATTTGCTTCCCACCCAGTCAAATATGCACCAGCTCCATTGATATAGCCACATACAGTACATATAGTAGCTCTCTTTCCATTTCATATGCAGCTTATTGTGGTTTCTTTGGCTCCCTTTTCTTTCTACAACAAAGTATTTTCGGAACGGCCAGTGGTGATCCAAAATGCTCAGTGTACAACCTCAACATGTAGCTGCATTGCTAAGATAAAGAGACAACGAGTAGAATGACATTCATACAAAGCCACTCGTACAAATGCTCAGATTATGCATTAGAGAGGGAAGACCGTGGCTATTTTAAGTAACTATTTTTGACATGGCTGCTAACAGTAGTGGAGACATCTGGTGACAGTTGAAGGTCATCCTGAACACAGAGATTAGGAATAAATTCCCACGGTTGTCCCAAACATAGTGAATATTTTTTTCTCTCTTCTTCTTCACACAGACTCTCTGTCCCTTACTTCTGTGCTTACAGTCTATTACTGTATTTCTTCAATTCTAAGACACATGCTTTTTCCCAATTAAGTATTTCAAAAAATGGGGTGCGTCTTAGAATCGAAGGTCTCCAAAAAGCACCCCAAAATGCTATCTTCTTACTTACTGGGGCTTGGGGGAGCTTCAGGGAGACCTGCACAACCCTCTGCAGGCCTCCCCGATCTTCAGTTCGGCAAAAAACGGTGATTTTCAGCCATTTCCAGTTTGCGCGAAAACCAGAAATGGCCAAAAATACCGTATTTATTGGCGTATAAAACGCACTTTTTTGTCTAAATTTGTGACCCAAAATAGTAGGGTGCATTTTATACGCCAATACTAAAAAATCCCTCCCTCCCCCCCACCCGTTTTAAAGCATTTTTGGGTTTACCGGGTTTTTTCCGGAGCCGGAAAGCTCCCTTGTGCTTTCTTCCCTGACTAATCTATCCGATCTACAGCTGTTTGTCGGGTTTAATTTATGCACGTGCATGAGTTGAGCTTCTCAGCAGCCAGCAGAGGACGCTGTGCTCAGTTCAGTTCAGCTGAGCTGCAGCGGGCCTGCTCTTCCCAGCTCTCCTGGATGCTGAATGAATGCAGCATGGGTAAGCTTCTGAACTGGGCCTAGTTGGGAGGCTTTGGAAACTGCATAGGTGGGGTGGGGGGAAAGAGTTGAGTCTGGGGTTTTTTGTACTTGGGGTAAATGTTTTTTACTTTGGAAACTGTGCATGGGTGGGTTGGGGGGAAAAGAGTTGAGTCTTTTTTTGTACTTGGGATTTATGTTATGGTGCATTTTGTTCATGTGTCTTATTGCTGTGTGTTTTAAAAGAGATCCTGGTATTTTTGTGCAATTTATGTAAATTAGCTAATTAAGCAGCCAAGCGGTAAGTGGCCAAGTGACCCAAAAATGCTTTAAATGTTTTTTTCTTGAAACCCAGGGCCAAAAGGAAGGTGCGTCTTATACGCCAGTGCGTATTATACGCCGATAAATGCGGTACCTGTTTTTTGCCGAACTGAAGATCAGGGAGGCCTGCAGAGGGTTGCGCAGGCCTCCCTGAAGCTCCCCCAAGCCCAGGTAACGAAGGAAATGACACTTTCTGGCGGGGCCAGAAATGCTATGCAAAGGCAGTGCACTCAGTCATCCTCAGCTGCAGGAGACATGCTGGGGAGAGTTGGTGCTGAACGGGTAGATTCAATGAAGGGAGGTGAGTCCAATCGATGGATTTTTTTTCCCCTGCTGGTGGTACTGAAAGTAAAGGTGCGCCTTAGAATCGATGCGCCTCTCTCTCTCTCTCTCTCTCTCTCTCTCTCTCTCTCTCTCTCTCTCTCTCTCTCTCGCTCACACACACACACACACACACACACACACACACACACACACACACACCTCATCTTGTTTTTCTCATATGTTGTAGTTGATGTGGCATCTGTGAAGTGATAAACCTTTGAAATACTCTTGAGGCTTTTTAAGAAAAAGAGATCAATGTTTCCCTTGTCAATGTCATGATTCTCTGCAGTAGATCACTGGAAAAAGAAAAAGAAAACCACAGGCATATTTTGCAGGTACTGTACTTCTTTCACTTTTCTATATGCTAGTCAACCAAAGAATTATTGTGCCAGTCAGTCACAGTGTCATACCACCGGCTAGGTTATAAATGTGCTATTTGAAACAGGGAAGAAAGAGACCTAGAGCTGTCTTGGATTTTAAAAAAAAAAAAGCAAAAGGGAAAGAAAACAGCAGAAAGGGAAAAACAAAAAAGGGAAAGAAAACAACAAGAGGCAGGGGAGAAGCGGGTTAAATTCAAATAATCATTAGCGGAAGGAAAATAGCACTGCTCAACAACTGTTTGTGCAAGAGTTCACGCAGTTGTATAGTGCTACGAGTTGACACAGGAAGTTCTATAGCATTCTCAAGATTCTTGTGAAACCTCTTACACAAACAGAAGAGCATCTTGGGGTTTGATTTCACTTTTACCATGCAACATTCTAGCATGAGGTGTAAAGCAGCCCTTCAGTGAGTGGAATACGACTTTCACATGCAAAAGAGTACTTTTGGATCTGACTCCCCTGTGAAGTTAAATATGTTAAGGTTCCACCAGACTAGGTTCCTGAAGTTCAATCAGGAAAAAAGGAAAGGGACTATTTTCATTCACATTGTTCAAACATCACATGCTTCTCATGAAGTGTTCCACAGTTCCAAACAACAACCAGGGAAGTCTCCCTCAAAGCTCCTTTCACTCTGGACACTAAGTTGCTCAGGGCCCTAGGGCAAATTCATGTACTGGGCCTCCCATTGCAAACACACACACACACACACACACACACACACACACACACACACTGACTCATTGATGGTGCACACTGATACTGTTTAGGTGTCGCCCTGGGTAGTGTGCCCCCCATCTACCCCTGACACCTACTCTGACTTTTCAATTATGTAGTGACAATGAAGCTAGCTGCTGCTACTCCCGACTCTCTGGCCAATCTCGCACAGCCTCTCATAGTTCAGAATTTGTATTTCTCTCTTCATTGTACCAGTTGGTTATTTCAAACTAAGGTGTAAAATTCACCTACATCCCATGCCCCTTGGGCCTTCTTGCCCCCTTAGGTTTTCCTGTTCCAGACCTTTAAAAGGGCCTATACAGTATACCTCTAAGAGTAGCTTTCTTAGAAAAGTTTTTTTCCCCCCTCCGGTCTTGAGGAAGTGATAGTAAATGCTTTACCTGATAAAATTTCTACATGTGAGGCAGATGCTAAAGGCACAGGACCTCTGACACATACACAACATGGGAAATCCTATTGGTTAGTTGTGAACATTCCATGACATCAAAGCAGCTCATCCAATCTTTGCCAGTAGTTTCACTACAAAATCCTTTAGTATACTTACAATACAGATTACAAATATAGCTGGTCTAGGTTCTCATCACTGATTAATACAAAAGACTGTTGGAAATATGGAGCTTCTAAAAGATCGTGTCCCATTTTGTGTCATCCTGTACAGAATGGGGTAGCATATTTCTCATATACAGATGGTTTGATGCAGAAACTTGAAAGTTGTTGAGTGGCATCAGTGTAAAATAATAGAAGTATTTTTCCTCCTCCTCTGTCTCCCACTGACAACTGGTGCCTTCAATCCACACCATTTACCAGCTTTTTTAATGTTCCAAAACGTCAACTTAGGAGGTGTGTGCAAGTGTGTACTATTTGCAAAAAAAACATTTTTGTCAGTTCTGCAAAGCAATAACCCATGAAATACAGTTTGGTATCTCATGGGCACAGTACTCCATGCCTGCAAACATTTAAAATTGCACTTGTGGTACATAAAGGATTTATAATGATCTCACCCACAAATATAAATTTTATTCCACATAAGAGACGGAAGAAAAAAAACAGGCAGAAGCAGTGAACAGCTGAATGTGAGCACAGCGTCATAAATTCATAACACTTATAGCATTTTAACAACCAGTCATAAATGTGACTGATTTCATTTTAATTTATGAGACTTTGTGATGGAATCAGGAATATCTATTTTAAACTACATTTCTTTTCAGGAATTGTGGGCTATATTGTTGTTGTTGTTCAGTCGTTAAGTCGTGTCCGACCCTTCGTGATCCCATGAACCATATCCCGCCAGGCCTTCCTGTCCTCCACTATCTTCCTGAGTTCGCTCATTTTCATGTTCGTTGCATCGGTGATGCTGTCTAACCATCTCATCCTTTGCCTTCCCCTTCTCATGCCACAAAGGGCAGATGTGCCACTACAGATAAGCAGAAGGCAACGTGAGCCACTCTGCTTATGAAACATAGGTGGGAAAAACAGAACAGATTTTATACATAGTGACTAGTTGTTCTATGGCGGAGAGCGAAGGGCAGGCAAAACCAGAAGATGTGATCCAGCCATAAGAAAAACCTTAAATTCCATTCATTTCAATACTAGAGTTAAGCACTACTTACCTTTCTTCAGTCAAAATCAGTGGGAACGGCAAATGTTTAACTTTGGCTGGATCCTGTGTAAAGTGCTTTTCCAGCAGAAACATATTGATGGAGAACTACAGTTGTAATCCTGAGAACACTAACCTGGAAGTAACTCCAACTAACATTGTTCACTAACATTGTTCACTGGATTCATTTTCAAGTAAATATGCCCGAGACTGAGGTGAAAACATCACTCAGGACCATGCCAGCAAGCTAACTTCCCAGGTGTGAGTGCGTACACAAGTAAGGGAGAGATGATTTAATAATCAGGTAACAGAGTCTTATGGCGCAATCGTAAGCAGGGCTGGCACCAGCGCTGCGGCCTCTGTGTCGCAAACATGCCATAAAGCACGTTTGCGTCACTCAGCAAGTAGGCGGTGCCAGTGCCGAGGCCTGCACTGCCCACCCACCAAAGAAGGAGGAGGCCAGCGCCATGGAGCGGGTAGGTCAAGGCATAAGTGACAGTGGTCAGATTTGCAACTGGCATATCAGCCAAAGCTGTATGAAGGTGATGGCTGCCACCTGACCCTCCAAGGCAGACATACCTACATCTAAGATTCTGCAGAGCCTAAAGGTACGTTTAAAGTCCTGTCTAGGTTGGCCTCAAGACTGAAGGCTACTTTATAAGACGACATCCATTCCCTTTTTTAAAAAATCCTCTCAGTACTAGAGAGCAAATTGCAAAGGGACCAAAGGATTCAGTGTGGATTATTGCCAAAATGAAAAATATTTGAAATCCATCAACATTTCAAATTTCTCAATTAAATTTCGAATACAAAATCTAATTTTGAATGGTAAGCTTTTCCTCAAAATTGAAATTGAAGTGCTTTATACTTGCCGCTCATATCTCGTTTGTTTTGACGTTTTTTTTTTTTTTTTGCTAAAAATACTTTCATGTCATCCATCACATACAGTCAAATGAAAAATACTTCTGGATACCAACTACAAAATACCATTACGTCAGCTTTCACTGTCAAATACTACATACCATTGCATGTTGAACTGTCAGATATGCAGTAAACTGCAATGTCAAATATCAAATACTGAAAACTGATTTCTTTAGAAGTCAAATACAGATATCAAACATTCAGAGAATACTTACTGAATATTCAAATCAGCAAAGGAGAATTTTGAGGAGAATTGTTGGAAGTACAGTAATAGTTTATGTGCTCGCTCAGCCTCTACGAGCCGTGTGGCATATAGCAGAAAAAACACCCACCCATATTGCCTAGTGCAGCTCCATATATAGAGCTGCATGGCAGAAAAAAAAAGTTGGCCAAGAAAGGTGTAGAAAAACATTAAGAACACCAGTCTAATGGTAAGATTATATCTGTGAAATCGGCCTTTACCACGGAGCAATCATCTGCTTGATTTGTTTTCTTGCTCAAAAATAACGTGAACTTCAAACATTTTAATAAAAAAAAATTTAGCCCTGAGCTTTGGCAAGTAAAGTGCCTTGTTTATTTTCTTGGACATTGAGATAGAAATTTATTTTGAGTCTGGCAGAAGGAAAACCTTAGAAACACCCATGAGAATCATGAGCTTGCTTCAGAGCCTACTGTCTGCACCTGTCAGAAGCTTGATTTTCTTCTGCTATGCATATTGGCAGATTGGAATGCTAACAAATAAACAGCCTGCTTGGGGTTTTTACCCCCCTCTTAAGTTAAAATCTCGATGGGGGGAGAAAAGGAAGCACAGATTTCTACATTTGAGGCATTTAAAAAATGTCTTTACAGAAACCCTGGGGCAATACTAGCAAAAAAAAATATAAGGGAACGATAGAACAGCAAGTACCATTTTTGGAGAACAGATCTGCAGGCCTTAAATAATAGACTGCAGGCATCTTGCTATTATTATTATTATGTCTATTATTTGGTGGGGGGACAGACGGACAAGAATGCCATATTTATTTCCTTGATGATATGCCTAAACAGAATGCTACTGGAGTGTGCTGTACTGAAAGCCAAATACCTAGGTTCAAATTTTGCCTAAGTGGTATTGGGCAAGAGTTTCCTACATAAGACCACTATTGAGGGCTGGCTCCAGTGGACAACCTGCCAAGGCCCATCCTTTTGCAGAAGACTCACTACTGACTTCCAGAGAATGCTTCTCCTTTCCATTACCACCATTACCTTTACTTCCCATCTGGCCCAGAGGGAAAGCACAAGCGAGTGAGCAACATGTACCCCAGCACAGTGTCTTTTCTGGTGACTGTTTGCTGATGGTCTTCTGCATCTTTTTTAGATTGTGAGACCTTTGGGGACAGGGAGCCATTTAATCATTTGATTTTGTCTGTAAACCGCTTTGTGAACTTTTTGTTGAAAAGCGGTATATAAATACTGTTAATAATAATTAATAATAATAATGTATGGAAAAGGAGTGACAGCTACCACTGCCTGCTCAGTTGCCTGCCTGGAGCTAGTGGGCAGTGACCACAGGCAAAAATGCCTACTCCTCACCTTCTCCATTATGGAAATTGAGAAGGTTTTTGTAACCACAACCAGGGCATTCCTCCTACACTTCGAACCAGTGCTGGTGCCAGGCTGAGGGAGGGGGGCAAAGCACAGCACTGGGCCTCGATGGTCCCTCCACCCACCTTCTGATGATGCGTTGGGCAGTACCATTCCCAGTGGTACTGAGGGTTCTGGGATCGACATTGCCAATTGGGCCCTCTTAGATGTGGGCGCTCAGCCATTGCCCCCTCCGGCTGACCTCCAACACCACCCCTTCTTGGAATCTACCCTTTTAACAATGTCCATTGAGCCTGTTTTTTCTTCATTTCTAGTGCAACAGTAATTTAGCAAAAAGTGAGATGGAAACCCCCAAACCCTACTGAGTATTGTTATCATAAAACAATTACAAATGCATTTCTAAAGGTACAATATCAGTTGGAAATTTGGATTTTTGGACTGTTTAGAAAATTATCAATGGATCATGAAACTAGTTCTGCTGAGTTCAGCATTTCCAGTAAATGGAAAATACATTTTTTTCATAAATGGTAATACCAGATGTTTATCAATGAGAGAGAGAGAGAGAGAGAGAGAGAGAGAGAGAGAGAGAATGGCCCACTCCCCTCCCCCCAAAAATTGCATTTTCACTCTCACAATTATTCAGTTGATTGCAAATGAAGAGATCATAGTTACCTGGTTACAAAAAAAAAAGTGTTTTGCACATTTGTTGGAAAATACTAGGCAGTGGGAGATGCTACCATAGTACAGTAGTACAAATCTCACCCACACTAGTAGAGGTCAAACTGTGTGTTTTAAAGCCCTATGCTGAAATCCAGGGCTGAGTCAATACATGTTGTCTCTTCATGCACATGACCACTAAACAGAATATCTGAATCATACACATTTGTCAAAGCAGACAAAATGTATGCGAGTCCCATTGGGAGACATTCCTAAATCATTAGGTCATCCATCCCACAAATTGTACTTTTCACTTTCTAGGACAGCAAAGCGAAAAAAGCATACATCGCTACCATCACGATAGCATAACCTTCTCCAAAATACTATCACGCAGCAGATCGCTACATCTGCTGTAACTCACAGTAGCACAGATCACCTATTTGTAGGGTTACCATATTTTGAGGGACCCAAACTGGGACCCACCCACCTCTATTTTTTTCTCCCCACCATTTTTAAAATATATATATATATACTGCCATCAACTGCCATCCCCCCCCCCTGCTGGCCAGGGCTCCTCATGCGCTGGATGCTTCAGCCAGGAACCAGGCACGGCCAAAACCTCCAGCCGTGCCGTGCTATGGCCTTGCCCGGTTTCCAGCTGGGAACTATGTAAGTCTGAAGGTTGGGGTGTATGGCAGTCTCTTTGCGATGCTCATGTTGTGTGTCTGCGTGGATGGAAGATTTGGACTCACCTGGTTCCTGGCCGTGTTGTTCGTGCCGTGCGCCTGCACAGCTGGAAGTGAGTCCAAAGCTTCCAGCCACGCAGGTGCACGACACGAGCATCGCCAAGAGACCTGGTCGTGGCGGCTAGACACCGGGACAACTGCCACACATCCTGTTAGCTTGAGAGCTAACGTACATTCGAGAAGGCCCACTGAGGCCAGACAACGCTACACCATGGGAAGGAAATGAACATCCCCTTTTCCTGAGGAGTCCCCGGGCTGCGCTGGAGAGGATCCTTACACAGAATTGGGCTGCCTGATTGTATTGAAATTCAAAACAAATCTGATTTCAGGAAATCTATTCCTTCTTTTCATATCAAAAACCATGAATATTTTCTTTCAAGTTTTAATACTTGGATATACGGTATTTTTGCTGCTTTTTGATCTCTGTTTCTCTGTTGTTTAATTGACAAGATAACAATAAAAATATTAATAAAAATAAGTGGCCTTTTTGGGGGGGAGGGGTTCAGTTGCCAACTCTAGTCCAAAAACGGCTTTCCCAGCATCTTTCACTCACAGTTGTCTACTCTGCCTGTTGCAAGAAGGTAATACCTTGCCTCAGCTAGAAATAGTCTAGTCAAATAAGGCAGGAGATGTGGCCTGGAAGTTAAGCTGTGCCCCTGCCTGAAGAAAGCTAAGCAGGTTCTACCCTGGTTGTCGCTTGGACGGGAGACCGCTGCCGCTAGCAGATCTTGCGAAGGCATAGCATGGAGTGTGTGGAATGCGTAGGAGTTAGCTGGCAAGATGGAGAACACCTTGAGAATCGACTGAGGGAGATCTGTGGCTGCTGTGAAAAGCTTGGAAGGCAGAAGCACAGCCAGAACATGGCTGCACTTTGAAAGGAAACATCTGGGAATGGAGGGTTCTATGTTCTCATAGAACAATACTTGTAAAAACACCATTTGAAAGGGGGGGGTAGAATTGCCTGCCTATGTAAACCACAAAGATTAGTGCCAGAAGGGTCCCAGTTGGCTCGCTGGTTCGTTTTCAGCAAGATGATGATGATGATGATGATGATGATGATGATGATGAATATTTATATACAGCAGCACCATTTTTCAACCAAAAGTTGTTTACATAGCAAAATAAATAATATTCCCCTGATCAAAACCCATAGGGGCTGCTTGCCTAGTGCTGGAGGCCATCTCTATCCCGTTTGTGTTCTTTTCAGCTTTTACCTCTGCTCTGCTTTACTTTGGAAACCATGTTTTTCCTCTAGTCTCTCACAAGCGTTCTAGTGCTTTCTTACAACAGCATGAACTCTACCTGCCCCTTCTGGTAGCCAGAGAGAATGCATCCCTAGGTTACTCTGTATATTGGTAGATCTGTAAAAACTAGGAACAAGCAGATTTCCCCTGTTCCAATCTATTATTGTGCCACAAGTTGGCTACACCCTGCATTTCACTCCCGCATGATTTAACATGAAGGATGTGCACCAAAATTAATGGCAAGATTGTCACATATACAGTTTGCATCAACTTTTAGTTTCTTCTGTTCATTCATCATTTTTTTCCATCCAGGTTACCAATGCTTACATGCGCTTGAGTGCAATTGCGTTGATGAAACACCATGCAAAAACAATATTTACTTTATCTAAAACCTTTTTCTGTCCTGCCTTTCCTCCATAATGGAGTTCAGGGCAGCAAACCAGGGCCCATGAGAGGGGGTAAAGGGGGTAAATTGTACCTGGGCTCAGGGTCAAAAGGGGGGCCCAGGAGCCAAAGGAGGAAGTCCATAAAATTTCTGGGATCTCAGCTGGCCTCATGGAGAGTGAAAGACAGTAGCCAGATCGGGTCTACTGGGCGGATAGACCTGGTCACTGCATTAGGAAGCCTGGTAGACCTGGGCTCCAGAGATTTTTCTGGCTGTTGCTGTCCTCCTCCACCCTGATTTTCCCCCTCCCCCTTTTAGAAGGGGCCCAAAAGAAACTTTGTACCCCTTGATAAAATTACTCTCAGAGGCCCTGCAGCATATCTGCAGTTTCCAAGTAGTCCATCCACAGCCAGCCTACTAATTGAACCCACTGGGACTAGAGGCACCTTGTCCAAGGTGGCCACCATCTCCAATACCTGTCCCACTCTTCCCCCTTCCCCCCCCCATCTCTGGCACCTTTCTCTTCCCGGCTCCCTTCCCTTCAAAAAGGCAGAGAAAGTGAGGAAGAGGAAGTAGGAGAGAAGGAGCCCTCTAGTCTTGCTTGCCCCCCCCCTTCATCTCTGTCTTTTGAACCGGCAGAGGAGGAGGAAGAGGAGTATAAGAAGGGCAAGGAAGTAAGCTGGGGGGGCAGGGGAAATGCGGGAGGTCAGGGTCTCTGAGAGGGGGGCTAAAGGGGTACAATTGCACCCGGGCCCAGGGTAAAAAATATGTCAAAAAAGGGGGGCCCAGAACAAAAAAGGGGGGCCCAGGAGCCAAATCCACATGAAGGGAAGGGGCCCAAAAGAAACTTTGTACCCCCTGATAAAATTCCTCTGAGTGGCACTGCAGGAGGTAATGCACAGAGGAGCAATGTGCGGGGAGCTGCAGGGGAAATGGGGGCTGAAATTTGGACGGAGGCTCAGATTGAGTCTGGGCAGCATGTGAGCTTGGGCCAAGTCTGCAGCCATCTAAGCACTGACAGGACCTAGACCTGCTTAGCTTCAGCATGGTGGTTGCATCATGTGCCCTGACCCAGGCATGACCAAATCACAGTTCCTTATGTTTCCTCAAGGCACACAAGTACTTCTGAGTATTAGCCAATAACCTGGATAGTAACACGACGAATTGGGAGCAGTTGTTAAACAGCACACCTGCAGCAATATGTACAAAGTCCTCTAATAAAAAATGGAAGAATAGTGAGATGCTAACACATTGGGCCTCCAATCGGAAAACTGGACCAGGAAGTTTGGAACCCCTAAATATGGAAGAAATTCCAATGGGGAGAATTTCTTAAATATCCGTTGTATAAATCTTGTCCCTACCAATATAATTGTATGGGCATGCATGGTTTTTGCATACAGACAAGAACCGCCTGGAATGCCTCATGCTACATTAAGGGTTTTCGTTTGCTTACAAATATTTCATTTTCCAATTCTTCTTTGTACTTAAAACAAATCTATTATCAGCTGTGTCCTGAATGCCTATGCAAATCCCTGTATAGAAAAGTTTCAGAATATGAAGAGTAGGAGTTTAACAAGACACAAACCTTATTGTTTGTTCAACCAGCAGATCTAATTGAGCTATAGTATTCCAAGCCATGCTTGTGTTCATACTGCAAAAAACATAATTTTTCTTTCATTTGCTGCTATATCAGAGAATTAACCTTCATTTAAAACACTCCCATTTGGAACATTTCTTACTGCAATGTTTCCTCTGCTGCACTCAAAAAACCTGAATGTTAATTTACCACCAGTACCATTCAAATTGACAGAGCCACAAAAGTAAGCTGAGGATAGGCATTTATAATCAAATGGATGGGTGGAGGTCACCTCTATCTGAAAGGTTCAGTTGTCAATTGGATTAGTCTGCATACAAAACCAGCAAGAGTTTGACATTTCCAGAAAAAGATCTGAGACTGGTCAACCATCCGGTAGCAAGAAGATGCCATTTACATGTCCATAGTGTAAATACAACATGAGTCCTATTTCATTCAAACTCATAAACTTTGGAAATTAGGTGCCAAGCTTCCTGCATTCACCCCCAAAGTCAGCTGTCTGGCCCTAGGCCTTCAAGGCCCTTTGTGACATCAGAGCAAGTTGAGCCAATGGCAGCCAGAAGAGTTGTGTCACCTGGGGCCTACATAGTGCCATCGAAGAGTTTGGCAGCCTAGGGCCAGGCAGCTGCATCACTACAAGAGTAACACAGGCACACTATGATTTTGGAGCTCAGCAGGAATCGGCATCCAACAAAGTTGGGCAGGCAAAGATCAGAGGCCCAGGAAGGGACTTAAGAGTGAAGTTAGAGTACCAAAAAGGAAGTGTAGGACTGCCAGTAGCAGTGTTCTGCTTGCTTTACTGACAGTTCTTTAGATCATGAATGTTAACTCTTTTAAGACACATCCTTGCAGGTGCCAGCCACAGTTGTTCCAGGCCAACTACCCCAATAGGTTGCTTCTCAGAATGCTGGATAAAGTCCGGAGCTATAGGGCCTCTAGGCTTCAGGGCTTCCATCAAGGGAGATTTTGCTGCCTTCTTCCCTCAATGCGCGGCCCGGAATGCATGTACTTCACCCTTCATCCCATCATCTTTGTCTTCACTGTTTTAATCCACCTGCACAGCAAATACTCTGCTCTTGCAGCCACAGCAGTTAAAAATTAGCACTACATTGAGTATTCTTTCATTTCAATATTCACTTTGACAATAGTGCATTTAACATAGCCAAACAAATGACTGAAAAAAGGGCTCCGTTTGCCAGATATTCGTGTTCATTCACAGCACAATTCTATCCAATTTACACCACTTGGTGTAACCAGCGGTGCAGCGAGAACAGGAGGCCCCAGAACGGAAAGGGGATTCAAATCCCCTCCAAAGGGGGATTCAAAGGGGATTTAAATCTCCCCTCCCCTGCAAAGCCTCCCGCTCTGTCCTCCCCCGCTGGTTACACTGGTGGTGGAAGTTGGATAGGATTACCCTGTCAGTGTGGTCCAGTGTGCATTTTCGCATTGCAGTGCATCTTCTCTGGTCCTCAACTTTGTCCCTGCTTGGTGATATAACAAAGTTGCACACCATTTTTTTTGTGTGTGTGTGTGTGTGTGTGTGTGTGTGTGTGTGTGTGTGTGTGAGAGAGAGAGAGAGAGGGGGGGGGAATATTTCTAGTGGAAAAATTGCAATATTTTCTTTTTCAGAATGACTAAAGTAGTGTTTTAAAATAATATTGTTATAGTCAATTACACTGCTAGAAAACTCCTGCTGGCACACCACTCCACCTTACTCCACCATTCTCCTATCCTGTCAGGCCGGTGGGAGGAGATGGTGTGATGTGCCAGCAGCGCACACTAAAGTTTGTATGGAATGGAGGAGGAAGACAGGTGGTCCTTCAAAATTTAACAGCCCAACTCTATCCAGGGCCAGTCCAGAGCATGCAGCGATTCCGACTCAGTGTGTGCTGCATTCTATCGGCTGGCTGGGTACCAGGCAGCCCGGAAAGAAAAAAAGAATGTTTTTACTTACCTCTCTGTAGGCTGCTTGGCTCCCAAAGGGCTGGCATAAGTCTAGCATAAGTCTTGCCTGGCATGGATCTGAGGAGCCTCTGGAGGAAGGTTCGGGCCAGGAAAGGTGGAAAGGATCCGGCATGTGCTGGTGCTGTCAAGATCCACCTCAATCCACCCCCAGCCTGGCCCTGGCCCTGCCCCAATCTGGCCCTGCCCCAACAACTGCCCCCTCCAGGCTCCGGCAACGTACCCATGATGACGGAGGTTCTGTGGACGGCTGCCACACTTGCAGCCTGCATGGTACGCTGATGGGTCACAAAATCCATCAGCATATTAAGTCCATAGGATTGGCCCTTCTAAGACTTGTTGCTTGGGCTGAAAACCTGAGATCTGGCTGGAGCGCCTCTGAGACAGCTTTTGAAAGCCTCAACTAAAAAGCTGAGATCTGGCAAATCTAGTCTGCGCTGTCTTTATTTAGCCTTGTTTCCCCACCACCACTACTATTCAGTCAGATTGGTCAAGGAAACCCACATAATTCTGTTTACATTTGTCTGTGGTTTCACCATGTAACTGATGTCATCATCACCATCGTGACAACAAATTCACATCGGCTTCCACAGCCAATACAACGAAATAGCAGTGTGGCAAAACGAGGCACAACCCTGAAGAGCAAAACAGAAGAAAAGTGGCTGTGAGAAGAATAGCACTGAAATGGTACAAGCATGGAAAATCACTGAAACCTGGAGGTACTTTCCAAAGCTCACAAACACGCACAAGATAAGTCACTTAAGCTTAAGTCTAAGAGTTCAAGGAAATAAAGAAATTAGCATGGCAGGAAAAGCGGCACATTTACAACACTAGAGGACAACAATGAAAGTGGAAACTGCAGCAGGGGCAGGGGGCGGGGATACAAATTCCAAGACTGATTTGTGGAAACTTTTTGTGAAATCTGGATGGAAGCCCAAACTGTAACAGGTGCTTCCAAAATTTTACTCCTCCAATCTTTTCCCCAGATTTGGGAGTTCTAAATTATCTGGTTTATATCCAAAGTGGAAGAATGCATTAGGGATCGTTCTCAGATTTTTAAAGTATGAATTTTGTACACAGCTTGGCGACACACGCCCTTCTTCTCACACACAGACACATTAACGATGCACACTAGTATGCTCATGAAACAATGCAAAAATCACAGCCTTGATATCGTACAGATTGATGCCATTGTCAGGTTGCTGGGGGGACCTGGGGCAAGAGCCTACAGTGGGACCTCATGGAATGCACCCATAGCCGCTCTCCGGATGATATATTGAATGCTGTCACTGCCAAGTGGGCCCTCAAAAAGTGCTTGATCTGATGCCAGCCCTGGTACAAAGGACTGCATCCAATTTCAATCTGGGTGGTTTTCAACCAAGGTGCATGTGTAGTTTTGCATATTTCCAGAACATAGCAACACTTGGATTTATAAATCACATCTGTATGCGATTGTACAATCGGTCAGGGTTGTGGATCAAGTCCCTGACTCCAAGTCTCGAGTCAAGTCCCAAGTCTTTGCCCCCAAGTCGTGAGTCTTTGTTTGCGAGTTCCTATCTATTTAGTGGGGGAAACGGGTTTAAAAATTCAACTTGTCGTAAAAGGTTCCAAGTCTCGAGTGGAGTCTTTCGAGTCTTTTACAATCAAGTCTGAGTCAAGTCATTGGCACGACTTGAGTCCGACTCAAGTCCGAGTCAATACTCAAGTCTACATCACTGCAATCGGTTGCATTCATTCAAGATACCTTTTGAGTGGTGGTGTTTTCCTGATCCATGGAAGTATATGTGTGCATCAGAAAAACACTGTCCAAAAAGAATATTGATGCAATCATATAGTCACAACAAGATTGCTGTTTTACGGTATTTTATTACGGTTTACATACCTGCAGTCACATAGAAAGGGGGTAAGTGACACAAACAAGCAGAAGGAACTGAAAGCTGCAGCAAACTGCATTGGCTCCAGTTCCAGAATTAATTTTAGAAATGTCCATGCTTGAGCTGAAGCCAAGAAGACGAGAGAGCAGGACAGAGTAAACCCACAAGAAAAGGAATGGGGGCAAGCCACTCCTCTCTTAAAAATGCCTCTTTCAGGTCTCAGTAAAAATGTCATAGTTAACCCTAATCACATTGGGGAAGCTTGATTTAGAAACAGTTACATTTTCTTGGAGAGCATAATTCTGAGTTATATGGTGATATGCAGAGGCATGTGGAGAGACAGAATTCCGATTATGCTAGTTTTAATTCTATATTCCAGAATAGCCTCTATGGACCACTCATGCAAGGAGCTACTGATCACCGATGTGAGTAGAGAGTCCCCAATCTAGTCCTAATTACTGTATAGTCACTCAAAGGTCAAATAACAGAGATTTCTCTATACTGTCAGAAATGTACTGTACTTACCTGCACTGGGAGCTTTATAACACTTCTACAGTAATATTGTCACAATATTTCTCCAGTAAATATTTTCATGTAAATAGTATTTCATGGTATCTGCATAGTTTGCTTTATATGCCAGATAAGAGCAGGTTATATTTCTTACAGCCCAATCCTGCACAAGTTGCAGCGGCTTACCTAAATCGCCGGCCACTGCATCCTGTGCAGGATGTGACCCACACCAGCGCAGCCAGGGCTCACCTCAGGAGACTCCAATGGGTCTCCTCTGGTGCGCACCAGCTCTGGAGCTGGTGTACAACCGGGGAGGTTGTATACGGCCAGCCTGGCCCGGGAAGGGGACGGGGATATCGGCACAACCCAGTGCTGAAATCCCCACCCCCTCCCAGGCCAGACTGGTCAATGGCCCCCTCCACCACCACCCCAGCCCACCCTCCTGCCACCCGGCACAGGACTCACCTCTGCCCAGTGGCGCATAGTCCAAGGGACAGCTTAATCCAGAGGTGCTGCAAAAGTGCCTTTCGCAATACCTTAGGCCAGCGGAGCGCTTGCTCCACCAGCCTATTGCTGCACAGGATTGAGCCATCAATTTGTCAATCTTTACCCAAACTAAACTCGCACTTTTAAAGTTACTCCACCGCAGGCTGCACTGACCGGCCTGCCACGGGCTGGATAAAATCGGCCCGCAACCTGTAGTTTGGGGACCCCTGCTCCAAATCATAACTTTATATTAAAAAGTGCAATTATTATTTTCTTATTATTTAGAACATCGTAATGGAAAAATCTAGTTCTAATTGCTCCTCTCATACTTAGAAGTACCTCATGAATTCATTTGTGAATTTTTGGGTTCTGTTTAGACAGAGCATGCACAGAATTGTCAGCTGCTGTGCTGGTTTTGTAGATGCTCTGTACTTAGTGGCGAGAAGACAGGTTGTCCCAGCCTTCCACAACCTGTGCCTGCTCTCCACCTTCCCCAGTTTGCTGCCTGTGCTGGTAATTTCCAGGGGGTATCCCTAATGCAGAGCCATACCAGTGGGGTGATGCCAAAGGGAACTTCCACTTTGGGTCATACTGAGGCTGGAGCAGTCCCTCCAGGGCCTGGCCCTCATGAGGAGGGGAGCCGTTGTATGAGACAGATTGGGCTATGGGACCAATTGTTTGGTGGCACTGAATGTGAGGGTGCCATTTGCTTTCTTCCCCTTGGTCAGGTCCAATAACATACCTAAAGTCCGATCAGGAAGTGAATTGGATCTCATGAATTCTAATCTAGTCCTTATGTGGTCAACTTTTAATTTACCTCTACACTCATTATCTGCCTGAATCTGCCATATAATACATTATAAAATGTTGCCAAGAAACACAATATACATAAATAAATATAATGAATATATATAATACTCATGCCTACCACAAGGTTGATGTGGCTGTGATGACCATGCGAGAACTGTAGCATCCAACCATGCAAAAAAGCCAATTTGTCTATGGCAGCTCAGGAATCCAGCAAGTGGAGAGCAGAGCTGCTAACACTGGCTTACAGTGCAATCAGGAGTGGACGTACTGTACGGTACAGGATTGCAGCCTTAGCTGCAGGCAAATGCTACAGGCGGCCACCTCCCTATGCAGATAACAGGTGCCACGCAGCAAACTTTTAAGCAGCTGTTGCATGACCTCTGGGTTCTGCGAATCCAACCCTCAGCCTGTGATGTTCTGATCCAAAAAAAACCACAACAACCCTAGTCTGAAAAGCTCAAGGAGACAGCAGATACTTCTTAATTAACTAAATGAAGCATACGCATCCAATAAAATCTTACTTTTGTAAAGCAAATAAGCGCGAGTTTTTATGATGCCTATAAAAATGAATGTTGTCTGGGAGATATTCATTAGTCGAGTGGAAAGACGACTGCTGCAGCAGCGGTTGCCGTCAAGAGACCCAGTGGATTGGATATAGCGCAAGCATGAAAGTTCTCTTAGCAAGTTTATCTCTTAGCAAGAATTAAAATATGGGTGGAACTTCAGCAGTATGAAAAGGATTCTTTTGGGCTGGTCCAAGACCATCTGACCATCTGTCAACTTTCAAGATTTGTTTAAGTTATGCTAAGTCTAGCAGTATTTTAAACCAGTTCAAAGCCCAAAATATCACTTGGTATTTTGCTAGAAAGTTGTATGCAGGGTTATTCATGTGCAGAGTCAACAAAAAAGAAAAAAAAAGGACTGAAATGTGTTACAGTTCTAAGGGATTAATGAGGAGTGCACATTGTTTTTAAGAGTAATGATGCTGACATAAGCAAGAATTGTTACTTGGAGTGAAGAGGTGCGATTTAGGTATTATATATATCCTGACTATGAAGTTATGGTGTTTTGTTTTGTTTTTTTGCTTTTGTGTGACAGAACTTTCAAACAACATAAAATATGTCTGAATCCTATGCAGAGAAAACTGAAATTCTTTACAGAAGATAAAGCTGTGCAAGTAAATAACACTGATGTAGTTTGGATGCTTTTGCATAATTGTGGTTTGCAGACTTTATTTGAATGGCAGAATTTAGATTTGTTTGTATTTTTGACAGGACCAGATGGGATATTTGTCTGTTTTTAATTACTATTTTAAATTGTTGAATTTGATTTTATTGTACATTGTTTTTATATTTCCACTAGCCGATTTGGGACTCCTTAGGGAAAGGAGCAACAGCATGCGAACTAGATTTGTATAGTAACGGTGGGTGTGGATATGTATGTGTTCATCTTCATCAGTAGGAGGAGCAGTTGCCTATTCAGTTCCTAGTTTTAAATGCTTCTAGATTGCTCTCTCCTGCTTTGACTAGGCTACTCATTAGTTTCTTTTCCTGTCTCATTTTAGGTCCTCCACTGCAAATGGCAGTGATGCCGGAGGCCCACTGCTGCAGCCAGCTACCTGTGGCAGCAAAGGTAAGCCAGCGGTGGGGGTGGTGTTTGGCAGGAGTGGGCAGAATGGGGCAGGGAGGAGAAGCAACCAGGGAGTTTCTGTGCAGGAATGGGGCAGGCAGGAGGTAGAATGGGAGAGGGAGGGGATAGATCTATTTCTGCACCAGATCCTTATCCCGTTCCTTGTCTCCTTCCTTACTCTCCTCAGACAGACTTGCACCAGCAAAATAGCTGGCACAGATCAGAGGAGACCCATTGGGGCACAGAAGGTTTGCATGCACTCCATTGGCGTGGCTGCATCAGCAGGGGGGGATTTAGTAAGGATTGGGCTGTTAGCAAGATAACTTATTCCTCAGTGACTCACACATCCGTTTAAGACCACTGCATGTCTCACCTCCCTTGTTGAATCAGTTATCATTGAGGTCTGTGGCTGCCATGCCACTAAAGCTTGCACTTGGCCTATTACAGCCCAATCCTGTGTAACTCTTGCACTGGTGTAACAGTAGATCCACCGGTGTAACTTATGTAAGATCCACTGGCACTTATGCCAGTGTAACTTGCCGTACACCGACAGATGCAGGACAGATAACGGCGTAACCCCCCTCGAACGCCGCACATGCGCAGTTCAAATGCAGGATGGATGCTAGCGCAACTCTGCTGGCACAGGGGGCATTCTGGGGGTGTCCAAATGCCCCTGGAATGCCCCCTGCACCAGCAGAGTTGCAGCGACAGCTGTCCTGCATTCAAACTGCGCATGCACAGTGTCCGGGGGGGGTACGCCGGTGCCCGTTCTGTGTCCGTTGGCGTACGGCAAGTTACACTGGCATAAGTGCACTTACACCGGTGGATCTACAGTTACACTGGTGCAAGAGTTACACAGGATTGAGCTGTTAATTAATCAAGTTAATGGAAAAAAATGAAAAAGTAGACTGCTGCTTGTTACCCTTTTGTATCCCTCTTGTGAACTCCTTCGTGTGTTTTTCTGTTTCTTCCTTTCTTTCCTTCACTCAGTTGAAGGAAAGGCTTCACAGAGATCCTATTTTGAGCAGTTCTAAGATATGTGCGAGTCAAATGCTTGCTCTTTCCAGCTTTCCCTGCAAAAGACAGACAAGTTATTTTTATACCCAAAAGGGGGTTTTTTTCACCCTCTTTTTCAGAGAAAGTCGCACATGATGTAATGGACAAACACATGGTGTTACTTAATGTCCATAATGGATACATTTTTAAGAGTTAGGAATACTGGGAAAAATATCCAAAAAGATAAGAGGGAAACGACGAAGTTAGTGTTGAATGAATTAATAGCAGGCAGGTGGCTGGGTGGGTGTCATGGCAGATAAACAGTGTGATGAAGCCAAGGTAATTATAATTATAATCTGGCCAGTAATGCTTTCAGCTGGGGGTGTATAAACCTCCCTAAGTTAATACGGAGATAAGTCTAGTCCCCACCTGCTCCTTGCCTCAACCTCCCTGGAAAAATAACAACATGCTCCACAGCCAAAACCATACTTCTCATCTTGGAGCAATATAAAGCAGGGTCATTTTCTAAAAGATTGCAAGCCGGGGAGGGAGGGAACAAACACACATGCTTACAGGAATCTAACTCTCCCTCCTAACCTCCATACGTTCCTGGACAGCATCCACTTCTTTCAATGCTTGCGTGATTCACAGGGGTATAACATGCACAAGCTAACAGAAGTCAATGGCAGATGTGTCGGCAGCATCCCTTTCGGTAATTTTGCTAAATGGATGTAGCCCATAAAAGCAGCCTTAATTAATGAAACATTTTAAAGGCATTTATATTAGGGGGAAATGCAGTTGCCAAAAGCAAAACTTTATGGAAGAAAAATTTCCAATCAACTTTCCTGAAGGTGACCAAAGTAAAAGCCTATGAATGATGGATCAAACGAGAGCATCTCTGAAATGTTCTTCTCGGATAGCAAAGGATGGAGGTTTGCCCACAGGGTGGAATGTATTGCATCATCATTTCATAAAAACCTTTTTTAAAAAACAATTCAGGTGTGCTTCATTGTTTATAGGCCTGAAATTTGTATTGATGATGTCATTTTTAGAATCTGTATTCACTGGTCAGGCTAAGTGCATGTCCGGGACTCGGGGCGAGCCCCGTACTTACCCGGGACGCTGCACGGGAGCCAGGCAACAGCAGCAACTGTGGCGTCTTGCTGCGATCAACAGGAGGTCCCCCAAGCAGCGCGATGCCCTCCGAGGCAGAGACAACAGGGGAGAGGCCAGACTTGCAGGCGCTGACCCCGCTCCTGGACGGGGGCCGTCGCCACCACGCGGAACAGGGCACCCTCGACCCAGCCGAGCAACCCTTGCCCCCAGGGACTGGCAGTGAACCACTGAGGGACAGTGGACCCGTAGCCCAGCTGGCCAAGGCAGGCCCCGGTCGTGGCTCCCTGCAGATGCCGGCATCAAGGAAGGAATCCAGGATGGTACAGATCCTGAAGAGAGACTCAACCCTGCCTGTCAGGCAGACGTGGTGGGATTGGATCAGAGCCTGGGGAGGCGGGACCAGGGAGCTGGGAGGGGTATATAAGGGATGCCTGGCCAAGGATGAGTCAGTTGCAAGCAGGCTGGCTGGAGAATAGGAGCGACAGCCAGGCAAGCCTCCTGCAACCGGCTCCAGGAGGAGGAATCGGGTGCGGTAACCCCCTCCCCTGGGGTCCTTCTGAGGCCTCTTCTAAGGCATCCTGATATGCCCCTGCAGGCTCGGCCTGGAGGTCTCCCCGGAGTCTGACGCCCCCCAAGACTTGGGGTTGGACCTTGACACCCCACTGCCGGGGTCCCTGATCCGGACCCTCTTACAGTGCATACTGGTGATTGAAACATTATCATTCTACCGCATACCAAGTATTCTGTTCTTGGGGATTAGATCAGGGCAGAGGTTCTGCTCCAGCTTTCAGGGGGCCCTTGGCAAACTGCCCTCCATGGACCCCCTCCTACCTGGGTGTGCTTGGAGGGAGTTGCTCGCCACCACCACACAGCTATGGACACAGAGATGGTTTCAGGGATCAGCAATGGGACCTTCTGAGGAGCCAGACCCTTTACAGCTGTCCAGTGTTGACATCAGTGGCATCACTGGAGGTAGGGCGGAATGCTAAGTTCCGCAACACACTGACCTCCGTTACTCACCAGCACGAGGTGGCCCCGCCCCCTCGCCTTCGGTGCCATTCAATGGGGCAAAGGGAATGCGCAGGGAGTCTCCTGCGTGTTGCCTTCGCCCCACTGAATGGCTCCAAAGGCGAGGGGGCAGGGCCACCTCATGCCGGTGAGTAATGGAGGTCAACGCGGTGCGGACCTTAGCATTCCGCCCCACCTCCAGTGACGCTACTGGCTGACATCAGCCCTGCAAGGCACCCTTTCAGAAACACAAGGAAAGACCATAGCGCAGTGGTAGAGCTCATGTGTTACCTGAAGAAGGTTGCAGGTTCCAGCACTGGCATTTCCAAGTAGGGCAGAAAAAGATCCCCATCTGAAAACCCTGGAGAGCCACTGCCAGCCAGTGTAGAGTACGCAATAATGAGCTAGATGGACCAAGGACTGACTCAATAGGAAGTAGTTTCATAGGAAGAGAGAGAACAACGTTCTTCACAAAGTGTTCTACTGGTGCATTCAAGAGCATTTGTTGTGGTTACTTTTTTCATAGTTTCAAATAACTATAGCAACAACACTACCAACCAAGATCGAACAGTCATTCTTTCTTAATAATATATATGGCATTTTTATCCAAGGATGTATATCCGCAACAGGAGTTAAATGCGTACACCTGTGGGCTGGGAGGAAATGTGTTCTTAAGCAAAGGATTTTGTGCCACTGCCATGCAGACCGAGTACATAGTCCCATTTAATTGTTAACCACAAACATCAATGAGGGGCAGAGGGGTCTGGCTCAGTCGGGAAAGCTGCCGCCTTGCAAGCCCGATGATCGGTGAATGACAAGTTCGAAACACGCCGCCGACAAAAAGCTGTGAAAGCCTCCATGAGGAGAGATAGGAGCTCCCAGCTGCGTCGGTCGAGTGTGGGAGACGACAGCCAGTGGGAAAAAAAGCCAGACTGCAAAAGCATACCATCTGGAATGTAGCTGTTCACGAAAGATTGGACATTTATATACAGTATTGTAAAATCCCCTATTAGGAAGATTAGGAAAGCCTGCCCATATACACCGCCTTGGATTAAAGTCAGAGGAGAACTCCAATGACCAAGGAAGGCGGTATATAAATACTATATTATTATTATTATTATTATTATTATTATTATTATTATTATTATTATTATGAGTCAGTATGTAGATTAGAAACAGTGAGATAGCCAGAGTTATAGGAGGTCCTGCAGGATATGGTCTGAAAAAGCACACCCCTAGGGTACCACAAACTTGAGATAATGGCTGAGACTTGGAAAACAAGATCTCACTCCTGAAGCTGGACAAAACATCGAGAAAAGATGGAAATATGTCACAACTGGTGGTGAACAGCTTTAAAACACACCAGATGTGCAGAGTTTTAGCTTCATGCGAAAACAAGGAATGGCTAAAGACAGTGAACCTTGAATTGCCCCATTAAAACCAGTGACACTATTCTCAACTAAGTAGTTTGACTGTTTGGGTGCTGTGGCCTGTTTGATCATGTCAGAACAGCATCCACTTACAACCCACTTTGTTTAGTCTCCGTAGTCTGTTTACAGTGTCTAAACAGTTCCTAAATACTTTAGCCTTCTTTATTCCTTTCAGATCTTGTATTCACGTTTTGTGGAGTTTTATTATAGACAAGGAGCGTTCCAGTACGAACTCATATTCAAAGCAGCTAGAAAAGCATACACTGAAAATCCGCTATTCATTTCCACATATATTCCTTTGAATGTCTGAATATAGATTGCCAGCGATTTGTTTTGCTACATTTGTCCAATAAGATTTGGCAGTGCAAGTCTTATTGATATTCATGCCTTGACTAGAGGCCATTTTAAATATCATCTTATTATATGAAACCAGCATTTAGACAGAGCCTTGGGAAAACTAGAGGTGATTTATTTGTCCTAAGTACAAGGAAGGAATCTATATGATATCTTTACAATTAAAATTGTCCAGGTTTTGTGACCATGGTCCATTATTCAATTGAATTCCTGATGTTTCGCACAAACCTGTGATGGGCATTCTCAAAGGTAAAACACAAGACACGCAAACCGTCCTTTTGTTAACTTCTGTTATTTAAACGGACCGGAAGTTCTTTTTTCCTTCTGGCCCTGCCATGCTCTAAAAGATTCTGCACTATATGATGCAGTCTATATGATGCTTGCTTGTAATTGTCATGGGTGGTCCACATGGCAGAGGGTGATAATTTGCTACCCTTTAACTTTTGATTGCAAAGAAAAATAATAATCCAAGGATTTTTCATTATTCCCTCATCAATGTTGCTTGTTTATACAGAATTAATGATAAAGGGATTGTGGTATAGAATGTCATACAAAAAATGTTGGCTAGAAATAGTAAGATTCATCTAGCTCAGGATATCTGAACCAGTGGTACTAGTACCACCAGTGGTACTTCAGCCGACAGCTGGTGGTACTCGAACCACCAGACCACTGGAACCCCACTCCAACGCGGTGATTTCGGCTGTGTATTTTTGCTCCCGAAAGGCTTCTGCCTTTGGCTGAGCCTCTCAGGAACGCTGAGAAGGGCCCTCCTACCAGAACAGAGACTGCGTTTTCTGGCCTCCAAAAACCTGAAAACCCAGAAGTAACTGGCGATGATGTCATCACCAGTCACTTCCAGTGGTATGTAGCAGGAAAATGCTGCCAGAGGTGGTACTCGGCTGGGAAGGGGTTGAGAACCCCTGTTGGACCATTTACATGATGGTAGCATCCTGTTACAAATTAGCCCTCCACATCCAAATTAACAGCAGCAGAGGTACTGGCCACAATGGAAGGGAAGGAGGACAGCGTTTCCCACCCTCTCATTTCGGGTGCCTGGAGCTCTATGTAGCAGCACATGGGGACCCGAGACCTACTGACTTGGCAGTAGCCATTGAAGAAACTACATTTGGGGCACTTGGTCCAGGCTCACTATTACACAGCAGACAGGCACCAAAGCAGGCAGAGAGAGAGAGAGAGAGAGAGTCCCTCCTTTCTTCTCCTTGCAACCCAAACACTGATGCTACTGGAGTATGGGTTAAGAAGAGAAGGGGGAGGATTTGGGGCAATTGGAAGCTAGGTAAACTGAAAATCTTCTGCTTACGTTTCAATACAAGTCAGAAGAATATTGGGCTTATAACATTATCCTCTTCTTTGAGGTGAGCTCTACAAACACTCAAAGTTGATACCCAGGCGCATATAGAGTGAGTTTTTACAGCATTGCTAATCTGGGGGGGAGGGGGGAGGGAACCTACTGCAGGTGTCTTGCCAGGATCAAAAGCAAAAAAAAAGAAGAAGAATAGAAATATGGCTGTATTGGATGCTAGTATAAAGTTACGCAATGTTAAATTTAATTTAAATCAGCTTTGGCAAATCCAACATTCTCTGGTCTGTCTTAACCGAAAATAATGCTCAGTTTCAGCTGTGTGTACCTTCTGGTGTTCTTTGGATTTATGTTTTTGTTTGGCTGGTGATATTATTTCGGGGGGGGGGATGACAATACAAATATTGTATTGTTATAAGTTCTCTACCCTGACACTCAAAGGTACATGGAGGAAGCCCACCCATATCAGCAGAAGCAGGACTTCGTCTTCACGGAGTGGTTAAAACCAGCAGAGTTCATTACATGAAATGTTTTCAAATGTAAAGGGCTGCTTATTCTTTCCCTAACATCCAATTCAAATTGAAGATACCAGTTAAAATGCAATCTGTCTCACAGCAAATGCAAATGCTGTTGGATGTACCATGTCTCATTATAAGCTGCAAGCGTTTTGTATCACGTGCTTTATTTTTCTTCCAATACTATCAACTTACCTTTCTTGGACCGGGGGGGGGGGGGAGTGGAAACGGATGGAGACTATAAGGCATATTTACCCAAAATATTTAAAAGCTAGCCTACTTTGTATAGATTGCAAATGTTAGGTTGCCATTTTGATTTAGACAGAGGAGTCTTTTAACCATGCTTTATCAAATAAGGCACAAAATCTGTCATGTTGATCTAGTTTGAAGGAGATTAAAAGGATCTAAACACAGAATAGGCTAGGTAGAGCCTAAAAGCACCATCTTTCTTCGCACAATATCTATTAATATGAAAATTAGTGTAATATGATTGGCCGTTCGTCGCAACATGAATGAGAGGAAATCATTATTTTGCACAACCATAAAGTCTGCTGTATCTGATTCTAACCCAAGGGGAAATTGAAAAGAAAAAAAAAGATATGGATTTCAATTTGAGCAATAATGAAATGGTAAGTGATATAGCCGAGGTCTTATAATGACTGTATTAATTTGCAGACTACAGCATTAAACTCGAGAAGAGGGGCCTAGGCAACAGTTATCTACACAACAATCAATACAGTGAAAGCACTATGTAGGGAAAGCTCTGCATTGCCATCATGCATTAAAAATCGAGGGAGTTCAAAGCAATGAATACAGAATATTCTCTGGAAAAGGCAGCTGCTATTTCTAAATCAACTATATTCCCTCTATAACTTGCTAAGTTTTAAAACTTTTCACATATATTCTTGTTCTTGTGATGTTTTCCCCAGGATACATTTTAAAAAAAACCTTCTCCAGGGAGCATCTAACCAGTTTGCACATATACCAGTTTCACTTGGGTCTCAGAAATGTTGACTCTATCTAATAATTTACAAGTGAAAACTCTTTCCAAGAGCATTTTGATTCCCAAAAAATGAGAGAAGTCTTTTCAATTTAATTGATTCATGTCAGAATACATTATTCAGCAAGACAAAACAACAACAAAATGAAATTCTATATGGACTGAAATTTTATTGAGATATGCAAAGGCACATATGTGATGCTCTGGGAAATGTAAACTGTATATAACTACTGATAAAACTATATATGAACTATATGAAAGTCAAGTTTTGGGATTAGTCAGTCCAGATACACTTCATCCTGGAGCAGATTCGTGTTTGGGTATCCCTTAGCCTTGCAGTACAGGTGTCCCCTGATGGATCGCTTAACGACGATCAATCCGGATATATGACGAAGGTCCCCAGTAAAAAAAAAAAAAAAGCAAAGGATTAAGCACCTTTTTTTAATCCCCAGCTCTTCAGCTGTTTGTGCTAGATAAGGGTTTTGAAGTCCTTATCTAAAGCCAAACAGCTAAGGGGCAAGATAAGAGCTTGGACGCTGGGGCTTTAACCACAGTGCTAAACTTCAAAGCACAGCAAGACCCACTTAATAACAGCTTCACTTTACGACGGGGATTTCAGAACTATCCCATCATTAAGCGGCAGACACCTGTACTACATATTTGTATCTGGAAAAGTAGTCTTGGGAGAAAGCGTGATGCTCTGACTCCAAGCTCCACCCATTCATAATTGGGAAAGTTTATCACAGCCAACCCTGAGGGGTTTGAGGCAGCTGGGCAGTGCAGACTCCCCCTAGGCAAGCCATGTGGTGGTCTTTGCTTACCCAGCCAAAGGGGCTTGCCAGCCAGTCTCACCCACCCAGGTAAGTATCGTCTGAGCGGTCCTGGCTCACCCCTTGACGTCAGAATGCACGCCAGTGAAGATCTCTACCTACCCATCCCACACACAACCTGCCACACAGTGGGGTTAGCCTAGCACTTGACCCCAACAGCCCCACAACCAGGCCAGAAGGCTCAAAAGTCCCTGCTGCAGGTCCCTGAGGAAAATGTTGGCACTAGCCATGGAGAGGTGGATGCCATCGTTTCTAGACAGGGCTAGCAAAGTATAAACACTATCAGGTTGAGCAATAGTTGCTCCACCCTGTGCATTGAAGACCTTCCTCACGTATTTACCTTGCACCGAGCAATGTCAACATGACGCGGGTGAAGTGCCCCACGCCAAACTCTGCGTGGCAGCCTGTCGGACCAGGGGATAACAATCCCTGGAATCCAACCCCTATGGCAATATCCTTAGCAACCTGCAGCATCAAGGACAAGCAAGTCCTCTGAGGGGGAACGTTGCGGAACGCCTACGATCCCTCAGTCTCACCCCACCCCAGAACGCGTTGCAGTCAGTGGGCTGCCGGCGTTTTCTCGCCTGTTCCCAGCACATTGCAGTCAGGGCTTTTAAGAGTAAGGATTTTTGGTTGGACAGCAAAGGAGCTTTGAAAAGACTAGAAGCATTTCTTGGAGATGGTGGGGGAGGAGGACATACATCCCTAAGTTTCTGATGAGTTTTACCCAAAGTGAAATTGGGAGAAGAATTTAGAGGCTCCCACTCAAAGGAATTAGAGAAAAGGAAAATAAACTTTCAATAAGCAGATACATTTCTCAAGGGTGTGTGTGTGTGTGTGTGTGTGTGTGTGTGTGTGTGTGTGTGTGTGTGTGTGTGCGCGCGCGCACACACACACACACACAACCCACCACAGACTCCAAGATGTGCATCACCACCATATATCATGTGTTATTCAAATTCTCCTTTGAGAGTTGCAACAACATAAGCAGAACGTAGCTAAGAATAATATCCCCATTTTAGCCTTCCCCTTCCCTATGATAGCACTGCAACATCTCCCTCCCGGTGTTATAAGATTTGGAAAGGAGCTGTTTTTGTTGTTCAGCTTTGCTCTGTGGGCAGAAAGTTGTTTCATCAAATGTGTGTCAGCATTGTCTGAGTACATTCTGAAACCCTGTAGTCTTAAGCCGGTAGCAGCCTATCTGTAGCTGAATGATAAGACTGTATCTGCTATAAATATAACAGCATCCTTCACACATATATACAGATGGATACGAAATGGCAATGAAAGATCTTGCTCTACCAAATATAGAGCCCACTCAGAAATGATGGATTCTAGGTTTAAAATTCTCCCTGAACTCTGATGTTAATATTCCAGTTATCTCGAGAATAGTTTGGCGCCGCTACTGATTTATTTTATATTCCCAGTTCTGCATCCAGAATATTTGTATTCAAACATTTATCGGGAGTATGCTCTGAGACACATGACACATGCATACACAAGGGATTTGAATGCATGTGCAGGGGCCTAGGTGCAATACCTCATGACACAACTCAATGGATAGACATTGAATAAGAATGAGAGACAAAGTTACAGATGCAACACAATGATATGTATAGGAGATAAATATACAATAAATGGGGGGAAGTCAGGAAATATGCAACGCAATATGGACACGCACGCACACACGCACTCACAGAGAGAGAGAGGGAGAGGGAGAGGGAGAGGGAGAGGGAGAGAGAGTCAAGCCCTAAATGATACCATTGCTAGGCAGTATAAGGAAAAGGGGAAATCCTTGGAAGGAAGAAGCATGCATAAACATGCAAAATGAAAGAGGAGGTGAGAGAGGAGAGGGTACCCTGACATGAACACATACATTTTCCAGCTTTGGGGAAAATAAGAGAGTTTACCCAGAGGGGCCAGGGAGCAGGGATCTGGAGCTGTGTGGTATTGTGGCAGGGCAAGGCAAGGCAAGGCAAGGAAGGGGAAACAGTTTTTCATCTGCTGTGTGAGACTGTGACTCAGGTCAGAGCTAACTGCAGGCTGGAATGGTGGCTACAGGTAAGAAGTGAACCCCTTGATAGGCCATAAAGCACTTCACTTACATGTGATTGGAGAGCTCTCTCCCTCCCACTCTGCAGTTCTGTGTTGCACCCATATCATAATTTGACTCTAAATTATATAGTTGCTAGGCGGTATGGTGGAAATCCTTGGAAAGAGGAAGGATCAAAGCTCTGAGACATGTTACACATGTCTCAGAGCATGCCCGATAACACCTGGTGCTCTCTTGCCATCAGGCTGAGCAAAACAACACATGCTTGCCTGGATCATGCTTGCCTGGTGTGCACCCTGCACTACATACACATGTGCGCATACATGTTAGGCAACACATTATTCTATATGGTTTGTTTGGTTGATTGCACTGGTGCATGAAGAACACTCAAGGTTTAAAAAGGATGTGTTCTATGGCATCCATAAGCAAACAGTTTAAGGGTGTATTGTCGTGTTGCTGACAACCATTCATCAAGAGTTATCTGCCAAAGAGAGTCATCCCTGTGGTGACTCAGATGAAAGGCCTGGTGGTGTATTCTGGCTATGAGTTTTTACACACCACATTACTAAAAACGACCATAAATAAGGATTACTGGCAGCTTCCCAAATACTAAGGGAAGCCTGGCGTTAGACTTTACACAGGATTGAATGAAGGACCTGGCTGCTGCCACTGTGCAGCAACTGCAAAGCCCCATGTACTTCCCTGTAGCGATGGGCAAACTGCACCAGGCTCAAATCAGCTCAGAATAAATGGAGCTAATTTCCCCCACCCAAAAATGAAGGAGCAGCTCACTTTAACCCAATCCAATCTGACAATATTCAGACCTCATCATGCCCCTAGTCAGGTGTGTGATGATGGTATCCAATTCCTCTCTTTTTCCTCATCCCACCCAAGGTGCTTTTCTCCAGGTGAGGCTTCCACCCCGGTCCTGCTCATGGAGTAGGAATAAGCCGCAGCAGGGCAGGGGAGAGGGTTACTAAACCCACAGTCATCCTTTTCCCTGGCTGGCTGGTCTCAGGGAGCTCCTCACTCACAAACACCTCTCAGGTACTGAGCCTCCTCATTGGCTTCCCTTGACCCCTTTTAAGGCTGCCTGACCCTGCGGCTCCACCCCCTTCCCTGGCCTTGTCTTCCTCTCGTGTCAGGGGCGAGATCCTGCTATCACTCAGAGGGCTCAGGGGTGAGATCCTGCCAGCACTTGGAAGGCTTAGGTGTGAGCTCCTGTCGGCACTCGGGGGATGAGATCCTGCCGGCACTCGGAGGACTCAGGCTGGGCTCGGCAGGGGTTTTGCAGACGCTAGCCGGAGCAGTTGCCCTGGAGGTCCCTGGAATGGGGAAAGGGGGTGACGGTGCCACCAGCAACGCAGCCCTGGAGGGGCATGGAGGTGCCGACACCCCACTTCCACCCATCCAACCTGTCTCTCGCCTGCTTACCGTTTCTCCAGTGATGCCAAGCCAGAGGGAGGAAGTAAGAAAAGGTGATCTCTCCTTTCCCTTCCTTCCTCTGACACCTAGCATGTCATTTGAGCTGGAGAAGAATTACGTTGCCTGAAACCAGTGGCGTTCCTGGAGGGAATGTGGCACCATAAGTGGTGCAAGGCACTGCACCGTGCCTTGCAAATGGGTGTAACACGGCCCCCTCCCACTCACCCTCAGAACGGCAAAGGCAATGCACCGGATTTGCTCCAGGGACGAGTAGGAGGGACCACATTACTCCAGTTTTGCAAGGTGCGATGCAGTGCCATGCACTACTTATGGTGCTGCACCCCCTCCTGGGTGTAACACCACTGGCCCCACACGGGGTGACGTGCCGGCTTGTGACGCCACTGAGTAACCCTCACTGAATACAATGGGACTTGCTTCTGAATAGACATGCATAGGATTGCGCTGTAGGAAATGTTTTTGAATGAAGATGTTGCATGGGAGCTTGAAATGACCTCAGACAACCTCAACCTGAGGGAAGGTGTTGAAGTTTAGAATGTAAGATGACCCATTCACCTCCATTATGGTCAGTGTGGAGAGAACAAAGAACGAAATAAAGACTGGCACTTGCAAAGACTAGGATTTATTCTGTGAGAGACAAAAGTCTGGAATGGAAGCTGAGAGACAGAGAGAGTCAGCTACAACCCAGGTGCCTTATGGGTGCATTGCTGCCAGCTGAAGATACAGCCTGAATATTGCTTGCAAGAGTGCCTCCAATGAGCTCACCTCCAATAGGAAGCCAGAAGTGCTTCCTATTGGAGTTGCTGTACTCCACTTCCTATAGTGCTGCGCCCCTGGAACTTTTCGGCCCTCAGGAAAATGGGGCACAAGCACGTAAGACAATTCACTACATAGCATCATTGCATTGTTGTGACATGAGACTCGTGAAAACGTAGGCTGTGTCCTATAAACAGACGACATTTTCGGTCTTATTACAATGCTATGTTATTTACAATTCATTGTCCATGCATAATTTACACTTGTGCATATGAATAGAATTTCTTATGGAAGATATAACTTTTGGCAAAATAATAGTCACACATTCTTTCTGTAACAGGCTTTAGTATGGACACACTTATTGAAACATGAGGAAACCATAACATTACATTGTGGAGAAACAAGATTTTACAATAAAACTACCGGTAGGTAGGTGTCATGCCTAACATCACAAGATTTCTAATATCTTGAAAGCGGCCTTGAATAAATGTGTACAGGAGGAATCCTGGTGTGTGGTGTTGGGAAACTGATTCGGAGGCTAGCTGAAGTGACATTTAAGGCAGGGAAACCGTACCCTATGCAGCTTGGCAAGTTTGGCGCCCTGTTCACACCAATTCTATCTGTGCTACAGATGGCCGCCGCAACTGCCTTTCTCCTACAGTACATCATATTTCTCCCCATGTGCTGCCAAATCGTCCACCAAATTTGTAAACAGTTTCTAATTAGGCAGTGGGCACCCCCTCAGTTTCCCACAGAAATACACACATGCACAGACTTGCCAATATCAGATAGCCAAAAGTAATAGCAGGAAGTGCCGCAGACATTAGTTCATCATACAAAATGGCCAATAGTACATGGGTTGGCAAATGAGAACCGATAAGTAGTTTAAGTGCTCTCTTGGCTAATGCTGGGTATATGTATTTGGCTCTAGGAAAACTTTTGCATCATCGTGGCAGAGGTTATCTGGAACAAATATTTAGTACTTCCAACAAAAAGAGCCTTGATCCTGTATTTTGGCCTTCAGGTGCGACAAGGCAGGCTATTAAAAGACCCTAAGCTTTGTAGAATGAATTACAAAAATATGCAAAATCTTAACATGTTTGGGGCTACCCTGGGGGGATATCTTTGAAAATTGGTTTACCATACTTGCATTAGACTTTTAAAAAATACACACAATACTTGGTCCTGTATGCAGTTATAAAACCCCTGCCTCCTGGACTCTGGGCCAAATTAGACATGATGGGGGAGTCCATTTGGAGCTTCTGACAAAAAGTTCTTTCTCAAAAAGTACCCACCAGAGGAGTGATTTGGATAAGGGTGTGAAGCATGTGAGGGACAGAGGACTAATCTTTTCTCCTCACATCATGGTCTCAATCTAGACCAGCGGTGGGGAACCTCCGGCCTGTGGGCCATTTCCAGCCCCGGGGCAATCCAGTCCAGCCCGCGCGAGACCGGACCCGATTCCATCATGTCCGGCCCGCTCGAGACCAGACCGGAGACTCCGGAGGCCCCGCACTCAACTCGGCGCGACTAAAACTCAAACCGGCTGTTCTGTACATGCGCAGAACGCCGCTAAGAGGCCAAGAGAGGGCAATCTCTCTTGCCCTCACTTGGCCTCTTAGCGGCATTCTGCGCATGTACAGAACAGCCGGTTTGGGTTTTAGTCGTGCCGAGGTGAGTGCGGGGCCGGCGGCGGCAGCCCTGTCGGATGCTGAAGGTAAGGAGAGCAGTGGGGGTGGGCGCGAGAGATGGAGGTGGGGTGGGCACGCACACGTGGGCGCGACGGGGCGGCGCCCGTTTGCAGTGGAGGGGCACACGGCCCGTGACACATTTTCCCCATGGGGAAATGGCCCTCCACCGCAAATAGGTTCCTCACCCTTGATCTAGACTTACCATACATCCCGGAATGCCCGGGACCCTCCCGGATTTCAGGCTCGGGTCCCGGCATCACGGGAGGTATGCCACCCATCCCGGATTCACCACCACCACCATTTTAGAAATTAAGTTACTTACCCGTGCGCTGGCATGTTGGCTCATGAAATCTCGCGAAATCCAAGATGTCGACGACCAAATCTCATGAGGGTATGATGCTCTCACGAGATTTGGGCACCGACATCTTGGATCTTGCGAGATTTTGTGAGCCAACATGCCGGCGCCCGGGTAAGTTACCTTACTTACAAAATGGCTGTGGCAGCGACGACGGTGAGCAAGCCGGCTGGCCCTGCTCTTCGAGCCAGCTCGCCCTCGCCGCTCCGAGCTCGGAGCGCCAAGAGCGTCAGATCGCCCTCCAAGCCAGCTAGCCAGCTCTCGCCGCTCCAAGCTCGGAGCGGTGAGAGCGGGCAAGCCAGGTGAGTGCGGCCCGGCCCGGCCAGCTGAGGCTTGCGCGGACCCGGCCGGCCGACGGAGGAAGGAGGAGCAGCAGCACAGCGGCGATGGGCAATGGCAGTGACGGGATAAGGTAAGTCAATTTAATTTATTATTTATTTTAATGTATTAATAAACAAATAGAAAATCGGGCGCGCTTCGCACCTCCTGTATTTCAAAATTTTATTTATTTATTTAGTGGCTTAATAAATAAATAATTAAAATTTTCAGACGCGCTTCGCACCCCCTTCATATTTTTAAATTTAATTAATTGATTGATTGATTGATTAATTAATTGGGGGGGTGTCCCGGTTTAAGGGTGGGAAAATATGGTAAACCTATGAATCTAAATTGACAAAATAAAAATCGTGCCCATACGTTTTATCCTATGTGGCTAATCCCAGCTTTAGGGGGTGGGGTGGGGTGGGAGTGACAAGTCAGAGAATCAACATGGAAGAAAAGTTTACATCTCTGCCACCCATGCCATGGCTTTGATCCAAAACTGGACCAACAAAAGTGTATTTTAAAATACAGCAACGTGGTCTTATGTCAGGTAACACTGTCTACTGATTGCATCAATGGACAGATCAGCTCTCAGCTCATCAACCCACATGCATCTTGCAACCAGTCAACCACCTTTCAGCAGTGTTACTATAATATAGATTAAATTGAAAGCTCTTCATTTGGCCAAGCAATTGCATGACCCCTTCACTGCATGCTGAACTCTGCACAACTATGTTCAACCCATTTTTCAAAACACCAGTTTTATTGCATGAACTGGGTCAGTGTAATAGAAAGACAGTTCTGTGGGAAATATAAAAATCTACCAGGTTAAGAAAAGTGGGGAAGCTCTAGCAACAATCCTGAACGTCAAGAGGCAAGTTGATGGCTCAGAATCACTATGTTCTTGAGCTTCTCTGACAAACTGGATTATAGGTCCTATATACGCTGGGGAGTCTTCAATTAGTTTTAATAAGAATTGCTCCTCACCCCAACTGAGAGCTTAAATCAATAATGTAACGGGGCAGATCAGTAGGCAATAATTTAAATGTTTACAATTTATATAGTTTAATGACGGTTATCATAAATGCTATAAAATATTCATGAATGTTTTTGCTGATTGTGACAAAAATCAAGTACTGTAGGTAGCTGTGTTGGTCCATTAAAAAAAAACCAAAACCCACAATCTGGTAATGTGATTTAGGCCTCAATTCTCTGGGGGACTCACACTGCCAGACCTAGCGTTCTGGCAACGCAAGTCATTTATGGCTCTCACAAAAGGTGACATGCTGTTTTGTGCAACCAGGCTGTTGCCACAAGTGGCAAGCAGCCTGGCCATATGCCAGCGGCCTGTCAACAACCCCTGGCGCTGGTAAGTCAGCACGCGGGGTTGGAGGGAGGCGGGTGTGGGTAGAACATAGTGGAATGGGGTGGAGACCGGGGCAGGCAGGAGGGCGGATTGAGGCCGGGAAGGGTGCAGTACCAATTGGTGGCAGCACTGTGGTGCCACCAATATCCTATCCCCCTTTTCAGACTTGATCCGCCTTTCCAGGTCCACTTGGGCTTGCTAAATCGCTGGTGCAGGTCCAAGTACACCCAGCAGGGCAGCGAGGACTTACCCCAGGGCAAGGGAACAAATATTACCTTACTCAGAGGAGACCTCCAGGGCTGTCCCCTCCCACAGGAGGCAGCACATGCTCCAGTGTTTGGAGGGTTTGGTAGGATTTGGCGGTTTGAGTCATATGGTGACTCTGAAGGAGGACGAGGACACACTCACAGGTCTTCACGGATCCCAGAACATTCAGCAAGATTCTTCTTCTGGGAACAGGGATCTGTCCAACTTCAGACAACTGCACAGCTGTCATCCGTACGATGAATTACGATGAACTTTTTTCCCCCAAGGTCATCTGGTATAAGTGAATTATTGTTTTCGGTTACAAATTTCAGTCTTACAGTTTAGTTAATTGACTGTGGCAGTTGTCAGGCAGCCTTTCTATCTCACCTCTTTAAACTGAAATGTCAGCCTTGAAGACGGGGTGGGGGTGGGGAACTAATCATTTGATGAATTTAATCTAAGTGCCAACCAAAGAACAAATGTCCCCTGTAGACCTGTTATAGCACCAGGGAGGCTCCAAACTGATTACTCCAGAATGAGCAAAAGGAAGCAGGAAAATACTTACCAAATAATTGAGTGTAGCTTGATATATCCATCCAGTGCATTTTACAAGGTATCTACACCTGTATTGTGTGAACCACCCAAATCTTGCCACTAAATAAGTTTGTATAAAATACTGAATTCTTTTTATATATATAGAAATATGCTCACAGACTGAAAACCTTCATTGGGGGATAGCTATTTTAAAAGCAAATTGTAAGCAATAGCAAAAGTTGTTCTGCTTGCTGTGCATTAATATCATGCAATTATGTATGCACTGGATAGAATCATCACAACAGCAGCTAACTAGAGATACCATCTGTATGCAATGCTGGTATTATTCATTTGTCATTAGCCCTGACCTTATGTTTTATCTGTGCAACTACCGATCTTCAAAGACGAAGGATGGGAGTCGACTAGCAGCAGGGTATGTTCAGGTATGCAGATGCTTCTCTACAGTTTCTAGTAAATTGTTGCTGCTCAACTATGTCTGGAAACTATGTACAAGTAATACAAATCTACATTTACAGAAAAAGAAAACAAAGGCACTTTCCCTCATACATTTGCTTTGAAGTAACACTCATTCAGAAAATGGAAGTCTTGCCCAGATTAGGAGAACAAAAAGGAACCGAAACTATGGCAAAAGAAATTTCAGTTGACAATAAGGGATGTGAAAAAAGAATATGAGGGAAAGCTAAAATCATAAAGGCAAACAATAAAAAACTTCTTTCAATGCATCAAAAGCAAGAGACCTGCCAGGTAGGTAGTTGGACTGTTAGATAACAAGGCCATAAAAGGAAGGTTAAAGAGGATATGGAGATTGTGGAGAAGCCAAATCAATCCTTTGCATCTGTCTTCAGTACAGAAGACATGGGGCAGATATCCATGACTGGATTAGGAATGGTCTGAAGAATTGAGTTGAATAGAAGTGACAAGAGATCAGGTTCTAGAGTGTATTGACAAATTAAACACTGACAAATCACTTGATATGATGGCATCTACCTAAGAGTTCTTAAGGAACTCACATGTGATATGTAACTTGTCCTTTAAATCAGGCTCCATGGCAACGGACTGGTAGCCTATTTAGTACTAATTTACAAAGGATCCAGGAAATTACTGGCTGGTCAGCCTAACATCTGTCACAGATATACTGATAAGAAAACATAATTAAATATAAAATTATTAAGCATATAGAGGAACAAGCCTTGCTGAAGGAGAATCAGCATGGTTTCTGTTGGTAAATCCTTCCTCACTAACCTTCCAGAGTGCTTTGAGAGTGTTAACAGGCATATGGATAGAGGCAATCCAGTTGATATTATAGAAGTGAACTTTCAAAAAGCTTTTGACAAGGTCCCTCACCAAAGGCAGTAAGGGGGAATTATTGAGAATATTTTTTTATATTCACAACAACAGCAACCTCACAAAACAGTTTATGTAGCAAAAATAATGTGAAACATGAGAAAAGGGAATGGAAAAAATGGGTTCCTTATCCCAAAAGGCCTAACAATCTACAAAGAAACACAAGGGAGACACCAGCAACAGCAACTGGAGAGGCACTATGCTGAGCTGTATAGGGGCAACAGCTCTCCCTGCTAAGTATAACAGAGCCACCACTCTAAAAGGTGCCTCTTTGTCACCAGGTGGCACAGAAATGATGATGCTTTAACCAGCAGCGTTAAAGCACTTGCTTTCGTCGGCCGGAATGGCTTCAAAGGCGAGGGGGCGGGGCCGCTTTCTCCCGTCGTGTAACAGAGGGTCAGAGCCCAACGGAACTTGGAGCTCCGCCCCCCCTGCAGTGACGCTGCTGGCTTTAACAACCCCTTGAACTCCTAAGAATCATTATCAATCACCTAGTCCTGGCATTGCAATCTAGGTCATGTGTTAGAATAGCTAAGGGCCAGACCCCTCAACCAGGCCAAAGTTCAGTCCTACTAAGTGAAGCCTCTTGTCCTCTCAGTACAGAATGCCTCTTCTGTAGGACAAGGGCCACTCAATTGGAAACCATCCTTCTGATCACATTGCTGCAGAAACGAAAGAGCTAAGGCCAAGGAAGTAGAATCTGAAGTAAAACAGAAAAAAATATGGAAATATCAGTGAAGTAGCTAAAACAGGATTCTGAGTATTCATAAAGAGGATGCCCTGTCTAACTGCTAGTGTAAATGCAGCAGGAAAAATTCAGTGTCCTTGGCAAAATGGGAGCTGGACTATATTAAGAGTATGACTCCAATTACAGGTGCTGCGGCCTTTTAAAAACCTTCCCCATAATACAGAGGCAGAAACCTCAATCATTCCCCATGTGGCGCCAAGATGGTGTGTCTCTTCTGTCAATCAAGAGCATTACACTGTATAACCTAAGCTTCCCTACCAGTGGCTCCATCAAATTCGGCTCCCCCAACAATATTATTGGTGCTGCTTTTCACCCCATTTCTAGCCTCCAAGACGAGACTTACACAGAGGTCACCCTCTCAGACTTAAAGGAGAGAATGAACTGAAATCGAATAGAAGTCTGTAATGAGCACTGCCACCTCAACAGCTGCCCATGGCCATTTTCATTGTATAGCAGGAAAACCAAGAGTTCTTGGGGATTTTATTTATCTTGCTTCATTCATCTTGTGGGATTGTGGGCAAGAGGCTCCCTCCAACATATCTAGACTCTTACCACCAGAAAACAAAAGAGCACGTAAGTTATACTTCTTCTAAAAGGTAAAGGTAAAGGTGACCCCTGACAATTAAGTCCAGTCATGTCCGACTCTAGGGTGTGGTGCTCATCCCCATTTCAAAGCCGAAGAGCCAACGTTGTCCGAAGATGCCTCCGTGGTCATGTGGCCGGCATGACTCTCCTTGTCGCAGCACGTAGCATGCGGCTGGAACACGGAGCGCTGTTTACGTTCCCGCAAGCGGTACCTATTTATCTACTCACATTAACATGCTTTGGAACTGCTAGGTTGGCAGGAGCTGGCCAAGCAACGAGAGCTCACCCCGTCGCGGATTCGAACTGCCGACCTTTCGATCGACAGCTCATGTTTGAGCAGTTTAACCCACTGCACCACCCGCTGGCCATTCTACATTCATACAACTTCTACATTCATACAACTCTAGCCTCAGAATTCTAATAATTTGAATGGTTTGGAAGTCTGTTTCATCACAGAGAAATGTATTGCTGATCTTGTTTTCTGGTATACATCCCCCACCATTATTAGATAAGGTTCAATCCATCTGATCAGAAGATAAACCAAGCATTTGTTGATTTATCAATGGGAGCATTTTTACCCTGCTTTGACACAAAGGGTGGCCCAAGGTAGCTCTCTACTACTTTAAAAACATAAAGCAATTCACACAGATAAAACAAAAGCAACAGAGTTGCCACTAAAGCCAAGATTATACAGAGAGCTCAAAAGAGACTGTAAGGTTGGAATCCTATACACACCTGGGAAGAAGCCCCATTGAAATAAATGGGATTTATTTCTGAGTAGACAAGCATAGGCTTCCACTGTAAATGGCAGCAGCCGCCATCTCAGAACCATCCAGAAGACCCATTTTCTTCAATCAGGCTCTGCGTTTTTAAGTAGAAAAGTGAAATTCAATATTTATTTATTAAAGCCAATCAATATGCTGAGTGAATGTGACTGTCTGAGCTTTTGGAGAAGTCCTGCGCAAAGGGCCATGATTGGCAGACATGGATCAGAACGGTTATTGCCTGGATATGCAACTAAATGACAGTACAGGACTTATGAAAGTAGGGATGTGTGAGGTGGGGGCGTAGCAGCTGCTAAACACGGCAAACACAGCTTATTACACCAGGAGTCCCCCATCCTAAGTCACATTTCAGTTCACAAGGTACCAAACACTCAATGCCAATTTCTGTTACCTTTCTCAAGCTGGCATCTTTGCTACTTTTGCAAGATGATGGGGGGGGGACCAATAAATAAAATGATGGGACAGATTTTCAGTATCAGTATTCTCTTCTATTTTAGCTTTCTGGTCACATTCACATTTTATGGTTTGTCTTAAAATTAGCTTGCAAATTCTGGAGCATACTTATTTATTTATTGAGCATAGGGCTGTCAACCCATTTAATATGTTCAGACGATTACCTGCTTCGTTTTCAAGGGACTGACTCAACTAAATTACCTCTACAAAATTAATAACATTATCTCAGTCTAAAGGTGATTTTAGGTATAGTCAACAGAGACTATACAGAGTATAGGAGAATTTAGTGTTCCAAACCAATCTGAAACATAATTCTTAAATGCACACAAAAGAGATACATCAACAACAATAGCTTCTTGGGGCTCTAAATAACATTCACCCTAAAATCCACATTTTAAATCCATTATTGATATATTCAACTTATACCACACCTTAGCTACTTTGCTGGTCAATACATGTTCAGAACAAACTGATGGAAAGTGCAAAATATTTGGAATGTGCAAATGTTATGTTTTATTAACCATAGAATCACAGAATGCTAGAGTTTAAAGGGACCTTGGAGGTCATCTAGGACTCAAGACACTTCACTTGATACTTCCCTCCAGGTTGATGTGGAGCCATTTAATAGCACTTGTTGGGAACAGCTGTTCAATGAGCTTCAAAGTCACCTAATAGTAGTAGTAGTAGTAGTAGTAGTAGTAGTAGTAGTAGTAGTAGTAGTAATAATAATAATAATAATAATAATAATAATAATAATAATAATAATAATAATCCCGCTTTTCCTATGCCGAAAGGCAAATGCCCAAGGCGGCTTACAACAAAGGTTAAAATACATAATTTTAAATAATACATAAAATAAACTTAAACAATACATAACCATACACAAATTTAAAAACAATAAAATCCACTAGGGGAGGGGCAAGAGTGTGGAGCAGAGAAGCAGCTTGGCAGAGCATCTTGAGACACAGGAGGCAGACTACGACCCATCACCCAAACGCTAGACGAAATAAAAATGTTTTGAGCCCTTGCTGAAAAGTAATGAGGGAGGGGGTGGTTCTTAAATCCCCTGGCAGGGAGTTCCACAGTTGTGGCGCCACAGCAGAGAAGGCTCGCCCATGTGTTGCCACTCCCCTAACTTGCGATAGAGGTGGCACTCGCAGGAGAGCCCCCTCAGATGACCTAAGTGAGCGGACCGGAATGTATGGGAGAAGGCTGTTCCTCAGCTATCCTGGACCCAAACCGTGAAGGGCTTTAAAGGTCAATACCAGCACCTTGAATTGGGCCCGGAAATGAATGGGCAGCCAGTGCAGCCGCTGAAGCAGCAGCTCAGCAGAGTCAAACCGCCTAGCTCCAGCGACCACCAGGGCCGCCGCATTCTGCACTAATTGCAGCTTCCGAACCATCTTCAAGGGCAGCCCCATGTAGAGCGCATTACAGTAACCCAGTCTTGAAGTCACTAAGGCGTGGACCACCGTGGTCAGGTCCGATCGACTCAAGTACGGCCGCAGCTGGCGCACCAGCCGAAGCTGGGCAAACGCACCCCTGGCCACAGCCGCCACCTGGCTTTCCAGGGAGAGCTGTGAATCGAGAAGCACTCCCAAGCTGCGCACCCGTTCCTACAGGGGGAGTGCAACCCCATTCAGAATGGGCAGATGACTCAGTACCTGCATCGAAGCTTTCCTGACTAGTAGGACCTCTGTCTTTTTGGATTCAATCTCAACCTATTAGCCCTCATCCAGACCCCAACCACCTCCAGACAGTGCTCTAGGACTTCCACAGCCTCCCTGGAACGAGATGGCAAGGAGAGATAGAGCTGGGTGTCATCAGCATATTGGTGACACCCAACTCCAAATCCCCGGATGATCTCTCCCAACGGTTTCATGTAGATGTTAAAAAGCATGGGAGACAGAATAGAACCCTGTGGCACCCCACACTGTAAGGGGCAGGGCGCCGAACAGGCGTCTCCCAGCATCACCATCTGGGACCTGTCAGCCAAGTAGGAATGGAACCACTGCAAGGCAGTGCCCCCTAGTCCCAACTCGGCCAGCCGATCCAGAAGGATACCATGGTCGATGGTATCGAAAGCCGCCGAGAGATCCAAAAGGACCAGCAGGGATGCACTCCCCCTGTCCAGTCCTCGGCGAAGATCATCCAACAGGGTGACCAAGGCTGTCTCCATCCCAACGCCCCGCCTGAAGCCAGACTGAAAAGGGTCCAGATACTCCATTTCATCTAGTATCCCCTGCAGCTGAGACGCCACCACCCGCTCAATCACCTTACCCAAAAAAGGCAGATTGGAAACTGGCCAATAGTTATTTAAATTGGAGGAATCCAGAGATGGTTTTTTCAGGTGGGGGCACACAATTACGGTCTTCAAGATGCTAGGCATCACTCCCTCCTGCAAAGATGAATTCACAATGGGTTCCACCCAATCGGCCAGCCCAACCTGCGCAGATCGTATAAGCCAAGCTGGGCAAGGGACAAGCGGGCAGGAATACGGTCTCAAACTACAGAGGACCCTATCCACATCTTCAGGCTGTATAAGGTGAAAAGAATCCATAACGTTGGAATCGACAGATGCCGTAGGGACAACTTCTGGAACTGTTAAACCAGAGTCCAAGTCGTGGCGAATCTGAGCGATTTTATCTGCAAAGTGCCGTGAGATCTAATTACAGTGGTCCGTCGAACACTTCAACTCACTCACTACACGAGCCGACTGGAGCAGATCCCGGACAACTCAAAAGAGCTCCGCCGGCCGGCTACTTGCAGACGCAATGGTGGCAGAGAAAAACGCCTTCTTTGCTGCCATCACCGCCACGGAGTAGGCCCTGAAATGGGCTCTAGCCCATGTTCGGTCAGATTCATCACAGGTTTTCCTCCACCGTCGCTCCAGGCGTCGGCCCAGTCATTTCATTGCCCGCAGCTCCTCAGTGAACCAAGGAGCCGCCTTGGCTCAACAGCAAGGCCTGGCCGTTCAGGAGTGATCTGATCCAAGGCTCTAGCTGCCTCCCCATACCACAGGGCAGCCAGAGCATCAGATGAATCACTGACCCTGGAAGCTGGGAAGTCCCCCGGAGCCCTCAAGAAACCATCCGGATCCATCAGTCTCCGGGGGCGGACCATACAATTCGGTCTCCCAGCTCTGTGGGGGGGATTAAACGTTGCCAGTCTAAAACTCATGTATATACTCATCTGGAGTTAAATGTGTACACCTGTGGGCTGGGAGGAAACGGTTAATCATCTGTTTCAAGATCTTTCCAGGTATTACCCAAAGACTGACTGGTCTGTCATTTCCTGGATCCTCCTTCCTTCTAAAACCATGAGGTTGCTTATGGCTTGTAATGGGTTTTTCCTCCATGAATCTATCCAATCCCCTTTTAAAGGCATCTATGCCAGGTGCCATCACCACATTTAAGATGTGCACGTACATCTGCATGAAGAAAGGTTGTCCAGCTCAGCAGCAGAGAATACAATCCAAGTGTTCAAGACACTACTCAACCATGTAGTTCATTGGGTTGCCTTGAGTTGAGAACATTGTTTTCTCACAGTCTCACGGGGTTGTTGTGAGGAGCAATCCCAGGATCACAGACCAGGGCCTCTGAGGGGAATTTTATCAGGGGGGTACAAAGTTTCTTTTGGGCCCCTTCTCAAAGGGGGAGGGGGCAAAACAGAGTGGGGGAAGGGTAGCAATAGCCGGAGCCCAGGTCTATCAGGCTTCCCAGTGCAGCAACCAGGTCTTCCCACCCGGTAGACCTGGCCCAGCCACTGTCTTTCACTCTCCATGAGGCCAGCTGAGATCCCAGGAAATTTCTGGGCCCTTCCTTTGGTTCCAGGGCCCCCTTTTTGACCCTGGGCCCGAGTAAAATTTTACCCCTTTACCCCCCTCTCATGGGCCTGTCACAGACCCTCTGTTTCTGAAACAAAGGGTGGAAGGCAGGCAGGCAGGCAGGCAGCTAATTTTGCCTTTAGTTGGCTTGTTCAAGGTCATGCCAGCTCACAAAAGTTAGGAAGGACACACTGGAAGTCTGCATACAGCTCTGTGAAAGGACCCTAATTTCAGATGGACGCTCACGTGACAATTATGCCTCCTACCTTGAAGGAGAAGGAGATAAAGAACTGAGAAGGAAATCACACTTTGCCTTTGTTTTGTTTTGTTGTCTTTAATGCATTTTCATTTATCGCTTCATTGTATCATTTTGCTTGGCAGCTATATAGCTTGGGAGGCAAGCGGAATATTAACCATCCCACCACATCTAACTCGTTCACTCCCTAACACAGGTTAATCCCTGTATCATAGGCTGCCACCAGTTTCCTAAGCAGCTTAAAAGGACATGTTATAACTTCGACAATGACCCACTAATGGTTTTACATTTCTCAGAAGTATTATGAGCTGTCTTTGTCACTTTTATCTTCTAATGAGATCAATAAATTTAGGGAGCCGACACCACTGGTGCAAACGGCAATGCCTTAGCCAAGGACATGGTGTATAACTGCTACCCTATAAATAATAATCTAGGAACTATCATCAGACCTTGACTTTCTTTCCCCCCTCCTCCCCCTTCAGTGAGCCAACTCTGTTGCAGGTCCCCTGGAGCAACCAAATCTGCTCGTATGTTAGGAAAATAGGGTAGCCTGTGATTTCTTCTCTCAGATCACACTGTGCCAAGCTTCTAATGAAAAGCTTCACACTGAGAAATAGGTTTTGTTCTCTGGCTTTTCTTTCTGTGGGCTATTGCAAGTGGGATTTTTCTTCACCATTTTATCCTTGACAGATCTTTTCGGTTTAAACATGAAATAGAGACATTGGAGAAAGCAATTAATTTGGGCTAAACTACACACCATGACAGCAGAGCTGCATCTTCCCCATTCATGTGCAAAGCAGGAGGAGGTGTTTCAATGAGCTAAAGGGGCACGGGATTGGAGGTGCTGAACCCCTCCCCTCTTCAGGTGCTTTTCTCCAAGGCAAGTTCACTTCTAGTATCCAGTGGAGCCAACTAAGGAAACATGTCTGGAGGGACAGACTTCGTGGTAAGAGAAATAGGTGGTGGGGGGGATTCAGCATGCTCAGACCATGTACCTCTTCAAATGACGGAATGGGGTAGACCCACATTGCCACCCTCACATGCAGTTTGAGTCATATGTTCCCTGCATATTGTTTATGACAACTAAATCCATTTAAATCCTTCCCAACTGTGGTATAAAACGCGTTCTCCCTTTTAATTGATATAATTTAAGTGTTTGGGTGTTTGTTTTTGCAATATACACATCAAGTATACACGTGCCTCTTTTCCTCTGTTACTGTCTTTTACATTAGACAAGGCCTTTGAAATTAAGGCTAATCTTGCCCTTGAAATGTAGGGTGCAAATCAAGGTCATCTCCATGCCAACGCAATGCCAAGCAGGGTTGGTCCAAGCCTATCCACTGCCTGAATGTGAACTAGCACATGCGCACCAGCACACCTACCACCAGCACACACCTCAACATCTTTGCTCTCCTGCTCCAACTTGGCCACTGTTGTTTCTGAAGTGACCATAAGGGGAGAATCCTGGGAGCAGTCTGAGAAACAGGGCAGCACACTCCAGGGTTTCCAGGGGAGACACACTCCAGTGCAGGAGAGCACAGGCAGTGAGTGTCCAGGAATGTTTCATTGGATTTTGATTTGTAAGACTGACTGCTAGCAGAGTAAACAGAGGATTTTGGAAGAGTTTCTCTGTCCTAACCCAAGCTTTACCATAGATCTGTTTTGTTACCTTGGCAATGCACATTTTCCAGTTGTTGATCAATGTTACAGCCCAATCCTACCAACATGGCGTCCACTGTACTGTATCTCGCAGGGGAGTTTCAGCATGTTGCAGCCTTCTAGGATGAACATAAGCCCCTGCTGCTGCCATGGGTCAACTTGGACCTGCGCCAGCAATATCGCTAGCACAAGATCACATTGACCAGTGAAGGCAGATCGGGCCTAGGAATGGGGTTAGGATTCAGTGGGCACTGCTGCCACCCCTTTCCAGGCCTAAGCAAACTCAGCACATTCCTCTCCTCCATATTTCCTCATCTTCTCTGTCCCCCTTTTCCTTTTACAATCCAGGGAATGTAAGGAGAATGTAAGGAGAGGCAGTGGAGGCAAGTAGGCAGACAATGATGGGTGCCCAATCATTGGTGACAATGATCTTTCACAGACAATGATGACATCATTCACAGACAATGATGGTGCCCAATCACCAATCTGCTGCCTGCAGCAACTGCTTCTGTTGGCCAAATGGATGGGCCAGCCCTGGAAGGATGCAATGGCACCCTCACCTCTTACAGCTGGTAAAAAGACTTCACACTATAGTGCAAATGATCCTGATTCTTGGTACTGTGCTGGAAACACAGATATTTTCAGTGTTCCTCATCAATGTCAAGAGAACATGTGGGGATTGAACTCAAGGCCCAAGCTCATATTTAAACACATTCTATTTTCTAGATGATCAGAAACCACCACCCCCCAAAAAATCCCACAGGCCTCTCTGGATAGTTCATAATGCATTCATTCTGCGCACCACAGAGCTGCCACAAAGATAATGGCACTGCAGCCCAGAATGCACAGTTCGGGTATGTACAGCAGCTGCTTTAAGATGACAGCATTGATAAAACTGGGATGATGCTAGCTAGGACTATGGCACAAATCACACCAGCATAATATTCCAGGATCAAGCCACAGGAAGGTTCAGCAGACTCTTGACATACGGAGAGGGAAGCGCAAGCCCCAAGGTTTCCAGAGCCAATATAGTCCCGCATATGCATGACAAAAGGGAACCTTCAAAGCAGTCTCCCATCCAAACAGAAGCATGCATGTCTGTCCAACATTTAAAATGAAATAATTGTTCCTGTCATATTTAGGGATAGAGAATGCCGCAGCCATTAAAAAGTAATGGAGGCCTTTGGACTGGATGTGCAGTTAAGGGTCTAATGGAAAAAGCAGGCAAGTTGACATAACAAACCGATTCCAACAGGATCAGGTATCCCCTTCAAAGTGCTCAGAATTTGGATTAATGAATGCAATGTTCCCCCAGATGTTCCTTCAATGGTCCGGAGTGGGAAGGAAAACTGGCTGCAGACCAAATCAAATTTTTATATGCCTCTAAGATAGTGCCAGACACTAAGATTTCATCAATGTAACATCTGAGGCACCGAAACAATGCACCACGGTTGACTAACCCCCATATTCAATCCATTTTGCTGAAGACAGGACAAATAAACTCAGAATCAGAACATGCAATGACTCATATCAAAAGGTATAAATGGAAAGTCAACACTTGTATTGCACATAATCTAGTGGGAGAAGAATTTATAGCCTGAAATTTCCTATGTAGAAAACTGCTGCTGTTTGTTGATAGGCTACTCGTGCTAGCTTGAAACATTTTCAGCCCTTTCAAGTTTCGTGAATTGCTCTCTTTGCAATATCTGCTGCACACACACATCCTTCTAAAGAGGGAGACCGGGAGAAAAAGTTGGACGATAAATGAATTACTAACATGGCTACTTTATATCCAAAAGCATGCCATTTTGGTTATATTAGCAGATCATGGGAGGGGGAAGGGGGGATGTAAATGAGGAGGTTGCAGTGTAGCATTTTTTTCCTTGTTCATAACCATGGCAAATTTCAGATGCTTAGCTGCCACCTGCTGTGGCGTAGTTTTGCTGTGAACATTGTTGCAAAAATGACCACATCTTTATCATTTTAAAATGAATGTATCATTATAAATTGCATAGGTGAAGAACTACCTTGGGTGTTCCCCAGGGCTTGGGGATATATGGTATCTCATGGTGGATATATACATGGTTTTATGATATATGGTATCCTTTCATGGTGGATATATACATGGTTTTATGATATATAGTATCCTTCTTTCATGGTGGATATATATGGTTTTATGATGTATGGTATCCTTCTTTTATGGTGGATATATGGTTCTATGATATTTGGTATCCTTTCATGGTGGATATATGGTTTTATGATATATGGTATCCTTCTTTCATGGTGGATATATACATGGTTTTATGATATATAGTATCCTTCATTCATGGTGGATACATATGGTTTTATGATATATGGTATCCTTTCATGGTGGAGTCAGGGCAGCATTCATGAGATGGTCTCCTATCCAGGCAGTTGCTGGGCTTCAGCAAGGTTGCCCCATCCTGGGCTTTGCGAACACGGCAGACTCCATTCCAAGAAGCCATGTCACAAACTGCTTTTGAAGCTCCCTTTGGTGTCAGGCTTGGCATATGGCAGTGTTTCCCAAACTTTTTCGACCTGCGGCTGCCTTGACCATTGGCAACCACTGGCCGCGACTACCCATTATATGATGTTGATGCCTGCCAATTGAAGTTGCACTGTTTTCCAAGCGGATTCCGTGGCACTCCGCGGCTCCCCGGCTTGTTTCCATACCTCCCAGTTTGGGAACCACTGACGTATGGTATTGGGGCTGCTGTTTTAGAAACACGAGTCCAAAGCATGAGTCATGGATACCCTGAGGAGTTCATGGTTGGTGCCTCGAATTATTGGTTGATGGCCAAGATACATCAGGCTAAGTCAAAAGCAGCTCGGTTTTTATTTTTGTGAATTGCTCCTGAGCATCTACCGCTCAGGGAACCTGCATGCATTGCTTCTAAAGTAACACACACAGGTTCTATATATGGGGGATGGAAAACGCAAATCGTGGTCTAGCTCTTCAAAGCCTTCAGGCTACTAAAAGAAGATAGACAAAATGTGGGTCAGTTTTAAAAATTAAATTCAGCATGTCTGGGTTTGTACAGTAATTTAATGGTAGGAGACCTGCAGGGGTGCTTTTCCTTCCTTTGCTGCCAAGGATACATCAGGTGCACCAGGAGGCAGCAGTCTGCAGCTCCTCCTCACATCAATGCTGACTGCTGAGTTAACATTGACATGGGAAGGAGCCACAGCATAGATTGGTATATGGCTGTGGCTCCCATACTACCAAGGTAACGTACGAACCCTCTCAATGAGGTTTTCCCAATGTCTTCCTTCCGCATACACTGAGCAATGACAGATTCTCCATCATTGATAAAGTAACCTTGCATTCTGCTGATATTTACATCCTCCCTCACCGAAGATTATTTCAAAAATAAATGCAAAATAATGCTTTAAAAAAATCTATAAAAATGTATTTATAGATTAACGTGTGTGTGTGTGTGTGTGTGTGTGTGTGTGTGTGTGTGTGTGAAAACCTACAAACATTTTTTTTGCTAACCCAGATATTTTCATAGTGTCCTTTAAATGTCATTAAAAGGGTTTTGTTTCTGGTTGATGGTGTGATGGTGAGACATATGTGGTGTTTCTTTCTTTCTTTTTTTTTTACTAGACTAAATTCTAACATAAGGTACAAAATGTTTCCAGTATACGGGATTAGATGCCATGATATCATGAGAAAAAACTTGTATTTTAATAATTTCCAATACCGTTAGCGGATTTCCTCATAGGCAGCCGCTCCGGCACAAAGATACACTAAAATCCAAGGTCACTGGCCCAACGTTTCGTTCCGATGCCCGGAACCTCTTCATGGGGTAAAATCAAAAAGATTAGGATGGTACTGTCCTTAGTTGACCTCCTGTCCTTATATGTCTGAAAAGCGCGGGAAAGAGGAGTTTGTTTGAATCGGAAGCAACTGACTCCGTCCGCGCACCGGCTGTCAATCAGTGCTTGTTGTCATCAGCTGAGATTGCAGCTCGATGATCCTGTCTCCTCACGAGGAATTCACTTTCTCCTCGTGAATTCCTCGTGAGGAGACAGGATCGTCGAGCTGCAATCTCAGCTGATGACAACAAGCACCGATTGACAGCCGGTGCGCGGACGGAGTCAGTTGCTTCCGATTCAAACGAACTCCTCTTTCCCGCGCTTTTCAGACATATAAGGACAGGAGGTCAACTAAGGACAGTACCATCCTAATCTTTTTGATTTTACCCCATGAAGAGGTTCCGGGCATCGGAACGAAACGTTGGGCCAGTGACCTTGGATTTTAGTGTATCTTTGTGCCGGAGCGGCTGCCTATGAGGAAATCCGCTAACGGTATTGGAAATTATTAAAATACAAGTTTTTTCTCCTGATATCATGACATCTAATCCCGTATACTGGAAACATTTTGTACTAATTGCGGGCCATGAAAGTTACCGAACAAAATCTAACATAAGGATTTACTAGACCAATCCTAACTAAATCCCCCCCCCCGCCAATGCAGCTGTGCCAATGGAGTGCATGCTGCATCCAGCAAGGGGGGGGGGGAATCCAGTCTGGAGGTCTCCTCAAGGTAAGAAAACTTTTGTTCCCTTACTTTGAGGTACGTTTCTGCTACCCCAATGGATCTCCTTGGATCTGTGCCAGCTATTTTGCTGGTGCAGAACCGAGGAAAGTAAGGGAGTGGGAATGGGGAAAGGAATGGAGTTCGGATCCTGGTGCACGTCATGTTCAGTTGTGAAGAGCCAAACTACATGTGGTGTTAAAGGCATCATTGATAGATTAACTTTACCAGGAAGTGGGCCTGAAGCAGCCTTTCGTCTCAAAAAAATAGCCTGAAGTGTGGAGTTAATCCAGACGAGGATGTGGTGCATGGCAAGGAAGGATAACATCAGAGGCGAAACTAGACTGGAGCGGAGGCAAGTAGTTCTGCAAGACTCCGTTACACTGGAGTCAGCGGCCCCTCCCCCTTGCTGTTGGAGCCATTCTGGCGGCAAAGGCAACATGCAGGACACTCTCCTGTCGCTGCTGGAATGGCTCCAACAGCAAGGGGGAGGGGCCGCTGACTCCAGTGTAACGGAGTCTTGCAGAACTACTTGCCTCCTCTCCAGTCTAGTTTCGGCTCTGGATAACATTTTCCTCCTGCACCATTTTTGCTATAAATAGTTGCTTGGAAGGGGGGAATTTTCAATCCAAGCACAGTGGGGGGGGGATGTTAAACCCCACATCACCACAGTCCCAGTCCTCCCATAGCTGATTTATTGATATAAAAGGACCACTTCTGGTCCATTTCCTGGTTAAAACCCATTATTTTAATGTCACGCATAGGGAAATGCAAAAAAAAAAAAAGTTCATTTCAGATTTTGCTTCATTTTATGGCCCAATTCATTTTGTTGGCATACTTCAGTAATTTGCCTCATTTCATGCCTGATTCGGATGCTTGCTTCTTTTCAATTTTGATTCTTTTCTTTTATTGTTTCCATTGATTTCAATGGGAAAAACTCAATTCACTGTAACGTGTTTACTTCATCTCAAAATTGGATGAAATTTACCAGGATGGAATCTCTCCAAAAGGAGACAAACCCAGCTATTTTTCATCCAAATATGTGCTGGGGTTTTCATTCTAGGGGCAACTGAAGTATAATAATTTTAAAATATTGCTGCTGGTCCTGCCACATATTTTTTGTTATCAGTTTTTATAAAACTCACAGGTAATATAGATATGCCCCAGGATTCCTGCTAAATACCAGAAAAAAATAGGTGCAGGCATTTAATCATAAAACCAGTATTAGAAGCTTGGACTTATAATTATTTTGTTTTCTGCCCAATTCACACCAAGTGCAGAGCTGACCCTAGGAAAGGTCTCTACAATTTTTCAGAAAGATAGATGCAAGAGTTATTAAGGAAATGTAATCTTTCTATGCACTGTAACCAGGCTCAGAAGAGTTGCAGCCCGCTGAAATGCAGCCGAGCGGCCAGGGGTAGACCCGGAAAACCAGGACAAATCTGGTTCCAGCTGGGATGGACTCCCGGATCCCCGGAAACAGGGACTGTCCCAGTTTTTCTGGGATGGATGGTAAGCCTACGGTTGCAGCCAAAAGTGTCTGTAACTGAGTGATCACCCAATAATTTTGGCAAATGAAATCTGTTGTCCCACTGGTTTCATATCCTTTCCAACTAATTATATTAATGAGGAAACATTCAGAACTGCCTTTTTCTCTCATGTAGGACTTACCATCACATGCAACTACCTATAACATTTTATTACACCTAAGAATGTGGTCAAGCTCATAATAGATTTAGCTAGGGTAGAAGATTAACAAAGAGGAATTTGTTGTGGAGACAGGGGGCTCAGTAAAGTCAGGAAATCAATGCCTTTAGCGATAACAGGTGTTCCTCAAGTTGCAAGTTCTAGTCTCCACAATGCACCAGATAAAAGGTTTTCTGCATAATGGGGAGTTAGAAGACAAATGGGGAGGGGACCCTGAGGAATTCTGTTCCTTTGGGAAAGCAGAATTGCAACAATGTGTCCCAAAGACAAAATACAATTGCAAGTGGCTATAACATTATTAATTAATATTACATTGTAGATGAGGAAAGGAATAGAAATTTGGAACTACATTGAAAATAGCAACCTGGCAACAATCTGCTTTGAGTAAGTGTGCAGAATGCAGAGCTAAAACAAATTTTGGCAAGGGAAAAATTCTCACATAAATTCAGCAAGCTTGAATATCAAGCTCAACATTCATTTCATTTTCAGTGTTCTCAATTCTGAATGCTGTTGAGTTCATGAACTTAAGAAAACGCAATACCAAGGCTGCAATCCTACACAATTGGGAATAACTTCCCAATCCTATCCCCTATCTGTGCTGCTGGAACTCATGTTCCGGCAACGCAGCATAGTGTGCAGCCTCACAAAATGTGATGCGCTGTCGCACGCTACTAGACCACTGCCACAAATGGCAAGCGGCACTGGTCATGCGGCAGCAGCTCATGTAAGTTGGTAAGTCTGCCAGCCCAGTTAAGTTGGCTCAGGGGGTGGGGGTGGGCAGGGAGAGGAAGAAACAGGGAGGATTGGAGTGTAGATTGGAACCACCAGGAAGCATGTTAGAGCAGGCAGGGGAAAGTTATCAGCTACATAGGGGCCACCAATATCCTATGCACCCCACTCAGCCTTGCCACGCCCCCTTGGGTCCACTTGGACTTGCACCAGTCAAAGAGCCGAGTAGATTCATAGGGTAACAGGGGGCTTACCTCCATGGTGCGGCTGCATCAGTGCATGTGGCAGGGGATAGGACTGGGGCAGAAGTCCCATTGAGCTCAATGGGACTCACTTCTGAGTAGACGTACATCATACTGTTCTGCAAGTTTAACAGCCCAATCCTAAACAACTTGAAAAAAGGCATGAAGCAGTTTCTAGATCAGAGAGATACATAGGCTACATGCATAGGCTACACATACATAGGCTACATGCACACTTCTCTTGCACATGTCATACGAGAATGGTTACAATGTGGTAAGGCAAATTGGAAGTGTGGCAATTCCTGGCTGTTTAATTGTAAAGCAAGTTCAAAGAAGTAGTGCGTGTGGATTACCGATCACAGAATGAGGACGTGTCTCACAAGGTGGATGAGTCATGGCTTTTTGGGGTGAAAATGCAACGCTTTTCCAAAACCAACAAGAGTCCTGTGGCTTCTTAAAAGGCTAACATATATTGCCACCGAAGCTCATGTGGGTCAGGTGCATGGCAGGGATTCTTAAAAGTGTGGCTACTTGAAATTCTATAGCCTGGTGACCTCAATATGATGATCACAACACAAGCTAGAAGATACAGAATACATTGCGTGAAGATCACCCAAAGCCCTGCTCTAGGATGGTTATATTTCCTAACACACTTAGTACGCTAGCAGAAGATACCATCTATGCGACACATTTCAGTGAGTTTTCCCTCTTTCACAGACGTGAAATAAAGCAATGGGGGGGGGGGGGGAAATCAAAATATTTCCAGATTATTTAAAGACACACAAGATAATGTGCGTGTAAACAAAAGCCTCATGTTTATTGCTGCAGTGAATCAGAACAAACAAAAACAGCCTTACCTGAGAATCTGCAACATGAAAACAAACACTTGGGTGCCTGACAAGATTTTGAGTCAAGAAAGAAAGCTTAGCAAAGGGCCGCCTTGTGAACATGCGGAAGTGACTCCCGTTCGCTTTCCAACTGAAAGGTTCCAGGTGCCTTCTGCCCATCCTGCCACCTCCACACCTCATGCCACTTGACACGGGCTGAAGAATCCATTCAGACATGATCTACAAAGTGCAGAAACAGGAAACAAAAGAACGTTACCATGATTATTATTATTTTATTTATTTTTCAAATTTTTATACCACCCTTCCTCCAAGGAGCTCAGAGTGGTGTACATATTTCCTCCTCTCCTTTTGTCCTCACAACAACCCTGTGAGGTAGGTGGGGCTGAGAGATAGTGACTGGCCCAAGGTCACCCAGGAAGCTTCGTGGCTGAGCGGGGATTTGAACCTGGATCTTCCAGGTCTAAGTCCGACTCCCAAATCATAAGAGATTAACATAAGAGATTAACATAAGAACATAAGAAGAGCCCTGCTGGATCAGGCCAAAGGCCCATCTAGTCCAGCTTCCTGTATCTCACAGTGGCCCTACCAGCTGCCTCAGGGAGCACACAAGACAACAAGATACCTGTATCCTGTTGCCACTCCCTTGCATCTGGCATTAAGAGAGAGCCTATTACTAAGACCAGGAAGTTGCTTATCCACATCATGGCTTGTAAGATGTGATGGACTTTTCCTCCATAAATCTGTCCAATCCCCTTTTAAAGGCATCCAGGCCAGGTGCCATCACCACATCCTGTGGCAAGGATTTCCACAAACCAATTACGCGCTGGGTAAAGAAATATTTTCTTTTGTCTGTTTTAATACTCCCTCCACTCAATTTGAGTGGATGCCCCCTAGTTCTAGTGTTGCGTGAGAGGGAAAAGAACTTTTCTCTATAGACTCTCTCCATCCTATGCATCCCAACGTTAGCTATGGTGCTCTTCTGGTAACTGGTTATGGAGGTGGCATGGGTGACATCAGGGGTTGGTCAGGTTGGGCACTGGCCAAGGGCCTCTACCCATCATACGGCCTACCTTGATATGCCAACCCCTGAATCAGGCCTGGCCAGTGGTCACATGTTGCCCAAGCCAGCCACAACATGCCACATTTCTCCCCTCCTGCTCTCTCTCTCTCTCTCTCTCTCTCTCTCTCTCTCTCTCTCTCTCTCTCTCACACACACACACACACACACACACACACACACACACACACACACACACACACAAGCTCCTTCCCTCTGAATGGTACGAAGGGAGACAAGCTGAGGTAAGCTGAGCCAAGTCACAGAGCCCCCTGCCCCTTTCCCCTCACCTCCAGCTTTGGCTGCCCTGCCCAGGTCATTTCATACAGGACCCGGAAGGAGGAGTGAGGAAGGAGGCTGTGCCCAGGGCAGCCAAAGCTGGAGGAAAAGGAAAGGGATGGGCGGCTCTGCCTCTCCACCTCCCCAACCCACTTGGCTGCTTTCTTAAGCAGCCAGGGCGGGGGGGGGGGCGGGGAGATGCAGAGACAATGGCAGCCATGTGGCACCTAGAGGAAGAAGGGGGCTGCATGATTGTCCAGATCATCTTTCTGCTCACTTTGAGCGAGTGGGAAGTGGAAGAAGAGAGTGTGAACTGGAATGCCTTCATTGGTGACACGCCGGAGAGGGCATTGAGAAAAATATGAGGAAAATATGGGGTGTGGGAGCCTCTCAGGCAAGGAACTAGTCTTCTAATTCTTTGTGAATTGCCATACATACAGATGGCACAATAATAAGTCCCGAATCCCATGTTGCTACAATTACAGATCTCTAGAAAAGATTTAAATAGGGGATTCCAATGTTTCTTGCTATGTCTTCTTTACTCTTTAGTACAGGGGTGTTGAACTTATTTCATATAGCGGGCCAAATAGCATTCATGGCACCTGCTATGGGCTGGATGTGATATCATTAAACTAGAAGCGACATCATTAACCAGATAATGGCCAGAAATAAGCACTGGCGGAACACACATTCAGCCAGCAGATAGGATTGGGCTCTCAATGCCATCAGTAGCCACATGGACAATTTCAAACTAATCTGACAGGAGTATCTGGGGGGCACTTGGACAAATTAGGTTTTTCTTCTCCTAGCTCATCCTTCTCGGGTTATGAAATATGTGGAGATGGGAAAATGCCTTTTTTTCATCTGAGCAGAGAAACCACCACAACACATTACAGAATGCTGAAACAGCAGAGATAGTCTTAAGTACATTCGTTCAACGGTTCTGAACCTTTTTTGTCTCTGGTGGAGCCCTTTACGCTCCTAAATGGAGTCTCAGGGAGCACCACCAGTGCATGTGCAGAGTCTTGGCAAGCCCCAGAGCACCAGCACATGTGTAGAGTAGCACCGCATCGAGCAGAGGGTTGCCACTTATGGTGTGCTCGTGCTGCCCCTGAAGGGGTCTCAGGGAGCCCCAGGGCTTTTAGGAGCACACTTTGAGAAATGCTGTATTAGTCAATCAGTTCTATCTAGAACTGTAACATTATTTGCACACCATGACCTCTCTACTCAAAAGAATGATGCCACCCAAGTAAATAAGAAGGCAATCATCCTATGTGTACGGTCTCCTCTGTAGATTATCAATCACTCATTCCAAGTGCTTTGTAAACACTTTGCCCCAGAAATTCATCTTCAGAATCAAAGATCTACATGACTGTGTACCCCAAGACTGGTACACGTTTTCGAAATCAACCACCGCAGAGTACATTAATGAGCAAGAAACTTTTGTTTATTTGATAGGGACAACTGATTTTTCAGCTGAAACAAAAACTGGCCTAATGTGACCGCCAGTTTTATACTAATCATAATGCATTATATTAAAAACTAAATACATAATCACAGAATGTGCAAAAAAAATGTGAAGGATAACATCTACACTGCAATTAAATGCAGCATATTGTCATATCTAAATAACTCCACACTGATATATTCTAGGACTTCTGACAGAAAAATGAAGCCACAATAATTGGCTCTTTCAGTTTGACATAATTTTACAAATTAAAAAAAGAAGAGATTTACCATTAAGTAGTATTGACAATACTGCGTACAGTACACATATTTGTCAATTTCATTAACCTTCCAAATTAGGTATTCACAGTGCACTAATGACAGCATAACACATCATTACAATATTCAATGCAATTTCATGGATATTATATACAGGGGAAATGTTCACATTCTCCCTTCCTTACAGCTGTTAGAAAACATTACACTTTGCAAATATCCCATTGGGGTAAGCAAATGCTAAATAGTTGGATCTGAGTAGAATATATCATGGCCCCCAAAGCAGTCCCAAATCAAAAAGAGGGTGCTATTTTGCATCTATTCATCCTTTGTTATTTGACCACGTGTAAAGAGACACATTCAAATTATTTCTCTTAAGCACGAAACTCGTCATTGTTTAATTTGGAGATTACAGCCATTCAGTGGTGCCTTTCTTTGAATACATGAGGAGGAAACAAAGTCAGCCTTAGGTAAATAACTATCCCAGACAAAGTACAGTACAGGATCTTCTTGCATCTCATGGTGAAGCTCCTAGACCTCACAGTCTACTCTCCATCCCACCCAATAGGGTGTTGCGTTTTATTGACAACTACTGTGAAACCCCAGCCCTAATCCTAAACCTTACTGCTTTATTTATTTACTCTACTTATATAGGTTTACCAGATCACCAACCGGGACAGACTGCTAGACATCTATCTATCTATCTATCTATCTATCTATCTATCTATCTATCTATCTATCTATCTATCTATCTATCTATCTATCTATCTATCTATCTATCTATCACATTTTTATACCGCCCTTCCTCCAAGGAGCTCAGAGTGGTATACATATTTCCTCCCCTCCTTTTTGTCCTCACAACAACCCTAGGAGAAGCAATGTGGGTAGGTGTAGTTTGTTAAATCCTTAGAGCACAATCCTAGCCATGTCTACTCAGAAGCAAGCCCCATTGTGTTCAGTGGGGCTTGCTTCTGAGTAGACATGCCTAGGATTGTGCTCTAACTAAGGTTTAACAAGCTACACCTGCCCACATTCCTTCTCCTAAAGGTCTAGCACTCTGTCCTGGTTGGAGATCTGGTAAGCCTACCCAAAGGGCATGTCACCCTGACCCACCTGCAAGGGGGTTCAGGGGTTGTGTCGTGGCCCCGTCAGAGCCCCCCAGGCTGACGAAACTGCTTTCACCCCTCAGGGGCAGCCTGGCCCCCAACTCTGAGAGAGAACTGTCCACAGGTGCACAAACCGCTGTCCCCTTTAAGTCAGCTAACACTGCTGCAAGCAGTGTGGCTTTAAGAGTAAACAGGAGCCAAATCCCGCAAGATGGGATTTGGAAGCAAGACCCCCCCCCAGGAAGGGGTGGGGCTGGGACAGCCACCTGAGGAGCTCATAAGGAGCTGGGAAGGTGAGGAGAAGAGGGGGCGATTGACCAGGCTCCTGGTCGAAACAAGGGCTACCCTAATGGGGTGGTCCTTTGAGGGAGCAATGGATCTATCCGGGGACAGCTGCCCCAATCAGGGGACTGGGCCCCACACTTCCCCGTGGAGTCGCCTATGGCAGTGGGGCAGGTCCCAGCTATGAAACCTTCAGCCATGGGAACCCACAACAGATTACCTTGGTCCAACTGGACACTTACCTGTAGAATCTCCTGATACAGGTGCAGTCTATCTGAGGCTAGGTCAAACTCCTGCTGACGGACTCCGAGCTGTGAGGAAACAGCAGAGATAATCTTGTTAACCTCAACAAACTTTTGGGATCAAACTTTTGCTGTCAACAGGGCATCCATGAGTGTAAAACTACTTACCTGAATATAACAACTGGAAAAGACAAACTATAAGTCTACTCTATGTCCTTCTCAACCCCGAGATAGAAAGACCCCAATGGCCCTAGGGACCAATAGATTTGCACGAGGTAGACCCCAGCTTAATCAGAAGTCTGCCGCGGGCATCACAGGGCACCAAAGTGGCTACCCATTGTAGGTCTCCCAAACCTAACCACCTCCCAGTCTATTGCATTGTCTCTGGTCTCCTAGTTCCAATGAGCTGGTGCTGATTAGCATACCTCTTACAACCTAACTCCACCTATAGATACTATTGTGGAGAACATAATTTACTGGGTTGTACCATTTTGGGCTCATGAGCTTTTCCACATTAAAAAATAAGAATCTCCCTGTGTCAGATAGAAGTGTTCAAGCTTTCCAAATGCCATAGACGTGTGCAAAAAATAAAATAAAAAAATGTGATGTGTGTACAAATATGTGTAAGAAAATCTGAAATTTTGAGCACTTTGGCAGTGGGGATTCCAAGATGCTTCCCAGCACTACCACAGGGCTCCAAATACACAATTATCCTTGTATACATGCATCTGGAACCCCACATTAAGAGAAGCCATTAGTTGGGGGTGATTTTGAGCAGGAAAACGGCCAATGGGAAAAGGGATACACATCTTGTTATCTTCCTACCATTTTCCATTCAAAAGTGCAGCCCATACTGCCGTTGCCAACACTGCCATTTCTTTAAATAACTAATCTGAGGAAATTCATGTTATGTATAGTAGTTCTTTTTCCTCTGAATATGAACCTAAACATCTATAATGGAGATACCTCATGAATATGCAGATACCTGGGGAAGAATAATGTGGGTCTCAACTGAAAAGGCCTCTAGTAATTCCCACCACAGGTTGGGATTACCTGGAGCAGACCTTCATAATCTTAGTATGCAGGTAGGGTGATTGGGACAAAGTGTCCCTGAAGATACTCTAGTCCCAAACAGCACTCCCTCTAAGGAACCCCTTACAGGATCCCTTCAGCAGCTGCATAGCACCTTAGGGGTACGCTTACCATCCATCCCAGAAATTCCGGGACAATCACGGAACCCGAGCTCAGGTCCCAGATTTGTCCCAGAATGTTTCCTGGCCGGTGCAAGCCCCCGCAGCCCCCGAAGCTGCTTTGGGGGCTTTTAAAATTTTAAAACTTACCTTTTTTGCTGGTGGCAGCCATCTTGGATCTCACGAAATCTTGCAAGATCCAAGATGGCGGCGCCCAAATCTCGTGAGGGCATGAGGCAGTACAGTACTGCCTCGTGTGCCCTTATGAGATTTGGGCGCCACCATCTTGGATCTCGTGAGATTTCATGAGATCCAAGATGGTCGCCGCCAGCGAAAAAGGTAAGTTTTAAAATTTGCTGCTGCTTCTTTCTGCTGCTGGTGGTAGGGGACTGGGGGCTGGAGGGAGGCTGCTGGGAGGGCTGGAGGCTGCTGGGGGCTGCTGGGAGGGCTGTGGGCAGCTGCAGTCTGCTGGGAAGGTTGCGGGCGGCTGCAGGCTGCTGGGGAGGCTGCGGGGGCAGGGAGGATGGTGGCGGCTGCGGCTGGTGATGAAGATGGTGGCAGAATGGCGGCGGTGGGACAGGACAGGCATGTCAATTTAATTAATTAATTTGGCTAACTAAAATAAATAAATAAAAATCGGGCGGTCTTCGGGCGGCAAAAGGGCGCTTCACGCCCAAAAAGTAAAAAGTTATTTATTTATTTATTTATTTATTTATTTATTTGAATAATTGTGGGGGGGGGGTTGTCCCAGTTTAGAACTGGGAAAATCTGGTAAGCCTACTTAGGGGGAACACAGGTTCCAAATGTTTAGGCCTTAATGCAACCTTATGCATTAAGATTGAGAGCACAATCCTGCACAATCCTCAATTAAGATTGAGAGCACAATGCACTGAGAGCACAATCCTGTGCAACGTTAAAATGGCAGAGCGAGTGCTGCACCGCTCTAAGTCGTTGCGAACATGCCATAAAGCACGTTCGTGACAACTCGTGAATAAGGGCCACCGGTGCAGAGGCCGGTAACCCAAGTTTCGGAGATGGTAAGTGAGGCACCGGTAGGCGCGGGGGCAGTCCAGGCGGTGAGGGGGGGGCCATTGGCCAAGCTGGCCGGGGTTGGGGATGGCGGCCACCATATCCCCGACCCATTCCCAGGCTGGCGCAGCCTTTACACGGCCTCCTTGGACTTGCGCCAGCTAAATAGCTGGCGGAAATTCAAGAAGGCCCATTGGGGCCTCCCCACATTACACCATGGAAAGGGGACAAACGTCCCCTTCCCCCAAGTAGACCTCCGGGCCAATCTCGGAACAGGGATAGCATCCTGCAGGCAGCCTGGGCCGCCCGCCGGATACTTAGGCAGGATTGTGCTTTCCGTTCAATAGAGTTTACTCCCAAGTAAGTGTCAATAGAATGAAGCCTTAAGGCCAAAATCAGCACTTTGAACTGCATTTGGAAAAAAAAGAGCTTATCCGCATGAGCTTTCCATGCATGGGTCCATTTGCATGTAATGTTAACACACCCCAGCTGTGCCAGCTATCAGTTGCCAGCATGCAATCATTAATGTGTGTGAGCCAGCATACGTGGTAAGTGCATTTAAAGATGACAAAGTGCATATGAACACTTTTAGCAGGTAAGGGCTTTCCGTATGGTTCATGTTCTGTATAAATCAAGCTGAACTGACCCACGTTTGGGAGTGCTGGTCCCTGTGGCACCCCACCACTCATTATTTGGAGGATATCAAGTGCCTTGTCACTGTTGTTTTTGGTTCCTCCTGCTGTCCTGGAACAATAGGTTCAAATACAGCTTCAAAATTTTCCATAGCAAATAGTGCTTGACATATATTTACACAGTACATCATCAATTCATTTCTCAAGCACCTGTCTTGTAAAGTCAAACTAAATTTCCACAACAGAAGACTTAAGACTCACATTGTTGGTATTTGCATATTTTCATATAAAAAAAACTCATCCAGAAGAGCGATGTTGTTTTGCTGCAACCATCTAGTTTCTGAAAAATGGCTTAATTTGCTTCCTAGAAATCCCAGGCATGCTCAGCCAAAGAAGCACCTAACTGTTGATAACACTGTGCGCTGACAGACAGGTAAGGTAAAATAAGAGAGGTAAAATAAATGAATGAATTTCAGCAGCCTCTAAGTCTGGTGCCATGGAGTCCCTAGATTTCCCCTCAGATTTCCCCTTGACGATGTCACACCACAGTTAACTAGCCCCAAAATCCAAATGACCATAGAAATTCTTCACATGACCCTGTTCCCACATAGATCCCAAAAGTTAATTCCTCTGTGGAAAACTGGTCTGAATCCTCACATATACTACTTGTGCAAGCTTACACTTACTGGGGGGCATGTCACCCTTGCTCGGCCACTTTCTCCCGTTCAGACTCAGCTTGACTCGCCATTGTTTTCAGCAGCTCCAAGTCAGCTCCGAGCTGAGCAAGCTGAGCCAAGTCAGAGCACTGCAAGTAGCTGGGTTTTGGCTGCGGACGAGCGGACATCATTACATCACCCCCGCCAATTACTTCTGCGTCTGCTTACTCATTGAGGTGACATCAGAGTCACCCACACTGGGTGCCTGGACAGCCAGCGACGCCACTGCATCCATGAATCCAGGATCAAAAACTGTAGACCACAACAACAAATACAGAAAGGACATGTCACTTTGCAGGGGAAAGAAACCCATGTTCCACTCTGAAGCATGCTTTTTTTTATGATCCCAATTATAATTTCTCCAAAGCAGACCACAAAAATTAAAACCCATTTTCTGTTATAGCAATTACTGCTGCATAGTCAAAGAGTACACTAATAGGCCTCATGTTAGTCTTTCATCATTCAGAACAGTCAGCTCAATGGTAACAATACGGCTAATGCTCTTGCGAAGAAACACGGAGCCCAATTAACATCAGAACACACGCTAATGTTCTAATGAAGTCAATGAACTTCAGATGAGGAAAAATGCATATGTACCAATTAGCTGACACTGAAGGCATGTGAAGAAATAGCACCAATTGTAACAAAACAAAAGAGAGGGAAAAGTCACGAGCTGACGTAATTATACACAGGGCCATTGCCAAGGCATTGCAGTGCCCTTCATCACAGTGAGAGGTCAGTGACTTTTGTTCTTAAGACGCAGGCAATTCACATTTCATATTGTCTTTCCAGGCTGCCCACATGCGCAGCTTTACTGCACGAGAAGCCCCACTGTAGCTTAGTTACCTGCTGAAGCGAAAACTCACTTTAGCAGAAATGAACGCTGAGGTGCTGGGTTGAGCAAAAACAACAACAAGAACAACAAACCCCAAAGAATTATTCCAACTTCATTTGAACAGCTGTGAAGAGTCTGTTGTTTATCAGAAATTTTTAACAAAGGACAAAGGAAAAAGCAGACGCTCAGCAGAGAATGAGACAGCGAACACTGCCCTCGCCCAGCTGTTCCACGAGATGGTGGAGAAACGAAAAGCCACAGCACCTTCTGGCAAAATGGAGGCCTTCTACTGCCTGAAAACAGTGAGATTCAAAAGGACAAAGTCAACCGTGTTTAAATGGTCCTCAGAAGAATGTGGTTGCTGCAAATTGAAAGGTATATCAAACCATGGAGAGGGCTATATGGTGGGGGGGGGAAGCTATGTAATAGAGACAACAAACTGGAAGTCCACGTGTGGCCTCTGAAGCAGTCGTATATGGCCCTACCAAATGTTTATCAAGGTGTGATTTTTAAAACTGCTCACAATTTCAGGGGTGGGTTGCTTTTTGCCCCCGCCCGCTCCCACCAGTGTTTCGCTGCAAGCAACTCATTGTAAAATCTGCCCACTTGAAACATCTCCGTGTATTTCAATGGGCAGCTTTTAAAGGTTCCTGAGAGAGCCAAGGGACCATGCCCATGAAGTGCCTCTGTCTGATTTGCAGTCTCGTGTGCCCTACCCCACCCTGTTCCTGAGCCCCCCCCCACCCTCATGAGCCACACTTGGGGGAGCGCACAGCACTGTAATAGAGAGCTCCCTCTTGACAAGCATCCTTTCACTTGCACAAAATCTGGAGCCAACCCACTGATAGCACAACCTCTTTGTGCTATGGCACAGTATAGGCTGTAAATGTAAACACAGAACACTTGGCCATGCAGATTCAGTCCTAGCATTTAGGGTATTACGAGCATGGTGAGGTCAGTGATCGTCCAGGTCAGGCTTTAACTGAAGGCTCACTGGGCTGACCCCCGGGGGCCCTCGCAGCTGGCAGGCAGTAGCATGAGTAGCTCAGCTGCCAGTGCTTTCTCTCCCCTTCCTCATCCGTAATTGGCTTTCCTCAGAGAATCCTGCAATGATGCAGGGGCCTCTAACAGGAGAGGTGGCAGCTGCCCAGATGTTCTAGCCACAGCACTGAAGGAAGAGCACACAGCAAAACCATTCTCCTTTTGCCCTCCCAGACATCTGGAAAGGTCAAAGGCAGGCATCTCTGGTCACTCCTTTCTTAGCATCACAGGGTGCTGAGAATGGAGCAGCAGGGTTCTCTGAGGAAAGCCCTTTTAATAACCTTCCCAGCCATCCAGGAAGATAAAAAGGGTGCAGTTTGAGACACTCCTTTCTTGGTACTGTTCAGAAATGATGGATGCCCTTCCGGCGCATGGGGGTGGGGCCTGCATCACATCACGTCGACGCGCCCCCCCCCCGCCCGTTTTGAACTCATTTTGGAGCTGAACGGGCTCCAGGGAGGGTGGGAGGGCCGATACAATGCGGCGCTTCGCTACGGTAAGTGCTCCGAGCGCGCCCCCCGAGCGCCTGGAACTCCTGCTCCACACGCTCCACCCCAGTTCCGCCGCTGGCTACTGTTGGGCTGCTGAAAGAGCTACAATTCCTAGATGGCTAATAAGGGGGGGGGTGAGCTGGATCACTCCTCTCTCAGCACTGAGCAGTGTTGAGAAAAGAGTAACCATTACCTCGGGGCGGGGGGAGCACATATGCACATACAAACATGCATGCATACCAGAACACCTTGGGAAGGTCCAGCACAGGGCTTTACCCAAAGGCCTCCTTGACATTGACACTGACTGTTGTTTTTAACCATTGTAAGCTATTTTGAGCATCCTTAAGAACAAGAAAAGCAGGCTGTAAATGTACAGATCAAATAACAGCCCGATCCTGTCTAGCAGGACGCGACGGCGCAATTAAGGCACCCGCCGCATCCTGAGCAGGATTGGGCCTGCCCTGGCATAGCCAGAGGCATTCTCGGGGTAAAGGGATGTTTGTCCCTTTACCAAGAGTAGAGCCCCAGCCGCCCCAATGGTTCTACCCGAATGTGCGCCAGCTATTTTGCTGTTGCACATTTGAGAGCCCCGTGTAACAGCGGCCAGGCCCGGGAAAGGGGATAGGATACAGTGGAGGAGGCCTCCAATGATCCCTCCCCCTTCCTGGGTCCAACCGACCAATCCCCCCACCACCACCAGAATGCCCCATTCTGCCCTCCCCCACGCCACTACACCACACAGTGGGGAACTCACCTTCCCCGGCAGCCCAGCTCCAGAACTGCAATGAGTAGAACCTATTTTATTTATTTATTTATTTACAATATTTCTATCCCGCTTTTCTCCCCGAAGGGACCCAAAGCGGCTTACAACAGAGAAAAATACAATACCAAAAAATACATACATAAATAGTTAGTTTCAACCTACTCACTGGGGTGCCACAAACGTGTTTTACGGCATGGTTGTGACCCCCTAATTGAAGAGTAGATAGGATTGCGCTGTAAATCATATATACAGACACCCTTAAAACCTGGAGGAAAAAGAAATGCTTAGAGGTTCTTGAGTACAAGGACCAATGCCACAAAGGTTCATTCCTAAATTGAGGCTTGCAATCAAACACATCTGTTTATGACTAAGGCTGCAAATCCTCTGCTTGTCTGGCATAAGTCCAATTGGAGGGCCTTACTCTCAAGTTAACTATGCACAGAATGATGCTGCAAAAGGAATAACGTGCTTTAAACAGTCTCCCTAGAAAACTCAGGGCTAAACAGGTGGATTGGTTTCAAAAGGGCATTAGAGCTTATTTTTATTTATTTATTTATTTGTTTGTTTGTTTAATGTAATGAATTTCCCATGTACTTACTTGATCAAATCAGATTTCTAATTAAATCACTGACAGAATATGCTCTTGTATGTTACACTTCATATGTATCTTCCCCCAATATTCAATAAAAGTGTGTGTGTTTTTATTTTCTTAGAAAGTCTTTGCCTTTTGTTTCCCTTTGTGTAATCCAATGAATGTTGTCAGCCTATCCATATCCATTACTTCCCATGCATTATTGAACCCATTACAAAGATCAGGTGCGTTTTTTCTTTGCCAGTTTTTAGTCAATATTACCTTCAACATGATTAATGAATTTCTTGCCAAGGCTCATTCCTGCTATTTTACAATGTTTTTAATTAATATAAGCAAAAATACCATTCGATCTAAAAGGGAAGCTATATCCAATAATTTCACAAAACACTATTGACCTTTTAAAAGAAAATATTTTAAACAAACAAAACAAAACAAACAACTGTTCCCTCCTGCTTACACCCCAGCATGGCGTCTTTTCCAGTGGCTGTTGCTGGTGTCTCCTCTGCATCTTGTTTAGATAGTGATCCCTTTGGGGACAGGGAACCATTTATTGATTTTTTATTTTGCTATGTGAACCACTTTGTGAACTACTCTTGTTGAAAAGTGGCATATAAATATTCTTAATAATTATTAACAGCTATCAGACTTTGTTATTACTTCCATGCACAAAATGCCATTAATATTCCATCCTTAGCCAGGATTGCGCTGCCAATCTAATGAAAAAACGCCAGGGGGATGTTTTTCGCTGCAATGCGGCGGGGGCAGAGACACAACCGGCAAGGGCGTTATGCACGGGGGGGGGTTGCTGCAGAGGCTAGCTACACCTTTGGTTTTGCCGCAGGGCAGGGAACAAAGCAAGTGGAGGAACAGGACAGGATGTGCAGTACCGACATCCTCTTTCACTGACTGCTTTGGAGCTTTTGAGGGAACATGCAGTCTCCAGACTGACTACTGAGTCATGGTCTCAGTGATACCCTCGTCTAACTTTCAGGTTGACTGTCTGTGAAGATCTGGGATTCCAGTTCCAGGCAAAAGACCCAGTTTATGACACGATGCAAACCTAAACCTAATTCCAAACCATACATTATGTGTCTACAAACCTTTGGCCTAGGCCCAACACCAGTGTTCTCTCAGTGTCAGACGTTTGTGGCTTGTGCGGATTTTTCAAATGGTACATTCAAGTAACGTAATTTGAAAGTGATGTCTATTTACAACCTTAGCTGTACCCAAAGAAGGTGGTGGTGGTGTTTTTGTCTGGTATTTATAGACTATACTTTATAGTTAAAATATATAATTACTGAAGAAGGCATAATGAAATCCACTATTGTTAGACAACACACAGCCATTCCAATTAACAGGGGAACTGATAAAAGAATTTACAATAGTAGAGCTGCAGGAAAACACAGTTTCTTATTATGGTTCTTGCTGTTCATTTTATGCCACTGTACTTCTTTCGGCATTCGTTATTGCTCTGTGGAACTGATCAGCAGTAAATCATTTGAGGTACTTCCAGTCACATTACGAATTCCTGTACGCACACCTTCTGCACATGCAGAAAGCCTCCCAAAGCACAGCCAGACTTGGTGCCTGAGGTGGCACGCCAAATGCCGCTGCCCCCCTTACCTGGCAATACGCCAGCTGTCGCCACTGCTCCTCCTCCGCCATCAATCCTCCTTCACTCCCCACTTACCTGGCAATACGCCAGCTGTCGCCACTGCTCCTCCTCCTCCTGCTTCCGGATTTGAAAAAAGGAGGGAAATGGAGAAGAGGAAGCGTGGAGTGCAGCACCACTCTCCTGTCCTCCACATTTCCTCTTTTGCTCCATTCCCCTCTTCTTTACAAATCCAGAAGCACAGGAGCAACAGTGGAAATGGATGGGCTAAAGCAGGCTCCTTCCACCAATTTGCCATCTGAGGCAACTTGAGAGAGCCCTGTTCCACTTGTGTGACCGAGTTCTTTATATCTCCATTTTCATTTATTTTGACCAACTATAAGTCCTCAATATCAAGAATGTTGCAGGTTGCCAGAGACGTCGCTATGGTGGGGGCGGTACTGTAAGTTCCGCGCCGTCCTAGTCCCCATTTACTCCCCGGTATGAGGTGGCCCCGCCCCCTCACCATCAGAGCCATTCAGTGTGGCGAAAGCAATGGGCAGGAGACTTTAGAGAAATTCTTTCCATAAGCATAATTAGCTTTTGCACACCACAAGTATATGCTGCGGTTTCACTGGAAGGTTGACAGATTTTTTCCTTATCTGGGTTAATATGCTTGAATAGCAGAGACACAGAAGCCTTGTAATAATAATAGTAACAATAATAAAGTGATAATAATGATAATGATAATATCATCATCATCATCATCATCATCATCATCATCAACAAGAACAACATCCAGTATTTCAGGAGCAGCGAGTGGCCTCACGGGAACGAAGTGGCTCACGGGGACAAAGTGGCAAGATAAAAAAAGACACAGCGAGTTAAGCAGCTGGGCGAGGAGAGGGTAAGCAAGGAGAAGGTAAGTGAACTCTCTCAATTGTGCAGCTTTGTCTAACTTTAATTTACCATTAACTGTAAAGGACTTGGTTAAAGCTACCTTAAGCTACCTTAAACTTAAGATAGAACTAAGCCTAGCTAGGAACTAAGCCTAGCTTAAGTAGAACTAAATATAACCTGAGGAGGGGGATTGTAAGGTCCAGTAGCTAGGACACAGGCACAGAAGCTAGGTGGGAAATTAAATAGATTCAAAACACAAACAAGCACCTATCTAAAAGACAGGGGCAGAAACTGGACAAGCCTGGGAGCTGGTTCTAAAGAAAATTGCAGTCCAAATCTAAACAGGTCTACTCTGAGTAGATTCTACAGCTGATTCTAAAGAGAATTGCAGTCCAAATCTAAACAGGTCTACTCTGAGTAAAACCAGTGTTTACTCGAGAGTAAAAAGCCCAGGGCAGAGACCTGAGTCTACTTTAGAGTAGGAGCCTAAAACAAAACAAGAGGAGGCTAAAAGAAGGGGAGAAAGCAAGCTAAACTGCACCTTAAGCAGAGTTAAACTTAAGCAGAATTTAAAACCTACAGTTTAAAACATACAGACCGCATGGTATAGAAGGCCACATGGTAAATTAGGGTGACTCAGAAACCATAGCAACACACATTCCTGCCAGCTGAGTAGGTCAGATGTAAATTGAGGCAGCAGCAGGAACAATAGCAACAGGAATTTCCTGCCAGTAAACCACATCAGGCCCTGCCCCCCTTAGAGGCCAGTCTTTTCAAACTTTCAGGTAGGCAGGGGGAGGAGCTACACAACAGTTTAAATCTGGGGCTGGTTTGCGAGTGAGCCCTTTCAGGAGCAGCGAGTGGCCTCACGGGAACGCAGTGGCTCACGGGGACAAAGTGGCAAGATAAAAAAAGACACAGCGAGTTAAGCAGCTGGGCGAGTTCAGCAGCGGGGCGAGGAAGCCAGGCCCCACACACTGCCCGGCACGTCCCTTGAAGAGAGGAGAGCTCCAATAACATTAAGGTACCCAAACTGTTTTAAACCCATAACTTACAAAAAAAGCTATGCAGTCAGACAGCCAGCAGAAGGGTGGGGGCTATCCAGTGTTTTGCACTGAGTGTCACATGTATGACTATCTGCCTCTTGGGCACATGTCATGGGTGTGTGCTCGGTGCAAAGAGCTCCAGGCTCTCAGGGAACGGGTTCGCTCCCTTGAAGCCACGGTTGCTGACCTGGAGAAGCAGAGACAGGTAGAGAGGAACCAGGGTGAGACTTCTAGGGACGTGGAGGCATCGTCCTACCCTCAGTTGGCCAGCACTTCAGCAGCCAGGGAAGGGAGTCTCAGGGCTGGAGGACATTGCTCTGGAAAAGAGGGAAACAATCCCACAGTGGGGACCCCTTCTTCAGGTGATGGGCCCGTATCCAGTCGCACTATGGATACTCCTCTGGGGAGAGGGGGAAGGGGGCTTCTTGTTGTGGGTGACTCTATAGTCAGGAACATAGAAAGGGGGGTCTGTGACGGATGTGAGGACCGCACGGTGACTTGCCTACCTGGTGCGAAGGTTGCGGACATCACCTCTCGTCTAGATAGGCTGGTAGAGAGTGCTGGGGAGGAGGTAGCGGTTGTGGTGCATGTTGGCACCAACGACGTGGGGAAATGTAGCCGGGCGGTCCTGGAGGTAAAAGGAGTCCAATCGCTCCAGAGTGCATGGAGGCTGTTTAAAACAACAGTCGTAGAGGCCCAGCGGGAGTGTATCCCACAAAGGAGGAAGGGCTCGACCAAGTCCAGAAGGATGCCGGCATGGCTAACAAGCACAGTTAAGGAGGCTATAAAAGGCAAGGAAGCTTCCTTCCGTAAATGGAAGTCTTGCCCTAATGAGGAAAATAAACAGGAGCACAAACTGTGGCAAAAGAAATGTAAAAAGATGATACGGGAGGCCAAGAAAGACTTTGAGGAACGTATGGCAGGCAACATAAAAGGGAATAATAAAAGCTTCTTCAAATATGTTAGAAGCAGGAAACCTGCCAGGGAAACGGTGGGTCCGCTGGATGGTGAGGGAGAGAAAGGGGTGATAAAAGGGGACTTGGAGACTGCAGAGAAATTAAATGAGTTCTTTGCATCTGTCTTCACGGCAGAAGACCTCGGGCAAATACCGCTGCCGGAACGGTCTCCCCTGACTAAAGAATTAAGTCAAATAGAGGTTAAAAGAGAAGACGTCTCAGACTTAATTGACAAAATAAAGATCAATAAATCACCAGGCCCGGATGGCATCCACCCAAGAGTTCTGAAGGAACTCAAGAATGAAGTTGCTGACCTCTTGACCAAAATATGCAACTTGTCCCTTAAAACGGCCACTGTGCCAGAGGATTGGAGGATAGCTAATGTCACGCCAATCTTTAAAAAAGGAAGGAGGGGGGACCCGGGGAACTACAGGCCGGTCAGCCTAACATCTGTTCCAGGGAAGATGGTGGAAAGTCTCATTAAGGATAAAATCTTAAAATACATAGAAGAACAAGCTCTGCTGAGGGAGAGTCAGCATGGCTTCTGCAAGGGGAAGTCTTGCCTCACAAACCTGTTAGAATTTTTTGAAAAGGTCAACAGGCATGTGGATGCGAGCGAACCCGTGGATATTATATATCTGGATTTTCAGAAGGCGTTTGACACGGTCCCTCATGAAAGGCTCCTGAGAAAACTCCACAGTCAGGGAATAAGAGGGCAGGTCCTCTTGTGGATTAGGAACTGGTTGAAGACCAGGAAACAGCGAGTGGGAGTCAATGGGCAATTTTCACAATGGCGAGAGGTGAAAAGCGGTGTGCCCCAAGGATCGGTCTTGGGACCGGTGCTTTTCAACTTATTCATAAATGACCTGGACTTGGGGATAGGCAGTGAGGTGGCCAAGTTTGCGGATGACACTAAACTTTTCCGGGTGGTAAAGACCAGCAGGGATTGTGAAGAGCTCCAGAAGGATCTCTCCAAACTGGGAGAATGGGCAGCAAAATGGCAGATGCGCTTCAATGTAAGTAAGTGCAAAGTGATGCACATTGGGGCAAGAAACCAAAATTTCACATATACGCTAATGGGTTCTGAGTTGTCTGTGACGGATCAAGAGAGAGATCTTGGGGTCCTGGTGGACAGGTCGATGAAAGTGTCGACCCAGTGTGCGGCGGCTGTGAAGAAGGCCAATTCCATGCTCGGGATCATTAAAAAGGGGATTGAGAATAAAACGGCCAATATCATTATGCCTTTGTACAAATCGATGGTAAGGCCACATCTGGAGTATTGTGTCCAGTTCTGGTCACCATACCTCAAAAAGGATATAGCTGAATTGGAAAAGGTGCAGAAAAGAGCGACCAGAATGATTAGTGGGCTGGAGCACCTCCCTTACGAGGAAAGGCTACAGCGTCTGGGGCTTTTCAGCCTAGAAAAAAGGCGCCTGAGGGGGGACATGATTGAGACTTATAAAATTATGCATGGGATGGAGAGAGTGGATAGAGGGAAATTCTTCTCCCTCTCGCACAACACCAGAACCAGGGGACACGCACTAAAATTGAGTGGAGGGAGAGTTAGAACAGACAAAAGAAAATATTTCTTTACCCAGCGTGTGATTCATCTGTGGAACTCCTTGCCACAGGATGTGGTGATGGCACCTGGCCTAGATGCCTTTAAAAGGGGTTTGGACAAATTCATGGAGGAAAAGACCATCACAGGTTACAAGCCATAAGCAACCTCCTGGTTTTAGAAGTGGGTTTTCTCTGTGCCAGGTGCAAGGGAGTGGCGACTGGACACAGGTATCTTGTTGTCTCGTGTGCTCCCTGAGGCATCTGGTGGGGCCACTGTGTGACACAGGAAGCTGGACTAGATGGGCTTTTGGCCTGATCCAGCAGGGCTCTTCTTATGTTCTTATGTTCTTATGTTCTTATTTATATACCGCCTTTTCTTGGTCATCGGATTTATCCTCTGACTTTAATTCAAAGGTGGTCTGAGGCAACTACGATAGTATTGTACAGACGATCTAGTGAACATTCATGCATGGGGGTGATATAGAATTGGGATCATGCCCACTGTCCATCCTCCCAACCTCCTTTCATGTGGCTGAACATCTGAACTGAATAGATTCTAAATATCTGCACACTATACTGTATGTGTGTGTTCACAAACCTTGTAAAAAAACTGGGTCCTTAAGCGCACATACAAAGCCTGCCTATGTGTGTACAACTTATAAGTGCATAGGCTCTGTGCAGACCTTCAACGGAACATATGGAAGGTGAGAGCAGGAACAGCTGGAGTGAACCCAAATTCACCCTCTACAGATTCACAGCACACATACATTCCTGAGGCCCATTGCCAACTAGAAGCACCTCTTTAAAAAAAAAATTAAAAACAGCCCATAGAGGTGATCCTGATCAAAATCAGGGTCTGCAAGGTTATTTCCCCACATGTCAGTTTTATCCTGAACATGCACACACACCGGTGATTTCTTTAAATCACCATTTGGAAAACAAATCCCCACTTCAAAGGAAGTGAATTTCAGGATAAAAATGGGCATAGGGGAAAAAAAAAAAAAGAACCACCCTACACACTCTGCTTCTGTTGGGGATAACATACATTTCTTAGCTGAGAATTCCTGTTCAGGGGAGAAGAAGGGGGGCATTCTTGGCCATTCAGGAATGCCCCTCCCATTACCAGGAGGCAGAGCTAGTCCAAATCATTGACTCCTCATCTTGTGGAGGGCATACTGCCCCCAGACCAGCCTGGCCTCTGCTAGGGATAGCGCACTAGTCCTTTGAGCTCCTAGCTCAGTGTCTTTTCCCCTTCCATTTTATTGACTCTTTCCTCCTCCTTCTCTCCCTCCTCTTCCCTTCCCCTTCACCTCCTACCCAGGACTTGGGCCCCACATAGAAAGGGAGAGGGTCTTTCAGCAGGGTCCCAGTGCCAGCCATGACTGCTCTCTGGAGGATCCCTTTTCCTGCACCACTGCGCTGAGGCCCTCACGCCACACCAGGCATCAGCCAAGGAAGAGTATTTGTGGCACAGCAGCAAAGTCACTGAGTAAGAGAGCTGGCAGTCAAGGACTTGAGTCCCGCAGTGTTCCTTTAATTCGGGGGGGGGGGGGAGAGAGAGAGTAGTGATGGAGGTGAGCGAGAGACGACGAAGCAGCCATGTGCCCTGCAACAGCTTTCTAACAGAGAAGCACGGCAGCCACCTCGATGGTGCTTTCTCCAGGCCAGCCGGCCAGTACCCTCAGCCCAGGAGGGCTTGGTTTTGCTGCACTTAATGCAGCAGCGAAGCCTGCAAGGGCCCCAGAGCTCCTTGACCCACCTTGCCTTTGCCCCAGCCGGCAATGTAGGGTCTGGCAAGGCCCGCACCTTTGGTGCCTTCACCTTTGAGCCTTTCCCAACGCAAGTCAGCAGTACCATCTTGGACTGGGAGGAGTAGGCACTTCCAGTTGAAAGCACACCTCAGGATGATGTGTTTGCATGCATGAGTCGTTTGGCCCTCGGTGAAGGGACTGCCCAAAGTTCAGGAGCTGCAGCTTCTCTCCTCATATGAATAAACTGCACTTGTCAAACATCTTTGTGTCTCGCAACACCTGAACAAGCACATTTGTTTGTCCTGATCGGAGTCTAGAAACGCTTTCTCAAGATAAGTTTATCCAAATAAATTTTGTAGATATGAGAAAGTCCTCTCGTTTTTCCATGTTTGCTATAAACGTGCTCCCATGTGTACTTGTTCTCATAAATATACTCACTTTTGGCAAAGGAGAGGAATAGCTACATACTTCTTCCAATGAAAATTAGAACCATTTCACAGTCTATGATGCAGCAATGAACCTGTCTTTGGCCCCCTAGTGTACACTTAACAGAGAACCGCAGCCAACCTTGCCTTCTTCCACAGTACCGTATTGGTCTGAGTATAAGACTCACTTTTTTCTCCTAATTTAAGTTTTTAAACTAGGGGTGCGTCTTATAATCAGGCTGTTGCAATTTAATGCCAGTGATTTAATTAATTTTTTTTTAATAGCACCAAACTTTAAGGGTGCGTCTTATAATCAGGTGCATCTTATACTCGGGACAATGCGGTATATCTGTACAATTCACATATGCAGACAGCTGTCAGTCACATTCACTTGTTACATTTTTAGATGTACACCTACATCATCTTGGGAGCGCACCTACAAAAAAGAAAGTGACTTTTTATAGGTGCCTTTGTAAGAACAAGTAAATGCACAACATATTTTACCTTGCAGTAAGAAACCTGCCAACCTAGCAGTTTGAAAGCAAGAAATTGCAAGTAGAAAATAATATATACAGTAGTAATATATACAAATAGGTACCGCTGCAGCGAGAAGGTAACAGCGTTCCATTAGTCATGTCGGCCACATGACCACGGAAGCGTCTTCGGACAGCGCTGGCTCTTCGGCCTTAGAAACGGAGATGAGCACCGCACCCTAGAGTCGGACTTCTCTTTACCTTACCTTACCTTCTTCTATAAACACTGATTGCACAAAACTCACCTTCAATACAAATGACTATATCATTGTAAGAACGATTACACAAATTCATCCCCAGCATATGGTTCTAATGTAGATAATGGTATCAGTGTGAGAACTGTGACAAGTTTTCAGAACGATTTGTTAATAACTCAAATAAGCACAACAAAGACTAGGATATGAGCGCAATACCAAGCTCGTGCAAATCATGCAGCAGTTGAGAGCACGCAGATCTTATTTAATAAAAAAGAACAATAATGCCTACATCTGTTACTCAAGTTATTACAAAGCAGCCAGTGTCATACTTAATAAATAATGAGGCAGGATTTTTAAATGGAACCCTGATGTAAACTTAACCCCCTCTCCCCAAAAACGATAACGTTAAAAACAAGCAGCATATGTAGAGAAAATCTGACGGTTTTCCATGCAGAAGGGAGAAAAATGCAGCTGCTTGTGCCAAAAACTGACACTTTTTGCAGTAATCACTATATTGGGATGGCTTGTCTTCAGCACAGTTTGGGTAAAATGCTGTCCCAGTGAAATGTGGGCCAGGAATGAAGGAGAAAACACACACAAACACACACACACAGAGGCCCAGAGACTGCCGGTTTATTAAAGTGCCCTTCATTCACCTGCTCCATCCAAATCAAACAACCCTGATTGGCGTTCGGTCTTGTAAACGGGTATTGTGTGAGCAGTGGGCAGCTGGAGTCCTCTGAGAATCTTCACTTGTCAGAGATGAATCAATCATCTCGAAAGATGTCAGCATCTGCCCAAACCATTTTATATTAGAATAAATGGCAGATGGTGGTGTTTTTATATTTAATCAGTTCCACCAAATGCAGTTTCATCTCTTATAAAACTAAACCATCTGCAGCGTGTAGGTGTACAGATCTAGCTAAATGCCCGCTGCAGAACCTTTTTCTCTTAAAGGTAAACTGTACAAGTTTAATGGCAGCATTTTTGTGTGACACGCTGGAGCGGGAAGGAAAAAAAAGAGATTTAACTTTGGCTTTTTAAAAATACCAGTATGTTCTTGTAAAGGGTTATGTGTTAATAATGCCAATAATTTATGTGTGGATTCAAAGGCTTGTGCTTAATTCATAATTTAGAGTGCACATATTTGTGTGAGCTCACTCTGGATTGCATGAAAACATAATTTCAGGGGGGGACACTAAATCCTTTTTTCCACTATGGGTGAAATTAATCTGTCTGCAGCCTTATTCAATGCATGTTTATTTGAAAGCAAGACCTGCACATGTCAATGAGACTATATTCTCAGACAAGTGTAGGATTCTGATGTTTTCATCACTGTTTTCAGAACAAGGAGTGGGGAGACGATGCTTGAATTCTCTACTTGCAGAGAATATTAATCAGAAACCGAAATAATGTATTGTAAACAAGTGCTCTTTTTCCGACATCATCAAGGAGACACACTATCATTTGGCATATCCTTGTCTGCAGGAGTTCATTTCTACCACTCCTGGTTTATCTTTATTTTGTCACGATTCCTGAGCTGAGCAGGTTGGGGACGTTGGCTGCATGGTATTTAACCAAGGAGAAAAATAAAAATCAACACCCACAATTTTAACATGGATTATCTTCTGAACACATACATTTGAGTAGCACCATCTGGGTGGGGTTTGACCAACAGCAGGCTGGAGAGCTGATTTCAAATATAAGCAGATGGGTTTTCCTTACTTTTGGCTGGATGAAGCAACCACATATCTTACCACCAACCGGACTCTTTGCGAGCAAGTAGCATCGTGGGGAGATCAACTATTTCAATATATTGGACGACGTCGCAGCGTATGTTTCAAACGCAGCATTTTCTGATACTTCTCAGCTTTTGGCTATAATAAGTATTTTGAAAAATTGTTCAATGTGATAAAAGATCTCATGGTGCAGGAGATCGAGGCCACTATCCTGCAGATACTTTCCAAGTCAAAAGACCAGACCTTCTTTTATTTATTTAAAAGGTCTATAGACCACTTGTCCAGAAGCTTGAAGTGGTGTACAACAATAAAATAATTAAAAAACTTAAAAATACAATAAGATAAGCATAATATAGGTATATGCAATAACAACACACAGCATGTCCTGAAAAGTTGAGGTTAAGGTCTGCATTACTTTAAGCACAGGCAAAAAACTAACAGATTCATTAGGCCCTTTACTTTTTCATAAAAAAATTACCAAAAGCATAGCCTCTGTGAACTGCTAAAAGCTAATGGAGATACAACCATTGTATCATCATCACATATTGAAGTCCTGTGTACCATTTTGGGATGCTGAGATAATAGGGTTTCCTGCTTTCAACTAGCCCCTGCAGCTGTGTCTATAACAGTAATTTGACGATATGCAGGAATTAGCAGGTGAAACTTTTCAAGGCAGGGAGATTTTGTTTCTCACCTGCTGGTTTTGGAATATTAGCATATTTATTTATTTATTTATTTTCACATTTTTATACCACCCTTCCTCCAAGGAGCTCAGAGTGGTGTACATATTTCCTCCCCTCCTTTTTGTTCTCACAACAATCCTGTGAGGTAGGTGGGGCTGAGAGATAGTGACTGGCCCAAGGTCACCCAGGAAGCTTCGTGGCTGAGCGGGGATTGAACCTGGATCTTTCAGATCTAAGTCTGACTCCCAAACCACTATACCATCCTGGCTCTCCTTGATGTACAAGTCAAGTTCCAGGGCTAGTTGAAAAGCTGGCAACCCTATTTGTATCTCAGGGTCTCACAATGTAACATAGTACTTGGACATACAACTACACAACTGTTACATTTTCTGCACTAGCAGAAAAGAATCACTGGCCCTTGACCTTTCTGCACCCAGGGAGGAATAGGGTTGCAACCTTTTTTTCCAGCAGGGCTCCTGTGCCTTTTACAGTTGTGTGACAGAAATTTGAGAGCCAAACCCTTTTCTATAATGAAAGTGCAGTAATGGGGAAAATATCACCTATGGAAATTCCACCTTTTGTACAGGTGTTAAAAGGGGGGTAAAAGTTTAAAAAAGTAAAAAATCTTTAAATATTATCAAATAATATGACACACACACACACACACACACACACACACACACACACACACACACACACACACACACACACACACTATCCATCCTGCACTTCAGAAACAACTGAGTTCTATTACTGCCTTCATGCATTGCCCCTGGTTTTTTTCCCTGAGAGGCACAGGGCTTGTTACAGCTCTAAGCGAGGAGGAAATCCAACCAGTACAACTTTTCCCATCATTGATTCTCTATGTCAGAAAATCTCCAGCCAGAAAACAGAAAAAGCTTCTGCTGTTGAATTTCTGTCCTGCAGGTCTTGAATGCACAGACCCCAACTCAGCTGAAATAGCTGCTTATCAGGTTAATTTATGCTGAGGCTTACAAAGAACGCAGGGCTTATGGTTCATCATGGCGCCTGGAAAACATTTTTTCCCATTTTAGACCCTTCACATTGGAAAAATGGCATCTTTACCAACATATTGAGACTGAAATGGAAGGGACGCTTCCAAAACTACTGCACTAGGTGAAGCATGAAGTTCAGTCAACATCCCAGATTTAAGCAATAATTCAGCTCCAATCTGTCAAGGTTTCCCTGAAACTCTACCTTGCCCCAAGCTTACACTACTGAATAGAAGTGGCATATTGAAGCTAGTGGAAAATCAGCTGTTTTTATCGAGTCATGGTTTGGTGTCTCATGTTTCTTCTTCCCAGTTCAATATACCCATGCTAAATGACTGCATGTTATAAAATACTCCATATAACATCCTTTCAATGTGAAAAAGCAATTACTACATCATAATACCTTTTTTTTTTGGGGGGGGGGTGTTGCACAGTTGACCAAAGGTAGAAATTATAGTTATGTTTATGAAGGATTGCCATCTGCAGTATCTGTTGTTTCAGCTGTTGGGTGATTATCCTTTGTTAAGCTGAGTGTGGTTCCCAAACTGAGAGGCGCAGCTCCCAGGGGAGCCACGGAAACCAGCCAGGGGAGCCACAGAGTGCCACGGAATCCTCTTGGAAAACAGTGCAATGCCAATTGGCAGGCATCAACATAATGTAAGGGGAGCCGAGGCCAATGGTTGCCAATGGTCAAGGGAGTCACAGGTTGAAAAATTTGGGAAACACTGTGGGATAATCAGAAGATGTTTCCTCAATTGGATTTAATGACCGGAGGTGCTTTCCTCAGTAGGCAGCTTACCTGCAGAGTTGTAGTCTGAATTTGGGCAGCATCAAAGACAATTGTGGAAGCACTGTAGGGTGCAAGAAGGGTTGGCGCCAAGATATTATGGGCCCGTGAGCACATGCACAGACACCCCACCCCCAGGATTCTCCATCTCTCCCAGCATGTCCCTCCCCCAAGCTTGCCTGGGAAAAGTATCATCTACAGCAGTAACTAGATTACTAGTTAGAAGTTAGAAGCAGGAAACCTGCCAGAGAAGCGGTTGGCCCGCTGGACAGTGAGGAGGGAAAGGGGTGATAAAAGGGGACTTGGAGGTTGCAGAGAAATTAAATGAGTTCTTTGCATCTGTCTTCACAGCAGAAGACCTCGGGCAGATACCGCTGCCCGAACGGCCACTCCTGACTAAAGAATTAAGTAAAATAGAGGTTAAAAGAGAAGACATCTTAGACTTAATTGACAAATTAAAGATCAATAAGTCACTGGGCCCAGATGGCATTCACCCAAGAGTGCTTAAGGAACTCAAAAATGAAGTTGCTGATATCTTGACAAAAATATGCAACTTGTCCCTTAAAACGGCCACTGTGCCAGAGGATTGGAGGATAGCTAATCTCACACCAATCTTTTAAAAAGGAAGGAGAGGAGACCCGGGAAACTACAGGCCGGTCAGCCTAACATCTGTTCCAGGTAAGATGATGGAAAGCCTCATCAAGGATAAAATCGGAAAACATATAGAAGAACAAGCTTTGCTGAGGGAGACTCAGCATCTGCAAGGGTAAGTCTTGCCTCACAAACCTTTTAGAATTCTTTGAAAAAGTCAACAGGCATGTGGATGCGGGAGAACCCGTGGATATTATGGATTTTCAGAAGGCGTTTGACACGGTCCCTCATCAAAGGCTCCTGAAAAAACTCCATAGTCAGGGAATAAGGGGGCAGGTCGTCCTATGGATTAGGAACTGGTTGAAGACTAGGAAACAGAGAGTGGGTGTCAATGGGCAATTTTCACAATGGCGAGAGGTGAAAAGCGGTGTGCCCCAAGGATCGGTCTTGGGACCGGTGCTTTTCAACTTGTTCATAAATGACCTGGAGTTGGGGATAAGCAGCGAGGTGGCCAAGTTTGCGGATGACACTAAACTTTTCCGGGTGGTGAAGACCAGCAGGGATTGTGAAGAGCTCCAGAAGGATCTCTCCAAACTGGGAGAGTGGGCAGCAAAATGGCAGATGCGCTTCAGTGTAAGTAAGTGTAAAGTGATGCACATTGGGGCAAGAAATCAAAACTTCACATACACGCTAATGGGTACTGAGCTGTCTGTGATGGATCAGGAGAGAGATCTTGGGGTGCTGGTGGACAGGTCGATGAAAGTGTTGACCCAGTGTGCGACGGCTGTGAAGAAGGCCAATTCCATGCTTGGGATCATTAAAAAAGGGATTGAGAATAAAACGGCCAATATTATTATGCCGTTGTACAAATCGATGGTAAGGCCACATCTGGAGTATTGCGTCCAGTTCTGGTCTCCGCATCTCAAAAAGGATATAGTGGAACTGGAAAAGGTGCAGAAGAGAGCGACCAAAATGATTAGTGGGCTGGGGCATCTCCCTTATGAGGAAAGGCTACAGCGTTTGGGGCTCTTCAGTCTAGAAAAAAGGGGGGGACATGATTGAGACATATAAAATTATGCATGGGATGGAGAAAGTGGATAGAGAGAAGTTCTTTTCCCTCTCACACAACACTAGAACTAGGGGACATCCACTCAAATTGAGTGGAGGGAGGATTAAAACAGACAAAAGAAAATATTTCTTTACCCAGCGTGTAATTGGTTTGTGGAACTCCTTGCCACGGGAGGTGGTGATGGCACCTGGCCTGGATGCCTTTAAAAAGGGATTGGACAGATTTATGGAGGAAAAGTCCATCACAGCTTACAAGCCATGATGGGAATAAGCAACCTCCTGGTTGTAGGAGTAGGTTTTCTTTGTGCCAGGTGCAAGGGAGTGGCAACAGGATACAAGTATCTTGTTGTCTTGTGCTCCCTGAGGCATCTGGTGGGGCCACTGTGAGATACAGGAAGCTGGACTAGATGGGCCTTTGGCCTGATCCAGCAGGGCTCTTCTTATGTTCTTACCAGTCCTGTCTATCTGACAGGTATTGTATTTGTTTTCCCATTACATGTGTACTGAAGAACACAGAGGGCCTGTTTATCCTGGAGGTGGCAACCTCTGAACTCAGTTCAATCTTTGATTTGTTTATGGTTAACAAGAGATTGGGAGACTGAAATAAGTCAACGGAAAGTCAACAGCCCTAGGCAAGATTGAGGGCTCCTGACATTTTATTCTGGGAGGAAAGAGAGCAATGGCGTACAAGGGCAGGGTTGTTGTTTTTCTAAGAACTATTCTTCATTGCCATCTCAGAAGACCCACTCTGGAAAAACCTAGCATGCTGCCAAGTAATGACATTTTCAAGGCAAAGGTGACAATCACAAAGGTGAACATGGAGAAAGAAACCAAAGGGTACAGAATAGTGAAGTGACTAGAAGGAAATATGTAGACAAGAAGGGTGAAATTCCAGAACTCTCCTAAGCCTTGGAAATCAGTATTAAGGAGCCCAAACTCCTTTCCTCCAAATCTACAGCAATCACTTCCCCCCCACCCCCATGCTGTGAACATTTCCAGAGCTGGAAAATGATGCTCAGAGCTGAAAACAATATCAGAAGCAACAATGTCAGCCTTATCTGCAATGGCTGATTTAGGTCCAGCTGAAAAGACACTTAAATAGGCTGACCGTATCCAAAAAGGGAAGGGTGCCTATACATTTAGCCTTTGTAAGATGAGGGAAATTGGGCAGGTGTAGCTTGTTGCACCTTTCCATGATGAGCTGCACCTGCCCAAATTCCAATGGCCCCCCTATTCCTTTTTGGATATGGTCAGCCAGCCTACACTTAAAGGAAATACACCCACTGTCCCTGAGTGTCCTCATCAGACCCCAAGATTTTCAACACCACGTATATGCCTACAATACTCAGCTCTACCTCTCTATCCAGAAGTCTTCCTCCATCCAAGCCTGTATCTATTACAGCCTTGATGCTTCTTCATCATTGTCTCCACCTTCTCCCCAGCCAATCCTTCTGCTCCATATTCATCAGCAAAGTCACCATCCACACTGTGGAACAGGCACCTAATCTTGGCATCACCTTTGACTCTTCTCTCTCCTTACTGCATATTCAGTCTGTTGCCAAACCTCTCAGCCCTCATATCCCACTGCTTGTGACCTTCAGTCTTCCACTCTCAACTGTCTAAAGGTCTCCTGTTCCCTCAGACCTTTCTCCCTTCCTGCCTCTTACGCTTGGAAGGAACTGCCTCCTGGATCACCTCTGGGATGCTTCCTTCAAATGCTTTCTTCAAACCCATCTCCATTAAGCCTTTGGAGCCACAAGTTAGTCTCAGTTCCCTACCTAACAAAGCTTATATGTAACTGAAACCTATATACAGTACACTCCCTCCTGCATTGTCTCCCCTGGTGTCTAGATTGTAAGCCCCTTGGGGCAGGTATCTGTCAATCTAAAAGAACAAGTCCTGACTCACTGACTGACTCATCACTGCCCCGCCCAAACCTAGAACGTGCTCCCCGAATTTCACGTGTCTAGGCTTTGGATTGTCCCAAGCCTTGATGTGTTCTACCACTTCGCACTCACCAGAAAGCAAAACCTTATAAAGGGTGAAAACTTATAAAGTACTAATGACCTGGCTTGTGCAGTACATCTAGAGAAGCATCATAACTCCCCTGCACAACCTGAAACTGATAGGAAATCATAGTATTATCACCAGCAGAATTCACAGCTTGCACTTTCTACCTATCAGGCTCTTACTGGCACATTCTAAACTGAGACAACGGCACAGGAAGACCAACTCTGCTGAGAATTCTGTGCTTCATATATAGAACAGGTAAGTATGACAGGAGAAGTGGCCAGGCTTTTCCTGGTGGCCGTGTGTAATTTTCCGTGAAAGCCTGGCATGTGGGCAAATCAAGATTCAGGATACAGAGACAACCTTTGGGTTCTGCTCTCTCGGCCAAAGGAGACCAGGTGCACCATTGAGCATGTCTCTGGAGACTGAAAAGAGGACTGTGCCAATTGCTTCACTCCATCAGCATCTCTTCCAAAACTATTTATAGTGCAATATAGGACAGATTGACAGGACAAACTGGGCAAAGGCAATTTGTATTAATAGCATGAGAGACTACAGAAACAGAGTAGAGGCCTCCAGTGCATTGGCTGGTAAATTCCAATGTGCACAATCCCCCCCCCCCCATTACCTAATCAGAGGACTAGGGAGGATTTTTTTTCTCCTGTACCTCTCTGCCTTCCCATTCTCAATGCACACTCTTCACGCTGCCCAATGCCCATAATTTTCTCTTCCACCACTTCTCTGTTATGTCCCCTACATCTTACAAGCCCAATTCTATGCATGACTCCTAGCAAGTAAGTACCAAGAAATTGTTTTATTTCTGGGCAGTACCACATCATACTGCAGATAGGAACTCACATGATGGACTGATCTTGTACATGCACAAAAAATACCCTTTCAAAGAAAACTATAGAAAACTAGCATGTGAGGAAGACAAATTCTATTGAAGTCTTCTTCAAGACATGTAGCTTTAACACACAGGATTTTTTTAAAAAATGGCAAGTATTCCATTTGACACTTCACTGACACTGTTTCAGTGTCACTTCACTGACACTGTTTCACTGACACTTCACTGACACAGAAACACTGTTTCTGAGAACCAGAACTTAATTAAGTCTTCAGGACTAATGGAGACAGATTTAGCACCAGGGCTTGGTCATAATTCCAGATTACTTAAGTGCCCTCCTCCCACCCACAACTTGTTCTTTGCAGATTGCCCCCTAACCAAACAGCAAAGAAGCATCTACTGGTGTTCCCAAATCATGTAAGCTGGCTGCTGATCACATCATTTCAGCCTCTGAGTATGCAGCTAGTAGAGAAGCCATGTTATATACAGTATACCTCATTGTCCCTGCTTACCCAGACACGAGAACAATTTAGGGGTGTTATTGGAGAGTAACTCTAACTGAAAGAACGTCTCAATGAGTTCACAAATTATAGGTTTACAAGGCTTTCCACAAAATAGGGCAAATTTAAACTTTGGCACAATCATGTGGGAAAGCTGTTCTTTGACTGTACTGACTAAAGCTGTTCTTAACTGTAAGAACATAAGAAGAGCCCTGCTGGATCAGGCCAAAGGCCCATCTAGTCCAGCTTCCTGTATCACACAGTGGCCCCACCAGATGCCTCAGGGAGTATCATAAGAACATAAGAACATAAGAAGAGCCCTGCTGGATCAGGCCAAAGGCCCATCTAGTCCAGCTTCCTGTATCACACAGTGGCCCCACCAGATGCCTCAGGGAGTATCATAAGAACATAAGAAGAGCCCTGCTGGATCAGGCCAAAGGCCCATCTAGTCCAGCTTCCTGTATCACACAGTGGCCCCACCAGATGCCTCAGGGAGTATCATAAGAACATAAGAAGAGCCCTGCTGGATCAGGCCAAAGGCCCATCTAGTCCAACTTCCTGTATCTCACAGTAGCCCACCAGATGCCTCAGGGAGCACACAAGACAACAAGATACCTGTATCCTGTCGCCACTCCCTTGCACCTGGTATTAAGAGGTAGGTTACCTCTAAAAACCTGGAGGTTGCATATACTGTAGTCATCAAGGTTTGTAACCTGTGATGGACTTTCCCTCTATAAATCTGTTCAATTCCCTTTTAAAAGCATCTAATTCCCTTTTAAAGGTCCAATTCCCTTTGAAAGGTGTGCCATCACTACATTCTGTGGCAGGGAGCTCCACAGATTAATTACTCACTGGATAAAGAAATATTTTCTTTTGTCTGTTTTAAGTCCACCATCACTCAATTTTAGTGAATATCCCCTGGTTCTGGTGTTGTGCAAGAGGGAAAAGAACTTCCCTCTATCCACTCCATCCCATGCAAAAAAATTATGTCTCGTCCCCCCTCAGGTGTCTTCTTTCTAGACTGAAGTGTCCTACATGCTGCAGTCTTTTCTCATATCAGTGGTGCTCCAGCCCATTAATCATTTTGGTCGCTCTCTTCTGCACCTTTTCCAATTCAACTATATCGTTTTTGAGGTGTGGTGATCAGAACTAGACCCAACACTCCAGATGTGGCTTTACCATCGATTTGTCCCTTTCCCTCGAGGAGGCCTCCAGCTGCACCGGCACTGGCCTGATCCTGGATAGGATCCGGCACAGCGTGCTTTTGCACACTGTGGAGTCCTAGACAGGATTGGGCTGTTACTTACATTGAAACGCATCTGCCATTTTGCCACCCATTCCCCCGGTTTAGATATATCATTTTGGAGTTTTTCACAATCCCGTCTGGACTTCACCACCTGGAAATGTTTAGTGTCTTCCACAAACTTGACCACCTTGCTGCCTATCCCCAACTCATTTATGAACAAGTTGAAAACACTGGTCACAAGACCGATCCTTTGGGCACACTGCTTTTCACCTCTTTACATATTTGAGGTTGAGGCTGTGGGGGGGGGGGAATGTTACGTGTTCGAATGCTTCCCCTTGGAGAAGAAAAAAACCTTCCCTGAACAAAAGAAAAGAGTGTGTAAGGGAGAAGATCAAGTCGAACTCTTCTCCCTGATGTGCTAACTTTTTATGTATGAAGCAGAGGGTGAGGAGGGGTTAGATGAAGAAGCTTTCAGAAATGCAACCTGCAGCCTGAGATTGTAGAGTCCAAGGAAAGCTTTTTCACATGACTGTGCTGAATGAGTAAACTGGCCCTAGATTCCAGAAGTAAGACAGTTTGAATTATACTGAGTAATGTGCAATTCCATACACCCCGACTTGGGAGTAAGCCCCATGGAACTCAGCAGGATTCATTCTGCATAAACATGCATAGGATTGGACTGTCAATGGGCTATAGAGAAACAGTGGGAGCACTCATTACTCCATGCTTCACAGATATAGATTGTGAAAATTTGCCACTGATTGTGAATATGATTCTCTAATATTCTCCAGATTCAATGCACTGTTCTTTTTTCATCTTTCCCTCTGCATGTAAATTGATCTACTGCGTCAAAACAGTACCATTTAAAACAAAAGGGTTTGATTTATAGCCAGTCCCTAGACTCATAAATCACACCTGCAGTGTGGTGCTCTAGGCTCCCTGTGTTCTGCCAGCATTTACCTTTTATAAATGGTTGGGGTTTACCTCCCATTGTGATAGAGGCTAATACAATTGCATTCTTCTCTCCCAGCATTCACTCTTGCTATTGCTCATTATTCCCACTGGGGAATTCAGACCTAGTTTTTGCATCCATGTCAGGATTCTCTTCTTCCTTTTTTTTTTTTTTAAATCGAAGAATGTTGAATTAAATACGTACATTTGTATTCTGTAGCTCTGTCTATATCAGACCCATTGTGCTAGGCCTTTTTCGCTTTCCATGTTTCCTACAGAGACAGAAAAAATATTATTGCATTTCTAAAGTTATGATTTGAAACTTATCTGGCAGCTTTTGAAAATGGCCAGGGCATAAAGTTTGTGATTTGCAGTGCTCATCTTTGACACTGTAAAAATTGATTTGTCTGAGATCTTGTTTTTGTATTAGAGTCTACTAAACAAATCTTAGTTGGACAGTTCCAGCAAAATACCTAATTCACAGCACAATCCTATGCATGTTTACTCAGAGGTAAGCCCCATTATGTTCAATAAGACTTACTCCCAGGAAAGTGTTATAGGACTGCAGCCAGGCAGCGCAATCCTGACGTTTGTTCTGGCGCCGCAGCGAGTGCTCAGACAGCCGTCGCGAACATGCTGTAAAGCATGTTCACGATGACTCGGGAGTAAGGAAGGCTGGCACAAGGCTGGCCTCCCTCACTCCGTCGCCGTATCTCCACGCGGACAGCAGCGGAAGGTAAGCGCTCCATCGCCAGCCACATGGGCGGTCCGGCCGGGCGAGGGAGGGGAGCCATTGGCCTAGCCGGCCCAGGAGGGGGTGGGGGATGGCGTTGGCCATATCCCCATCCCCGCCGGGCCAGCTATGCTGTTACACGGCCTCCTCTACTTCCACTAGCTATTTAGCTGGCGGAAATTCAAGGAGGCCGATAGGGCCAGCCCGAGTTTACACTCGGGGAAGGGGACGAGTGTGTCCCCCCAAGTAGACTTCCGGCCCCACGCACGCCAGGCAGCCGGCCGGACCCTTAGGCAGGATTGCGCCCTTAGTAAGGGAAGTAGAGTAACTTACAGCCCAATCCTGTCTAGCAGGACACAACTGCACAAATAAGACACCCGCCACATCCTGTGCAGGATTAGGCCTGCCCTGGCGCAGCCAGATGCCTCCTTGGGGTAAAGTGTCATTTGTTCTTTTACCCAAGTAGAGCCCCAGACACCCCAAGGGTCTACTCGAATGTGCACCAGCTATTTCGCTGGCGCACATTCAAGCCGGCCATGTAATACCGGCCTGGCCTGGGAAGGGGGAAAGGATAAGGCGGAGGAGGCGATCCCTCCCCCAGCCCAGGCCTGGCCGAGCAATCCCACCCCCACCCCCCAGAATGCTCCATTCCACCCTCCCCACACTCCTCCACCACCCAGCGGAGAACTCGCCTTCCAGTTTCTTTCGGTTCTGGGCTGGAGACTACAGGGATACAGGATAATCTTCAGTAGGTTGATATACACACAGAGGTGCAGAAGAAAAAAAATGAAAAGAGTCAAATGCAAGAGGAAATGCATGCTGCGAAATGACTTTGAAAGAAAACAGTTCAGAGACAAACGTGCTGATAAGTTTTCATTATACAATAGCCTGAACTGGACCTCAATGCTGATCTCAGTTCTGGGTATATTTTGTTAATGAAACTAAAGACCAGCACACGATCCAATAGCAAAGATGGACTTCATACTCAACATTCCATCTCAGTTATAAAATCAGGCTGAATTTATTCTCTCCACTGTGGTGATGGGAATACACCATTTGTCTTGCTTATCTAGACTTCTCATCAAAAGTTGCCCATTCTGGATTTTGCATTTGGTCTTAGCAACACCGTTGATGTAAATATTGCCTATATCTTGTAGATATCGCTTGCAGCTTTTTCCCCAGTATGTCTTTCTAAACTGAAAGCAGTTATCAAAACATCTGATGCACGAATGAATAGTTTACCACAATGTGAAAAAGAGACATTTATTTTGCTCTATTTACTTAACATTTAGATAACAGTTTCTGAAAAACTGCATTCGCAAGTAGCACATATTACCTCAAGACCATTTTAATATAGACATAAACATTTTCTTGCCTAACTGAGATGACACAAAAAGTAATGTATTTATCAGCTGCCAGTGAGTAAACTCAGAATATAGCATGCAGAGTAGCTTGCTCTGGAGGAAGAGCAACTCCGCATGCTACTGAGTCTTGTACCTCTAAGATGCTTCAATTCTCTTTCAGGATTCAAGTAAATATAAACTGCCATTAAAAAAATTAACAGCCCAATCCTATCTTCATGGTATGTCAGCATACCACGAGATACGCCATTATGGCAGCCTCTCCACCGGTCTGTAGAACGTTGCCACCAGCCATGAGCTCTATAGGGCTGCCCACGACATGTGCTGAAGTCGGCAAGGTAAGACTTTTGGTGTTCCCATGGAGGGGGGCAGAGTGGGAATGAGGAAAACACTAGGCAGAACTCTAAGCGATCTTAAAGAAACATCAGGCAGATTCATACGGCAAACACATACTATAAAACTAACAAACAAAACGGAAGTTCAAAGGATGCACAGGCATGCGAGGGCTATTATTCCAACTCCCAGATCACCAAATGCTGGTCTCAGCAGCAGGACAAAATTTACAAGAAGAGATATGGAATCATCAACACAGAGACTAAGTCTACTGAGAGTGCCCCCGCAGAAAAAATACTGTACATTGGATTGCGCTGCCCTTCATTAAAGGGGTTACAGATAAGATAGCATGTATCTTTGGTCAATACGAAGTGAAAACTATCTTTAAACCCACCCTGAAATTAGAACAACTGCTTCGTAATCCAAAAGACCCGAGACCACCTCTTTCCACCTCTGGTGTTTATAGTGTGCCATGTTCTTGTGGCAGGTGTTATATTGGTGTCACCAAACGAGCTATCAAAACGAGGTTATCGGAGCATGAGAGAGCGGTCCGTCTTAAACAACTGGATCTGTCCTCTCTTGCGGAACATGCTACATCTACCGGCCACAGGATTTTGTTTTAAAATACTAAACGTTTAATTAATGACACTAACAATAGAACACATTTTAATTTGGAGGCTGTGGAAATAAGCAAGAGAAATTCACAGGAACTCATTAACAGGCAACAAGATATTTCCTTCATTGATAAAATTTGGTTTCCTGTTTTACACAAGATCCTGCCTGATGGCCCTTTAAGAAGATCGATGCAGAGGTTTGCCCCTTGAGGTCATCTGCAGCCTTTTCTGCAGACAATCTTAGCGTTGCTTGCTAGTTTCCGCTGCAAATTATTTTGAAGCCCTTGCGTGCCTGTGCATCCTTTGAACTTCCGTTTTGTTTGTTAGCTTTATAGTATGCGTTTGCTGTATGAATCTGCCTGATGTTTTTTTAAGATCGCTGTAGAGTTCTGCCTAGTGTTTTCCTTTAAAGTTCCGTTCTGTCGGTTGGTTTTCAGTATCATCCTAACAGCCACGCTGTCACTACCTAGAAAATGTCTTAGGAATAAGACGAAACGTCGGTCAATTTTGCCTGTGTGATTACAAGAGATCTGTCCAGGGTTGCTATGTTTACAGCTTTTGGTAACCTGGATTAAATTGTTTTTAATCTCATTTTGGCTTTGGTATATTTTAATTTTTTAACATGGCTCTAATACCCATAAATCTCGTGTTTTCTAAGTCCCATTATTGTTTCATTTTTGCTATGTAAAGCACTTTGCGATTTTTTTGTTGTTGTTGAAAGGCGGTATATAATTTTAGAAGCTATATTTAGCAACAAAGAAATAGGTGTTAAGCCTTTAGGACTAATAAAACAGTAATTCGGAGTGAAGTGGTTTTGTGAAAGTCATCCAACTTCTTCAGTACAACTGATGTTTATTTTGTTTGAGCACTTATGTGACAATGCAGAGTCACTCCCTGGAGACACCACAGCTATTTTCAGTAGTGACAAGCCCTCACTCCAAACATTTCTTCTAATCTGCTCATACCTTTCTGAATACTGAGCAGAGTCTTTTTTGGTTTATAGCACGCTGCTACGCGCTCAATAAAGCCAAGTGCACGAAATATACATGTGCTCGTGCTCTTGTACTCCTGTAGCATCTGCCGCTCTTTCTATGGCATGCTGGCTTTGCAAGCTGATCATGTGGTCCTGTACTCATGGATTTCAAAGGGAGCAGGATTAGACCAACTATGCTCTCAATCCAGGGCATGAGATTCCAGTGGGAACTGTGCATTTAAATCAAGGGCAACAGACAGCATCTAATTAGAAATTAACAACAATAGAAGGGCAATGATTCACCCACAGTACATTGTTATAACTCTTATTAGGGATGCAAAGCCATCTCATCTATGCTTTGGTTACCAATTTAGAAATTATGAACTAAATGAGGTTGGAAGCAAGCTGGGCTATTACCGCTTTGGTAGAGGCGCAAAAAAAAAAAAAAAGGGTGTGTGTAAGTCCTAAAGGAAAGACAAATATAGTAACATCCTTTTCCCTTAAATGAACTTTTAGTATGACTTCAAACAGGGGAAATGCAGTGGGAAAAAATATGGGGGGAAGGTATCCGCGGATCTGCTATCCGCAGATTCACTTATCTGCAGTTCACGGGGGGGGGGCACACACACACCATTATCTTAGACTTCCAGCACTGGCACCAAGCAAGTGCATTTCTTTCTTTACAAAAACGGTATAAGCCGGCATGCTGGCTTATTATAGCACAGAGCATGCAAGAAGCCTGCATACTAGAGAGGCTCCTGGATGTTAAACAGGAAGGGAGCCTCGCTAGTATGCAGGCTGCTTGCCTGCTCTGTGCTATAAGCCAGCATGCCTGATAAACGTGTAAACATGCCACCTGACCATCTTAGTTCTGATGCATAAGTTGTCTACTTACTGCCTAGTGGTGGACTTACCATCCGTTCTGGATCGGCCGGGGCAGTTCCGCTTTCCAGGGTCCGTCCCGGCTGGCCCCAGGGTTCCAGCCGGCCCCAGAAACTGACACTGTCCCAGTCTTTCCCAGCCAGCTGGCTGCGTCATCTGTGGCCGACTGGGACTGAATACTGGCTTGTACGCCTGCACGAACCTCACACAGGTGCATAACACCTGGGAGCCCTTCGGAACCGTCCGGGACTCCGTCCAGGAATCCGCAGCCAGGACTCCCTGGACTATTCCGAAGACGGATTCCCAGGCATTGTGTGCAAGCATGCAAGCCCGTATTTAGTCCCGCCCAGCCACAGAGGTTGCAACCGGCCATCAGGGACAGGGGCAAGCGACAGCAGTGGCAGTTCTGGCCGGCCACGGAGCATGCAGCCAGCTGGCTGAGACAGGGGGAAAGCGCCGGCGACAAGCAGCCGGCCAGAATGGGAGAAAAGGAAAGCTGTGGCGGCCTTTTCCTGGCCATGCCTGTTTTGTGGGTGGCTGCAAAAAAAGCGGTGGCGCTTGTTCCGGCGGTCAGCAAAATAAATAAATAAAAAGGCATGGGGGCAGGGGGGTGGCTGGGGGAAAAAAAGTGGCGCTTGTTCCGGCAGCTCTTACATAATCCTTATTACATGACCCAATATGGCCACCAATTCAAGATGGAGTCACCTTTGCTCAACACTCGTATATGTTACAATACTGTCAAGCAAAATTGCAAGGCCTACATGGCTAGTCTTGTTCTTGCTAATGCCAACTTATTTTTAGCCTGAATTTCAATTCTGATCTCTTTATCTTTCAACACCATGAATTTCTAAAGCAACAGATAAGAGATCAGATATGCATGGGCTGTCTACTTAATGAAAGAAGGATCAGGCCTATACCAATGCCCCCTAAGCTATAATTAGTTTCCATTCAAAGTAGTAAGCAGATTTCAATCAGAAGAGAAGAAAAAAAGAATTCATGATTCTTGCAGTAGAATAAAGTGACTAATCCTCCTCCTCCTACAGAAGTCAAACCCTTACAAGTTCAATGGGTCTGCACAAATGTATACTGCCCTACAATCTTCAAGAGAGACATCCCCTCTGATGAGTCTCTTTAAATATTTGGAAACAATAAGTTCCAAAGGACTAGGTAGGATACAATACCAATGGAAATACAGTCATTAGCCTACTATGAAGCCATTGGGTCCTTTGTTCTTGTTCTTTTGTTTATATTAGGACTGATTCATTCTCTACCAGCTTGTATTGTTAGAGACAAGCAACACCATAATAGTCTCAGGCATGGTCTGAGGGTTCATCATGTATCCATCTTGCTGAAGCTAAGTAAGTCTAGGTTGGTAAGCGTCTGGGTATGTGACTGCATGCAACCGCATAGATGCCACCTTGAGTCCATGCTGGAAGAAAGGGGAGACGTAAGTGTAATAAATAAATATTGGAAAAGATGTATTAGTGTCATCACAAAGGGCATCTCCTCCTTGCCAGGAGATCTGCTGATTTGCAAATTCACTTTCACCAAATCAGCGGATCTCCTGACTAAGAGGCAGCGGCGGAACTATGGTGGAGCACGTGGAGCAGGAGCTCCAGGCGCTCGGGCAGGTGGGGGGAGCGCGTGGAGCACTTACCGGAGCGAAGCGCCACGCTGTATCAGCCCTCCCTCCCTCCTTGGAGCCTGTTCGGCTCCAAAATGAGCTGAAAACGGGCGGGGGGGCGCAAATCGGGCGGGGGGGCGCTGACGTGATGAGACGCAGGCCCCACCCCCCCACGCACCGGGCGCCGGGAGGGCGCCCGTCATTTCTGCTACTAGGGGATGCTCTTTGTGATGGCACACATACATCCAAAGGAGTAGCTAGCCTCTGCAGGGGGGGGCGAACCCATTGACACCCCCTTGTGATGTCACAAGCCCAGCCCTGCATGTGATGTCACAAGCCGCACCCCCGCACCGACAAATCCAAAAACTGCCCCCCCAGTGGTTTTCCAATGAAAAAAGCACAGTAGGGCCATGGGCAGACGGGCAACTCCTGTTGCTGGCGCCATGTCTCAAAAGGTCATTTTTGCAGCTGCCGCCACCCCACACCATCAAATTGCCACCGAATCGGCAGCTTGTGCACCCCCTGCCCCACCGCCCCTTGCCCCCCCCAGTGACGCCTCTGCGTATGTCTTTTCCAATATTTACTTTTCCAGTGTCTTTTCCAATATTTACTTATTACACTTCTATCTCCACTTTCTTCCATCATGGAACTCAAGATGGTATCCATGTGGTCCCAGGCATAAAGGATCAGGTTCGCAGTTTAGGAATTCTCCTGGGCCTGACCTTGTCATTGGATGCCCAGGTGTCAACTGTAGCTCAGGAGGCCTTTGCTCAGCTTCAGTTGGTGCACCAGCTATGACTCTTCCTGACTGGCAGCGCAATCCTGTGTAACCTTGCACCGGTGTAACAGTAGGTACACCGGTGTAAGCGCACTTATGCCAGTGTAAGTGCACTTATGCCAGTGTAATTGCTGTTTACACAGCAGTGTAAACTGCTGTTACACCAGTGCAAGGTTACGCAGGATTGCGCTCTCAGTCAGACTTGGCATTGGTTGTCCATGTCTTAGTCACCTCTCATTTGAATTACAGCAACACACTCTATGTGGGGCTGTTTCTGCGGAGCATTTGGAAGCTACAGCTGGAGGACAATGTCACTGTGAAAATATTAACAGGGATGGGATACTATGAAACCCTGTTGTTCTGACTGTATTGGCTGCCAGCTTTGGGGTGTAATGGAAGGTGCTGGTTATGGCCTTGGGATCTGAACATCTTGGGACTAGAATACCTGAAAGACCACCTCCCCTAACATGAATCTAGCTGTGGCCTGAAGACTTCTGAGGAGGCCTTCTAGTAGTCCAACATATGGCTTGACTGTCAGAGGTGCAATCAGAGGGGATGTGCTGGAGAGCCTTCTTGGTGCTGGGCCCATTCCTGTGGCACTCCCTCCCAAGGAAGGTTCAGTGTGCTTCCTTCTCTTTTCACACTGAGAAAGCAGCTAAAGTACCTTTTGTTTTATCAAGACTTCCTTGATTTTGTTACATTATGTTATTTTTTAAATATTTTAATGTTCTATTGTTTTTATCTTGGTTTTTATATTTTTAATTATGCTGATAACCGCCTCAGGTCCTTCAGGAAAGGGGTAGTATACCAATCTTTTAAAATAAGATAAATAAATATCCACCTTATACTATTAAATAATTTTTATTCCACATTAACTGTCATGGCTTCCCCACAGAATTCTGGGAATTGTAGTTTGGTAAATGCAGATAATTTTCTGCCATCTCAAAGAACTACCATAAAATGAGTTCCCTGTGGTGGCAGAAGGAACTTTAAACCAATTCTAAATCAATTGTGTAGATCCACCCTTAGAGATAAGGCTTGAGACTCTGCATGGTACACCTCGGGGGGGGGGGGGAGCTAAAGTCCCATCTTTTCTGAATTTATAAATGCTAAAAAGCAACAATAAAATCCAATGCAGGAGTTCACTGGAATGGCAAGACAGACTCCTTTTATCAAAGACTGAAACCTGAGAATGGAAACATTTGTCTTGTTACTGCCAGGTTCTTCACTAAAAGATTAGTTTAATATTATTTGAAAGATTCATCTTCTTCTCACCCTCACCCCCCATCTCTTTGTTGGCATCTCATTAGAGCCCATTAGTGCAATACTTGTTACAGTTCATTTAGGGAGAAAAAATCATTAAACACATGTCACTTCAAAACTGTGCGACACAACATGAAATTGAAATGACCTTCGTTCTGGCACGGAGCAGCATTGAGTGAGAGAACACTCCGGAATTCTAAAGAATGTTACTCAGACTGATAACAGAATTCCACCGTGCCAAGAAGACAGTAAACTATGCGGGTAGATATGGTTTGATGATGTCAAGCCTTGGGGAGAAGTAAGCAGATCTGTATCAGAATAGGGAGGTTTGGGGGTTGCTACCCCTAGGTCAAGGGTGGGGAACCGGCGACCCGCGGGCCGGATCCGGCCCCTGGAGCAATCCGGTCCGGCCCGCACGAGCCTGGACCCGATTCCATTCGGTCCAGCCCGCGCAGGCTCGGACCGGAGGTTCCGGAGGCCGCGTTCACCTCACCTGACTTTTCAAACCCTACCGGCTGTTAGAGACATGCGCAGAAACAGCCGGGTTGAGAAGGAGTCACGCGACTCCTTCGCAACCCGGCTGTTCTGCGCATGTCTCTAACAGCCAGGAGGATTTGCGAAGGAGTCGGGCGAGGTGAGAGGTGGGTGGGAGGGAGGTAAATTCGCGGGGGGGTGGGTAAATTCGCGGGGGGGGGGGAAATCGGCCGGCCTACTGGCCAGCCCGCAACAAGTTTTCCCTATGGGAAAATGGCCCCCCACCGCAAAAAGGTTCCCCACCCCTGCCCTAGGTTTTTTGGCCAGCTGGTGGCGCAGTGGGTTAAAACGCTGAACCATGAGCTGTCGATCGAAAGGTCGGCACTTCGAATCCGCGACGGGGTGAGCTCTCAGTGCTCGGCCAGCTCCTGCCAACCTAGCAGTTCCAAAGCATGTTAATGCGAGTAGATAAATAGGTACCGCTTGCGGGAAGGTAAACAGTGCTCCGTGTTCCAGCTGCATCTACGCGCTGCGGCAAGGAGAGTCATGCCGGCCACATGACCACGGAGGCGTCTTCGGACAACGCTGGCTCATCGTCTTTGAAACGGGGATGAGCACCACACCCTAGAGTCGGACACGACTGGACTTAATTGTCAGGGGTCACCTTTACCTTTACCTTACCCCTATGTTTACATATTTAACTAGAAAAAGATAGGAAGAATAACAAGAAACTGCATGGAAAGAGCACAAATGGAATATAAGGAGGAGATGGTTGGCTCTCTGAACCAGAGGGGTCACTAAGGTTTGCATCACCCAGTGCGAAAGCTCAGTGCATCACCCCACTGATGGACCCCATAGGTGACTAGGGAGAAACAAGGTTGGGCTGAGCTGGGTTCTACAAAATATACACATCACGCAGGACTATGTATTTCTACTGATTACTCCTGGTCAGTGGTGTCACTAGGGTTGGTGTCACCCGGTCCGGTAACTCATGGTGTCACCCCCGTTAACTTTATTTATTTTAATATATAACAGTACAGGTCACCCAACAAATCAGTAATCAACACAGCTCTCAGAACAATCAGTCTCATTGGTCTGTTTTGAGTTAAGGAAACCCACTATTTGTTACCGTACATAAGGCAGTTTAATGTTTCCGGTTGTTTGGCCATAACGTTTGATGGAATACAGATAATTCAAATCAGTTTGTTTCATTGCATTCTGCATGAAAGTACACACTGCATGATATATAACATGATGGTATTATTCATAATTACAAAGTTTTCACAATTTTGGCTACCAGTGGTGTCACACCAGCGCACCCAAGGGTGTCACCCGGGGAAACCCGCACCTCCCCTAATGACACCACTGCTCTGAATAATAAAGCGAGTGTCTGTTGCTGGTTTTAAATTGAGGGCTTTTCTTTAAATTTTGATTTTAAGACTGTGATTGTTTTAACTGGTTGCTTCTTTTTATTAATTAAATATTTATTCCACCCTTAGGTAGAGTAGCGGACATATTGCCTCTCTCTCTCTCTCTCTCTCTCTCTCTCTCTCTCACTCTCTCTCTCTCTCTCTCTCTCTCTCTCTCTCTCTCTCTCACACACACACACACACACACACACACACTCACACACACACACACACACACACACACACAGAGGCGTCGCTGCGCCCGGAGCAGGTTGGGCCGCCCCCCCGGAGCCCCCCAATAAAACTGTCAAAAATCTTAGGTTTCGGTTTCGAAACCTAAAATTTGCGCCTTTTTTTTTTTGCTGTTTTTTACTGTTTTCCAGGGAGAGGGGGTTAGTGTTAAAGGGGCATCTGATCTCTCTGTGTGTGTGTGCTTTTCCCCCCACTTATCTTGTGTATGGACCTGAATGAACTAGTCCGTAAAGCGCCCAGCAGCGCTTTCTACAGCTCACGCAGGCGCAGAACGTCGCTTGTTCGGCGCCTGCGCAAGCTGTAGAAAGCACTGCTGATTGAATCCAGTGCCCTTCTTCTGTCTGCGCCCGGCGCAGACTCCGGAAAGCGCCCAGCCAGTTCGCGCAGGCGCAGAACAAGCGACGTTCTGCGCCTGCGCCAGCTGTAAAAAAGCGCTGCTGGGCACTTAACGGAGTTCGCGCCCGGCGCAGGCAGAAGAAGGGCGCTGAATTCGGCTGTATACACAAGATAAGTGGGGGGGGGAAACACACACACACACACACACACACACACACACACACACACACACACACACACACACACAGAGATGCCCCTTTAACCCGGAAAACAGGAAAAAAAGTTTTAAAAAGCGCAAATTTTAGGTTTCGAAACCGAAACCTAAGGAGGCCCGCCCCCCCGGAGCCTCAGCACCCTACGCCCTGGGGCCCACTGCCCCACATCAGATGACGCCTCTGCACACACACACACACACACACACACACACACACTTCTCAAAACAACCCTGTGAGGAAAGTTAAGCTGAGAGGTAGTGACGGGCCCAAGGGCAACCAGTAAGCATTGTTGTTCAGTAGGGATTTGAACTCAAGGCTCCCCAGCCTAAACCACTACACCACATGGGCAGCCTTGTAACTTAACAGTTTGTACATTGTCTTGGGCAACAGGAAATGTGGAAAGAAGATATTTTTAACATATAATGTGTAAATAATAAGGAATAAAAAAATCAACAATCACTCACACTGATAGTAATAGCAGGGACAGGGGAATGGCATTATGAGGTTTTTTTAAAAAAAATCCCTGATCATTAATTTATGCTCGTCACACTATGAATTTTAGACTAGCAATTTATAAACGGAGCCCTCTGCCTACAGAATTACGTGGCTGGGGAAATAGCAGCCTCCCTTCCCCCCGCTACTCTCTTGTCTAAATCTTGACTCCCTCCCCTCACCCGGGTAAATCTATTTGGTGGTAGGCAGGCAACAGGGGCACAAAAGCATTCAGTCTTCAGGATGTGAGATGACAGGAGTGATGACAGGCAGCAGAAGTGACCCAGAAAAAAATTAGGTATGAAATAATTGTAGAATCAATTTATGAAGTGCTCATAACGGTGGTTTTCTACCTTAATTGGTCATTTAAATACCAGAGCAAAGCCTATAGCCTATTTTTCATATGGCC